>OY997272.1:234157461-234780931 GCA_963921465.1 Triticum timopheevii
ACGCGCTATCTCAGAGTCCCTGGCACCACACCTCGACACCCTGAGAGCACACCCCGACCCCGACACCCTGACACCCCGATCGACCCCGGACATGATGATGATACAAAAACATCATATATATTTGTATTGATCGGGTGTATTTTTACTATGTTCATGATGATGATACACTTAAATTATATACATATTATTATGTTCATGTCAGGTATCCAAATTTTTTATGTTGTACTAATTTCGTTTTACTTTTTGTCATTGCAGGTGTTGACGGGATGGTGGGCAAGGGTCCAGAGCGCCCCGAGCCTCCTACGAGCGCTACTGGAGGGGTGGTTCCATTATTGCACCCCCAGCCCCTCCGGAGAGCGCTGCTAGATAGTATGCAGACAACTACGGCGGCGCTTCTACTTCAGCTGGGAGAGGTCGGGGGAGGCTGAAGAAGGCTGGTAGAGGTGGACGTGGCGCCGGGAGAGGTAGGAAGGCTGCTACACCTTCCTCGCCACCACCCTCAGCTGATTCACCCGACCATAGGACGGCTCCATCTAACGTGAACCCTTTTCGGACTCCGGTCCATGAGCCTTCGGCCCACCAGACTCGGGTCCCTGATCCTTCGGCCCACGTGAGTCCGGTCCTAGAGTCTTCGTCCCAGAAGACTCCTGTCACGGGGTCTTCGTCCCAGAAGACTTCGGTCACAGGGTCTTCATCCCAGAAGACTCCGGTCCCGCCATCTTCTTCCCACGAGACTCCGGTCCCGCCGTCTTCTTCCCACGAGACTCCGGAGGCTAGTGGCCCGGATGATGGTAGCGAGGACACCTTTTCAGATGATAGCGACAGCGAGGACGAGATTGTTGAGAAGGGCAAGAAGGTCTACAGGCGTGGCGGTACAAAGCTCCCGCCCATGCCGACGACCCCCAACCAGAGGTGGTTGATTGCGCCTAAAGGGTTGAAGTAAGTGCATTTACTATTTTTTAACCTTTTGCCTTCATGTTCCTTCAAATTAATATCTAATGTGTTTGCCTTGTCATACTGCAGGGGCTGGCATTACCCCCGTGACCGTAGTGTCCGCAGGCCCAACCAGGTCCTTGGCACGCTTTGCCGGCAGCACTTCCCTGGGTGGGTCACGATGCCCGGTGAGAGTTAGGTTCCACAGCTAGCACTGAGCTGGGAGCTGTACTCTGTTGCCCCGGCCCCTCCAGGGGAGATGGTCGCCGGTGTCGCGTGCGAGACGGTGGCCGACATTTTGTTCCGTCGATTTTGGGTAATTTCTCCTTTAGAGAATTAAAAATGAACACTACCTACCTAGTGATTGTACTAATCATTGTTGTCTTATTTGATTGCAGACCTTCTACAGGGTTTCAGAGGGAGAACAGGAGGCCACGGCTATGGTTGTCGAAGCCGAGTGCAAGCGCCTACCTTCAGAACTTATGGCACGAGGCTCGGGTGCAGGCCTGTTCGAGACTACTACGCCTCGCAGGGTATTAGGAGGGCCAAGAAGAAGTGTCGCTACAAGTTTCTGAGTAGGGAGAAGTACTTGTCGGTAATTATACCTATTCTTAAGGCCTTGAACTTAGTTTTCTTGATTTCATTTGTAGCGTTGAAATTTCTCTTAACTCACTTAGGTGCCCCCGAGATGGTGTGTTGATAAGATGGACTGTTGGGAGGCATTGGTGGATGCGTGGTGCTCTCCTGAATGGCGGCTCGAACACCAAAGGGCCAAGGATAAGCGCGACCAAATGGAAGGTGTGCCACACCATCAAGGGAGCTCCAACCTGTTTGAGTATGGGGATAACTGGGTATGTGGTTTGCCACATGATTCATGCAATTTCATTCTTCATGGTAGCATTTATCCTTTCCAAAATGACTTAATATGCTTAGTTAGTTAAAATGACATAATAACTACCTTGGATACTTCAATAATGACATAATTAGCTCAATAATGACTTAACATGCTTTAGTTAGTTAAAAAATGGCATAACTACCTTCGATAGCTCAATAATGACTTAATATGCTTTAGTTAGCTAAAAAATAGCATAACTACCTTGGATAACTCAATAATGACACATTTAGCTCTAAAATGACATAATAACCTTTTGATAGCTCTATAAAATGACATAATTAGCATACTTTGGTCAAAAATGGCATAATAATCTTTCTTAGCTCCAAAATGACCAAAACTTAGCTTATTTTCCTCAAAAATGACATAATAACCTTTCTTATCTCCAAAATGACGTAAACTTAGCTTATTTTCCTCGAAAATGACATAAATAACTTTCTTAGCCCCACAATGACCTAAACTTAGCTTATTTTCCTCGAAAATGACATAATAACCTTTCTTAACTCCAAAATGACCTATTTACATAGTAATATCATTCTTAATGCTAGCTTGAGCCCTAATTAACTAATATTTTGTTCATCTCTCTCAGGCGCACTACCATAAGAAGCATGTGCCTTCTGTGTTCGACCTCTATGGCATGGCCCATATGGCCCCGTACAAGAAGGCCAAGGCATTCACGGAGTCTGACCTAGATAATGAAGAGAACTTCACCAACATCTCCTCCCACCACAAGCTTGTGAAGTACAAAGACGAGGGAAAGAAGAGGAAAGGGGAGGACTTTAACCCGAGCCAGCATCCTTTTGATACAGAGCTGGTGATGATATCTGGTGGTGGGAGGTCCCATGGCTCTCTAGCCATTGCTGATGGACTGTTATGTTGTCCTAAGACTCTCCCACAGATCAAGAAGCGCCAGAGTAGCTCTGATCCTGAGATAACGCCTCGTGCACAGCCCGCGGAGCTCGCTGTGGCGGTTAGTTATACGGACTCTCTGACATTTCCCTCTGTTACATTGTGTGTGCGTCCGTCGATGATTATAATGCTAACGAGGAGTGTTGTGTTGCAGGCAGCGGTTCAGAAAGAGAGATTGAAGACCCAGGAGCTTCTGGAGGAGGCAAAAAGGGAGGTCGCGGAGAGGGAGAGGGAGAGGGAGGAGAGGACGGCTAAGTTGTTGGAGAGGAGAGGAACCGGAATGATGCGTCTCACCGGGCCCTATACAAGCTCATCGTGGTACGTTTCTTGTGCATGTTAGCCCAATCATGCACGTAATGTTTGCATTACTAAGTAATATGGCTGACTCGTGAGAACCAAATGTGCAGACCATGTGCGAGAAAAGCGGTCAGGCCGCTCCGCCGATGCCCCAGATTGCTCCGGCGGGCACGGTGAGTTTGATTTGAATGGTCCTTAGTTACTACTATTCACATTTCAGTTTGCATCATGCTAACGAGACATTATTGGAAATGATCTTTGGTTCAGCATGGCTCCCGACAAGCATCGACCAATCCTTCCGCGTCTGCCAATGCCGGAACCCCGACCGGTCCATCACCTCCGTCTACCAAAGGCACAACCCCGACCATTCCTACACCTCCGTGATAACAGTATTTTCTTCTTATTTAACCTGTTTAGTCCATTTATGACATAATTTAGCCTATTTAGTGCACAAATGACATAATAAGATGAAGAAAATCAAGGAAGAGGAAGGAAAGAAGGAATATGAAGAAAAGAAGAAGAAGAAGAAGAAGAAGTTCTTCTTCTTCTTCTTCTTCTTTTCCTCGTCTTACTTGTTTTTATTCATAAATGGCATCAAAACCTTGCTAACCTCATGAATGTCATATACTTAGCTTGTTGTCCTCTAAAATGACACAATAAGCTTAGTTAGGTAAAAAAATGGCATAATTTGCTACGTTATCTCAAAAATGGCACTTTTCTTCTTATTTAGCGTGTTTAGTCCTTTTATGACATAATTTTGCCTATTTAGTCCACAAATGACATAATAAGATGAAGAAAATCAAGGAAGAGGAAGGAAAGAAGGAATATGAAGAAGAAGAAGAAGAAGAAGTTCTTCTTCTTATTATTTTCTTCTTCTTCTTCCTATTCTTGTCCTCCTCTTACTTTTTTTTTATTCGTAAATGGCATCATAACCTTGCTAACCTCATAAATGTCATATACTTAGCTTGTTGTCCTCTAAAATGACACAGTAAGCTTAGTTATGTCAAAAATGGCATAATTTGCTACGTTAGCTAAAAAATGGCACTTTTTTTCTTATTTAGCCTATTTAGTCCATTTATGACATAATTTAGCCTATTTAGTCCACAAATGACATAATAATATTAACAAAATCAATGAAGAGGAAGAAAAGAAGGAATAGGAAGAAAAGAAGAAGAAGAAGAAGAAGAAGAAGAAGAAGAAGAAGAAGAAGAAGAAGAAGTTCTACTTCTTCTCCTTCTTCTAGTCTTCTTCTCCTTCTTCTAGTCTTCTTCTCCTTCTTCTTCTTCTTCTTCTCCTTCTTCTTCTAGTTTTCTTCCTCTTCTTCTTCTTCTAAGTTTCTTGTTTACCATTTTGCAGATTGAATTCACTATATGAAAGCTTGCATGGATGGAGGGCTTGTTTCTCTGTTCTTGTTTTTGTTTTTATCGAAGAATAATGTGGAACTTGTTATATGGATGCATGGAACAATGTGTTGGATGAATATTGTCATAGTAGTGTAAGATGTATGGATGATACTATGTTTCTTATGTATGTATATATGTTGTCATCGATGGAGCTATATATGTATTGCATAGTTCATATGTCTGTTGTGCCTGTGAAAAAATATATATGTATATCTGTGTGTGAATTCTAGTGAAATTAAATGGATATAAATGAAAACATGGGATCTATAGCCTATTTGCCGTCTGCTAGCAGACGGCAAAGAGCTTTGCCGTCCGCTAGCAGACGGCAAAGAGGACACGTGGCAGTCACCTGTGCAAACTGGGAGCACTGGCTGCCTATTTGGTCAGCTATGCCGTCTGCTGGCGGACGGCAAAGACCTTTGAATCTTTGCCGTCCGCTGGCTGACGGCATAGTTGGCCACATGGCAGCTTCCCAGTACTAACCTTACTGAGCTCTTTGCCGTCCGCTGGCGGATGGCAAAGACATTTGAATCGTTGTCGTCTACTGGCGGACGGCAAAGAGCGCCGTTAACGCCCTAACGGCTCTGACGCCACCCCACTACCGTCCATAGTCTTTGCCGTCAGCTAGCCTCAGATGGCGGACGGCACAATCATTTGCCGTCAGTTTGGCAAAAGCGGACGACAAAGAAGGCCTTTGCTGGCACCTGTTCAGACGGACAGTTTGTCGTCTGCTGGTGGACGGCAAAGATGTTTGCCGTCCGGGATCTATGCATTTGCCGTCTGCCATGGCGGATGGCAAAGAAGCTGATTCCAGTAGTGTAATTAACCTATTTCTTCCATTTTTCAAAATAAGTATTGGTGATTTTCTATGTTTCTATAAACCCATTTTCCCTACAATTGTTATTGATCTAGTTTTAAATATTATAGGATGAATGGAAGTGCTTTTACTTGGAGTGGGTTGATCAAGAGTGGCCACAGTCTTTGAAGATGTGCCAGCAAAGCTCTGGAGCATGTATCAGGAAGAGAACAGAGGTAGGCTTAGAGAAAGTGTTGTTAACGTTGAAGAATATTTGAAGATGCGGGATAAAAAGAGGAAGGTGGAGAATGAGCTCAGATTTTTTAAATCAGACTTTGCTAAGATGGTGTTGGCGAAGGAGGAGGCACTTTCCCAGCTGGCCAGTGCAAAACAGGTTCTTGCTGAACTGAAATCAGAGGTGGATAACGCAAGCCTGGATGATCTCGATTAGGGAAATGAATATATTGTTCTAATATTGTTCTTATGAAGTTGAACTATCTATATGTTGTACTGTGTTGTTTTTCGGTAGCTGTCATACTGTGATGTTAAAATATATCTATGTGCCTGATATGAAATTGGCAAACAGCTGTTCGATATGAAATGTGATGTAGTTGATAAAAGCAAACGGTTAACCAAGGCAGAGTGTGTGTGATAGTTACACCTATCACACACGAGCCTATACATAAACCTGTGTGGGATGTACATATGAATGGAAACATTTTCCCTAGATTGACTGTGTGGGATTACATACGAACAGAAACATTTTCCCAGGATTGACTGTGTGAGAAGTACATACGAATGGAAACGTTTTCCCTGGATTGACTGTGTGGATGTACATAAGAATGGAAACGTACTCATTGGATTGATTGTGTGTGATATACATACAAACGGAAATGTTTTTATGGGATTCACCATGTGGGATGTACATACGAAGGAAACAATTGGGTTTCAATGCCTCGCCCGATCGCACACGAGCTCATTTTGCCCCAGCATGTGTGCCAGGAGGCCTATCCCCGACGGTTTTTGGGTCGTGTGGGAAGGACCCACCTATCACCCACACTCACTTGGCGACGGTTCCAAATGCCGTCGCGAAAAGGGGTTAAAAACCGTTTGTATAGCACCCACGCGTACCAGTGACAAGAGACAAACGAGTGATGTTCACAAAATTTTGTCAAACATCTACGAGTAGTTACCTCCTTTTTGATTCTTCCATAGATGTTCCCGGTGAGATGTTGAAGATGCTTTATCTTGGATCCACTTTTTGCTCCTTAATTGCAAGCTCTTCTTCACTTAATTTCAAGATGTGCCGGTGATCACTTCCCTTGTGGGGACTCCACAAGAGGGGATCTTACTCCTTCTTCTTCTACTTGGACTTGGGGTGTTTCTTGTGGAAGAATGTGGCCTATCCCCATTGTCCTTATAGCTTGTGAAGGAGCCTCATCACCTGCAACACTAGGAATAATTTTCTCCACACGGGAGCCGTTATCTTCATCAAACTCCACATTTACCGTTTCCTCAATGCATCCGGTGGATTTATTGAGAACTCGGTAAGCATTAGAGTTTGATGCATATCCAACAAACATGCCCTCATAAGTTCTAGACTCAAACTTAGCTAATCGAGATTTCTTGTTTAAAATGAAACACTTACAACCAAATACCCGAAAGTATTTGACGTTAGGCTTTCTCCATATTAGGAGATCATATGGGGTCTTGTTCTTGAGCTTGCGAAGATAAAGCCGGGTTGAAGCATGACATGCGGTGTTGATGGCTTCGGCCCAAAGCTTGTATGGAGACTTGTACTCCTCAAGCATGGTCCTAGCCATCTCAATAAGAGTTCGATTATTCCTCTCCGCGACACCATTTTGTTGGGGAGTATATGGTGCGGCATATTGATGCTTTATCCCCTCTTCACTCATGAATTCATCCATCATGTAGTTCTTGAACTTGGTGCCATTGTCACTTTGAATTGCCTTGATCTCACAATTATGTTGACGTTGAGCTTCTTTGGCAAAGTTGATGAAGGTTTCTTGAGTTTCATCTTTAGTCTTGAGAAAGAACACCCAAGTATATCTTGTGAAGTCATCAACAATAACAAGGCAATACCTCCTCCCTCCCAAACTATCATAAGTTGGAGGCCCAAAAAGATCCAAATGGATAAGCTTAAGGGGCCTCAAGGTGGTGATGATAGTCTTCACTTTATGAGCTTTTTCATGAAGCTTTCCGATAATGCAAGGTTACAAGGACGATCTTTGGCAAAAGACACATTGTTAGTCCAAGGATGTGCTCCCCCTTTAAGAGAGCTTGTAAGTTTCTCATACCAACGTGAGCTACCTTACGGTGCCATAGCCACCCTGCGTCGGCCTTGGCCATTAGGCATGTTGCAAGATGAGTTTTCTCTTTTGAGAAATCAACCACGTAAAGGTTGTCTTCAACATGCCCAACAAAGACCACTTTGAGATTGCTTCTCTTAAAGACGGTCACATGGAATTCACTGAAATGCAAATCATAACCGGCACATGCCATTTGAATAGTTGAAAGTAAATTGTAGTGAAGGGATTGGACAAGCATGGCATTTGAAACTGAGGAATCATTAGAGATTACCACCTTGCCCAAACCCAATACCTTGCCCTTGCTATTGTCACCAAAAGAGATGTTCGAAGAGGCCTTGAGTGAATCAACGAACTCCACAAGCATCTCCCTTTCTCCGGTCATATGATTGGTGCATGCACTATGGATCACCCATTGTTTTCCACCGGAGACATAGTCCTACAAGAATCAAGCTTTGGTTATAGGTACCCATTTTTCAATGGGTCCAGGAGATTTAGCAACAAGGGTCTTGGGGACCCAAATAGTCCAAGCATAATCATCATAGTTAGATCTAATAAATTTGCAAAGGTTAGCCATCATCTCCTCTCATGAGGACATCAGATGGATTGTTCTTGTCGGCAAGATTCTTGGGAATGGCCTTGTCCCTAGTGACCTTGCCACTCCCAACAACCCCTTTTTCCTTTTCCTTTTCCTTCTCCTTGTGCCCTTATTGTACAAACACTACCTTTTGGGGAGGGGAAGGAGTCGGACCGATCTTCTTCTTGTTGTTCTTCTTCTTTTTCTTACCATTCTTGAAATGTGGGATCAAATCCAACTCCCTCCTTGGCAACACACTCCTTTTGGTTGCTCAAGAGGTCATTAAGGTTTTTCTCCCCTTGGATGCATGATACAAGCCTTTCTAAATTTGAGCCTTCAACTTCTTATTCTCCTCTTGGAGAGAGGTGCAATCATGAGCAAACTTAGCCGTACAAGCATCATAATTTAATTCTATATGGGCTACGAAAGTGAGAGCCTTAATGGTTGTAGCTTTAAATTGAGCATAAGACTCGGTGAGGGCAATGAGGTCACCTTTTACAACCTTGGAGCTAGTCACAAGGAACTCATGTTCCTCGACAAGTCTCGTGTGATCAACTAGAAGCTTTTCAACTCTAATGTTAAGAGCATCTTTGTTCTCAAGAACAAGTTGCAAAGCATCATTGGTTTTAACAAAGTCAATTTGATGAGCCGACAAGGCTTCCTCAAGTGATCCTCTCATGACAGTCTCTTCATTTAGTTCGTGCTCAAGGAGATCGACTCTCTCTTTTTCCTCTATGAGGAGGTTTTCAACATTCTCAATAAAGTCATCGTGTTCAGCAAGTGACTTAAGGAGATTCCCAAAACGAACACGAGCTTCACCATGAAGACTTTTCATGAAATCCATTAAGGATTCCTTATCATTATCCATGCCCTCATTACACTCATCCTCCACTATTTCACATGAGACATGGGGAGTGTAGATGTCGGGTTTCTTAGATTGAGACTTTGTTTTTACCTCTTTGGCCATAAGGCACCGATGAGTGAAAGGCTTGTCCTCGTTTGGAGAGTCGAAGAGGCTGGTGGTGGAGGAGGAGTAGGTAGTGTCATGCATGGCTATGGCGGTTGTGCCCACTTGATCATCATCACCGTCATCTTCATCCTCGGACATGTATTCTTCATGAACAAGAGCCTTGTCATCCTTCCTCTTTGCAAACTTGGTGAACTTCTTTTTCTTGAGCACAAGTTTCTCGGATTTGTCTTCACGTCTCTCATACGGACAATCATGTACAAAGTGTCTTGGGCTATCACAATTGTAGCATTTCCTTCGTCCAAATGATCTTCCTTGAAGATTCTTCCCTTTGTTTGCCATGTTCCTGGAGTACTTTTTGACCAAAAGGGCCAAGTCTTCTGCACAGTCATTTGCCGGGCAAGAGGTGTTAACATCTTCCTCACATATCTCTTCACTCACTTCTTCATCCCTTGAGGGTTGGCTTATCACTTTGTTGGCTTGCAAGGCAAGATTGGAGCTCTTGGTTGCTTGAGCAATTGCAAAGGTCTTCTTGGACTTGGTATCTGATGTCTACTATGCAACTTTATTCTTGTAGACACGTGTTGGGCCTCCAAGCGCAGACTTCTGTTGGACAGTAGCAATTTTCCCTCAAGTAGATGACCTAAGGTTTATCAATCCGTGGGAGGCATACGATGAATATAGTCTCTCTCAAGAAACCCTGCAATCAAATACAAGAAATCTCTTGTGTCCCCAACATACCCAATATAATGGAAAATTGTATAGGTGCACTAGTTCGGTGAAGAGATGGTGATAAAAGTGTAGTATGGATAGTAGATAGTTTTTGTAGTGCGAACAATAAAAAACAGCAAGATAGTAAATAGTAAACGGAGCAAAAAAGGTATTGCAATGATGGAAAATGAGGCCTAGGGTGCATACTTTCACTAGTGCAATGTCTCAACAATGCTAACATAGTTGGATCATATGATTATCCCTCAAAGTGCAATAAACAATCACTCCCAAGTTCCTATTAGTGGAGAACAAAAGTTAGAAATTGTTTGTAGGGTACAAAACCACCTCAAAGCTATTCTTTCCGATCAATCTATCCTAGAGTTCGTACTAAAATAATAGCAAGCTATTCTTTCTAATCGATCTAATCAAGGGTTCATACAAAAATAACACAATATGATACATATAAACCAACTCTAATGTCACCTAAATACCCCAATGTCACCGCGAGTACCCATGAGTTAATTATACGATATGTAGCAAACAATTTCAGATTCATAATAATCAATCCACACAAAGAACTACAAGGAGACCCCAAAGTTTTTATTGGAGAAAAGATAATAAAAACGTGCATCAACCCCTATGCATAAATTACCCCAAAGTCACCTTGGGAATCCGCAAGTTGAGTGCCATAACATATATCAAGTGAATCAAAATAATACCTCATTGTCACCATGGGTATTCATATGCAAGACATATATCATCTGTTCTCAGATATGAACATTCAATCCGACAAGACAAAACTTCAAAGGATAAAGACTCAATTCATCACAACAAGAGTAAAGAGGGGAGAAACGTCATATGATCCATCTATATTAACAAAGCCCATGATACATCAAGATCGTGACATCTCAAGATCGCGGGAGAGAGAGATTAAACACATAGCTACTCGTACAAACCCTCAGCCCCGAGGGTGGACTACTCCCTTCTCATTGTGGTGGCCGCTGGGGTGATGAAGGTGACCACCGGAGATGATTCCCCCTCCGGCAAGGTGCCGGAATGGGGTCCCGATTGGTTTTTGGTGCTACAGAGGTTTGCGGCAGCGGAACTTCCTATCTAGGGTCTCGTCGAGGGTTTTCGGAATATTTGGGAATTTATAGGGCGAAGAAGGGGTATGGGAGGCCACCGAGGTGGGCACAAGCCACCGAGGCATGTTTGGGGGCCCAAGCGCACCCTGGTGGGTTGTGCCCCCCTCGGGCACCCCCCAGGTGCTGCTCTGGCCCAATGGTTCTCTTATGGTCCATAAAAAATCCATAAAAAGTTTCATCACATTTGGAGAACTTTCATTTCTGCACAAAAAACAACACCACGGTAGTTCTGCTGAAAACAGCGTCAGTCCGGGTTAGTTCCTTGCAAATCATAACAAAACCATATAAAATTGTTGTAAACATGGCATGAATACTTCATAAATTATAGATACGTTGGAGATGTATCAGCATCCCCAAGCTTAATTCCTACTCGTCCTCGAGTAGCTAAATGATAAAAGAAATAATTTATGAAGTGTGAATGCTAGCAAAGTGCACAAGTTTGATCAATGACAATTTCAATCACTTTTCCTAGCATCATAACAACAATTCTTTCTTATAAAACTTCTCATGCTAAAGTAGCAACCAATTCACATGTTAAGGTTCAAACAATGAATTCTCTTGAAACTCAACAACCTATGTTCTCAGTCACCAAGCAATTGCAATTCAACTTATTCAACAGAGTCTAAGTAAGAGCTCCACATACTCAACTATCATATAGTCTTCTATGATTGCTAACACTCACCGCGTACACATGAGCAAAATCTTTCAACCGGACACATAGAAAGATAGGGGCTTTTCATTTCGCCTCCCAACGTATTCACCTCAAGGGTGATGTCAACAATAATAACTCATGCTACCCATATCCAACTTGATATATGTGCCTAGATATTTCCTCACCACATGATGCTTGCCAAAAGAGAAAAATAAAAAGGAATAGAGAGAAAAACTTTGACTCTTTGCATAAAAGTAAATACTAAAAAGTAAAAGATAGGCCCTTCGCAGAGGGAAGCAGAGGTTGCCATGCGCTTATTCATTTGTATGCTCAACCCCTTAGTGCAAAAGAATGTCACGTTATATTGCCCCTTATGATAGAAACCTTTATTATGCAGTCTGTCACTTTTATTCTTTGCCATCACAAGTTCGTACAACGCTCAATTTTCTCTTACACTAAATGATCTAACACTTTTAGAAGCAATTTTTATTGCCTTATTGCACCGATGACAACTTACTTGAAGGATCTTGCTCAATCCATAGGTAGGTATGGTGGACTCTCAAAATAAGATTTGGGTTTAAGGGTTTTTGGATGCACAAGTAGTATCTCTACTTGGTGTGGAATTTTTGGCTAGCAAAGATAGGGGGCAAGCACCACATGTTGAAGGATCTATGACAATATAACTTCTATGTGAATATGAACAACATAAATCATTATGTTATCTTCCTTGTCCAACGTCAACAATTTTGACATATAATATTTTTATGGGGGCTCACAATCACAAAAGATTTCCAAGATAGTGTATTTGCATGTGAAAGTTCTCTTCCTTCTACTAATCATTCGTTAATTGCTTGTATGACCAATATTGCGATTGTCATGCTTCAAAAGATTTCACTTTCTAAACCCAATGTGAACCTAGCACTAGGCATGATATGAACATATAATTTCAACTTCATGATATTCAATTCATTCAACAATTTACTCATAGGGTATAAGTGAAGCACAAGAGTAAATGACAAGCTACTCCAAAAAGATATAACTGAAGATCAAGCGAGTAGTTATGTAAACAGGTAGCTATTTGAAGACTCTCTTTTATTTAAAACTTTCAGATATAAGTATTTTATTAAAAATCAAGCAAAACAAAACAAAATAAATTGACGCTCCAAGTAAAACACATATCATGTGACGAATGAAAGCTCCAAGTGAGGTTACCGATAATGTTAGAGACGAAAGAGGGGATTCCTTCTGGGGCATCCCCAAGCTTAGTTGCTTGGATCTTTCTTCAATATTACCTTGGGGTGCCTTGTGCATCCCAAATATTAGGGTTTTGTCACTCCTTATTCTCCTCATATCGACATCTCACCCAAAACTTGAAAACTTCAATCACACAAAACTTAACGAAACTTTGTGAGATAGGTTAGTGTGATAAAGAGCAAACCATTTCACTTTGGTACTGTCAAATACAAGATTCATAATTGTTTCCACAAAATTCCTACTGAAGCATATCATTTCCACAATTTATATTGAGCAATATAAGACATAGAAACAAGCAAACAAGCAAACTATGCATTGAAAACAAAATCTATGAAAAACAGAACACTCTGTAGTAATCTGTACTCAAACCATACTTCTACTACTCAAAAAAATATGAAACAGTTAGGAACACGTGAGAAATTTGTATATTAATCTTCTTCAAAAAGAAACAACTCAAAAGCGCTCTTCTATTAAAAATGAGTGTTATTTTTGTGAGCGTAAAAGTTTCTGTTTTTCAGTAAGATCAAATCAACTATCACCCAACATGATCCCAAAGGCTTTACTTGGCACTTTATTGAAACAAAGACAATAAAACATGATTACTAAAGTATCATAATCATGTGAACACACAAAAAAAGTAGGTAAAAGTGTTGGGTTGTCTCCCAACAAGCGCTTTTCTTTAATGCCTTTTAGCTAGGCATGATGAGTTCAATGATGCTCGCATAGAAGATAAAGATTGAAACATAACAAGAGCATCATGAATCATAAGTTCCTCATAATAATTTTCAGTAGCATCATGAATAGATTCATCAATATAACCATCACATAAAGCATTCTTTTCATGATCCAAAAGCATAGAAATTTTATTACTCTTTATGGGATACATGTCATCATAATAATCATCATAAGTAGCAACTTTGTTCTCATCATAGTCAATTGAAACCTCTTCCAAAATAGTGGATGTATCACTAAATAAAGTCATGACCTATCCAAATCTCATCAATGTTGTAATAAGATTCAACACCCTTCAAAATAGTGGGATCACTACTACCTAGAGTTGACACTCTTCCAAACCCACTTTCATCATTGTAATTATCATAAATAGGAGGCATGCTATCATCATAATAAATTTTCTTATCGAAAGTAGAAGGAATCAAAGGATCATATTCATTATGCAAAGCATACTCAAGCTTGGGACAAGCATTATTTTCAGCAAATAAGTCTTCAAACTTTCATACTCATCAAACATAACATCCCCAAGCTTGTGGTTTTGCATATCATCATAATCATTCTTATCAATAGCATGAATGGCACCAATAGTATAGCAAACATTATTATCATATTTTTCCAAGCAAGTGCCAAAAAGATCTTCAAGGTCATAGGAGACATCATTGTCTTCCCAATCATGATCATCACAACAAGTAGTAGGCATCACAAAATCATACTCAATATCATCATCCTCCATCAACATATTTGATTCACTTTCATGAGGCACAATGGTGACAGGAGCAATATTACTTGGTAGAGTTACCTTTTAACCTCTACTTTTTCTTCTTTTCTTTTTCTTCTTCACCACCTCACGTGTGGGTTTAATCAATTTTTTCAAGCTTCTTGTTGAAGAGATTGATTGGATAGGAAGCTCCTCCTCATTACCTGATTCATCATAATAAACACTAGGAGGGTATTTGGAAATATTTTCCCTTTCATCAGTACTCTCTTCATACTCTATTTGTTTTCTTGTATTTAGATAGTTGGCAATATAAGGATTCTCAATGCAATTTTCCGCACAAAACATATAAATTTCCTCTAGATCAAGATCAAGAAATCTATTGAGATTAAATTTTGGAATACGCTTAGTTATACGTTTCATTTCTTCATACCCTAAAAGAAGACTAAGCTCTTTATGATGCTCAAGGGTAATCAAGCTATCACAATTTTTGGACACGATTTGATCATGAAACAAATAGCATTGGAGATTTAAATGACCATGTTCATTGCAATGTTCACAAGGATGGAGAAAAATATAAAATCTTTCAGCACAATCATCTAGCCTCTCTTGCAACTTTTTTGTTTCTAAATATTTATGCTTCTTACAAAATCTATCTTCCCTTTTTGGTGTGTGTGTGTGCACTCCCAATTTACTCCGCGCAAAAATTGACATTCTTATAGGAGACATCATTATCATGGCTAGTGCAATCATCATTAGCATTTTGGATATTCAAAGAATTAATACTAACAACATTGCAATCATGCTCATCATTCAATAATTTGTGCCAAACATTTTATTGACTTCTTCTTCTAACAATTGAGCACAATTTTCTGAACCATCATTTTCAAGAAAGACATTATAAAGATGATCAATAGTATGATGCAACCTTAATTCCATTTTTTGTAATTTTATTTTATAAAGCAAACTAGTGATGAAACAAGAAACTTAAAGATTCGATTACAAGATCTAAAGATATACCTTCAAGCACTCACGTCCCCGGCAATTGCGCTAGAAAAGAGCTTGATGTCTACTACGCAACTTTATTCTTGTAGACACGCGTTGGGCCTCCAAGCGCAGAGTTTTGTAGGACAGTAGCAATTTTCCCTCAAGTGGATGAACTAAGGTTTATCAATCCGAGGGAGGCGTAGGATGAATATAGTCTCTCTCAAGAAACCCTACAATCAAATACAAGAAATCTCTTTTGTCCCCAACACACCCAATACAATGGAAAATTGTATAGGTGCACTAGTTCGGTGAAGAGATGATGATAAAAGAGTAGTATGGATAGTAGGTATGAGTTTTTGTAGCGTGAACAATAAAAAACAACAAGGTAGTAAATAGTAAACAGAGCACAAACGGTATTGCAATGATGGAAAATGAGGCCTAGGGTGCATACTTTCACTAGTGCAATGTCTCAACAATGCTAACATAGTTGGACCATATGATTATCCCTCAAAGTGCAATAAAAAATCACTCCCGAGTTCCTATTAGCGGAGAACAAAAGATGGGAATCGTTTGTAGGGTGCGAAACCACCTCAAAGCTATTCTTTCCGATCAATCTATCCTAGAGTTCGTACTAAAATAACAACAAGCTATTCTTTCCGATCGATCTAATCAAGAGTCCGTACTAAAAGAACACCATATGATGCATATCAACCAACTCTAATGTCACCTAGATACCCCAATGTCACCGCAAGTATGCATGAGTTAATTATACGATGTATCAAACAATTTTAGATTCATAATACTCAATCCACACAAAGAACTACAAGGAGACCCCAAAGTTTCTATTGGAGAAAAGATAATAAAAACGTGCATCAACCCCTATGCATAGATTATCCCAAAGTCACCTCGGGAATCCGCAAGTTGAGTGCCATAACATATATCAAGTGAATCGAAATAATACCCCATTGTCACCACGGGTATTCATATGCAAGACATATATCATCTGTTCTCAGATCTGAACATTCAATCCGACAAGACAAAACTTCAAAGGGTAAAGACTCAATTCATCACAACAAGAGTAAAGAGGGAAGAAACGTCATATGATCCATCTATGTTAACAAAGCCAATGATACATCAAGATCGTGACATCTCAAGATCACGGGAGAGAGAGACTAAACACATAGCTACTGGTACAAACCCTCAGCCCCGAGGGTGGACTACTCCTTTATCATCGTGGTGGCCGCCGGGATGATGAAGATGGCCACCGGAGATGATTCCCCCCTCCGGCAGGGTGCCAGAACGGGGTCCCGATTGGTTTTTGGTGGCTACAGAGGCTTGCGGTGGCGGAACTTCTGATCTAGGGTCTCCCCGAGGGTTTTCAGAATATTTGGGAATTTATAGGGCAAAGAAGGGGTACGGGAGGCCACCGAGGTGGGCACAACCCACCGGGGCGCACCTAGGGGGGCAGGCACGCCCTGGTGGGTTGTGCCCCCCTCGAGGCACCCCCAGGTGTTGCTCTAGCCCAATGGTTCTCTTCTGGTCCATTAACAATCCACAAAAAGTTTCTACACAAAAAACAACACCACGGTAGTTATGCTGAAAACAGCGTCAGTTCGGGTTAGTTCCATGCAAATCATACCAAAACCATATAAAATTGTTGTAAACATGGCATGAATACTTCATAAATTATAGATACGTTGGAGACGTATCAGTCTCCAAAAGAACATGAGTTGAGAAAGTGGAAACAACTTGAGCCGCGGTCAACTTGTGATAATCCGGACGTTGATGTATCATCATGACCATAGTATGTTCCGTGAGAACCATAGCATCTATGAACTTGTCCTTGATGAAGTCATCATTTGCCCAAGTGCACCCAAAGGTTCTCAAGTTGAGCACAAGGGACTTCAACCTTCGGTAGACCTCTTCCGCGGACTCACCCTCATTCCTCACAAAGAGATTGACTTCTTGCTTGAGGAAAGACAATCGAGATCTTCGAATTGCTTCATCTCCTTTGAGAGCCTCCTCAAGGCAATCCCATATTTACTTTAAGGTTTTAAGGAGACCAATGGAGTCACTATAGTCTTCGGTCACAGTGGTGCGCAATGTTGTGTGTGGTTGCATTGAGTTGGTCATCAACCACTTCTCTTGGAGTGAGATTCATTGGGTCCTTGGGGTTGAATCCATTGAACACAATCCACCATAGTTGAGTTGAATCACTACGCATGTAAGACTCCATATCTAGATTCCACTTAGCAACCACATTAGCTTTCAAAGGGGGCGGAGGCCAACAGGATTAATGCAAGCATGTTGCAAAGGTTGAGGTGAGTAAAAGGGTTCCGTGGCATTGTACTTGCGAACTTGAGTACAAGCCAGGAAAGCAAGAGGTTCTCTCGAGTCATCCGCATCATGAATGGCATTTGGATCAAAATAGTTTGATGCAGATGTCGAGGGCTTTAAGAGAGCATCAATTTCCTCCTTGGCAGAGGACCGAACTTCTTTCAACATAGAGGCTTTGAGGTCCGCAAACATTGAAAGAATATCGGCCGCGGTCAATAGGGCACCCGGGTTAGTAGGAGCGATGGGAGCAACGACCGAGGCACCAAGTGCCTCGGGTGCGGCGGGGGGTAGGTTTTGACCATCCTCCGCAACAGGTGCGCCACCTCCCTCATTCCATAGATCTACCATATCCTCTAAGGTTGTAAAACCTTATATTAGAGCACGAGGCTCTGATACCAATTGAAAGGATCGATATGGTCGACTAGAGGGGGGTGAATAGGAGACTACAAATTTTAATCTTTCTTGTCAATTTTAAGCCTTAGCGGATAATAGGGTTCACTAGATATGCAACTAGGTGAATGCAACATATATGACAAGCAAGCTCCAAGCTAAATATGCTATGCAACAATCTATGTAGCAAGCCAACAAGCATACAAGGCAAAGTAAGGTGCGGGAAAGGAATAACCACAAGTGATACGAGGACGTGGATTTTATCCCAAAGTTCACTCTTCCTTGGGGAAGAGCTACTCTTCGTTTGGAGCGGTGCCGAGCCAAAGCTTGCGGAACACCACCGAAGGCTCACCATAATATCCTTCAAGTCACCCCCAACAGATGAGCCTCGAACCACTCGGGGTTGGTCTTGAAGGCGACCACCACACCTTTACAAACTTCTCCGGAGCACACCACAAGCAAGGAAGCTTCCGGAGGAACCTCTAACCACCTAGGAGCCCAAGCTCCAAGAGTAACAAGTCAATGGGGACGAAATGTTGCGTGGAACGCGATTGGGTTTGGTCAAGATGTAGATCGGGTCTTGCTCTCCCAATCCCCAAAGCTTAAACAAGTTTGGGTGGAGGCATTGAGAGTATTGAGCAAAATGAGTTGTAGCAATGGTGGAGCTCAACAAGACATTAGGGTTAGGGATGGAGGAAGAAGAAGGGGGGATTTTATAGTGTTTGTCCCGGGGTGACCATTTCTGCCCGATGGACCCCGTGCGCACGGGCTAAGTCATCCCCATGCGCACGGGGTACTCAGAGACTTTCACACAACCCCGTGCACACGGGGATCAAAAGACCCCATGCGCATGGGGTACCCAGAGAGTTTACGCAGTACCCCGTGCGCACGGGGTACCCAGAGAGTTATGCAGTACCCCGTGCGTACGGGGGTCAAAAGACCCCGTGTGCACGGGGTACCCAGTAACTTACTGTTATAAACTTTCTGAGTACCACAAGCACACACACTAGGATTTTAGGTGGTAGGAATGGGTAGGCTAGTGTGTATGATTCGGCAATGGCATTCCCACACAACTTTCATCCACAACCCCTCTTAATAGTGCAGTCTTTCCTACGACTTGAAGCAAACCAAAAACTAAACCTTTGATTCGCCGGAAGACCACGCCTTTGACCCTTTTTCGTTGGGGGTCGCACATCTCCATCATGATGCACTTGGAACCAATATCCTGAGACAAACTTTAGTAACCGATATTAGTTCAACTAACCACATTGTCATATCACCAAAATATAGTATAAGTGCCACTGGCACTTTCATCATTGCCACAACTCCTTTGTGTACTACTCATGCATATCATCTACACATAGACCTGGCTCATCATGCCACTATTGGGAAATGTTGCATGGAAAACAAAAAAAATTATATGCACACGCAAGATCTATCCATGGAGATGCATAGCTATGAGAGAGGGAGAGCATCTACATACCCTTGTAGATCGCTAAGCGGAAGCGTTTATCAACGTGGTTGATGTAGTGTGACGCCCGGATAATCAAGCTACAGTAATCCCACGCTAATCATGCCATGACACCTCGGTTACTGTTGCTATCCTCGGAATAGTTCGAAACCGTTCAAATTAAAATTTAAAATTAATGTCGACAATAAAAGTTTTCGAAAGTAGAAACAAAAATGTTCGGGGGTTGCCAAATATTGCATAGGAGATTATCATGAAATGAACACATTTTTATAAAAGGCCTAAATAATTTAAAATCATTTAAAACAGAAAGGAAATAAATAAAAGGAAAAGGTCAAAATTAGAAAATAAAAAAAACAAAACAAAACAAGCCCCCCTCCCCACATGGGCCAACCGGCCCAGCCAGCCAACCCAACTGGCCCAGGCCAACCCACCCGTGGCCTACACATGCCCCCCCCCCCCCCCCCCCCCGCCCCCACGACACCCGAAACCCTAACCCATTCCCCACTCGCTCCCACTTCCCCTCTCCCGATCTGATCTGGATCGGGATCGATCCCCCACTCGCCCCACCCCGCGCGCCCCCCTCCTCTCTCCCGATCTGGATCGAGATCCAGAGGAGACCACCGCCGCCGCCAGGCCTCGTCGCCGCCGAACGCCTCCTCGTCGCCGCGTGTCCGACCACCGCACTCGCCCCGCGCGACGAGCCATCGTGCGCGAGCATGCGCCCGCCTCCCCTACGTCGGCCGCGCTCACCGCGACCCAGGGCCGCCCTGGCCACGTTCACCGCTTGCCCTAGCCGCGTATGCACGCGCCGGCCGCGTCCATGGAGCCCCCCCCCCCCCCCCGCGCTCCCTCTCGTCCTCTCCCCGCGCCCGACCACGCCTCCCGACGCCGTTGGTCACCGCGCCCGGCCCCGTGGCGCCCCTGTTCGCCCCTCTCCGCCCTGCGCGTCGTCGCCGGCCCCCTCCACCGTACCCCCTTCATCGCCGGCCCGGCCTCCTACCACGGCCCCGCCGTGCCGCTGCTCCGGCCACGGTCGCCGTGCGCCCGCGCCGCACCCCTGGGGGCTTCGCCCGCATCCACGCCCAGCGCCCGTTCGGGCATGCGCCCGTTCGGGCGACAACCGTCGCCTGCGCCCGAAACCCACAAGGCCCCCCCTTGTGGGCCAATGACAGTGGGGGCCCACGCCCAGAACGTTAAAAAAAGAGAGAAGGAGAATTAAAAAATAAAAATAATAAATAAAAATAATAAATAAAAATAAAAATGATTTAATAAAATTAATTATTAATTAATTAATTATCTAATGGATTAATTAAGTTAATTAATCCGGTTTAATTAATTTAGTTAACTAGTTAGGTTAATTAAATAGTAATTAAATGAACTAATCTCTAGTTAATCTAAACAGTGTATGACAGGTGGGTCCCACTGGACCCACACGTCAGTTTGACCAGTCAACACCTCTGTTGACTGCTGACGTCATGCTGACGTCATGATGACGTCAGCAAACACTGTTTTGGATAATGTTGAATTAAATAAATTAAATAATTCTAAAAATGATTTAAACTTTAGAAAATCATATCTTTTAATCCGTAACTCGGATTAAAATATTTTCAACATGAAAGTTGCTCAGAACGACGAGACGATTCCGGATACGCAACCCGTTTGTCCGCCACACCCCCCTAACCTATCGAACTCGCAACTTTCCCCCTCCGACTCCTCTGCCCGAAAACGCGAAACACCGGGAATACTTTCCCGGATGTTTTCCCCCTTAACCGGTACCACCTCATACCACGTTAGGGCACGCCTAGCATCGTTACTTGTCTTGTCATGCATCGATATGCATCTGTTTACATGGTATTCATTGTTCTTCCCCCTCTTCTCTCCGGTAGACTACGAGACCGACGCTGCTGCTGCCCAGTTCGACTACGGAGTTGACGACCCCTCTCTCTTGCCAGAGCAACCAGGCAAGCCCCCCCCTTGATCACCAGATATCGCCTTCTCCTCTATACTGCTTGCATTAGAGTAGTGTAGCATGTTACTGCTTTCCGTTAATCCTATTCTGATGCATAGCCTGTCATTGTTGCTACAGTCATTGATACCTTACCCGCAATCCTACATGCTTAGCATAGGATGCCAGTATTTTTCATCTGTGGCCCTACATTCTTGTCCGTCTGCTATGCTATACTATCGGGCCGTGATCACTCGGGAGGTGATCACGGGTATATACTATATACGTTATACATGATACATGTGGTGACCAAAGACGGGTCGGCTGGTGGAGCACCCGCGAGTGGATCTTTGTGGCGGAGCGACAGGGCAGGTTGAGACCGCCTAGGAGAGAGGTGGGCCTGGCCCTGTTCGGCGTTCGCGGATACTTAACGCGCTTAACGAGATCTTGGTATTTGATCTGAGTTGGCTACGAGCCTATACGCACTAACCATCTACGCGGGAGTAGTTATGGGTATCCCGACGTCGTGGTATCAGCCGAAGCACTTCAGACGTCAGCGACGGAGCGGCGCGCGCCGGATTGGACTGGAACGCCACTAGGCTAGGTCTGCTTCCGGCCGCCCTCGCAACGTGCAGGTGTGCTATGGGCGATGGGCCCAGACCCCTGTGCGCTTAGGTTTAGACCGGCGTGCTGGCCTCTCTGTTTTGCCTAGGTGGGGCTGCGACGTGTTGATCTTCCGAGGCCGGGCATGACCCAGGAAAGTGTGCCCGGCCAAATGGGATCAAGCGTGCTGGGTAAGTTGGTGCACCCCTACAGGGAAGTTAATCTATTCGAATAGCCGTGATCTTCGGTAACAGGACGACTTGGAGTTGTACCTTGACCTTATGACAACTAGAACCGGATACTTAATAAAACACACCCTTCCAAGTGCCAGATACAACCGGTGGTCGCTCTCTCTCAGGGATACGAGGAGGGGATCGCCGAGTAGGATTATGCTATGCGATGCTACTGGAGATGCTACTTGGAGATGCTACTTGGAGGACTTCAGACTACCCTCTTCTACCTGTTGCAAGACGACGGTGACCAGAAGCGTAGTCTTTGATAAGACTAGCTATCCCCCTCTTATTCTGGCATTCTGCAGTTTAGTCCACTGATATGGCCCTTTACACATATATCCATGCATATGTAGTGTAGCTCCTTGCTTGCGAGTACTTTGGATGAGTACTCACAGTTGCTTTCTCCCCCCTTGTCCCCCTTTCCTTTCTTTCTGGTTGTCGCAACCAGATGCTGGAGTCCAGGAGCTAGATGCCACCGTCGATGACGACTACTACACATGGAGGTGCCTACTACTACGAGCAGGCTGCTGACGACGACCAGGAGTAGTTTAGGAGGATCCCAGGCAGGAGGCATGCGCCTCTTTCGATCTGTATTCCAGTTTGTGCTAGCCTTCTTAAGGCAAACTTGTTTAACTTATGTCTGTACTCAGATATTGTTGCTTCTGCTGACTCGTCTATGATCGAGCACTTGTATTCGAGCCCTCGAGGCCCCTGGCTTGTATTATGATGCTTGTATGACTTATTTTATTTGTAGAGTTGTGTTGTGATATCTTCCCGTGAGTCCCTGATCTTGATCGTACACGTTTGCGTGCATGATTAGTGTACGATTGAATCGGGGGCGTCACAAGTTGGTATCAGAGCCGACTGCCTGTAGGAATCCCCCTTCCATACTCCTTGGTCGAAGTCGAGTCTAGTCATTGCAACACTTTTACTAACATGGCTGTGTGCCTTACGGGCCCACGTCGCCATTGGGTGGTATTAGGATCTTTTACTCCTCGATCTTGACTCTGGGACTCTGAGCTCTCTTCTATTCGGGTTAAATGATTTTGCTAAAAACAAAACGAACTTTAGGTTCTCGTAAGTACTTCTCCCGGAGAGCCCCTTGTTACCGATGACCGCCTACTGCACCAGAAGATTCCGAAGATACTCTACGATGTGCTCTCGAGACTATGTGCCATCGCTTTTGCAATTCACTTCCATCGATAAATCCCTCTGGATAACTACTTACACCTATCGTTCATATTGTCATCCCCAATTGCTCTTGTTATTACAAGATGTCTTGGAATACTCCTCGATATTCTGAGAATTCTTTACGCTTACTGCCCTGCAGTTTCTTGCTGCATGAATACCCCTACGGATAATTACTTGCGCTTGTCGAGTATCAGTTCGTCCAAAGTTGTTCATGTGTTTCACAAAAATACATTCAAATACTACCCGATCTTCCGAAAATCCTGAGCAGCCTATTGCTCTTGAAATTCTTGCTTGCTTGCATTATGGTTAATCCCATAAGTCTCGTAATCTTAATGGCATACCTTGTCATTATCATGTTGAGTCCGTTGATTCAATATGTTGCGAATGCTCGCAATCCTCAATCAGATCCTAGAATTCATCCTTCTAGCTCAGAAGTCATTTGGATATGAGCTGGTTCTTAACCAATCCAATTGCCGTCGGTTGTACCCCTAAGGCTATTCAACTTATCCATCCCTAATCAGAACTTTGCTTCTGATCCCTTGATTTGTAAATCATACTTCTTTTACATGTGAGCTTTGAATTAGCCAGTTGCTTCTGTAATCCAATGCCTTTGCATTCTTTCTTCAACTGGTTGTGTACCGATGCTCACATCAGCTCCGCTATCGACTGTCAGATCCTTTGTGGATTATTATTCGGCAATGTCCTTCATATTTAATCGCCTTGTGAGCCTTCCCTCGTATACATAATGCCTTTGTTAAATTGTATCATCTACTTTCTCAACCTTGCTCCACTTTCGAGCTTGTGATATTTACTCTTGAAAATTGTGGTATATGTTTCTAAGAAGCCCCTATGGGTTGAACATATGCCTTCTCTAAACCGTGTGAACCCGAAAGTTTTCACGAGTCATACTCTTCTGGTGCTTCGCTAGATAAAATTTCAACACTGCAACTTCTTCGAAGACGGGAAGTGAATGAAAGGTTATGCATTGAAGAAGTGGGAGTCGACCTTGAACTTTGTGTTCATGCCCATGGACATGATGTAGATCCTATCATGGAAACTTCTTGTAGTAATAAATATTTCCTTTATAAATATCATCTGGTAGCTGTGAATTGATCCTTTGCAACCGTGGTTCCGACCATGTTTGTTCTCCTTTGATTTTATTCCTTGGACAAGTTAAATTACTTGCCTTCTGCAGATCAGTACGCCTTCCCAACCTGTATTATGTTCTACCTTCGAGTATTACCCCCTGGTATCTCGAGAATATCCACCCATTGCACTTCATCTATGGAATTCTGACGAAGTAGTACCTTTTTCCACCATAGTCACTCCACGGGTTCTCGGTTGTCGTCAACCGAGAACACCAATTGGTGAATCGAATCAATACTGAGATTCATTACTCTCAGTACTTTGTTGTTGAGAAGTTTAATACTCCATCACATAACTCCTAGCCTGATCGGCTATATCATTATCATGGTAAACCTTAACTGTGCTACCTGGTCCTTCTTTCCGTAGCACAATTTTTGATGATGAGCTAAGCTTACGTCGCTCTTCCTCGTCATATCATTTCGCCTTGAACAACAAGCTAGATTTCGAGTTTCCGTAGACCGTTCGCTTCATCATTCCTATTGACTTGATGTCATCGCCGACCGATTACATCTTCATGAAATCTCTCGACAACTGTGTCGTGATCATCATCAACATCCTAAGCTCTTCCAAGATATATATGAAATTCTTGATGGGTAATACCATCCTTGCCCCTCGATGATTCGTGTTATCATCGACCACTTTATTGTCTTCCGTTCACACAAACTTGTTCGTGTTTTGTGTTATACCTTGAGATCCTTGCTACCCAGCAATTTTTCTTCTTTACCTTGGAAGTATTACCATCTTTTATGTCAAGAAAGTCGTGAGAATTTCGCCACCTCTTTAAGAATTCTTGATACTAGTAATACTTCTTGCCATCTTCGTTCATTCCTTGGTTCGCGTGTTGTTTCTAACCGGAAAATCGATAATTGAGTTGTGATGTGCGACTTTAAAACTTCAAGCAACCCTATTGCTTTGAAGTTAATGGTCGATAATTCATTCTTAGACCATTGGTTATCGAATCACCATTCTAATATTGATCATGCTACCTAAGCCCATATTTCGGGCGCACGTTTCAACCAATGTTTAACTATGTATGTTTTCCTCGAGCATACATCATTTTACCAGTTGATCTGACAAATGTTATCTCCTTGTTCACACAATGGTGGAAATCCATCTTTAGTTAACCTCGATGGATTGTCGCTGAGTCAATCAGTCATCTCCTCACCTCTCCTTGATTTAATGGTGAACCCCTATTCGGAACTCGCTTCCATAGTTCATTTCCCAAGAATCATATAATGTCGTCTCGTCAATTGTGTTGCACCTCTTCTTCTCAGGCATCCTGAGTTTATGGTGTCCTGACACCATTCAGATTTGAAGCTTGTCAAATATGATGGTTAGAACATTTTCCAAGAGTCTTAGCATTGATCTTTATATAACCCCGTAAGGTGATGTCATGCCTAGCACACCTGACCGGAGGACCGAGTGTTATAGTTTCCTTTTTAACAAGGTTATCCATTCTTCCATGAGGAAACTGTAAGACTTATTTTATAAGTTGTTTTTGATGGATCCTTTGTATCCAAAGCCTGACCTTTGCTTGAAGACCATGTCAATCCTGTCTCGAAGCATGTCTGTGGTAACCCGATTTTCAATAAGAGCATTTGAAGCACAATGCTAAATGTTTCTTGATCAATTATCCAAACATTGTTGTATGGGTAATGTCATGAAATTTCTCTCCCTTTTCCTGAAGGGTTTTCTACTTTATATCCTACCACGGATATCATGCTCTACTTGTCCTTGGGAAGAGTATACCCCTGGTATATGTGTCAAACACATTTTCCTTTCCATTGTTTTGTTTGATCTTTCTTGTGATCTATATTATCTAAGCAGTAATATTCTCCTGCTTATGTAAACACCCCTGTGTACAATTCGGTCAGCATGACCCTGTTGCATTTGTTGATAGCATTCTGCTAACCACCGATGGACGAGAACTTTGCCTATTGGTCCGCCTCGTTCAACGAGCAGGAAAATGGTTCTCTTTGTCCCTCGCCCTTGGTACCGACGATGCAGTCAACATAACTGATAGGCTATCCTCTGACATGCCTTGCTTACATGATCGTGCAAGACGTCAACGCCCTTCCTACTTTTAACCCACATGGTGGGCCCATAACCCACAGTTTCACAGGATCGAAACCTGACTCACCTGTACAATCCTGTTTCTAATGGTTATTCCCCATGCTTGGCTTTGTAATTAATTCATGAGCCACCTTCCTAGTGCTCTATTCTGGTATCAGACGCTATACTTACTCTCGCTGCTCTGAACCCCTTTCTCACTCTGGTTTAGACTTCGAGCAACTATCTATCTGCTTGGAACCTCTTATTGTACCTTCGAACCTCACTCTCGATGTGTTTTATTTGTTCAACTCGAGAGGTACACATATACTCATTCATGGGTTAATCCCAGATTATTACCCTTATGGAATTTTGTCGTTGCCGATCTACCCTGTTACCTATTCGTAAGTACGATGAAGATCCCGAAGAAAGGATGTCGACTTCATCATGATGACCGGAAGCAAAGGAATGAAGACATCAATGTATTGGACCGGTCTCTTCGAGAAGAGCAAGCCAAAATGAGAAGACCCGCTAGATTCGTTACCTAACCTTTCCCCCCTTTCACTACCTCTTAAATCTCGGGACGAGATTTCTTGTAGTGGAGGAGAATTGTGACGCCCGGATAATCAAGCTACAGTAATCCCACGCTAATCATGCCATGACACCTCGGTTACTGTTGCTATCCTCGGAATAGTTCGAAACCGTTCAAATTAAAATTTAAAATTAATGTCGACAATAAAAGTTTTCGAAAGTAGAAACAAAAATGTTCGGGGGTTACCAAATATTGCATAGGAGATTATCATGAAATGAACACATTTTTATAAAAGGCCTAAATAATTTAAAATCATTTAAAACAGAAAGGAAATAAATAAAAGGAAAAGGTCAAAATTAGAAAAGAAAAAAAACAAAACAAAACAAGCCCCCCTCCCCACATGGGCCAACCGGCCCACCCAGCCAACCCAACTGGCCCAGGCCAGCCCACCCCTGGCCTACACATGCCCCCCCCCCCCCCCCCCCCGCCCCCACGACACCCGAAACCCTAACCCATTCCCCACTCGCTCCCACTTCCCCTCTCCCGATCTGATCTGGATCGGGATCGATCCCCCACTCGCCCCACCCCGCGCGCCCCCCCTCCTCTCTCCCGATCTGGATTGAGATCCAGAGGAGACCACCGCCGCCGCCAGGCCTCGTCGCCGCCGAACGCCTCCTCGTCCTCCTCCTCGCCGGTCCTCCCCGACCGCCCCCGAGCCCGCTGCCAGTTTCCCTACCTCCCCGACGTGAGCTCCCTCCTCTCCCCCTTTCCCTCTGTCGCCGGTGCCGTCCGCACCCAGCCGCGGCCCCGCACAGCGGTCGCCACGCCCGACGGCGCGCGCCGTGCGCCCCTCGTGCGTCCGACCACCGCACTCGCCCCGCGCGACGCGCCATCGTGCGCGAGCATGCGCCCGCCTCCCCTACGTCGGCCGCGCTCACCGCGACCCAGGGCCGCCCTGGCCACGTTCACCGCTTGCCCTAGCCGCGTACGCACGCGCCGGCCGCGTCCATGGAGCCCCCCCCCCCCCCCCCGCGCTCCCTCTCGTCCTCTCCCCGCGCCCGACCACGCCTCCCGACGCCGTTGGTCACCGCGCCCGGCCCCGTGGCGCCCCTGTTCGCCCCTCTCCTACCACGGCCCCGCCGTGCCGCTGCTCCGGCCACGGTCGCCGTGCGCCCGCGCCGCACCCCTGGGGGCTTCGCCCGCATCCACGCCCAGCGCCCGTTCGGGCATGCGCCCGTTCGGGCGACAACCGTCGCCTGCGCCCGAAACCCGCAAGGCCCCCCCTTGTGGGCCAATGACAGTGGGGGCCCACGCCCAGAACATTAAAAAAAAGAGAAGGAGAATTAAAAAATAAAAATAATAAATAAAAATAAAAATGATTTAATAAAATTAATTATTAATTAATTAATTATCTAATGGATTAATTAAGTTAATTAATCCGGTCTAATTAATTTAGTTAACTAGTTAGGTTAATTAAATAGTAATTAAATGAACTAATCTCTAGTTAATCTAAACAGTGTATGACAGGTGGGTCCCACTGGACCCACACGTCAGTTTGACCAGTCAACACCTCTGTTGACTGCTGACGTCATGCTGACGTCATGATGACATCAGCAAACAATGTTTTGGATAATGTTGAATTAAATAAATTAAATAATTCTAAAAATGATTTAAAACTTTAGAAAATCATATCTTTTAATCCGTAACTCCGATTAAAATATTTTCAACATGAAAGTTGCTCAGAACGATGAGACGATTCCGGATACGCAACCCGTTCGTCCGCCACACCCCCCTAACCTATCGAACTCGCAACTTTCCCCCTCCGGCTCCTCTGCCCGAAAACGCGAAACACCGGGAATACTTTCCCGGATGTTTTCCCCCTTAACCGGTACCACCTCATACCACGTTAGGGCACGCCTAGCATCGTTACTTGTCTTGTCATGCATCGATATGCATCTGTTTACATGGTATTCATTGTTCTTCCCCCTCTTCTCTCCGGTAGACTACGAGACCGACGCTGCTGCTGCCCAGTTCGACTACGGAGTTGACGACCCCTCTCTCTTGCCAGAGCAACCAGGCAAGCCCCCCCCTTGATCACCAGATATCGCCTATTCTCCTCTATACTGCTTGCATTAGAGTAGTGTAGCATGTTACTGCTTTCCGTTAATCCTATTCTGATGCATAGCCTGTCATTGTTGCTACAGTCATTGATACCTTACCCGCAATCCTACATGCTTAGCATAGGATGCTAGTATTTTTCATCTGTGGCCCTACATTCTTGTCCGTCTGCTATGCTATACTATCGGGCCGTGATCACTCGGGAGGTGATCACGGGTATATACTATATACGTTATACATGATACATGTGGTGACCAAGACGGGTCGGCTGGTGGAACACCCGCGAGTGGATCTTTGTGGCGGAGCGACAGGGCAGGTTGAGACCGCCTAGGAGAGAGGTGGGCCTGGCCCTGTTCGGCGTTCGCGGATACTTAACGCGCTTAACGAGATCTTGGTATTTGATCTGAGTTGGCTACGAGCCTATACGCACTAACCATCTACGCGGGAGTAGTTATGGGTATCCCGACGTCGTGGTATCAGCCGAAGCACTTCAGACGTCAGCGACGGAGCGGCGCGCGCCGGATTGGACTGGAACGCCACTAGGCTAGGTCTGCTTCCGGCCGCCCTCGCAACGTGCAGGTGTGCTATGGGCGATGGGCCCAGACCCCTGTGCGCTTAGGTTTAGACCGGCGTGCTGGCCTCTCTGTTTTGCCTAGGTGGGGCTACGACGTGTTGATCTTCCGAGGCCGGGCATGACCCAGGAAAGTGTGCCCGGCCAAATGGGATCAAGCGTGCTGGGTAAGTTGGTGCACCCCTGCAGGGAAGTTAATCTATTCGAATAGCCGTGATCTTCGGTAACAGGACGACTTGGAGTTGTACCTTGACCTTATGACAACTAGAACCGGATACTTAATAAAACACACCCTTCCAAGTGCCAGATACAACCGGTGGTCGCTCTCTCTCAGGGATACGAGGAGGGGATCGCCGGGTAGGATTATGCTATGCGATGCTACTGGAGATGCTACTTGGAGATGCTACTTGGAGGACTTCAGACTACCCTCTTCTACCTGTTGCAAGACGACGGTGACCAGAAGCGTAGTCTTCGATAAGACTAGCTATCCCCCTCTTATTCTGGCATTCTGCAGTTCAGTCCACTGATATGGCCCTTTACAGATATATCCATGCATATGTAGTGTAGCTCCTTGCTTGCGAGTACTTTGGATGAGTACTCACGGTTGCTTTCTCCCCCCTTTTCCCCCTTTCCTTTCTTTCTGGTTGTCGCAACCAGATGTTGGAGTCCAGGAGCTAGATGCCACCGTCGATGACGACTACTACACATGGAGGTGCCTGCTACTACGAGCAGGCTGCTGACGACGACCAGGAGTAGTTTAGGAGGATCCCAGGCAGGAGGCCTGCGCCTCTTTCGATCTGTATTCCAGTTTGTGCTAGCCTTCTTAAGGCAAACTTGTTTAACTTATGTCTGTACTCAGATATTGTTGCTTCCGCTGACTCGTCTATGATCGAGCACTTGTATTCGAGCCCTCGAGGCCCCTGGCTTGTATTATGATGCTTGTATGACTTATTTTATTTGTAGAGTTGTGTTGTGATATCTTCCCGTGAGTCCCTGATCTTGATCGTACACGTTTGCGTGCATGATTAGTGTATGATTGAATCGGGGGCGTCACATGTAGTCATACTCCTTCATGATCCGTTCCGATCAAACACCGAACGTATGACACCTCCGCTTTCAGCACACGCTTAGCTCGATCACGTCCTCGCCTTCTTGATCCAGCAAGAGGGGCAAAGTAGTAGATCAGTTCCGGCAGCACGACAGCATGGTGATGGTGGTGGTGAATTAGAGGGAGGAGATTAGAACCACACTGGGCTTCTAATTATGAGGATTAGAGGTAGCTAGGGGTAGCTCTAATTAGTCAACTAGGACCAACTAGAGGAGGCTCAAAAACTTGTGTTCTATGGGCTAGCCCTGCTCCTCTATTTATATGTTGAGCCCTGGGACGTAACTTGGAGAGGAGGCCTCCCTAAAGTTCATTTGGAACATAGAGATGAGTCCGTATCAGACTCCAGGGCTAAACGCCACGGTTCCCAGTGTTTATGTAGATGCCATGTACTCCAACGTCTATCCCAGGGGTAGACGCCATGAACCCTGGCGTCCAGCCCCTGCCTTCTATACAACTCCTTTGTGTACCGACCTAAAGCCTCGTCGGCTTTACCCCTTGGATCAACCATATCATCCTATATATCAATCTTTACCTCCGGACCATTCCGGAGCTCCTCGTCATGTCTGTGGAATCATCTGGGACTCCGAACAACATCCAGTCACCAACATACATAACTCATATAATACTATATCGTCAATGAACATTAAGCGTGCAGACCCTATGGGTTCAAGAATGATGTAGACATGACCGAGACGCTTCTCTAGTCAATAACCAATAGCGGGACCTGGATGTCCATCTTGGTGCCTACATATTCTACATAACATACGTAGTTCTCTTTGTCCGTCGATATGTTACTTGCCCGAGATTCGATCGTCGGTATCTCCATACCTAGTTTAGTATCATTATCGGGTAGTCTCTTTACTCGTTCCCTGATACATTATCTTGTAACTAACTCCTTAGTCACTTTGCTTGCAAGCTTCTTGTGATGCTGTATTACCGAGAGGGCCCAGAGATACCTTTTCGTCATACGGAGTGAAAAATCCCAATCTCCATTCACGCCAACTCAACAAACACCTTTGGAGATACCTGTGGAGCACCTTTATGATCACCCAGTTATGGAGTGACATTTGATAGCACACAAGGTATTCCTCTGGTATCCAGGAGTTGCATGATGTCATGGTCGAAGGAACATGTATTTGACATTAAGAAAGCAGTAGAAATGAACTGAACGATCATATGCTATGCTAACGGATGGGTCTTGTCCGTCACATCATTCTCCTAATGACGTGATCCCGTTATCAAATGATAACTCATGTCTATGGTTAGGAAACCTTAACCATCGTTTGATCAACGAGCTAGTCTAGTAGAGGCTTAGTACGGACTTGGTATTTTTTTATGTATCCGCACATGTATTTAAGTTTCCGATCAATACAATTATAGCATGAATAATAAACCTTTATCATGATAAAGGAAATATAATAATAACCACTTTATTATTGTCTATGGCATATTTCCAACAATTCTGCCTCGGGATGCATTTTGTTATGGTAACATATTATGTTGCCTCAAACATTTCTCTCCTTATTAATTACTTGCCACATAAGCAAATATTCTTTGTGTGTGTTATGTTACTAGCTAAGTTACTCTCGTTATGACCAGGCTTAGGTTGGCTCTAAGAATTTAATATTTTTCAGATCATCGGCAGCACCCCCCCCCCTCTCATGGCTCCATATATTGCAATGAAACCATGGCAACAGACCAGAAACCATGCAAAGCACATTCGGTAACCTTACAGGCCAGAAGTTCCAAGACATAAGAAGGGAAACAAAGAGAAAGGGAAGGAAAACATATATGACCTACAACCATTCTAAGCCAATACATCTTTTTTTAATGCATCGGGACCATGACCAGCACCTAATTGGGGAACTAGCTCGTAGCAGGTGCTCGCCGCCATATCTCAAGGTCAGAAGACATCCCCAACTCCTCTGAAGTGGATATCGCAAGTGCGAGATCTCTTGGTTTGTTCGACAGATGAGTGCTTTGTGAACTTGGCAGCTCCTGAGGAGAGACCAAACTTGACATGTTATGCTTTGTGAGCCACTTCCCAGGGATCCTTGGAGGTGATAAAGGGCTCCCCAGAGATCAACATCTACATCTCCCCCTCCAAACAATAGTTTGGTTTTAAGGCCTTGGAGGAAGAAACCTTCATTGTGTTCTCCAGCAGCCATCACCCCACTTTAATCTGGAAGGGTGCTCTGAGATGCAAGAGATCCTCGAACAAAAATCCTCTACTTTTTGGGGGGCATCCTCTTTGATAATTATCCATTCTCTCAAGGTTCTCAATATCGACCACCACACCTGCTTCATATCAAGCCAAATCACATTGTCAAAGACATGATAATTCCTATATTTCCAAATACTCCATAACACACAAGGGCAGATAGAGTTTAGAGCAGTGTGTCTATTGATACGCCTCCAATGTATCTATAATTTTTTATTGTTACATGTTAATATATTATCATTCTTAGATGTTTAAGAATCATTTTATAGCAACTTTATATCATTTTTTGGCACTAACCTATTGACATAGTGCCCAGTGCTAGTTGTTGTTTTTTGCTTGTTTTTTACATCACAGAAAATCAATATCAAAGGGAGTCCAAACGCAACAAAACTTTTTGGAGAAATTTTATGGACCAGAAGACACAACTTGGGCCAAAAAAGTACCAGAGGGGTGCCCCTGGTGGAAATATGCCCTAGAGGCAATAATAGAATGGTTATTATTATATTTTCTTAATCATGATAAAGGTTTATTATTCATGCTATAATTGTATTGATCGGAAACTTAAATACATGTGTGGATACATAAACAAATACCGTGTCCCTAGTGTGGCTCTACTAGACTAGCTCGTTGGCCAAAAATGGTTAATGTTTCCTAACCATAGACATGAGTCGTCATTTGATAACGGGATCACATCATTAGGAGAATGATGTGATGTACAAGAGCCATCTGTTAGCTTAGCATATTAATCGTTCAGTTTATTGCTATTGCTTTCTTCATGTCAAATACATATTCCTTCGACTATGAGATTATGCAACTCTTGGATAACAGAGGAATAGCTTGTGTGCTATCAAACGTCACAACATAACTGGGTGTTCATAAAGATGATCTACAGGTATCTCGAAGGTGTTTGTTGAGTTGGCATATATCGAGAATTGGATTTGTCACTCCGAGCATCGGAGAGGTATCTTTGGGCCCTCTCGGTAATACACATCATAAGCTTGCAAGCAAATGACTAAGGAGTTAGTTACGAGATGATGTATTATGGAACGAGTAAAGATACTTGCCGGTAACGAGATTGAACTAGGTATGAAGATACCAATGATCGAATCTCGGGCAAGTAACATACCGATGGACAAAGGGAATTACGTATGTTGTTATAACAGTTCGACCGATAAAAGATCTTCGTAGAATTTGTAGGAGACAATATGGGCATCCAGGTTCCGCTATTGGTTATTGAACGGAGATATGTCTCGGTCATGTCTACATAGTTCTCGAACCCGTAGGGTCCGCATGATTAACGTTCTTTGGCGATATAGTGTTAAATGAGTTATATGATTTGGTGACCGAATGTTGTTCGGAGTCCTGGATGAGATCATGGACATGACGAGGAGTCTCAAAATGATCAAGATATAAGGATTGATATATATGATGATGGTATTCGGACACCGGAAGAGTTTCGGGATGCACTGGGTAGTCATCGGGTCACCGGAAGGGGTTCCGGACACCCCCGGTAGGTATTTAGGCCTAATGGGCCAAAGGGGGGACAGACCAGCCCACAGGGGGATGGTGCGCCCCTCTCCCTGGCCGGCCGGCCCTAGGGAAGAAAAGGGGGAGGGCTAGCCCCTCCTACCTTCCCCTTCTCATGGGAGAAAGGAAAAGGGGGGCGCCTCTCTCCCCTGCCTTCCACCCGCACCTATACATGGAAGGGGTGCCACTTGGGAAGGAACCCCAAGTAGGATTCGGCCTACTTGGGGCACCCTCTTGGCTACTCCCTCCTCCCCTCCCCCACCTATATATATGTGGGAGGGGAGGCGCCTAGCACAACTAGAACATTGTTTTAGCCGTGCGTGGCGCCCCCCTCCACCATTTACACCCCCGATCATATTTTCGTGGTGCTTAGGCGAAGCCCTACGGAGATATATTCACCACCACCGTCAACACTCCGTCATGCTATCAGAACTCATCCACTACCTTGTCGTCTTGTTGGATCAAGAAGGCGGAGGACGTCACCAAGCTGAACGTGTGTTGAACGCGGAGGTGTTGTACGTTCGGTACTCGATCGGTTGGATCATGAAGAAAGTTCGACTACATCAACCGCGTTGTCAAGTGCTTCCGCTTACAGTCTACGAGGGTACATAGACACACTCTCCCCCTCTCGTTGCTATGCATCTCCATGGATAGATCTTGTGTGTGCGTAGAATTTTTTTGTTTTCCATGCAACGTTCCCCAACAATGGCATGAGAGCCAGGTCTATGCGTAGATGATATGCATGAGTAGAACACAAGAAGTTGTGGGTGGTGATATTCATATTGCTTACCACCAACGTCTTATTTTGATTCGGCGGCATTGTGGGATGAAGCGGCCCAGACCAACCTTACATGTCCACGTACATGAGACCGGTTCAACCGACTGACATGCAACTTGTTTTGCATAAAGGTGGTTGGCGGGTGTCTGTTTCTCCTACTTTAGTTGAATCGACTTTGACTATGGCCGGTCCTTGAAGAAGGTTAAAACAGCAAACTTGATAAATCACCGTTGTGGTATTTGTGTAGGTAAGAAAGGTTCTTGCTAGTTACCCGGAGCAGCCACGTAAAACTTGCAAACAACAAAGTAGAGAACATCTAACTTGTTTTTACAGGGTATGTTGTGATGTGATATCGTTAAGATGTGATGTGATATATGTTGTTGTATGTGATGATCCTTTTTTGTAATATCGACAACCAGCAGGAGCCTTAGGGTTGTCTTTTAATTGTTGTGTGAATAGCAAGAGCCATGTAATTGCTTTACTTTATCGCTATGCGTTAGCAATAGTTGTAGGAGCAACAGTTGGCAAGATGACCCCGACACAACGATGGAGATCAAGATGTCGAGCTGATGATGATGGAGATCATGATGATGCTTTGGAGATGGAGATCAAAAGCACAAGATGATGATAGCCATATCATGTCACATATTTTGATTGCATGTGATGTTTATCCTTTATGCATCTTATTTTGCTTAGAATGATGGTAGCATTATAAGATGATCCCTTCACTTAATTTCAAGATAAAAGTGTTCTCCCTGAGTATGCACCGTTGTCAAAATTCGTCGTTTCGAAGCACCTCATGATGACCGGGTGTGATAGACTCTATGTTCACATACAATGGGTCTAAGCTAAATTTACATAGGTGTAATACTTGGGTTAAACTTGACGAGCATAGCATGTACAGACATGGTCTCGGAACATTGGAGATCGAAAGGTCGAACATGAGTCATATTCTAGATATGATCAACGTGAAGATGTTCACCATTGATGACTACCCCATCTCACGTGATGATCGGACATGGGTTAGTTGATTTGGATCATGTATCACATAGACAACTTGAGAGATGCTGATTTAAGTGGGAATTCATTAGTAATTTGATTAATTGAACTTAATTTATCATGAACTTAGTCTTGGTAGTATTTGCGTATCTATGTTGTAGATCAATGGCCCGTGTTACCGTTCCCTTGTATTTTTTGCGTTCCTAGAGAAAACTAATTTGAAAGATGATAGTAGCAATAATGCAGACTGGGTCCGTGATTTGAGGATTATCCTTATTGTCGCACAGAAGAATTATGTCCTTGATGCATCGCTAGGTGACAGACATGTTGTAGGATTCTGGCCAAAGGGTACGCCAATAGGGTGACCCTCCTCGCCGAGCAGATTACCCACCCCAACCAGTCTGCCTTCATTAAAGGGCGGTACATCCTGGATGGGGTGCTAGTTCTCCATGAAGTCCTCCATGAGGTGCGGTCTAAACACATCAAGGGGGTTTTCTTGAAGATTGATTTCCATAGGGCCTACGACACGGTTAGTTGGCCCTTCCTTCGGGAAGTTTTGCTCCGAAAGGGCTTTGACGACCGTTGGATCTCCAGAGTGATGCAGATGGTTTCTTGCGGCCGCACCGCCGTGAACATCAATGGGGAGATCGGCCCTTACTTCCCCACCTTCTGTGGGGTAAGGCAAGGCGATCCCTTCTCCCCATTCTTGTTCAATATGGTTGTAGGCGCGCTTGCCGCCATCTTGGATAAGGCTAAAGCTGCTGGCCATATCCATGGGATCACTCCCCACCTGGCTGGCGGCTCCAGGATCTCCCTTCTCCAGTATGTCGATGACACCATCATTATGGTCGAAGGCTCAGAGTCGGATATCTCCAATCTCAAGTTCCTTCTCCTATGCTTCCAACAAATGTTCGGCCTTAAGATTAACTTCGACAAGAGTGATGTGATGGTGTTGGGCTACTCTCCGGCCGAGTCCCTTGCCATTGCCAACCGTCTCAACTTCCGCCTCGGTTCCTTCCCCACAACCTACTTGGGAACGCCCATAAGCGACTCTCGGCTCACCGTCGCGGACTTGCGCCCGACCGTGACCAAGCTTCAAACGCGTATTGAGCCTTGGCAGGGTAGAAGGTTGTCCAAGGCTGCTCGGACCATTCTCATTAATTCATCCCTATCCAGTCTCCTCTTGTTCCTCATGAGCTTCTACAGCCTGCACGAGACTCTGCACCATGAGATTGCCAAAATCCAGTCTCGCTTTTATTGGGCAGGCGACAATAATAAGCAGAAATACCATATGGTTAGCTGGGCTGACATCTGCAAGCCTCGGGAACAGGGAGGCCTTGGGATCATGTGCTCCAAGCGCATGAATATCGCCCTCCTATCCCGCTAGCTTTGGCGCATCTCTCAAGGCCAAGGTGGCCTTTGGCTTGACATCATCCGGAACAAGTATCTGCGTGGCCAGCCACTTGCCTTCTGTCAGAGATCTGGTGGCTCCCAGTTCTGGCAATCGATCGTCCAGCTTCTCCTGGTCCTCCGCATCGGGACTTCCATCTCAGTGGGGTCTGGCTTGGCGACATTGTTCTGGTTTGACAGATGGGCTGGAGACTCCCCCTTTGCCGCGCGCTTTCCCGATCTCTTCTCCATCTCAGTTGAACCCCTGATCTCGGTTGAGAGGGCCCTCATTGATCTAGGGCGCCTTGCTTTCTGGAGGCCTTTCGGCCCTCCAGAATCCGCCGCTTGGCATGAGTTACTGGACTGTGTAGCACTTCACGAGCCGGTGGTGGACGATGGCATGGACCTAGTGAGATGGCGGCTCGAACCTTCGGACCTATTCTCCATCAAATCCCTTTACCAGGCCATCGCACCTTCCGTCGCCCATTCCCTCCTGTCGACGGTGTGGTCCGTCCACCTACCCCTGAAAATTCGGATCTTCATGTGGCAGTGGATTCGCGGGCGACTCCCGTCGGGCGTTGAGGTGCGTAAGCGCAATGGCCCGGGTTCCGGCATTTGCTCGCTCTGCAACGTCCCCGAAGACTTGAATCACATCTTCTTCTCCTGCGTGACCGCCCAATTCGTTTGGAGCTGCTTCCGTGAGGTGGTCGGTGGATCTTGGTGTCACACCAACTTCCCCGACCTGTACGACGAGCTCCAGTCCTCCCCTTTGACTTCTCACCACATTAGGTGGCTCGAGATTGGAGTCATCGCTTGGACCCTCTGGACGATCCGTAGTAAGCTTGTGATCTAGCGTACTCCTCTTCGACAGGCTACTGACGCTATCATCAAACTATCTGGTTTCTTGCAGCTCTAGCAGCCTCTTAGCCGCCCCCAGGACCGCGACGCCATCTCTGCCTTCATCGCCGACCTTCGCTCGATGGCCGTCCGCCTGTCTCCATCGCCCCCGCCTCCACCGCCGGAATCCGACTAGTCGCTCCTTGGCTCTCTGGGTCTACCCCTTTTGTGTTTTGGGCTTGTTGAGTTGTGCCCTCAGCAAAACCTATGTACTTGTTTGTGTGACTTGGGTGTGTGCGTTTGAACTGGTACTTGTATGTGTGCTCTGTGGCGGTTTGCTTTGTTTATAAAGCGGGGCGAAAGCTTTTTTCGGTAATAAATGGAGACTAGTTAAGGGCAAGGTGTGTTGGAAGTGTTACCATGATGATATGATCACCATCGCACACTCCCTCTACCTTTGGGATTAGTAATGAGCCTAACTAAATGTTATTTGGTGTGTGCGTTGAGCATGAACATGATTAGATCGTGTTTATTGCAAATATGGTTATTCATTTAAGTCGGAGAATAATTGTTGTTCTGTTTACATGAATAAAACCTTCTATGGTCATACACCCAATGTAAATGGTTTATTGAATCTTGATCGTAGTGATACACATGTTCATAATATTGATGCCAAAAGATACAAAGTTGATAATGATAGTGCAACATACTTGTGGCACTGCCATTTAGGTCATATTGGTGTAAAGTGCATGAAGAAACTCCATGCGGATGGACTTTTGGAATCACTTGATTATGAATCATTTGATACTTGTGAACTAAGCCTCATCAATAAGGTGACTAAAACTCTGTTCTCCGGAACAATGGAGCGAGCTAATGACTTATTGGAAATAATACATACCGTTGTATGCGGTCCGATAAGTGTTGAAGCATGTGGCGGGTATTGTTATTTTCTCACCTTCATAGATGATTTGAGTAGGTATGGATATATCTACTTGATGAAACACAAGTCTGAAATGTTTGAAAAGTTCAAAGAATTTTAGAGTGAAGTGGAGAATCATCATAACAAGAAAATAAAGTTTCTACGATCTGATCATGGAGGCAAATATTTGAGTTACGAATTTGGCCTTCATTTAAAACAATGCAGAATTGTTTCACAACTCACGCCACCTGGAACACCACAACGTAATGGTGTGTCCAAATGTTGTAATTGTACTTTATTAGATATGGTGCGTTCTATTATGTCTCTTACCGATTTGCCTTTATCATTTTTGGGTTATGCATTAGAGACCACTGCATTCACGTTAAATTGGGCACTGTCTAAATCTGTTGAGACAACACCGTATGAACTATGGTTTGGCAAGAAACCTGAGTTGTCGTTTTTTAAAGTTTGGGGATGCGATGCTTATGTCAAACAGCTTCAGCCGGATAAAGCTCGAACCCAAAGCGGAGAAGTGCGTCTTCATAGGATACCCTAAGGAAACTATGGGTACACCTTCTACCACAGATTCGAAGGCAAGATCTTTGTTGCCAAGAATGGGTCCTTTCTAGAGAATGAGTTTCTCTCGAAAGAAGTGAGTGGGAGGAAAGTAGAACTTGATGAGGTAGTTGTACCTTCTCTCAAATTGGAAAGTAACTCACCATGTAAAAATGTTTTCGTGATGCCTACACCAACTAGAGAGGAAGCTAATGATGATGATCATGAAACTTCAGATCAAGTTGCTACTGAACTTCGTAGGTCAACCAGAACACGTTCTGCACCAGAGTGGCAATCTTGTCCTAGAAGTCATGTTGTTAGACAACGGCGAACCTACAAACTATGAAGAAGCTATGATGAGCCCAGACTTCGACAAATGGCTTGAGGCCATGAAATTTGAGATAGGATCCATGTATGAGAACAAAGTGTGGACTTTGGTGGACTTGCCCGATGATCAGCAAGCCATTGAGAATAAATGGATCTTCAAGAAGAAGACAGACGCTGATAGTAATGTCACTATCTACAAATCTCAACTTGTCGCGACAGGTTTTCGACAAGTTCAAGCGGTTGACTAAAATGAGACTTTCTCACCCGTAACGATGCTAAAGTTAGTCCGAATCATGTTAGCATTTGCCACATTTTATAATCTGGCAAATGCACCTCAGAGCTTCATTCCTTAATGGATTTTTTAAGAAGACTTGTATATGATGCAACCATAAGGTTTTGTCGATCGTAAAGGTGCTAACAAAGTGTGCAAGCTCCAGCGATCCATCTATGGACGGGAGAAAGCATCTCGAAGTTGGAATATACGCTTTGGTGAGGTGATCAAAGCATATGGTTTTATACAGACTTATGGTGAAGCTTGTATTTACAAGAAAGTGAGTGGGAGCTCTGTAACATTTCTGATATTATATGTGGATGACATATTACTGATTGGAAATGATATAGAATTTTTGGATAGCATAAAAGGATACTTGAATACGAATTTTTCAATGAAAGACCTCGGTGAAGCTGCTTACATATTAGGCATCAAGATCTATAGAGATAGATCAAGACAGTTGAGAAGATTTTCAATGAGTACATACCTTGACAAAATTTTGAAGGAGTTCAAAATGGATCGGTCAAAGAAGGAGTTCTAGCCTGTATTGTAAGGTGTGAAGTTGAGTAAGACTCAAAACCCGACCACGGTAGAAGACAGAGAGAGAATGAAAGTCATTCCCTATGCATCAGCCATAGGTTCTATAGAGTATGCCATGTTGTGTAGCAGACCTATTGTGTACCTTGCCATGAGTTTGGCAAGGGGGTACAATGGTGATCCAGGAGTAGATCATTTGACAACGGTCAAAATTATCCTTAGGACTAAGGAAATGTTTCTCAGTTATGGAGGTGATAAAGAGTACGTCGTAAAGGGTTATGTCGATGCAAGCTTTGACACTGATCCAGATGACTGTAAGTCTCAATCCGGATACATATTGAAAGTGGGAGAAATTAGCTAGAGTAGCTCCATGCAGAGCATTGTAGACATAGAAATTTGCAAAATATATACGGATCAGGCCCATTGACTAAACTTCTCTCACAAGCAATACATGATCACACCTTAGTACTCTTTGGGTGTTAATCACATGGTGATGTGAACTAGATTATTGACTCTAGTAAACTCTTTGGGTGTTGGTTACATGGTGATGTGAACTATGAGTGTTAATCACATGACGATGTGAACTAGATTATTGACTCTAGTGCAAGTGGGAGACTGATGGAAATATGCCTTAGAGGCAATAATAAAATGGTTAATATTATATTTTCTAAATCATCGTAATGGTTTATTATTCATGCTAGAATTGTATTGACCGGAAACTTAAATACATGTGTGGATACATAAACAAATACCGTGTCCCTAGTGAGCCTCTACTAGACTAGCTCGTTGATCAAAGATGGTTATGGTTTCCTAACCATAGACATGAGTCGTCATTTGATAATGGGGTCACATCATTAGGAGAATGATGTGATGGACAAGACCCATCTGTTAGCTTAGCATATTGATCATTCAGTTTATTGCTTTTGCTTTCTTCATGTCAAATACATATTCCTTCGATTATGAGATTATGCAACTCCCGGATACCGGAGGAATACCTTGTGTGCTATCAAACGTCACAACATAACTGGGTGATCATAAAGATGCTCTATAGGTATCTCGGAAGGTGTTCGTTGAGTTTGCATAGATCGAGATTGGGATTTGTCACTCCGAGTATCGGAGAGGTATCTCTGGGCCCTCTCGGTAGTACACACCATAAGCTTGCAAGCAAATGACTAAGGAGTTAGATACAATGTGATGTATTACGGAACAATTAAAGAGACTTGCTGGTAACGAGATTGAACTAGGTATGAAGATACCAACGCTCGAATCTCGGGCAAGTAACATACCGATGGACAAAGGGAATTACATATGTTGTCATAACGGTTCAACCGATAAAACATCTTCATAGAATATGTAGGAGCCAATATGGGCATCTAGGTTCCATTATTGGTTATTGACCAGAGAGATGTCTCGGTCATGTCTACATAGTTCTCGAACCCGTAGGGTCCGCACGGTTAACATTCGTTGACGACATAGTGTTATATGAGTTATATGATTTGGTGACCGAATGTTGTTCGGAGTCCCGGATGAGACCACGGACATGATGAGGAGTCTCGAAATGGTTGAGAGGTAAAGATTTATATATAGGACAATGGTATTCAAACACTGGAAGAGTTTTGGGATGCACCGGGTAGTCACCAGGTCACCTGAAGGGGTTCCAGACCCAGCCCCAATGGTAAGTATATGGGCCTAATGGACCAAAGGGGGGATAGACCAGCCCACAGGGGGTTGTGCGCCCCTCTCCCTGGCCGGCCAGCCCTAGGGAAGGAAAGGGGGAAGGGCTAGCTATTGGGGAACGTAGTAATTTCAAAAAAAATCCTATGCACACGCAAGATCATGGTGATGCATAGCAACGAGAGGGGAGAGTGTTGTCCACGTACCCTCATAGACCGAAAGCGGAAGCGTTAGCACAACGCAGTTGATGCAGTCGTACATCTTCATGGCCCGATCGATCAAGCACCAAAAGCATGGCACCTCCGAGTTCTTGCACACGTTCAGCTCGATGATGTCCCTCGAACTCCGATCCAGCAAAGCTTCGAGGGAGAGTTCCATCAGCACGACGGCGTGGTGACGATGATGATGTTCTACCGACGCAGGGCTTCGCCTAAGCACCGCTACAATATTATCGAGGAGGACTATGGTGGAGGGGGGCACCGCACACGGCTAAGAGATCAATGATCAATTGTTGTGTCTATGGGGTGCCCCCCTCCCCCGTATATAAAGGAGTGGAGGAGGGGTCGGCCAAGGGGAGGAGGCGCGCCCAAGGGGGGAGTCCTACTCCCGGTGGGAGTAGGACTCCTCCCTTTCCTATTTGGAGAGGGAGAGGAAGGAAGAGGAAGGAGGGAGGAAGGAAAAGGGGGGCCCGGCCCCCCTCCCAATTCGGATTGGGCTTGGGGGGCCTCCCTTGCTCCTTTCCCCTCCTTTCCACTAAAGCCCATTAAGGATCATATACATCCCGGGGGGTTCCGATAACCTCCCGGAGCTCCGGTATTGTCCCAATCTCATCCGGAAACTATGGTGTCCAAATATAGTCGTCCAATATATCGAACTTCATGTCTAGACCATTTCGAGACTCCTCGTCATGTCCGTGATCACATCCGGGACTCCGAACAACCTTCGGTACATCAAAACACATAAACTCATAATATAACTGTCATCTAACTTTAAGCGTGTGGACCCTACTTGTTCGAGAACTATGTAGACATGACCGAGACACGTCTCTGGTCAATAACCAATAGCGGAACCTGGATGCCCATATTGGCTCCTACATATTCTACGAAGATCTTTATCGGTCAAACCGCATAACAACATACGTTGTTCCCTTTGTCATTGGTATGTTACTTGCCCGAGATTCGATCGTCGGTATCTCAATACCTAGTTCAATCTCGTTACCGGCAAGTCTCTTTACTCATTACGTAATGCATCATCCCATAACTAACTCATTAGCTACATTGCTTGCAAGGCTTATAGTGATGTGCATTACCGAGAGGGCCCAGAGATACCTCTCCGATAATCGGAGTGACAAATCCTAATCTCGAAATATGTCAACTCAACAAGTACCTTTGGAGACACCTGTAGAGCACCTTTATAATCACCCAGTTACGTTGTGACGTTTGGTAGCACACAAAGTGTTCCTCCGGTAAGCGGGAGTTACATAATCTCATAGTCATAGGAATATGTATAAGTCATGAAGAAAGCAATAGCAACATACTAAACGATCAAGTGCTAAGCTAATAGAATGGGTCAAGTCAACCACATCATTCTCCTAATGATGTGATCTCGTTAATCAAATGACAACTCATGTCTATGGTTAGGAAACTTAACCATCTTTGATTCACGAGCTAGTCAGGTAGAGGCATACTAGTGACACTATGTTTGTCTATGTATTCACACATGATTATGTTTCCGGGTAATACAATTCTAGCATGAATAATAAACATTTATCATGATATGAGGAAATAAATATTAACTTTATTATTGCCTCTAGGGCATATTTCCTTCAGTCTCCCACTTGCACTAGAGTCAATAATCTAGATTACATAGTAATGATTCTAACACCCATGGAGCCTTGGTGTTGATCATGTTTTGCTCGTTGAAGAGGCTTAGTCAATGGGTCTGCAACATTCAGATCCGTATGTATCTTGCAAATCTCTATGTCTCCCACCTGGACTTGGTCCCGGATGGAATTGAAGCGTCTCTTGATGTGCTTGGTTCTCTTGTGAAATCTGGATTCCTTTGCCAAGGCAATTGCACCAGTATTGTCACAAAAGATTTTCATTGGACCCGATGCACTAGGTATGACACCTAGATCGGATATGAACTCCTTCATCCAGACTCCTTCATTTGCTGCTTCCGAAGCAGCTATGTACTCCGCTTCACATGTAGATCCTGCCATGACGCTTTGTTTAGAACTGCACCAACAGACAGCTCCACCGTTCAATATAAACACGTATCCGGTTTGTGATTTAGAATCGTCCGGATCAGTGTCAAAGCTTGCATCGACGTAACCATTTACGACTAGCTCTTTGTCACCTCCATAAATGAGAAACATATCCTTAGTCCTTTTCAGGTATTTTAGGATGTTCTTGACCGATGTACAGTGATCCACTCCTGGATTACTTTGGTACCTCCCTGCTAAACTAATAGCAAGGCACACATCAGGTCTGGTACACAGCATTGCATATATGATAGAGCCTATGGCTGAAGCATAGGGAACTTCTTTCATTTTCTCTCTATCTTCTGCAGTGGTCGGGCATTGAGTCTGACTCAATTTCACACCTTGTATTACAGGCAAGAACCCTTTCTTTGCTTGATCCATTTTGAACTTTTTCAAAAATTTATCAAGGTATGTACTTTGTGAAAGTCCAATTAAGCATCTTGATCTTATCTCTATAGATCTTGATGCCCAATATGTAAGCAGCTTCACCGAGGTCTTTCATTGAAAAACTTTTATTCAAGTATCCTTTTATGCTATCCAGAAATTCTATATCATTTCCAATTAATAATATGTCATCCACATATAATATTAGAAATGCTACAGAGCTCCCACTCACTTTCTTGTAAATACAGGCTTCTCCAAAAGTCTGTATAAAACCATATGCTTTGATCACACTATCAAAGCGTTTATTCCAACTTCGAGAGGCTTGCACCAGTCCATAAATGGATCGCTAGAGCTTGCACACTTTGTTAGCATCCTTTGGATCGACAAAACCTTCTGGTTGCATCATATACAACTCTTCTTCCAGAAATCCATTCAGGAATGCAGTTTTGACATCCATTTGCCAAATTTCATAATCATAAAATGCGGCAATTACTACCATGATTCGGACAGACTTAAGCATCGCTATGGATGAGAAAGTCTCATCGTAGTCAACCCCTCTAACTTGTCGAAAACCTTTCGCAACAAGTCGAGCTTTGTAGACATTAACATTACCATCAGCGTCAGTCTTCTTCTTGAAGATCCATTTATTCTCGATGGCTTGCCGATCATCGGGCAAGTCAACCAAAGTCCACACTTTGTTCTCATACATGGATCCCATCTCAGATTTCTAGGCCTCAAGCCATTTTGCGGAATCTGGGCTCATCATCGCTTCCTCATAGTTTGTAGGTTCGCCATGGTCAAGTAACATGACCTCCAGAATAGGATTACCGTACCACTTTGGTGTGGATCTTACTCTGGTTGACCTACGAGGTTCTATAGTAACTTGATATGAAGTTTCATGATCAACATCATTAGCTTCCTCACTTATTGGTGTAGCCGTCACAAGAACCGGTTTCTGTGATGAACTATTTTCCAATAAAGGAGCAGGTACAGTTACCTCATCAAGTTCTACTTTCCTCCCACTCACTTCTTTTGAGAGAAACTCCTTCTCTAGAAAGGATCCATTCTTGGCAACAAATATCTTGCCTTCGGATCTGTGATAGAAGGTGTACCCAACCGTTTCCTTTGGGTATCCTATGAAGACACATTTCTCCGATTTGGGTTCGAGCTTATCGGGTTGAAGCTTTTTCACATAAGCATCACAGCCCCAAACTTTAAGGAACGACAACTTTGGTTTCTTGCCAAACCATAGTTCATAAGGCGTCGTCTCAACGGATTTTGATGGTGCCCTATTTACCATGAATGCGGCCGTCTCTAAAGCATAACCCCAAAATGATAGTGGTAAATCAGTAAGAGACAGCATAGATCGCACCATATCTAGTAAAGTACGATTATGACATTCGGACACACCATTAAGCTGTGGTGTTCCGGGTGGCGTGAGTTGTGAAACTATTCCGTATTGCTTCAAATGTAAACCAAACTCGTAACTCAAATATTCTCCTCCATGATCAGATCGTAGAAACTTTATTTTCTTGTTATGTGATTTTCAACTTCACTCTGAAATTCTTTGAACTTTTCAAATGTTTCAGAGTTATGTTTCATTAAGTAGATATACCCATATCTCCTCAAATCATCTGTGAAGGTGAGAAAATTACGATACCCGCCGCGAGCCTCAACATTCATTGGACCACACACATCAGTATGTATGATTTCCAACAAATCAGTTTCTTGCTCCATGTCGGTGTCAAAACCGGCGGATCTCGGGTAGGGGGGTCCCGATCTGTGCGTCAAGGCTGGTGGTAACAGGAAGCAAGGGACACAAATGTTTACCCAGGTTCGGGCCCTCTCGATGGAGGTAAAACCCTACTTCCTGCTTGATTAATATTGATGATATGGGTAGTACAAGAGTAGATCTACCACGAGATCGTAGAGGCTAAACCCTAAAAGCTAGCCTATGATGGTATGATTGTAATTGTGATTGGCCTTCTAAGGACCAACCTCTCCGGTTTATATAGACAACTGAGAGGGCTAGGGTTTAAATGGAGTCGGTTACAAGGAAGGAAACATAATATCCGGATCGCCAAGCTTGCCTTCCACACCAAGGAAAGTCCCATCTGGACACGGGCCGGAGTCTTGAGTCTTGTATCTTCACGCTTCAATAGTCTGGACGTTGTACACAGTCCGGCTGTCCGGATACCCCCTAATCCAGGACTCCCTTAGTAGCCCCTGAACCAGGCTTCAATGACGATGAGTCCGGCGTGCAGTATTATCTTCGGCATTGCAAGGTGAGTTGCTTCTCCGAATACTCCAAAGTACCTATTACGACGAATAGTGTTCGGGCTCCAATCAATGTTGTGCTCCTCAGCTTCAGCGCCTCAGTAATGACCATCTCCATGTGTTGAGCAAATGCGAGGAGTCGAGGCATTTTTGCATTTGCCACCCTCGCTCTAAGTCAGGGGATTGGGGAGAGTGCTCAGTTCCTCACAGCCGTTTGGTAAAGTTTACAAACCCAAGGGCTTCTCCCACCGGCATTCATGGTCCCCGTCCGGGCTGGAATAGCCACGTATGACGGAGGGGAACAAGCTGAGGGATCACCTAACCCATCTCCATAGGAGCGGATATGCCTCACCCCACATCTGCTGAGGGGCGTCGGGTTTCCTATCCACCCGTTTCTTCGCGGGCTCCTGGAGTTCTATGGCCTCCAGTTACACAACCTTACCCCCGCCTCTATTCTGCACATAGCAGGGTATGTCGCCCTTTGCGAGCTATTTTTAGGCTGCGAGCCACACTTCGGATTATGGAGGAAGCTGTTCTGCCTCGTCCCCCGCACCCAGGGAGAGTCCCTATGTCAAGTGGGCGGGGCCAAAGTATGGCGCATCGCCGAGACCGGATACCTGTCCGGTACTCCTGAGAAGGCACCAAAAAATTGGCCTTTAGAGTGGTTCTATATAAATGACGTTCCCCTTCCGGATCCAGTCCGGATAGGTCTCCCCAAGTTCAGCAATGCCTCGCCGAGGGCACGCTTAAGCTAGCGTCCCCGGGGCCCTCAAGAAGAATACACAAGGGAAATATACCTCCTGATGAACAGGATAAAGTTGCTGGCCAAATCCGGACTAACGATAGTCGAGGTCATGGCGATATGCATAAAGCGGGGAGTGCAACCGCTCCAATATCGGGGGAAGCCAATGTGGCATTTCAACGGGGAAGACGATGCCACCCGCTGCGGCCGTAAGGGTCCGGACTCCGCTGGCACTTTGGCAAGGATATTGTCCGATTTGTACAAAGCGGAAGAGGAGGAATTCCTTTGCATAAAAACGCGGGATGGATTCTCCATGTACAACCCCCCAGAGTGGGTAAGTTGCCATTCTTTTCCCTGCTTCACTTACTCTTGTGTTCTTCTCCTAAGATTACTTGCATCAATGCTTCTGAGCAGGAACTGAGGAGGGCCGTAGAAGGAATCTTCAGCCCCTCCCCGCAACCAGAGGACCCTGGAAGGGCCCTAGATCCAGGACTCAAAGTAGATCTGGATATTACTGTGGAGCTTGTCAACGGGGTTTTTTATCAGGCGAGCTGGGATGGCGCCCCAGTGGCCATTACGGCCGACTACCCTGGACTGCTCCCCGCGTCGCGTGTAAGCTGAGCTAAAAAAACCTATCCTCCGAAGAGGACTCTCCCCAGATATTATAATTTACCCTTGAGGCGTCGTTCTATTTGCAGAAACGACGGCCGGAGCGAGGGGCCGAGCCCCTAGGGACTCGTCAACCACGAGCGTCCGGATTGGGTAGGCTCAAGAGGAAGGCGGTGAGGGCTGACACACCGCTACAGAGGTAAAGTAATAACCTGTCCTGCTATTATAGAATTTGAAATATGACAGCGCCCTTTGTATCTGGCAGGAAGAGGAATAACCGGACTATATCCGGAGACCCCACCAATCACGCCTCCACCAGCCGGGTTCCAGAACCGGCTTCGGGGGCGGAGGCGGACACGAGGCCAGCACCGCATAGCTCCCCGACGGAGGATGCGGATATGTGTTTGACCACGAACTCCAAAGTGGAGAGCGCCATGAATCACCGGCGCCGGAGGGCCGTGCTCCGGAACAACATCTTTTCCGAAGAGGCTTTTAATGCCTTCAATTCGACGGATGCATATGTCCGAGCTGCTCGAGGCGGGCTTGCCCAAGTGACAAACCAGTATACCAAAGACATACGGGTAAGAAATTTTGATAAGTATGCATAGCAGTAGCCGCTGAGACTTAGAATAGTTGGGACAACTGTTTGAAGGATCAATATATCCACAGGTCCTTGTGGACAAGAATGAACAATTGGCGCTGGAGCTGGAGGCATGCAAGGCCCAGCTGTCTGATGCGGTAGCCAAGTTAGAGGGATCCCGAAAGGCCCCCTCTGGTAATTCTTGTCTCCATTATACGCAGATGTACCAGTTAATAAATGGTTGGTGCGGTTAGTCTAATAGTAAATTCTGCAGACAATCCTGGGGTGAATCCGGAGGGTGTAGTGGGTGACGACTCGCATCTCCAACGGCAGCTAAAGGCTGGCGAGCGCATCCTTACGCAGGTGACACGAGAGAAGAACAAGCTTCATGATGCCAATATTCGTCTGGACGTGGAATTAAAGGACGTCTGCGCTCAACTGGCGGACCCCGTGAAGGAGAACAAAAAGCTTCGACGCGGCATTTATGGTAAGAGCTCAAGCAAACTGTTTGATAGTTCGGTGAGGAAGTTTATTGAAAAGATTTTTCCTTGCAGGAATGTTACGGGTCGCCCTAAAGAGGAGATGCCCTCATCTGCAGGTGATTTGCTGCAAGAACTGTCGCAGATGCACGAGCGTGCTCGGCAGGTGATGCGCGTTGCTCAGGCCTTGTGGCCATCAAGCCTCCTGCCGAATGGCCTGGGGGAGCTTGCGGACCTGCTTCAAGGAGCCCGGTGGCACTTCCGTCTATGGAAGATATCAGCATGCCGGCAAGGAGCAAGAGAAGCCTGGGCAATGGTGAAGACGCGCTACACCAAGCTGGACCCGAACCATATGGCCGAAGTAGGACCGGCGGGGCCCGATGGGCAAGAAATTCCCGTGACCCTGGTATATGACCAGGTAGCGTTAGCTGCTAAGTATTCTCAGCAGGATTGTAGGCTAGATATCCTGTTAGATAGTATAGAGGAGGAATATAGGTAATCTCAGTGACTGTGTAATTTTAATTGGCATAAGTAGCCCCTAGCCGGATTGAAATCATTTGTCATGGCGGACCTTTTTGCTTCAGCCCCCGGATCCTATAGTCCGGGGTGTGTCCGAATACCCGCTCGGTTATACAAAAACCGGGGTATGCATGGAGACCAGGCGTAGGGGTCATAAGTGCTTGAACAGACAAGTACCCAACTAGTTATGTTATATTGCATGGATAGCAAGAAACATCTTCCAGGGAGAATAGTTCCGTTAGGGGTTCCTTTCCCTAGGTATGCATGTGTCGATGCACATGTCCGGACTGCGAGCAATGGCACAGGATACAAAGCTTCTGGGGTTTTTTATTTGTTGTTGTAACCAATGAATACATCCTTTGTTCACCGATCGAATATTCTCTTAAGGAAACTAGCTTTCGGCTTCACCCAGTCTGAGGTACACATCCGGCTTAACCGGCAGTAACAATCGCAGAGGTGCTCCCCTTATGCCCTAGCCAAATTAACGGGAATGTAGGGCATAAACACAAGAGCCAGGCAACCCAGCTTGGCCACATCTTAAGTCATATCGATGCATATAATGGTGAAGAAAGGGCACATATGGAATAAGGAACGCATATGCGATGGGCAAAAAGCCGTGTAGAGTAATTATGTCTAGCTTCCGAATAGGAAGCCCCCGGGTACAGCTTACACACATAGTGCGGCCGGAATGGTCCAGGAATCCGCACTGTATTAAATACTTTGTGTGCAGAGAAAAAGGGTCAAGAAAGGAGAGAAAAGGGGTGGAGCATAATTAAAAGGGAGGGCTAAGGAGACGAACACTGAATTCGGTGTTAGGTGTAGAATCTCCGGAGTCTGGCCACGTTCCATGGGTTCGGCTCGAGTCTGTTATCGGATGCATTACATAGACGGTACGCTCCTCCGGTGAGAACTTTGTCGATGACGAAGGGACCTTCCCACTTGAGTTTGATTTTGTCCTTCTTCTTCTCCGGTAGGCGTAGAACGAGTTCGCTAATATTTTATGTTTTGGCCCGCACTTCTCCGCTTTGATATCGTCGAGCCTGCTGCTGATAGAATGCAGAACAGGCTTTTGCGACATCGCGCTCCTCCTCCAGGGCATCCAAGTTATCCTGCCGATCTAACTCGGCTTCCTTCTCTTCGTACATGCGTACGCGTGGCGAATCATGTATTATGTCGCAGGGTAGTACTGCTTCCGCGCCGTACACCATGAAAAATGGTGTATATCCGGTGGTTCAATTCGGTGTGGTCCGCAGCCCCCAGAGTATGGAGTCGAGCTCCTCTACCCAGTGTGTATCCGATTCTATTAAAGATCGCATTAGTCTAGGTTTGATGCCGCTCATAATGAGACCATTTGCCCGTTCGACCTGGCCGTTTGTTTGAGGGTGGTAGACGGAAGCGTAGTCGAGCTTAATACCCATTTTTCCGCACCAAGTTTTCACTTCATCGGCTGTGAAGTTTGAGCCATTATCGGTGATGATGCTGTGGGGGACACCGTATCGGTGTACAACCCTGGATAAGAAGTCTATTACTGGTTCGGATTCGGCCATTTTAACTAGTTTGGCTTCTATCCATTTGGTGAATTTGTCCACCATGACCAATAAGTATTTTTTCTTATGGATTCCCCCTTTAAGAGGTCCAACCATATCCAGCCCCCAGACCGCGAAGGGCCAAGTTATGGGGATTGTTTGGAGAGCGGTAGGGGGCATATGACTCTGATTGGCGAAGAGCTGGCAGCCGATGCAATGTTGGACAAGGTCCTGTGCGTCTGCTCGGGCCGTCGGCCAATAGAAGCCTGTACGGAAGGCTTTGCTGACTAGCGCTCGAGCTGTAGTGTGGTGTCCGCCCAATCCGGCATGGATTTCAGCCAGGAGTTGCCGCCCTTCCTCTTCGGAGATGCACCTTTGGAGCACTCCGGTCGCGCTTTTCTTGTAGAGTTCCCCTTCGTGGACTTTGTAAGCTTTAGAATGCCGGACTATGCAGCGTGCTTCATTTTGGTCTTCGGGGAGCTCCTGCCTATTTAGGTAGGCCAAGAAAGGCTCAGTCCACGGGGCGATTACGGCCATGATTTCGTGGGCCGAAGATGTTATTTCGGTGGCAGAGCCTCCGATTGTGTCTGATGGTTCGGAGTCTGGGGGTGTATTCGGATCCGTGTTGGTATTGCCGGACTCCCCTTCCCATATTACGGATGGCTTGAACAGCCTTTCCAGGAATATATTAGGTGGGACAGGGTCGCGTTTGGCGCTGATGCGGGCAAGGACGTCCGCCGCTTGATTATTTTCTCGGGCCACATGGTGGAATTCGAGCCCCTCGAATCGAGCTGACATTTTGAGGACGGCATTACGATAGGCCGCCATTTTCGGATCCTTGGCATCAAAATCCCTATTTATTTGTGATATTGTGAGGTTCGAATCCCCGCGCACTTCCAGGCGTTGGATGCCCATAGAGACTGCCATCCAAAGACCATGCAACAGGGCCTCGTATTCGGCTGCATTGTTGGAGTCTATGTATAATATTTGTAGGACGTACTGGACTGTGTCCCCGGTGGGAGATGTCAGGACTACCCCTGCTCCCAGTCCGTCCAGCATTTTGGACCGTCAAAGTGCATGATCCCTTTGGAATACGCGTCGTACTCTTTAGGGAGTTCGGCTTCTGTCCATTCAGCGACAAAGTCAGCCAGTACTTGCGACTTAATGGCTCGCCGTGGTTTGTATATTATGTCGAACGGCAGGAGCTCGATAGACCTTTTAGCAATCCGGCCCGTGGCGTCGCGGTTATTAATTATGTCATTGAGTGGTACTTCGGAGGCGACGGTAATCGAACACTCTTGGAAGTAGTGTCTTAGCTTCCGGGATGCCATGAAGACCGCGTATGCTATTTTTTGATAGTGTGGGCATCGGGATTTGCATGGGGTGAGGATCGTGGATACGTAATAAACCGGCTTTTGAAGCGGGAATTTGTATCCGTCCACCTCTCGTTCGATGACGAGCACTGTGCTTACCACTTGATGTGTTGCGGCTATGTATAGTAGCATAGGTTCACCGATGTTTGGCACTGTTAGGACTGGATTACTGGCCAATAAGGTCTTTATCTCATCGAGTCCGGCCGCGGCTGCATCCGTCCATACAAAGTGTTCGGTGCACCGGAGGAGGCGGTAAAGAGGCAATGCCTTTTCTCCTAGCCTGGATATAAAGCGGCTCAAAGCGGCCACGCATCCAGCTAGCTTCTGGATGTGCTTGAGGTCTCTTGGTATAGCCAACTGCGACAGAGCTCGGATTTTTGCTGGATTCGCTTCGATTCCTCTATTGGAAACAATGAAGCCCAGCAGCTTCCCCGAGGGGACACCGAAAACGCATTTTTTCGGATTCAACTTGATGTCATATGTCCGGAGGTTATCGAATGTAAGCCTCAAATCATCTATTAGGGTTGCGACGTGTCTAGTTTTTATGACCACGTCGTCCACATATGCTTCCACTGTTTTGCCGATTTGTTTTTTCAGGCATGTTTGAATCATGCGTTGCTAGGTTGCGCCGGCATTCTTGAGCCCGAAGGGCATAGTGTTGAAGCAAAAACGGCCATATGGCGTTATAAAAGCTGTTGCAGCTTGGTCAGACTCTGTCATCTTTATTTGATGGTATCCGAAGTATGCGTCGAGAAAACACATCGAGTCGTGTCCAGCTGTGGCATCAATGATTTGATCGATGTGAGGGAGGGGAAAGGGATCCTTGGGGCAAGCCTTGTTGAGGTCTTTGAAGTCGACGCATAAGCGCCAGGATTTGTCCTTTTTTGGTACCATTACCAAATTTGCCAGCCAATCCGGATGTTTAATATCTCTGATGAATCCGGCCTCAAGCAGCTTGGCTAGCTCTTCCCCGATGGCCTGCCGTTTGGGTTCTGAAAACCGCCTTAGGGTCTGTTTGACCGGTCTGTATCCCTTTAGTATATTGATGCTGTGTTTGGCCAGCCGGCATGGGATGCCTAGCATGTCCGAAGGGGGCCAGGCGAAAATGTCCCAATTCTCGCGTAAGAAATCTCACAGTGCGGCGTCCATCGTGGGGCTCAACTGTGTCCCGATGGATCCTGTCTTCGTGGGGTCTCTTGGATGGACTTGGAATTTGACTATCCAAAATTCCATTTGAGTCTTCCAAGCGCTTTCCATTGCACAGTACTTTCGTACTATGATTGCCAAGTCCGTGAAGCGTACTATTTCGCGGCGACTTACAGCATTGAGGAGCCCTTCGTCCGTGCAGTTTTTGCAGAAGAGTGAGACCATGTCCTCCTCGCGTCAGTCCTTGACCTTGTTAAGCACAAGGAGGAATCTGGCCCAGTAATGATGTACCATTTCCTGGGGCTCTTGCCTAATGCGGGAGAGATAGTTTAAGTCTAGATAGGTGTTGTTAGAAGAATCCGGATTATGATCCGATCTAATGCCCAAGGGCGCGGGTGGTTCCGAGCTTAACAACTCAGAATCCGGAGTGCTACCCAATTTCTTTGGCCCAATGCCCGATTCTAAGTCCGGGACCTGGGTCAGGTTGTCCTCTGAGCAGATTTTCAGCTCAAGGAGTTTGGTGATCTGAACATAGTTCGTCCTCAAAGTTGAGGTACAATCCGCGTGGTTCCTCCACTATCGCTATCTCATGGGTGGCCGGCGGGGATCTGATGTCCTATCGGTCGGGTATAAGCCCAATCCGGTCATAGTTCGTAGCGACTCCCAGAGCGGCGATGCGATCCAAGAGTTCATTAAGGGAGGAGAGCTCCAATTGGATCCATCTGTTTGGCAAGTTCTGAACTGACGCGAAGGTTATGATCGATGACCCGAGAGGCCATCATCGGCGCTGCCGCCGATGGGGCAGCCATGATAAAGCCACCGAGCCGGAGCGTCTGGCCTACAGCCAGAGCTCCCTCCGAGGTAATGTCGTCCTTGAAGACGAGACGAGCCATCGAGCCTTGCGGCGACGACACAGAGGAACTCTCAATGAAAGCACCAATGTCGGTGACAAAACCGGCGGATCTCGGGTAGGGGGTCCCGATCTGTGTGTCAAGGCTGATGGTAACAGGAAGCAAGGGACACCATGTTTACCCAGGTTCGGGCCCTCTCGATGGAGGTAAAACCCTACTTCCTGCTTGATTAATATTGATGATATGGGTAGTACAAGAGTAGATCTACCACGAGATCGTAGAGGCTAAACCCTAAAAGCTAGCCTATGATGGTATGATTGTAATTGTGATCGGCCTTCTAAGGACCAACCTCTCCGGTTTATATAGACACAAGAGAGGGCTAGGGTTTACATGGAGTCGGTTACAAGGAAGGAAACATAATATCCGGATCGCCAAGTTTGCCTTCCACGCCAAGGAAAGTCCCATCTGGACACGGGCCGGAGTCTTGAGTCTTTTATCTTCACGCTTCAATAGTCCGGACATTGTACACAGCCGGCTGTCCGGATACCCCCTAATCCAGGCCTCCCTCACTCCATAGTTCCGGAGAACGGCGTTTTAGTCATCTTGCCCATGAGGCATGCTTCGCAGGTACCAAGTGATTCATAATCAAGTGATTCCAAAATTCCATCAGCATGGAGTTTCTTTATGCGCTTTACACCAATATGACCTAAACGGCAGTGCCACAAATAAGTTGCAGTATCATTAACAACTCTGCAGCTTTTGGCTTCAACGTTATGAATATTTGTATCACTACTATCAAGATTCATCAAAAATAGACAACTCTTTAAGGGTGCATGACCATAAAAGATATTACTCATATAAATAGAACAACCATTATTTCTCATATTTAAATGAATAACCGTCTCGCATTAAACAAGATCCAGATATAATGTTCATGCTCAACGCTAGCACCAAATAACAATTATTTAGGTCTAACACTAATCCCGTAGGTAGATGTAGAGGTAGCGTGCCGACGGCGATTACATCGACTTTGGAACCATTTCCCACGCGCATCGTCACCTCGTCCTTAGCCAGTGTCCGCTTAATCCGTAGTCCCTGTTTCGAGTTGCAAATATTAGCACAAGAACCAGTATCAAATACCCAGGTGCTACTGCGACCTCTGGTAAGTTACACATCAATAACATGTATATCACATAAACCTTTGTTCACCTTGCCATCCTTCTTATCCGCCAAATACTTGGGGCAGTTCCACTTCCAGTGACCAGTCTGCTTGCAGTAGAAGCACTCAGTCTCGGGCTTAGATCCGTACTTGGGTTTCTTCTCTTGAGCAGCAACTTGCTTGTTGTTCTTCTTGAAGTTCCCCTTCTTTTTCCCTTTGCCCTTTTTCTTGAAACTGGTGGTCTTATTGACCATCAACACTTGATGCTCCTTCTTGATTTCAACCTCCGCAACCATTAGCATTGCGAAGAGCTCGGGAATTGTCTTATCCATCCCTTGCATATTATAGTTCGTCACGAAGCTCTTGTAGCTTGGTGGCAGTGATTGAAGAATTCTGTCAATGACGCTATCATCCGGAAGATTAACTCCCAGTTGAATCAAGTGATTGTTATACCCAGACATTCTAAGTATATGCTCACTGACAGAACTATTCTCCTCCATCTTGCAGCTGTAGAACTTATTGGAGACTTCATATCTCTCAATCCGGGCATTTGCTTGAAATATTAACTTCAACTCCTGGAACATCTCATATGCTCCATGACGTTCAAAACGTCGTTGAAGTCCCGGATCTAAGCCGTAAAGCATGGCACACAGAACTATCGAGTAGTCATCAGCTTTGCTCTGCCAGACGTTCATAACATCTGGTGTTGCTCCCGCAGCAGGTTTGGCACCTAGCGGTGCTTCCAGGACGTAATTCTTCTTTGCAGCAATGAGGATAATCCTCAAGTTACGGACCCAGTCCATGTAATTGCTACCATCATCTTTCAACTTCAATTTCTCAAGGAACGCATTAAAATTCAACGGAACAACAACACGGGCCATCTATCTACAACAAACATAGACAAGCAAAATACTATCAGGTACTAATTTCATGATAAGTTTAAGTTCAATTAATCATATTATTTAAGAACTCTCACTTAGATAGACATCCCTCTAATCATCTAAGTGATCACGTGATCCAAATCAACTAAACCATAACCGATCATCATGTGAAATGGAGTAGTTTTCAATGGTGAACATCACTATGTTGATCATATCTACTATATGATTCACGCTCGACCTTTCGGTCTCAGTGTTCCGAGGCCATATCTGCATATGCTAGGCTCGTCAAGTTTAACCTGGGTATTCTGCGTGTGCAAAACTGGCTTGCACCCGTTGTAGATGGACGTAGAGCTTATCACACCCAATCATCACGTGGTGTCTGGGCACGACGAACTTTGGCAACGGTGCATACTCAGGGAGAACACTTTTATCTTGAAATTTAGTGAGAGATCATCTTATAATGCTACCGTCAATCAAAGCTAGATAAGATGGATAAAAGATAAACATCACATGCAATCAATATAAGTGATATGATATGGCCATCATCATCTTGTGCTTGTGATCTCCATCTCCGAAGCACCGTCATGATCACCATCATCACCGGCGCGACACCTTGATCTCCATCGTAGCATCATTGTCGGCTCGCCAATTGTTGCTTCTATGTCTATCGCTACCGCTTAGTGATAAAGTAAAGCAATTACAGGGCGATTGCATTGCATACAATAAAACGACAACCATATGGCTCCTGCCAGTTGTCGATAACTCGGTTACAAAACATGATCATCTCATACAATAAAATATAGCATCACGTCTTGACCATATCAAATCACAACATGCCCTGCAAAAACAAGTTAGACATCCTCTACTTTGTTGTTGCAAGTTTTACGTGGCTGCTACAGGCTGAGCAAGAACCGTTCTTATCTACGCATCAAAACCACAACGATAGTTCATCAAGTTAGTGTTGTTTTAACCTTCTCAAGGACCGGGCGTAACCACACTCGGTTCAACTAAAGTTGGAGAAACTGACACCCGCCAGCCACCTATGTGCAAAGCACGTCGGTAGAACCAGTCTCGCGTAAGCGTACACGTAATGTCGGTCTGGGCCGCTTCATCCAACAATACCGCCGAACCAAAGTATGACATGCTGGTAAGAAGTATGACTTGTATCGCCCACAACTCACTTGTGTTCTACTCGTGCATATAACATCAACGCATAAAACCTAGGCTCGGATGCCACTGTTGGGGAACGTGGTAATTTCAAAAAAACTCCTACGCACACGCAAGATTATGGTGATGCATAGCAACGAGAGGGGAGAGTGTTGTCCATGTACCCTTGTAGACCGAAAGCGGAAGCGTTAGCACAACACGGTTGATGTAGTCGTACGTCTTCACGGCCCGACCGATCAAGCACCGAAAGCACGACACCTCCGAGTTCTTGCACACATTCAGCTCGATGACGTCCCTCGAACTCCGATCCAGCAAAGCTTCAAGGGAGAGTTTCGTCAGCACGACGGCGTGGTGACGATGATGATGTTCTACCGACGCAGGGCTTCGCCTAAGCACCGCTACGATATTATCGAGGAGGACTATGGTGGAGGGGGGCACCGCACACGACTAAGAGATCAATGATCAATTGTTGTGTCTATGGGGTGCCCCCCTCCCCCGTATATAAAGGAGTGGAGAAGGGGGCCGGCCAAGGGGAGGAGGCGCGCCCAAGGGGGGGAGTCCTACTCCCACTGGGAGTAGGACTCCTCCCTTTCCTATTTGGAGAGGGAGAGGGAAGGAAGAGGAAGGAGGGAGGAAGGAAAAGGGGGGGGGGCGGCCCCCCTCCCAATTCGGATTGGGCTTGGGGGGGTGCGCCCCCTCCCTTGCTCCTTTCCCCTCCTTTCCACTAAAGCCCATTAAGGCCCATATACCTCCCGGGGGGTTCCGATAACCTCCCGGAGCTCCGGTATTGTCCCAATCTCACCCGGAACCTTTCCGGTGTCCAAATATATTCGTCCAATATATCGACCTTCATGTCTCGACCATTTAGAGACTCCTCGTCATGTTCGTGATCACATCCGGGACTCCGAACAACCTTCGGTACATCAAAACACATAAACTCATAATATAACTGTCATCTAACTTTAAGCGTGCAGACCCTACGGGTTCGAGAACTATGTAGACATGACTGAGACACGTCTCCGGTCAATAACCAATAGCGGAACCTGGATGCTCATATTGGCTCCTACATATTCTACGAAGATCTCTATCGGTCAAACCGCATAACAACATACGTTGTTCCGTTTGTCATCGTTATGTTACTTGCCCGAGATTCGATCGCCGGTATCTCAATACCTAGTTCAATCTTGTTACTGGCAAGTCTCTTTACTCGTTACGTAATGCATCATCCTGTAACTAACTCATTAGCTACATTGCTTGCAAGGCTTATGGTGATGTGCATTATCGAGAGGGCCCAGAGATACCTCTCCGACAATCAGAGTGACAAATCCTAATCTCGAAATATGTCAACTCAACAAGTACCTTTGGAGACACCTGTAGAGCACCTTTATAATCACCCAGTTACGTTGTGACGTTTGGTAGCACACAAAGTGTTCCTCCGGTAAGCGGGAGTTACATAATCTCATAGTCAGAGGAACATGTATAAGTCATGAAGAAAGCAATAGCAACATACTAAACGATCAAGTGCTAGGCTAACGGAATGGGTCAAGTCAACCACATCATTCTCCTAATGATGTGATCCCGTTAATCAAATGACAACTCATGTCTATGGTTAGGAAACTTAACCATCTTTGATTCACGAGCTAGTCAAGTAGAGGCATACTAGTGACACTATGTTTGTCTATGTATTCACACATGTATTATGTTTTCGGGTAATATAATTCTAGCATGAATAATAAACATTTATCATGATATGAGGAAATAAATAATAACTTTATTATTGCCTCTAGGGCATATTTCCTTCAGTCTCCCACTTGCACTAGAGTCAATAATCTAGATTACACAATAATGATTCTAACACCCTTGGAGCCTTGGTGTTGATCATGTTTTGCTCGTGGGAGAGGCTTAGTCAACGGGTCTGCAACATTCAGATCCATATGTATCTTGCAAATCTCTATGTCTCCCACCTGGACTTGGTCCCGGATGGAATTGAAGCGTCTCTTGATGTGCTTGATTCTCTTGTGAAATCTGGTTTCCTTTGCCAAGGCAATTGCACCAGTATTGTCACAAAAGATTTTCATTCGACCCGATGCACTAGGTATGACACCTAGATCGGATATGAACTCCTTCATCCAGACTCCTTCATTTGCTACTTCCGAAGCAGCTATGTACTCCGCTTCACATGTAGATCCCGCCATGACGCTTTGTTTAGAACTGCACCAACTGACAACTCCACCGTTCAATATAAACACGTATCCGGTTTGCGATTTAGAATCGTCCGGATCAGTATCAAAGCTTGCATCGATGTAACCATTTACGACTAGCTCTTTGTCACCTCCATAAACGAGAAACATATCCTTAGTCCTTTTCAGGTATTTCAGGATGTTCTTGGCCGATGTCCAGTGATCCACTCCTAGATTACTTTGGTACCTCCCTGCTAAACTAATAGCAAGGCACACATCAGATCTGGTACACAGCATTGCATACATGATAGAGCCTATGGCTGAAGCATAGGGTACTTCTTTCATTTTCTCTCTATCTTTTGCAGTGGTCGGGCATTGAGTCTGACTCAATTTCACACCTTGTATTATAGGCAAGAACCCTTTCTTTGCTTGATCCATTTTGAACTTTTTCAAAACTTTATCTAGGTATGTACTTTGTGAAAGTCCAATTAAGCGTCTTGATCTTATATCTATAGATCTTGATGCCCAATATGTAAGCAGCTTCACCGAGGTCTTTCATTGAAAAACTTTTATTCAAGTATCCTTTTATGCTATCCACAAATTCTATATCATTTCCAATCAATAATATGTCGTCCACATAAAATATTAGAAATGCTACAGAGCTCCCACTCACTTTCTTGTAAATTCAGGCTTCTCCAAAAGTCTGTATGAAACCATATGCTTTCATCACACTATCAAAGCGTTTATTCCTACTCCGAGAGGCTTGCACCAGTCCATAAATGGATTGCTGGAGCTTGCACACTTTGTTAGCATCCTTTGGATCGACAACACCTTCTGGTTGCATCATATACAACTCTTCTTCCAGAAATCCATTCAGGAATGAAGTTTTGACATCCATTTGCCAAATTTCATAATCATAAAATGCGGCAATTGCTAACATGATTCAGACAGACTTAAGCATCGCTACGGTCAGAAAGTCTCATCGTAGTCAACCCCTCGAACTTGTCGAAAACCTTTCGCAACAAGTCAAGCTTTGTAGACAGTAACATTACCATCAGCGTCAGTCTTCTTCTTGAAGATCCATTTATTCTTGATGGCTTGCCGATCATCGGGCAAGTCAACCAAAGTCCACACTTTGTTCTCATACATGGATCCCATCTCAGATTTCATGGTCTCAAGCCATTTTGCGGAATCTGGGCTCATCATCGCTTCCTGATAGTTCGTAGGTTCGCCATGGTCAAGTAACATGACCTCTAGAATAGGATTACCATACCACTCGGGTGCGGATCTTACTCTGGTTGACCTACGAGGTTCTATAGTATCTTGATCTGAAGTTTCATGATCAACATCATTAGCTTCCTCACTTATTTGTGTAGCCGTCACAGGAACCGGTTTCTGTGATAAACTATTTTCCAATAAAGGAGCAGGTACAGTTACCTCATCAAGTTCTACTTTCCTCCCACTCACTTCTTTCGAGAGAAACTCCTTCTCTAGAAAGGATCCATTCTTGGCAACAAATGGCTTGCCTTTGGATCTGTGATAGAAGGTGTACCCAACCGTTTCCTTTGGGTATCCTATGAAGACACATTTCTCCGATTTGGGTTTGAGCTTATCGGGTTGAAGATTTTTCACATAAGCATCACAGCCCCAAACTTTAATAAACGACAACTTTGGTTTCTTGCCAAACGACAGTTCATAAGGCGTCGTCTCAATGGATTTTGATGGTACCCTATTTAACGTGAATGCGGCCATCTCTAAAGCATAACCCCAAAATGATACCGGTAAATCAGTAAGAGATAGCATAGATCGCACCATATCTAGTAAAGTACGATTACGACGTTCGGACACACCATTACGCTGTGGTGTTCCGGGTGGCATGAGTTGCGAAACTATTCCGCATTGCTTCAAATGTAAACCAAACTCGTAACTCAAATATTCTCCTCCATGATCAGATCGTAGAAACTTTATTTTCTTGTTACAATGATTTTCAACTTCACTCTGAAATTCTTTGAACTTTTCAAATGTTTCAGACTTATGTTTCATTAAGTAGATAAACCCATATCTGCTCAAATCATCTGTGAAGGTGAGAAAATAACGATACCCGCCGCGAGCCTCAACATTCATTGGACCACACACATTAGTATGTATGATTTCCAACAAATCAGTTGCTCGCTCCATAGTTCCGGAGAATGGCGTTTTAGTCTTCTTGCCCATGAGGCATGGTTTGCAAGTACCAAGTGATTCATAATCAAGTGATTCCAAAAGTCCATCAGTATGGAGTTTCTTCATGCGCTTTACACTAATATGACCTAAACGGCAGTGCCACAAATAAGTTGCACTATCATTAACAACTCTGCATCTTTTGGCTTCAACATTATGAATATGTGTATCACTACTATCGAGATTCATCAAAAATAGACAACTCTTTAAGGGTGCATGACCATAATAGAACAACCATTATTCTCAGATTTAAATGAATAACCGTCTCGCATTAAACAAGATCCAGATATAATGTTCATGCTCAACGCTGGCACCAAATAACAATATTTAGGTCTAAAACTAATCCCGAAGGTAGATGTAGAGGTAGCATGCCGACGATGATTACATCGACTTTGGAACCATTTCCCACACGCATCGTCACCTCGTCCTTAGCCAGTGTCCGCTTAATCCGTAGTCCCTGTTTCGAGTTGCAAATATTAGCAACAGAACCAGTATCAAATACCCAGGTGCTAGTGCGAGCTCTGGTAAGGTACACATCAATAACATGTATATCACATGTACCTTTGTTCACCTTGCCATCCTTCTTATCCGCCAAATACTTGGGGAAGTTCCGCTTCCAGTGACCAGTCTGCTTGCAGTAGAAGCACTCAGTCTCAGGCTTAGATCCAGACTTGGGTTTCTTCTCTTGAGCAGCAACTTGTTTGTTGTTCTTCTTGAAGTTCCCCTTCTTTTTCCCTTTGCCCTTTTTCTTGAAACTGGTGGTCTTATTGACCATCAACACTTGATGCTCCTTCTTGATTTCTACCTCCGCAGCCTTTAGCATTGCGAAGAGCTCGGGAATTGTCTTATCCATCCCTTGCATATTATAGTTCATCACGAAGCTCTTGTAGCTTGGTGGCAGTGATTGAAGAATTCTGTCAATGACGCTATCATCCGGAAGATTAACTCCCAGTTGAATCAAGTGATTCTTATACCCAGACATTCTGAGTATATGCTCACTGACAGAACTATTCTCCTCCATCTTGTAGCTGTAGAACTTATTGGAGACTTCATATCTCTCAATTCGGGCATTTGCTTGAAATATTAACTTCAACTCCTGGAACATCTCATATGCTCCATGACGTTCAAAACGTCGTTGAAGTCCCGGTTCTAAGCCGTAAAGAATGGCACACTGAACTATCGAGTAGTCATCAGCTTTGCTCTGCCAGACATTCATAACATCTGGTGTTGCTCCTGCAGCAGGTTTGGCACCTAGCGGTGCTTCCAGGACGTAATTCTTCTGTGCAGCAATGAGGATAATCCTCAAGTTACAGACCTAGTCCGTGTAATTGCTACCATCATCATTCAACTTTGCTTTCTCAAGGAATGCATTAAAATTCAACGGAACAATAGCACGGGCCATCTATCTACAACAAACATAGACAAGCAAAATACTATCAGGTACTAAGTTCATGATAAATTTAAGTTCAATTAATCATATTATTTAAGAACTCCCACTTGGATAGACATCCCTCTAATCATCTAAGTGATCACGTGATCCAAATCAACTAAACCATAACCGATCATCACGTGAAATGGAGTAGTTTTCAATGGTGAACATCACTATGTTGATCATATCTACTATATGATTCACGCTCGACCTTTCGGTCTCAGTGTTCCAAGGCCATATCTGCATATGCTAGGCTCGTCAAGTTTAACCTGAGTATTCTGCGTGTGCAAAACTGGCTTGCACCCGTTGTAGATGGACGTAGAGCTTATCACACCCGATCATCACGTGGTGTCTGGGCACGATGAACTTTGGCAACGGTGCATACTTAGGGAGAACACTTTCATCTTGAAATTTAGTGAGAGATCATCTTATAATGCTACCGTCAATCAAAGAAAGATAAGATGCATAAAAGATAAACATCACATGCAATCAATATAAGTGATATGATATGGCCATCATCATCTTGTGCTTGTGATCTCCATCTCCGAAGCACCGTCATGATCACCATTGTCACCGGCGCGACACCTTAATCTACATCGTAGCATCATTGTCGTCTCGCCAACTATTGCTTCTACGACTATCGCTACCGCTTAGTGATAAAGTAAAGCAATTACAGGGCGATTGCATTGCATACAATAAAGCGACAACCATATGGCTCCTGCTAGTTGCCGATAAGTTGGTTACAAAACATGATCATCTCATACAATAAAATATAGCATCACGTCTTGACCATATCACATCAAGACATGCCCTGCAAAAACAAGTTAGACGTCCTCTACTTTGTTTTTGCAAGTTTTACGTGGCTGCTACGGGCTGAGCAAGAACCGTTCTTACCTACGCATCAAAACCACAATGATAGTTCGTCAAGTTAGTGTTGTTTTAACCTTCTCAAGGATTGGGCGTAGCCACACTCGGTTCAACTAAAGTTGGAGAAATTGACACCCGGCAGCCACCTGTGTGCAAAGCACGTCGGTAGAACCAGTCTCGCGTAAGCGTACGCGTAATGTCGGTCCGGGCCGCTTCATCCAACAATACCGCCGAACCAAAGTATGACATACTGGTAAGCAGTATGACTTGTATCGCCCACAACTCACTTGTGTTCTACTCGTGCATATAACATCAACGCATAAAACCTAGGCTCGGATGCCACTATTGGGGAACGTGGTAATTTCAAAAAAATTCCTACGCACACGCAAGATCATGGTGATGCATAGCGACGAGAGGGGAGAGTGTTGTCCACGTACCCACGTAGACCGAAAGCGGAAGCGTTAGCACAATGCGGTTGATGTAGTTGTACGTCTTCATGGCCTGACCGATCAAGCACCGAAAGCACGGCACCTCCGAGTTCTTGCACACGTTCAGCTCGATGACGTCCCTCGAACTCCGATCCAACAAAGCTTCGAGGGAGAGTTCCGTCAGCACGACGGTGTGGTGACGATGATGATGTTCTACCGACGCAGGGCTTCACCTAAGCACCGCTTCAATATTATCGAGGAGGACTATGGTGGAGGGGGGCACCGCACACGGCTGAGATCAATGATCAATTTTTATGTCTATGGGGTGCCCCCCTCCCCCGTATATAAAGGAGTGGAGGAGGGGGCCGGCCAAGGGGAGGAGGCGCGCCCCCGGGAGTAGGACTCCTCCCTTTCCTATTTGGAGAGGGAGAGGGAAGGAAGAGGAAGGAGGGAGGAAGGAAAAGGGGGGGCCTGCCCCCCTCCCAATTCGGATTGGGCTTGGGGAGGCTCCCTATCTCCTTTCCCCTCCTTTCCACTAAAGCCCATTAAGGCCCATATACCTCCCGGGGGGTTCCGATAACCTCCTAGAGCTCCGGTATTGTCCCAATCTCACCCGGAACCTTTCCGGTGTCCAAATATAGTCGTCCAATATATCGATCTTCATGTCTCGACCATTTCGAGACTCCTCGTCATGTCCGTGATCACATTCGGGACTCCGAACAACCTTCGGTACATCAAAACACATAAACTCATAATATAACTGTCATCTAACTTTAAGCGTGTGGACCCTACGGGTTCGAGAACTATGTAGACATGACCGAGACATGTCTCCGGTCAATAACCAATAGCGGAACCTGGATGCTCATGTTGGATTCTACATATTCTACGAAGATCTTTATCGGTCAAACCGCATAACAACATACGTTGTTCCCTTTGTCATCGGTATGTTACTTTCCCGAGATTCGATCGTCGGTATCTCAATACCTAGTTCAATCTCATTACTGGCAAGTCCGTTTACTCGTTACGTAATGCATCATCCCGTAACTAACTCATTAGCTACATTGCTTGCAAGGCTTATAGTGATGTGCATTACCGAGAGGGCCCAGAGATACCTCTCCGACAATCGGTGTGACAAATCCTAATCTCGAAATATGTCAACTCAACAAGTACCTTTGGGGACACCTATAGAGCACCTTTATAATCACCCAGTTACGTTGTGATGTTTGGTAGCACAAAAAGTGTTCCTCCGGTAAGCGGGAGTTACATAATCTCATAGTCATAGGAACATGTATAAGTCATGAAGAAAGCAAGAGCAACATACTAAACGATCAAGTGCTAAGCTAACGGAATGGGTCAAGTCAACCACATCATCTCCTAATGATGTGATCCCGTTAATCAAATGACAACTCATGTCTATGGTTAGGAAACTTAACCATCTTTGATTCACGAGCTAGTCAAGTAGAGGCATACTAGTGACACTATGTTTGTCTATGTATTCACACATGTATTATGTTTCCGGGTAATACAATTCTAGCATGAATAATAAACATTTATCATGATATGAGGAAATAAATAATAACTTTATTATTGCCTCTAGGGCATATTTCCTTCACTAGCCCCTCCTGCCTTCCCCTTCTCTTGGGAGAAAGGAAAAGGGGGGCGCCTCCCTCCCGTGCCTTCCTCCCGCACCTATACATGGAAGGGGGCGCCACTTGGGAAGGGACCCCAAGTAGGATTCGGCCTACTTGGGGCGCCCTCCTGGCTGCTCCCTCCTCCCCCCACCTATATATATATATGTGGGAGGGGGCGCCTAGCACAACCAGAACATTGTCTTAGCCTTGTGCGCCCCCCCCCCCCCCCCCTCCACCGTTTACACCCCCGGTCATATTTTCGTAGTGCTTAGGCGAAGCCCTGCGGAGATAGCTTCACCATCACCGTCACCACACCGTCGTGCTGTCGGAACTCATGAACTACCTCGCTGTCTTGCTGGATCAAGAAGGCGGAGGACGTCACCAAGTTGAACGTGTGCTGAACACGGAGGTGTCGTACGTTCGGTACTCGATCAGTTGGATCGCGAAGAAAGTTCGACTACATCAACCGCCTTGTCAAACGCTTCCGCTTATGGTCTATGAGCGTATGTAGACACACTCTCCCCCTCTCGTTGCTATGCATCTCCATGGATAGATCTTGCATGTGCGTAGAAATTTTTTGTTTTCTATGCAACATTCCCCAACAGCCTCGTGGGGGGCACAACCCACCTGGGCGCGCCTGGAGGCCCATGTGTGCCCTGGTGGGTTGTTCCCACCTTGGTGGCCTCCCGCATCGCCTCTTCACCCTATAAATTCCCAAATATTCCAAAAACCCTAGGGGAGTCGATAGATCAGAAGTTTCGCCGCCGCAAGCCTCTGTAGCCACGAAAAACCAATCTAAACCCTGTTCCGGCACTCCGCCGGAGGGGGAAATCATCACCGGTGGCCATCTTCATCATCTCGGCGGCCACCATGATGAGGAGGGAGTAGTCCACCCTCTGGGCTAAGGGTTTGTACCAGTAGCTATGTGTTTAATATCTCTCTCTCTCTCTCTCTCGTGTTCTTGAGATGGCACGATCTTGATGTATGGCGGGCTTTGTTAATATAGTTGGATCATATGGTGTTTCTCCCTCTCTATCTTGTTGTCATGAATTGAGTTTTCCCTTTGAGATTTCGTTTTATCGGACTGAATACTTTTATGGATTTGAGAGCACTTGATGTATGTCTTGCTATGAATACCCGTGGTGACAATGTGGTATCATATTGATTCACTTGATATATGTTTTGGCACTCAACTCGCGGATTCCCGAGGTGACATTGGGGTAACCTATGCATAGGGTTGATGTACGTTCTTGTCTTTGTTTCTCCGGTAGAAATCTTGGGGCACTCTTTGAGGTTCTTTGTGTTGGATTGAGTATTATGAATCTGAAATTGTTTGATGCATATCGTATAATCAACTCACGGATACTCGCGGTGATATTGGAGTATCTAGGTGACATTAGAGTTGGTTGATGTGTATTATATAGTGTTATTTTAGTACGAACTCTTTGATCGATTGATCGGAAAGAATAGGTTGGTGTTATTTATTACGAACTCTAGGATAGATTGGTCAAAAAGAATAGCTTTAAGGTGGTTTCGTACCCTACAAACAATTTCTTCTTATGTTCTCCTCTAGATAAGAACTTTGGAGTGGTTCTTCATCGCACATTGAGGGATGGTTATATGATCCAATTATATTAGCATTGTTGAGAGATTGCGCTAGCGAAAGTACGAACCCTAGGCCTCATTTTCAAGCATTGCAATACCGTTTGTGCTTTGTTTTATCAATTGCTACCTTGCTGTTTTTTATTGTTTCTATTACAAAAATCAATATCTACTATCACTACTACACTTATATCACCATCTCTTCGCCCAACTAGTGCACCTATACAATTTGCCATTGAATTTGGTGTGTTGGAGACACAACAAACTTTTTATTATTTGATTGCAGGGTTATCTGGGAGAGACCATCTTCATTCTACACCTCCCACGAATTGATAAACCTTAGGTCATCCACTTGAGGGAAATTTGCTACTGTCCTACAAAACTCTGCGGTTGGAGGCCCAACACGAGTCTACAAGAACAAGTTGTGTAGTAGACATCATCTATTGTTAGCAGGATACAATTTTGCTATAGAGAAAAAAACAGTTCCTAATTCACATGTGATGAGATTGATCTCCACACCTACTTAGCCACCACACAACCAAAGAACAAGTGATCGATGCGTTCAGTTTCATTACAAAAAAACACATTCATGAACTTTTGTAATTCCTCTCTTAGCCAGGTTGTCTTTGGTCATTAACTTGTTATGGGTAGTAAGCACAAGAAGACATGAACCCTAGGTGGAGTAATAATAGACCAGATACAAGGGATCCCCCTTGGCCTCATATTGCCACATCAAGGAGTCACCCTCACTGGTATATAAGCATTTAGAATTTGTATGAGCAATGTATACGATTGAGAAAGAGCTAGATGCATACTAGTTTTTCTCGATCCATGTATTATAGCCAGGGTGTAGAATAAGAGCCTGCTCCACTCCCTCTCCTCTCTTCTCACTCCTCAAAATAGGATTTTAATGACGTGGCAAGTCTATGATTATGCTTTATTAGACTTGTTTGTAGAGAACATCATCCTGGATAGAGAGATCAGGTGACATTTGGCGGCTGGCAGGCGAAGCTAGCCCGAAATGGTTTCATGCGCGTTGTAAGCATGCGACGGTGGATACGTGCATGGCATATAAGTGTTCATTAGAAAAAACCCTCCATTTCTACAAAAAGAAAAAAAAATCCTCTGCATTAACATCTGGTATGGCCAAGTGTAAAAAAAGGACATCTGATATGAGCAGCAAGAGCATCTACAGTCGGGCTTAGCAAATCAGGCTCCCTAAACGTCCACGGACACCCTCGGACACATCTGCGAATAGCGACTAGTCAACCCTCAAATGTCCTCTTTCACAACCAGATACCTCATTAGCAAATCCTCAAATTCGTACAATTAGATGCAGCATAAAACCTGCTAATCAATGTCGGTGTTCGTCCTTGTTGTTCCCTTCCCTAGCCATGTCTGGTGGCCGGGAGACCCGCAAAGTGAAGGTCCGGTTGCCGGCGAGAAAGAGTAGGACATGGGACACGAACTGGCCCACATGAGACATGAGGCGCCGTTGTCTCCCATGCCCTACTCCTCCACGTCAGAGCCCGTGGCTTCGATGTTGCCAGTCGAGGTGAGATCGATTATGGAACACCTGTGGCCGGATCCCGACACCACCACGACTTCGTTGCGGCGCCAGGGGTGCTGGTTATCCGTAGCAGCTCCATGGCGGCGGGCGACTCCACCTCCGCGACCTCGGCCGCAAGGGCTACAATCGCCTCCCACACCCTCTGCCTAGCACAGCGAGCACCCCGCACCATAACACAAGATGGGTCGGGACCACGCGTGCCGTCGTTTACCTCTGACTTGGAGCCCGCCACCAAGAAGAGGTGCCATTAGAGGGGTTACGTCACCGCCCCAGCGTTGGGGTGCCAGACGGACTGCACCGCGTCCGACGAGGCAGCGGTCACGCGCCTCCCGCCGGATCCAAGCGCCATTTGCACGGACGCAATGGATTCCCACCGCGTTGAATCTAACCGTGATCGGGCGAACTCCTCCCGTGAGTGGTGGAGAGCCATGCGAACGGTCATCTCCTCCTCGAGCCCGCATGGGACGAGGCCCCAGTCCACAGAAAACGAGGTCTGAAAGTTGGATCTGATGCCAGTCATGCTGGAGAAGGCTTGGGGGAGGAGTATAGTGGATTGAAGTGACTAGGTTTTGGTCCGAGATACGGATGAGAACAAATACATGTGAGGTCGCGGTGGGTCATTGTGGGCCGAATCTAACATGGCAGACGAGCCGGGGCCTCCCATATCTCTTCTAGATTTAGGCTGGACATGAGGAGAGCCAGTCGTAGAGGGAGCTTTTGAGGGGCCCGGTCGTAAGGGGGGAAGATCTTTCAGCCAAGCTCCATTTTCAACAGGACAACCTTTCTCACGCTGGCACTGCCGCTGGCACTGCGGCTTCCAGGACCTCCATGCTGAATGCATCCCTTGGGGGATGAGAGAGCTCCTCCACTCAGTAACTTTCTTCGCAGATCTGAACATTCCCTGCAAGCAGGGCTTTGTAAACCACGCAGTAACTTGCACTTGAGCTGAATGAAGTTAGCGCCTTTTTCTTGTCCATTCAAACGAGAAGAGGACCCAAGCACGTATTCACGAAATTATAAAACAACACTTTCATCAGTGTTTACACCGTCCCTTTTGCTGCTCCCATTGCAATGCAGCACGTACATCACAAAATTATAAATCAAAGCAGGGAGACAAAGTTCATCTGGACCAATAGCAGCAGCAGTAGAAAATAGGACAACTATTTGCAGTTGCACACGATACTGGAGCCTCGCTTACGATTATGAACAGAAGCAACACAGATGCTAGACGAGACAATAGTTGGTTTACAGAACACAGGCCGCTAGATACACTATCGAAATATGGCACAATACGCGACAAAGCCAGAGGCATGCACACCCGCCATCACAAAATCGAAGGATTTGGTCACCATGGTCGTTGCTACACGGATGCCTGTTCGTCGAGTTCTTGGTCGTCCTGGGCGTTGCTGGCGATCGGCTCGGTTTCCTGAAGCTGCTTTGCTGGCGACCCTGACTCCTGATGATTATCTGCGTTTAGGTCCTCCGTGCTTTTTGGCTGTGTGGCCTCAAGTGGGCCGCTTGCCTCTGATGGCAACTTGGGGAGTGACTTCCTCTGGGGCTTCTTCACCGAGTTTGATGGGGTTACTTTCTTCGCACCATTTTGAATAGCCTTCTCATCAAGGCTCATACGGATAGGATGGCCTGGGGTGGTACTTTCTTCAGCCTCTAGCCCAGATTTGTTCTTGGAACGGCCAAGCTTTGGTGATTTAGCTCTAGTGGGAGGAATCTACAACAAATAAGAAATAACATGACAAGGTAATAAGTACTGTGATATTGTCCGATGTTTAGAATGCGGCAACACGTGTTTAGCTAATGCTCATAGTGCAGGATGTTAAGAGGAGCAAGTGCTGTTTGTTTCTGGACTGGTTCAGATAATTCAGCACCATGGTAGCATACAATTGGTTCATAGTCGCTTTAAATGATGACTATCAAAATAGAGAAGTGTGATTTTATCCCATCTTTATGCTTCAACTCTACAATTGGTAGGTTGCTATTGAATAGACTAGAATGCTGCAAGGTGAAAGATTATTTTCTGTCATACAGTGAATTTTAAATTTTAGATCAGACAGGTCCGAATACTAATATTGATCTTGTCTCGAGGCCCTGCAGTTTTGCATGTACCTTAACTGCCAATACAGATTTTTCTATGAATATAAAGGCCCTGCAGTTTTGCATGTACCTTAACTGCCAATACAGATTTTTCTATGAATATAAAGGCCCTGCAACAGCATTCCATCCAAATGCAGCTATAATATCCACATGGCATAGACAATTTTCTGATGATTAACATTTTTAATATACTTTTAAATCTTGTTTTTTGAGCGCATGGAAAGTTCCATTTTCAGTATATCTTCTGAACATAGCATTTTAATGTTTTCCTGAAGTCCTGTTTTTAAGTGATGAAAGTTCTATTTCCTGTATACAATGAAATGCAAATGATTTTTTTTTTTTGGTTGGGGGGGGGTTCATGCCTATTTGCCCAGTAAGGGATAACCCCTTGAAAAGCCAGGGATTCAGAAGGAATGAGGAGCAAAGCAGGATTACCTTTTTCAGTTCAACCTTCGGTGGTGGGGAGAAGCTTGGCATCGGTGTTGCCTTGAACTTTAAGCTTTTTCTCAGCATTTTGAGTTCAGCTTCTTCAGTCTCCTGTGAATAATAAGGCAACAAATGTCAGCAAGTAACATATGAGATGCAAGATTCAAAATGTTGGATAACATTTCCAAGAGATAACACAATGTCACCTTCGATTTCGCTTGCATATTGCTTATTTCCATCTCTCTTGCATGAATCTTCTCCTCAAGCTTCGAGTAGAACTATATATTGGGTAAACAAAATAGCTAAATCAAATCTGCATTTTTTTTCTCCAAATAAAATCAGGGAAACAGGGTATTAAACCAGAAATTACCTCTCTTCTTTTTTCAGCTCTCTCATCACACTTGAAACTAAATCCATAGGCAGGAGTGCTGCCAGCCCTTCGAGCTTTTGAACTTTCACTATTTAAATCTTCTTCATCTCTTCTGATGGAAGAATGCTGGTCTGATTGCTTTTGAGCTTTACTTCCCTCCCTGGATCTGTGGGGGTGAATAAAACAGCATAAGTGACTCTGCGAGTATCCAACAAAACTAGATAATATTAACGGGGAAAAGGAAGAATGGAGCCTGAAATGTAAGAGAAATTCCCAAAGACCTTGGATGCAATTATGCAAATATGGTCCACAGACTCGGCCCTAAGTTGAACTTGAAAATGAGAGAAGGAAGCACAATACTTCAACTGACCGATATTGAGCAGGGCTTTACGAAGTACACCCTCTGTTCCTAAATATAAGAAGTTTTGGCAGTTCAATTTAAACTGCCAAAACATCTTATATTTAGAAACAGAGGTAGTACATGACATCCAAATGCTGGAAATACTAAAGTTAACTTCCAATACTGACACACTTGTTGAGGTTTGTGGCAGGTCGATAAATGACGAGATGAAAAGGTGTCACTTCAGTGACATAGTAGAGAAATAGATCAAATAAGTATTATTTCAATTACTGTCAAAAAAAAGTATTATTTCAATTGAACAGATGTCTGACCGTCTGAGGGTGAGCATACATGTGTTTACCACATTGAGGTAATCCAAGAAATGGAAACATGGTAGAATTCCCTATTTTTAACTAATCACTAACTACCAAGTGAAGGTTTATCTTTAAATGGCACCATAACTTTGGTTGGAACTTATCTTGATTACTAAAAATTAGATATATATACAAATATAGGGCAAAATCCGCTCTGTCTCAAAACAGGAAGTAAGACCACATTACACAAGAAATAACACAGAAACAGGAAAGAAATATGCATACTTTGCGTCCTCGAGCAATGATGTCTCCTTGGCAGATGGACGAGACTCGATCTTTCCAGATTTCTGATTACCATTGCCAAACAAAGTATTTGAGACCTAGCTGGCTTGGATACGGAACCAATTCCGGATAACATAGGAATAATAAAATCAAGCAGAACGGAGAACTCACTTTCTTATCGACACTCGGATCACCATTGGTACACGAGCCAGTGCCTGAGTCTGCATGCGATACTCGTGCAATGGGTGCCTTACGAAGAGAGGAACTAGGGGTGCCTCTCCTTGCTAGACCTTCATCTCCACTCTTTGGGCTCCTTGTCTTTGCAACCTTAGAACCATGACTTGCAGTTCCCTGTAAGCACATCATGTAGAAAACACTAATCAGAACAGTATTGTCACCAGACAGGCACAAAACATCACTGTCACAAGATCACCTTGGAACGGCCGATCTTCCTCCCTTCTGGATGTGAGGTGGCTTCTCCACCTGCCTCTTCGTGCGGGTTGATCACCTCACTCTCCCCTGAATGGTCTCTGTTGGCCTGCGCATCATGCTCTTCACCGCGCTCCTCTACACCGTCAGGCAACTCCAGCTTCGCCCCGTTCTCTATAGTCACAGCGCCCATAGCATCGGCAACATCAACAACGGCATCCATCTCGGCCAAGGGTCGCCTCTGGCACAATTTATTAATAACCCCTGCTCCGCACAGTCTCGTATATCCCTAACTCACCGCCATTCAACCTTGCCACAGAATCATGCTCTGTTGCCCTGCACCCCACACGAGAATGCACAATGTAGTGTAAGATTGCTAATCATGGTGCTTACTTCAGAGATATTTAACTTGACGGTCCTCGCAAGATACAAATCCACGGAACTTGGTGGAACAAATGTGCATCGGCTGACTGTGAATCCACGCATGCGTGAAGAAACTAACACCAAAAAACGATCAAACGCATGCGTGAAGAAACTAACACCAAGAAACGATCAAACGCACACGCTATACGATCCTGCAAACAAAACATGTGGTGTTTCGTTCCCACAGTGAGGAGCGCACCAAATCCGACCAGCACCGCGGAAAAGCCGGATCCAGACCACTCTGGATCCGGGGAAAGGGGGATCCACGTTCAAGATCTGCGGCCAAGAAACGCCAAATGCGTGCAGATCTAGCTGAGTAACCGCTAGGACGGTGGCACCAGCAAGAAAGGAGAGGGGTGGGAAATGTGAGAAAGATGGTTTCTTTACCTCGCCGGAGAAGAGCATATGGGAATGGCGTGGCGGATGCGTGCGGTGGACGGGGGGAGAGAGAGAGAGTGGGGCGGCGGCTCGCCGGCTCCCGCGGAGAACGAGGCGAGGGCCGAGGAAGAGGAGGGGAGGGGACAGGGTGGTGACTGTGTCTGAGTTGGAGGTTGTTACTGGTTTCCAATTTCCAATCTGGTTGTCTTTCATGTTTCCTTTTCTTTTCTCTTCTTTTACTGTTTCCTTTTCTCTGTGTCCCTTAATTTTCAATTTCTCAGGTCTTCTAGCATTTTAGAGCATCTCCAACAAAGATACCTTCACGGACATGAACAACAGTAAGGGAGTCGGTCATCCAAAAGAATTAAATTCCAGGAACAGGGTCAAAATCAACTCGGATGGGGTGGTGTCCAAGTTCGGAGAGAAGAGTGGTGATGGTGCGGTGATGTGTGATCACAACAGGGCTTTTCTGGCCGGTGTTTGCCATTTATTTCAGAACCATGTTGATCCCGAAGCGGTGGAGATCCTAGCATGCAGGCTTGCTCTACAGGTTGCTGTCGAGTGTGGTGTTGAGAGGGTCCATTTGAAGCTGGATAACAAGGCGGTAGTGCATATGCTAGACAATACAGGAGATCAGGAGTTGCTTAAAACTTTTGTGAATTTCAGAGTTGTTTGGATTCGTCGTTCTGCTAATATTGTCGCGTATAAGTTAGAAGTTGGTGTAGGTGAATAACTTTGTAAGGTTTGGTTGCCCCTCCCCCCCCCCCCCCCCCGACTGCGTCCTAAATGTAATTTCAAATGATATTCCTAGCTATGTTAGCTAAATATTAACCCTAAAAGAAGAACACGGTGGGTCAGACAGACTTGAAAAAGCACATGGGTTATGAGTACATATTCTCCCACAGTGGGCCCAGTGGACTATCCGAACTCCCCCGAAGCTCCCTAGATTTGGTCCGGATTTGTGAGAAGTCGGACATGCGAACTAGTCCACGGAGGTTTGATACACGACATCGGAGGGCAAAAAGTGACCGGACCATGCAGTCCGAACATTTAGGGGTGTTTTGATGGACCGCATTGAATAAGCCCTTATCAAACTCTTGTTACGAATAGACCATGCGTGCATGCAGTCTTCGACTTTGTGAAGTTGTTGCTTTGTAGATATGAATCTAGTTTTTGAAAATTGACCATGAATTTGACAGAAAGTTTTACATATTTTATTAAAAATATACTCGCAAATATGTATAAAAACATACTTCAACAATACATGATGATGGATCCCATATATACATTTAAACAAAGTTTAGTTGCGATTTTGTTTGTTGAGAGACGGTATCAATATGCAAAACGATGACTTATAGGTAACGGGTCGAGTAGTGACCACCGAACTCATTACCATACAAGTTGTGTTTTGGCTACAACTTAGATCTGGTCCCTAAACTCCTATCAAAACATGTTATCGTTGTCCGGTTAGAAGCGTGACAAACATCCAATCGTGGTACAGCGTTCGTTATAACTTGCTTTTTTAGATTGGCTATGATTCTCTTCTATCATCAGTACTAACTACATGTCCCTTGATAATGCCTCTCATGATTCGTGGATAAGCAGGATCATCCCATAGTCAACACCACAAAAAGGTTGATAAACCAGAGTGGAGGCAACGACTGGTACCCTTTAGCTTGTGATATTTGTCGAGGGATTTTCGTTGGGTCTTAGCAGTAGTCCTAGAGTTATTACGTGGATTTGCAGTGGAGGGGACATCATGTCAGGATATCATCAAGTCTATAACACAAATAAAGGGTGATCTACCCAGGTTCAACCTAGGGTTGGTAAAAGCACTACTTCATGCATTGCTCTTTTGATGGGATTACAATGTCAGGGGGTAGTGTACTGAGTGAGTTAGGGAAACTTGGTGAGTTATGGTTGTGATTTTGATGGGATGCGTAGAAAATATTTACGTCGTCTGTAGTCTATAACTAGGCGGAAATGAGTGGATGCCGTTCGACACACCGGTACGCGTCGGTGCTATACAACGGTTTAAAACCCCTTTCCGCGACGGCATTTGGAACCGTCACCTAGTGAGTGTGGGCGATTAGGGGGTCCTTCCCACACGACCCAGAAACCATCGGGGATGGGACCCTATAGTACTCCTTTTAATTTGTAGTCGCATTGCCATCGCAATTGGTATTCTGTGGTGCTACATTTACGATGTCCGACCCATAACAAACGGTTCATTATTATAGAACATGTATGATAAGCATACAATCACATACATTCGCTTTTCACAAACCATATGTGATAACTAATTAAGAAGATTAGCTAATCGTCGTATGAGTGTCAGATAGGATTACGAAACATCGGACCGTCATAACATCGTCGTACACGACAACTATCGCACACGCTATTCTGTGGTGCAACGTTTATGATGCATACTTCATCAGAAACAGTTCATGATTGCGAATGGTGTACGATAAGGCAACTATCGCACATGCTATTTTGTGGTGCAACGTTTACGATGCATACTTCATCAGAAACAGTTCATGGTTGCGAATCGTGTACGATAAGGCAACTATCGCAAACGGTTAGTTTGCCAGCACCGTTTGTGATATTGTCTGACATTGCACACGCTTTGCAAAAGGTAACTGTGTGCACGCTTGCACACATTTCCTCTTTGTGAACCGTCTCGGATTATGGTGTATATCGCAAACATTTGCATTTTACCAACCATGTGTGCCGTAACAACCTGGAGAGCATAATTTTACCGTAATTTAGTTGCTGCTATATCAAATTGAAATTGAAATTGAAATTGAATGTATGCTATAGCTTTATTCATATCCATCAGGTTCAGACAACCAATGAATTATTCGATTCATAGGTACACATTAAGAATGACATAAGGACCAAATAAAGAATGATGAATCACAGTTGTATACTTGTACTATTAAAGATGGTAAAGAAAGAAGCGAAATACATTCTAGCTGCTGGACGAGGTGAAGCGGAGTGCCCATATTGTGCCCTCCTCCATGCAGAAGGCACGCACGACTCTAGTCCAACCCCTTGTGATGGCCGACCGCCCACCCTTCACGGTCTTCATGGAAACATCTAGATAATCATCGTGTTCTGGTAGAAATACTTTAACCTTTGCATGCCCACCAATCATGTAGTTTGAGAGGTAATCTTTAGTAAACTGCTTTGGGAACCACTGCAAAGGAAAGAAGATTCAGACATTGTCATCTAACACAACTCATTATGGGCAGTAAAAAGAAGGCTACAGAGTTCTTACTTACCATCCTGCAATTTGCTGTTGTATTGGATAAAGTGTAAACAAATAGTTTAATTGCCATCTTTTGACCCATTTTACTAACAATCTTTATCATCTTCCTCACTTGATGTTGGTTCATCGATATCTCATTTCCCCATACGCAGAAAGGGTCGACACGTGGATCTTTACCAATGACATATGTACCTAAAAGCACCAAGTTAATATTAGAAGATAAATACCAGTTGCACAATGATGTAGTACAACACTCTTATATAATATCTTATAACATCCAATATACTCACGTATTAGATGAACTAGATGATTCCCCGCGCGTTGCTGCGGGAACATCTGCATATAAATTGTTGTACATATTTTTTTTATCATGAGAACATTCATAGATTGTTCATTTTTTTTGCCATGGAACTCAGATGGCGACCCGAACAGGTAGATCTAAAAGCCAATGCAACTGCAATATACATCTAAGCTATCGTCTGAGATGGGTTTCAATTGAAACTGAAACTCCTTCGTTACCAAGAACTAACGTAGAGTCCTAAAAACTGGACCAATTTAATCAAGCCATAAGGAATGCTCCAAGTAGTATATTGTGTAGCATCATAGGAAAAAAAATTGTGATAATCTACATCTACACCAAACAAAAAGAGTAGATGTTAGAGTTGAATAGAAGTCCTAGTTATAAGGTAAACCCATGAGCGCTTGGTAGCCTCAACTATAGAGCCCAAAAAGACCATGACTAAGAAATGTCTTAAGATGTTCAAATAATCGTATGGTGTCAGGAAGTATAAACAGCACACTGAGTGAGCATTCTAATTTGTAAATTTGGTTATTGATTACACTTTTCACTACATAATCAGATCAAAGTAGATGAACACAAATATATTGCATTGAAAATTTTATAAAAGATGTGAGAAATATAAACTCTTGGCGACTTATTGATGAGGATACTGTTGTGCGAACCGATATTGGTTAAAATAGAAGCTTAAGGTTTCACTACAGATGGAAATTTGTAATGTTTTCTCGAGATAGTTAATAGGTTACACACAAAGCAGACCGAGAAAAAAATATGATGTACCAAACGATCTATTACAAATCATGGTGCAGCAGTAAAGCATAGAGGGTAAGAAAATAAGGGTACCTTGTTCTTTCATTTCTTTTCTTCAATTTTTGTTCTTGTAAAAAAAGTTCTTGAGTGAGAAAGGAAGCAATGCATCTCTTGATCTTCATCGCCACATTGAGCTAATGCCTGATACGCACATGATTAATAGCATAGTGAATACTTAATTAACTCCTGAAGAGCTACTACTAGGATCATCATGCAATTAATCATCTACCAAAAATTGCAATAGAAAACTGAGAATGAATTAAAGATAGACTATGGTTAAGTGCTGATTAGAACTGATAAAAATTCAATAGGTTTGTTGCCTCTGATATCTGAATAAGCATGTTTAGTCTGAATAAGGACGCTTCCCTGGTTGAGACTCGCAAGAAGCAATCCAGTGAATACAGTAGCTGCACATAGAAGGAAAAATATAAGCAATTAGGGGGGGGGGGTCATAACGTCAGATCAACAAATACACAAAACAAACCGAGTCTTGAGTTTATAGGTGGACATCTCACCGGTTGGAACCTATTGTCCGTGAACAACAACATCAGTCATCATTTATGAACATCTGCAAGAATGAACCCATAACTAAGCAATTGAATCGCGATGCATTCCAAGAAAACAACTGGGAAAGCAAAAAACATCACGTACATAGCCAAGCAGAGCTGCCACATCCAATCAATAGGCGAGGAGAATAGCTTAAAAACCGTGTCATCTATGCAATAAACCTACACGCACGGACGATTACGGAGCTTTTACTTAATCTTTCCAACTGACTAACCTCTTCTCCTGTTGATTTTCAGTGGAGTGTGGTCGTCTCATCCCCAACTTTCAATCCCAAGTCTCCACGTTAGCCAGTCCGCTGATTCCGTGAAAAAATCCCCGGTGAACCTAGCATTCCTCGTCATCTATGATACCCAACCACACTTGTTATGGAAGCGAGAAAGATCAATTGAAAGAATGTAAGATCTGGAAGCAACAGTATGAACGGGAAAGAACTTATGCAACAGTATGAGCGGTATGGCAGACGACCACTGTAGTGGAGGACGATGGGAACAAAATGAGCTGAGGCGAGGCACCAAATTTAAATGGGAACCCGTCAGTTTCTGTTGCAGATCATTGCGGAGAGGAAGTGGAACGTCATTGCGGAGATTGGGAGAGGAAGCGCCAAGCATCGACTATACTTGAAGCAGCAAAGGTTTTCTATTTTTCTTTTAAGGAGAAGCATGTTGCCCAGATGGCAACAGGGAAGATAAACCGTGGTGTGGGCCGAGTGGAGCAGTGGGCTGCACTCGGCTATGTTGGTGTGATCTTTCTTTCATACTGTACTATCTTTTCCAAAGTGAAAAAAATATACTGAGGAACAACCGGTGAAGAGGACCAGAGAACCTTCACAGCGATGCAGAATTAGCATGTGCCGTTGTTTGGGTTCTTGAGAAGTGGGATCTCTGTTCGACAGAGGAGCTTGGCGAGCTCCATGGGCGTTGCGTGCAGCAGCTGGAAGGGATCGCCACTAAACACGACCACGCCGTCGCCGTCGCTGGGCAGGCATAAAAAAATTGAACTGGGAGGGAAGCAACAGCTAATGCCTCGAGAGCCCTGAAATTAAACTCCAGCAACCATGGTCGTGTCCCAATTAGGCCATCCACAGCCACGATGGAGCATCTCCGACCGTCTCGGCCGATTTGATTATGGGGAATCGGCAGAGCTGATTTCCGGCGTGAGGCCTGAGGCGGCTGTGGGGGCAAGCCTCTTAGCCTCACCTTCGGCAGCCACTAATCCTCCAGGATGCGGCGGAGTATCTCCGGGCCTCGGCTGTCCCGGAGGAGCGCCATCATGCAGAGATAGATCCCCGTCGCTGTGAGTGACGCCGGAGGCACGTTCGCCGGAAGGGATAACCAGACAAAGAAGGGAGAGAAGTCTCAGTGAGCTACCGAGGCGAAGCAGACCGGTGGTTGTGCGGGAGAAGAGCCACACACAGTGATGGATCCCGCCATCGTGCGCCACTGCAAAGAGGGGAAAATTTTGTGCAAGATGGAGCGCTTGATGGGTAACTCCATCGTGGCTGTGGCATGCGGGAGTGCTGTCCGTATGAGGGAGGGATAGAATGCTGCCGTGGGTCCTTGTAGTAACTGAAAGCTTATGTGGCAGAGTTACTGTAGCGTCGGCCCCATCTGTAAGTGAGTAAGAAAATGCTGATGTGGCAAGTGTGCTGAGGTGGATAGGCTGCATGTCAAGAGAAATAACATAGTGGGGATGAAATATTTAGGTACTATAGATTAACATCTTATATTATGGGCCGGAAGGAGTTAATTGCATTCTTACAAATTATCGGCTGATTAACTGCTGCTGTATCCATGGGTTAGAGTTAGTTTGAGCTAGTTCGGGCTCAAATAGCCCTAAAGTATATCTAAACACGAGGGCTAGTTTGAGCTAGTTGCATCTATAACACACCCCAAAAAACTATCCAACCCAAGAGGTGCTAATTAGAGTTAGTTCTCCTAGTGCATTTACTGTCAATCTAAGTATCTAATCCTGTCATCCAAACACCTCTTTGGATGGAGTTAGTTCAGGGTTAGTCATGAGCTAGAAACTAACTCTAACCTCTAAGCTAAGTTGAGTATCCAAACAGGGTTGTGTTGTTGTTGCTGCTGCTACTGCTCTTTTACGTGTATCTAGACATCATCAGAACATTAAGGTAACAATCTTCCTTGTTGCTATGTAGCCTAGGATTGCATATGTAGACATTAAGTATAGTGCATGTTGCTATGCAGCCTCAGATATATTAAATATGACCCTGGTTAACCTAACGATAAATGGGTTGCAGATATATTCAGTTAAAAGTCAGATTCACCGATTAGTCCCTTATCAGCCCCCAGCCTATATGGTACCAGCTACCAATATCCTGAACAGTGAGCATATATAGGCCATGGGATGAAACTAACCTCGATGGAAAACAGCAGTCATTCCCAAAATTGTCCTGTGTAGGGACATTGAGAAGCACGTTAAGCACAACGGACTAAACGTCAACCAAAATTATCCACGACAGACAAAATAATCTCCAAAAGATAGCTTCAGTGTGCAGGTTTAAGCACGCTAGTAAAGCAAAACAAGTGAAAAGGTGTGTTAACTGCAATAGGCCTAACATTTAACAACAAGCAAACATAGTCATTCAAACTGGTATTGTGCCGGTCTAAGTATACTAGTTATTGTTAAATAAAAATGGAAATGCGTGTTTAACTACAAGATGCAGCAACCAAATGTAGTCATTCATGCCCTGTTTGTTTCAGCTTCGCTTGGATTTTAATCACCTATGGATTCACTTCAGTGGCGAAGCTGTTTCTGTGAATCAGTTTCACCACCGAAGTACACTTTTGAGGTGCTTTAGGAAATTGCACTAAAAATGACCCAAATCCAGATTCAGCTTCACTGGCAAAGCTGATTCCAAATAGTTGTTTGTTTCGTATTCCAGATTTGGCTTCACTAGCAAAGCTGAATCTGGTCCCAGAATCCGAAACAAGCAGGGCCATAGTGGTATTGTTGAAACTTGTACTGATGAAATTGAACTACACACTTCATACTTGCACATATAGAACATCACGTTGTGAATAACTGGAATAAACACGCATGCTACGAACAACCGAAGATATCATTTGAAACTAGACATATGCTAACTACAAACAACAGAACAATCAAAAAACTTTAAAAGAGGCATATGCTAGCTATAACAGGCTTAACAACAAGCAAATATATGCATTCCTATCGGTATGTTTAAAACTGGATTGATGAAGTGTACTGCACAGTAAATAATTGCACATACAGAGCATTGCATTGTGAACAACTAAAATAAACAAGGCATACTGCAAACAACCCGATATAGCAATTAAAACTGGACATATTCTTACTACACTACAAAAGGGACTCGACAAAACAAATCATGGGTTTCCCCCTGTGAAGAGGCACGACAAAACAAATCATGGGTTTCCACACTTGTCACAGATGGGCTCGTTCCCGTGGGAAGAGAACGGACCCTGGATGCGCTCCATGTTGTCGCAGATGGACTCCTTCCCCTTGGAAGAGCACGGCTGTAGGGTGCCCTCCCCGATGTCGCAGACGGGCTCTTTCCCCTTGGAAGAGCATATGGGCTCTTTCCCCTTGGAAGAGCCAGAGAGAGTGCCCTCCTCGTGGTCGCCGTCGATGAGGTCTGACTTGGAAGCTATGGATCCCAAGCCAGCATCACAGAACGTGTCCTTTAGAAATGACAAAAGGGGCTCGATGGTGATGTAGGATGGCAAGTTGTTGACATCGAACCAGAGGAGATCAGCGGTGGGGCCATGCATGAGATCGACAATGATTGAACCCGAGGGGTTGGGGTGGGCCACTTAACCTGTGACATAGCCCGCCTCAGACCATCACTGTCCATGACCTCGATGTCGTAGCCGACGGAAGAGACATGCCCGCAGACTCTAGCCCGTTGCTTGAGTTCCTACCGCCAGTAATGGTCGTCTGCTTCCTCGGTGACGTGGGGCGAAGAGACCGCGATGCACCTCTTTTGGGCCAGTCGCTCCTCGAGCTCCATGGGAAGCGTAGCCGGGCTTAGGCTGTGACGCTTTGGAGTGGGGGATGGGGATGGGGATGGGGATCTGGGGGAAAAGGGGCGTTTGGCAGGCGTCATCTAAGAACCGATGGGTAAGCTGCACGGGCAAACCGATAGATGTTGACAATGGAGGTCTCGCGATGGCGGTGGCGGCGGGGACCTTGCTAGGGTTTCGAGCGAGGGAGGGTGTGTGTGTGTGTGTGCGCACACACACACACCCGAGGAGGTTTTGGTGTGTGTGTGTGTGTGTGGAGGGGGGGGGGGGCGGGGGTGTGTTTGAGGAAATTACGCAGGTACTGAAAATTTTACAACGCGGGAGTGAAATGCCGGGGCTAATGAAAATTTTGATGATGGTGCATCCCACACGGTCCGGAGATAACAACCGTGTGTTATGAAACAGAAAAACCCTCGAGGCGGGCAGATGTTTTCTAGGGGTAGGCGGGATTGGGAATAAGAAACATCGCACATGGTCCAGAGATAACAACTGTGTGTTATGAAACAGAAGAACCCTCCTTGAGGCGGGTAGATATTTTCTAGGGATGAAGCGGGATTGGGAAGAAGAAACATCGCACACGGTCCGGAGATAACAACTGTGTGTTATGAAACAGAAAAACCCTCGAGGCGGGCATATATTTTTGAGAGGGGGAGCCTCGTGGAGCCCAATGTACTGTGCGGATGTGTGCGTGACAGGGGCGCCGATGTGGCACACAGTTAGTTTGAGTGAACCGTGTCTGTTGCGTCATCCCACTTGTCTAATGTTCATAAATTTGGTGAAAAATGACGCGGGAGAGGGTCATAACACGAACACACTTGCATGTGGACCAAATTTATATGTATGAAAAGGGTGGTTTGATTTTCAAATACCAAATGCAACTTCGATGTCGCACCTATCTCACAAAGAGCACGACATTGCTTGTCCTCCCTCGTGTCGGCACGAAGGGAATCCTAAGCTATGAATGCATGCCCCACCCCCCGCCCCAACCGAGGCTCACCTAGCAAAGTGTGAAGTAGCTAGTAGCCCCCCCCCCCCCCCTCGTGTCGGCACAAAGGGAATCATAAGCTATGAATGCATGCCCCGCCCCCCGCCCCAACCGAGGCTCACCTAGCAAAGTGCGAAGTAGCTAGCAGCCCCCCTCCCTCGTGTCGGCATGAAGGGAATCCTAAGCTATGAATGGATACCCCCCAACTGTGGTTCACCTAGCAAACTACGAAGTAGCTAACAGCCCCCCTCCTCGTGTCGGCACGAAGGGAATCCTAAGCTATGAATGCATGCCCCCCCATCCGAGGCTCACCTAGCAAAGTGAGAAGAAGCTAGCACCCCCCTCCCTCGTGTCGGCACGAAGGGAATCCTAAGCCATGAATGGATGCCCCCCAACCATGGTACACCTAGCAAACTGTGAAGTAGCTAGCAGCCCCCCTCCTCTCGTGTCGGCACTAAGGGAATCCTAACTATGATGCCCCCCAACCGAGGTTCACCTAGCAAAGTGCAAAGTAGCAGCCCCCCCACACTTTTAAGTCAGCGGGCCAGAGAGGCATCTCACCAAGATTGATCGTAAAACAGACCAAGAATAATCCACCTTGTTCGTACAACCTCTCTCTTGTTGCTGGTCAAAGTGATGGTCGTCCATGCGACCCAAGATAGGCTAGCTCGCCAATAATCACGCAAGTAGCTAGCTAGTCCCCGAAGACAACCACTTCATGTGTGTGGCACAAACATATGTATAGATCAGGTGTGTTTTTTAGTACACAATGGAACAACTTTGATGTGGCACCGTGGTTTCGAACTAGAAATCCCCACACTGAGTGAGGGTTAGGTTGATGATGCATATGTATGTTACACCACACTTCAAGCCGATGACGGGGATTCATGCATGCATGCGCGTGCATAGTACATGCGCTCAAACTTTAATTAGATATGAATCTCACCATGACCTATACTACGATAACACGAACCAAATGAAGAATATCCGCCATGGTAACCTATATTGTTGTCGGTCAAGGTGATCATGGATGTCCACTCGGCCCACGAATATATATATAGGCTTGTCGCCGATAACCACGCGAGGGAGTGTACCATTCGAAGACAACCACTACATGCATATGTATGGAGGTGATGCGTGCATGCATGTTTGAATACCATTTCACAACATTGATGTGGCGCGTGCGTCGAAAATCATACACTCTCCCCACAAAGAGCGAGATCGGTTCATCACGTGTCGTTGTGCTAGCCACTTCGACTCGATGGGAGGATTCATGCGTACACATGCATGCGTGTGTGCTCATATAACCCCCTCCTAATTAAGTCAAATTAACCACTCACGTTGTCAGGCAAAAAGTAGTGATGGACCAAGTGGGCCCACAAATGGAAAGCATCGATATCGCTGATAACCGCTTAAGTGGGTGTGAGAGGACAACCACCATCGCTTTGCAAGTGGGCCAAACATATGTTGAATATAATACATAAAATGCACAACTTTGATGAGCCACACATGCCTCAAAAATCGTAAACCATGCACCCACACAGAGCAAGGTTCACGAAGCGTACTACATATGATGGTTCCCTTCCCCCTCTTCAACGCATACTATATGCTCCTACCGTAATACAACCCAAAAAGAATCCTCATTGATGGTGAAATTAATTAACCTCTCCCGATGTAGCTAGGTCAAAGTGATGCACATATGCATCGACGATGGCCTCGTGGGCCCACAGATGGAAGCGTCACAAGTGAGTGTCCTAGCTAGGATAACCACCACATGCATGCATGTGGCGCAAAGAGGTGTTGTGTGATGTTTGAATAGCCATTTCACAATTTTGACGTGGCACGTGCCTCAGAAACCGAAAAGTCCCGACACTGAGTGAGGTGTACTTGTTCACGGACGCGCACGTATGGTGTGTGTGTGTGTGTGTGTGTGTGTATAGGGTGGGTCTATTATGATAACACCCTTAAGACCTTATTATGATAACACTAGTCCTTATTCTGCTAACACCCCGACTCGCACCACAAAACACAGTTACACATAAAAACTGCAGCAGCCCACCACCCACCCCACCTTCTTCCCCCTGACCCACTGCTACGTCTTGAGCTTGCGTTGGTTTTCCTCGAAGAGGAGAGGGTGATGCAGCAATAGTAGCGTAAGTATTTCCCTCAGTTTTTGAGAACCAAGGTATCAATCCAGTAGGAGGCTCCTCAAAAGTCCCACGCACCTACACAAACAAACAAAACTCGCAACCAACGCAATAAAGGGGTTGTCAATCCCTTCACGGCCACTTGCGAAAGTGAGATCTAATAAAGATAGTATGATAAGATAAATATATTTTTGGTATTTTGTAATATAGATGCAAAAAGTAAAGATGCAAATAAAAGTAAATTGGAAGCAAATATGATAAGAGATAGACCCGGGGGCCATAGGTTTCACTAGTGGCTTCTCTCAAGATAGCATAAGTATTACGGTGGGTGAACAAATTACTGTCGAGCAATTGATAGAAAAGCGAATAATTATGAGATTATCTAGGCATGATCATGTATATAGGCATCACGTCCGTAACAAGTAGACCGACTCCTGCCTGCATCTACTACTATTACTCCACACATCGACCGACTCCTGCCTGCATCTAGAGTATTAAGTTCATAAGAACAGAGTAACGCATTAAGCAAGATGACATGATGTAGAGGGATAAACTCATGCAATATGATATAAACCCCATCTTGTTATCCTCGATGACAACAATACAATACGTGCCTTGCAACCCTTTCTGTCACTGGGTAAGGACACTGCAAGATTGAACCCAAAGCTAAGCACTTCTCCCATGGCAAGAAAGATCAATCTAGTAGGCCAAACCAAACTGATAATTCGAAGAGACTTGCAAAGATAACTAAATCATACATAAAAGAATTCATAGAAGATTCAAATATTATTCATAGATAAACTTGATCATAAACCCACAATTCATTGGATCTCGACGAACACACCGCAAAAAGAGTTTACATCGAATAGAGCTCCACAAGAGAGGGGGAGAACATTGTATTGAGATCCAAAAAGAGAGAAGAAGCCATCTAGCTAATAACTATGGACCCGTAGGTCTGTGGTAAACTACTCACAACTCATCGGAGGGGCAAGGATGTTGATGTAGAAGCCCTCCATGGTCGATTCCCCCTCCGGCAGAACACCGACGAAGGCTCCAAGATGGGATCTCGCGGATACAGAAGGTTACGATGGTGGAAATTGTGTTTCGTCTGCTCCCTGGATGTTTTCGGGGTACGTAGGCTTATATAGGAGGAAGAAGTACGTCGGTGGACGCCCGAGGGGCCCACGAGACAGGGGCGCGCCCTATAGGGGGGGCGTGCCCTCCTATCTCATGGGAGCCTCGGCTGCTTCTTGACTTGCACTCCAAGTCCTCTGGATCACGTTCGTTCCAAAAATCACGCTCCCGAAGGTTTCATTCCGTTTGGACTCCGTTTGATATTCCTTTTCTTCGAAATACTGAAATAGGCAAAAAAAAAAACAGCAATACGGGCTGGGCCTCCGGTTAATAGGTTAGTCCCAAAAATGATATAAATGTGTAAAATAAAGCCCATAAACATCCAAAAGGGGTAATATAATAGCATGGAACAATAAAAAAAATATAGATACGTTGGAGACGTATCAAGCATCCCCAAGCTCCTGCTCGTCCTCGAGTAGGTAAATGATAAAAAAGAAATTTTTGATGTGGAATGCTACCTAGCATAATTCTCAATGTAATTTTCTTTATTGTAGCATGAATGTTCAGATCCAAATGATACAAAATAAAAGCTTATAAAACATAAAATTAATAATGCTTCAAAGTATACTAACAAATAATCATGTCCTATCAAAATAGCATAGCCAAAGAAAGCTTATCCCTGCAAAATCATATAGTTAGGCCATGCTTCATTTTCATTACGCAAAATACTCCCATCATGCACAACCCCGATGACGAGCCGATCAATTGTTTCATACTTGTTAACGCACTTCAGCTTTTTCAACTCTTACGCAATACATGAGCGCAAGCCATGGACATAGCACTATGGTGGTATATGGTGGTGGTTGTGAGGAAAAAAGGGGAGAAGATAGTCTCACATCAACTAGGTGTATTAACGGGCTAAGGAGATGCCCATTAATAGATATCAATGTGAGTGAGTAGGGATTGCCATGCAACAGATGCACTAGATCTATAAATATATGAAAGCTCAACAAAAGAAACTAAGTGGGTGTGCATCCAACTCGCTTACTCACGAAGACCTAGGGCATTTTGAGGAAGCCCATCATTGGAATATACAAGCCAAGTTCTATAATGAAAAATTCCCACTTAGTATATGAATGTGATAACATAGAAGACTCTCTATCATGAAGATCATGGTGCTACTTTGAAGCACAAGTGTGAAAAAAGAGATAGTAGCATTGTCCCTTCTCTCTTTTTCTCTCATTTTATTTTTTTCTTTTCTTTTTTTTCTTTGGCCTTTCTCTTTTTTTTTCCTTTTTTTCTTTTTTTTCTCATTTTTTTCTTTTTGTAAAGTCCGAAGTCTCATCCCGACTTGTGGGGGAATCATAGTCTTCATCATCCTTTCCTCACTAGGACAATGCTCTAATAATGAAGATCATCACACTATTATGGATTTACAACTCAAGAATTACAACTCAAAGCTAGAACAAGATATGACTCTATATGAATGCTTCCGGTGGTGTACCGGGATATGCAATGAATCAAGAGTGACATGTATGAAAATTATGAAGGTGGCCTTGCCACAAATACGATGTCAACTACATGATTATGCAAAGAGCAATATGACAATGATGGAACGTGTCATAATAAACGGAACGGTGGAAAGTTGCATGGCAATATATTCCGTAATGGCTATGGAAATGCCATAATAGGTAGGTATGGTGGCTGTTTTGAGGAAGGTAAATACATGGTTCATGATACCGGCGAAAGTTGCGCGGTAATAATAAAGGCTAGCACCGTAGAGGATGAGTGTGCATATATCCATGGACTCACATTAGTCAAAAAGAACTCATATACTTATTGCAAAAGCCTACTTAGCCCTCGAAGCAAAGTACTACTACGCATGCCCCAAGAGGGATAGATTGGTAGGAAAAGACCATCGCTCGTCCCCGACTGCCACTCATAAGGAAGACAATCAAAAGAGCACCTCATGCAACAAATTTGTCACACAACTTTTACCATACGTGCATGCTACGGGACTTGCCAACTTCAACAAAAGTATTTCTCAATTTCATAATTACCCACTAGCATGACCCTAACATTACTACCTTTATATCTAAAAACAATTATCAAGCATCATATTGATCATAGCATCCAATTCACTTTCTATGATAGTTTTTATTATACCCAACTTGGATGCTCATCATTCTAGGACCAACTTTGTAACCATAGCAAATACCATGCTGTTCTAAAAGACTCTCAAAAAGATATAAGTGAGGCATGATAGACTAGCAATTTCTTCAAAATTAAGACATCACCGTGCTCTAAAAGATATAAGTGAAGCACTAGAGCAAAAACTATCAAGCTCAAAAGATATAAGTGAAGCACATAGAGTATTCTAGCAAATTCTAATCAAATAGGCTTCTCCCAAAAGGTGTGTACAGCAAGGGTGATTGTGGTAAAGTAAAAAGCAAAGACTAATATAATACACGACGCTCCAAGCAAAACACATATCATGTGTCGAATAAAAATATAGCTCCAAGTAAAGTTACCAATGAACGAAGACGAAAGAGGGGATGCCTTCCCGGGGCATCCCCAAGCTTAGGATTTTGGCTATTTTTGAATATCTTGGGGTTCCTTGGGCATTCCCAAGCTTAGGCTCTTGCCACTCCTTATTCCATAGTCCATAAAAGCTTTACCAAAAACTTGAAAACTTCACAACACAAAACTCAACAAGAAATCTTATAAGCTCCGTTAGTGAAAGAAAACAAAACCACCACATAAGGTACTGTAATGAACTCATTCTTTATTTATTTTGGTGTTAAACCTACTGTATTACAACTTCTCTATGGTTTATAAACTATTTTACTAGCCATAGATGCATCAAAATAAGCAAACAACACACGAAAAACAGAATCTGTCAAAAACAGAACAATCAGTAGCAATCTGTAACTAACGCAAACTTCTGGAACACTAAAAATCCTACCAAAATAGGAAGTCCTGGAAAATTTGTTTATTGATCAGCATCAAAAAGAATCAACGCAAAAGCACGTTTCTGTGATTTAACAAAATTATATTTGTGCGTGCAAAGTTTCTGTTTTTCAGCAGAATCAAATAAACCATCATCATACGTTATCCTATAGGTTCTACTTGGCACAAATACTAATTAAAAGATAAAAACACATCTAAACAGAAGGTAGATGCAAGATTTATTACTAAACATGAGCAAAAACAAAAAACATTAAGAAAATTGGGTTGCCTCCCAACTAGCGCTATCGTTTAACGCCCCTAGCTAGACATAAAAGCGAAGAAAGGTCTAAGTAGTGCCATCGTTGGCACTGAACTTTTTAATGGAGTTGTGCTCGGTTCCGGGAGGCTCTTTGCATTTCCCTTCATGCTCAGAGATCCTTTGATCTAAGGCATCCCACCGCTTATTACAAAGTACAATCAAGTTATTTATGCGGTTGATACTCCCACCAATATTCTTAAGTGGTTCAACAATTTTTTGCAATTCACAGAGTTTCTCTAAAATTTGAGTTCCTTCAAGAGAGAAGGATGACCCCTTTTTTAGGGGAAGTACTCCTACTATCCCTTCTATAATTTCATAAGCGAAACTAGGATCAATTTCAATAAAACAACCTTTTGCGGCAAAATCAAGAAGTTGCCTATGGGATAGGGTTAACCCAACATAAAAATTGCGCATTAAAATCTTGAAATCTCCTTCCACGGCACAACTGCGATAAGATTATAACATCCTAAACCAAGCATCTTTTAAATTTTCTCCTTGTCCTTGCTTGAAGTGAAGAACTTCAAAGTCAGGAGACGAAGGGATAAAGACCGAACTAGCATGACGACAAGGTAAACGAACTAACACACGGGCAAACGGAAAAAGGCGAGCAAAAGAGAGGGGGAGATTGGGAAAGAGAGGGCAAATAAAACGGCAAGGGTGAAGTGGGGGAGAGGAAAACGAGAGGCAAATGGAAAATAATGTAAATGCGAGGGAGATGGGTTTGTGATGGGTACTTGGTATGTCTTGACTTGAGAGAAGACCTCCCCGGCAACGGCGCCAGAAATCCTTCTTGCTATGTCTTGAGCTTGCGTTGGTTTTCCTCGAAGAGGAGAGGGTGATGCAGCAATAGTAGCGTAAGTATTTCCCTCAGTTTTTGAGAACCAAGGTATCAATCCAGTAGGAGGCTCCTCAAAAGTCCCACGCACCTACACAAACAAACAAAACTCGCAACCAACGCAATAAAGGGGTTGTCAATCCCTTCACGACCACTTGCAAAAGTGAGATCTAATAAAGATAGTATGATAAGATAAATATATTTTTGGTATTTTGTAATATAGATGCAAAAAGTAAAGATGCAAATAAAAGTAAATTGGAAGCAAATATGATAAGAGATAGACCCGGGGGCCATAGGTTTCACTAGTGGCTTCTCTCAAGATAGCATAAGTATTACGGTGGGTGAACAAATTACTGTCGAGCAATTGATAGAAAAGCGAATAATTATGAGATTATCTAGGCATGATCATGTATATAGGCATCACGTCCGTAACAAGTAGACCGACTCCTGCCTGCATCTACTACTATTACTCCACACATCGACCGACTCCTGCCTGCATCTAGAGTATTAAGTTCATAAGAACAGAGTAACGCATTAAGCAAGATGACATGATGTAGAGGGATAAACTCATGCAATATGATATAAACCCCATCTTGTTATCCTCGATGACAACAATACAATACGTGCCTTGCAACCCTTTCTGTCACTGGGTAAGGACACTGCAAGATTGAACCCAAAGCTAAGCACTTCTCCCATGGCAAGAAAGATCAATCTAGTAGGCCAAACCAAACTGATAATTCGAAGAGACTTGCAAAGATAACTAAATCATACATAAAAGAATTCATAGAAGATTCAAATATTATTCATAGATAAACTTGATCATAAACCCACAATTCATCGGATCTCGACGAACACACCGCAAAAAGAGTTTACATCGAATAGAGTTCCACAAGAGAGGGGGAGAACATTGTATTGAGATCCAAAAAGAGAGAAGAAGCCATCTAGCTAATAACTATGGACCCGTAGGTCTGTGGTAAACTACTCACAACTCATCGGAGGGGCAAGGATGTTGATGTAGAAGCCCTCTGTGGTCGATTCCCCCTCCGGCAGAACACCGACGAAGGCTCCAAGATGGGATCTCGCGGATACAGAAGGTTACGGTGGTGGAAATTGTGTTTCGTCTGCTCCCTAGATGTTTTCAGGGTACATAGGCTTATATAGGAGGAAGAAGTACGTCGGTGGACGCCTGAGGGGCCCATGAGACAGGGGGGCGCGCCCTCCTATATCGTGGGAGCCTCGGCTGCTTCTTGACTTGCACTCCAAGTCCTCTGGATCACGCTCGTTCCAAAAATCACGCTCCCGAAGGTTTCATTCCGTCTGGACTCCGTTTGATATTCCTTTTCTTCAAAATACTGAAATAGGCAAAAAACAGCAATACGGGCTGGGCCTCCGGTTAGTAGGTTAGTCCCAAAAATGATATAAATGTGTAAAATAAAGCCCATAAACATCCAAAAGGGGTAATATAATAGCATGGAACAATCAAAAATTATAGATACATTGGAGACGTATCACGCACCCACCCCACCCCAACCCACCTTATTCCTTGCACACCACCACTCCCCACACCCACCTCCCTCCCTACCTTCCACTGCTGTCAGACCCCACCACCGTCGCCCCACTTCCTCCCTCTCTGCCCTCGCCCTGCCTAGCTCCCCTCAGGCAACCTCCCCCGCCGCCACCACTTGGGCTCGCCGTGGTGAAAACCAAATCCATCCCCCCTCCCCGATGGCAACCCGCACCGGCCTGCCATGGATCCGACTCCCCCACCAACCTGCAGCGTCCGCCGATGGATCGAGCCACCTCTCTGCCGGCTACCTTCATCTGTCTCCCCACCACGACCACTTTCCACTGGGCCTGATTCACGGGCGCCGAGGAGCTAGGCACTGTCGGCGGAGCAGGTGGCGGGTAAGGGTGCAGGCGGCGCCGGGCTACTGGCGGGGGAGGATGGTGCGGGAGGTGCACGCAGGCGGTCGTCGGGGCGGAGGCGCTGCGGGAACCCAGGGCGAGGGGCGTCGCCGGGGAAGAGCACATGCGGTTGCTCCTATGCCTCGACGGGGTGCGGGGCGCCAGTGGTCGAGCTTGATGGAGCGAGTCCTCCTATTGCCACCACCCCCTACTGATCCATTGACCACAAGATCCCCTTCACCCCTCCGCCTCCAGGCACGATGGCGGCCTCTCGCCGGCACATCATCTCCTTCGACACTTATCCAAGGCCTGCTCTCCCAGGTGCCTACTACCTTTCGGCTGTGGTGGGGATTCGGCAAAGATTGGATCGGGGCGGCCCCCTCTGTCGGGCGCCATGGCTGGCCACGCAGCAAACACGGACGCGACCTTGATCTGGGGTACCTCCACCGTGGCCTCAAGCATCGCAGTGTCCCCACGAAGCAGCTCCGACCGGGGTGGATTTGGGACTGCAGTCCACATCGCACAGAGGCATGCCCCACTTCCTCCTCCCCATGCAGTCCACTGTCAAAGCCAAAGGGACTTGCCATCCTGGGGGCATCAGGGGCAGCTGGCTTCAAAGATTGGCGGGGGTTCGATTATCTCGGCGGTCAATGACGAGGGATCCAAGGCAACCACCGCGCCGCCAGCCCCGTGCAGCTCGGTTGGCAGGCCCGTGCAGCTCGGTTGCCACCACCGTGCAGCTCGGTTGCCACCCCCGGCCTCCAAAGACTCCTCCCCAACCCCGACACTGGACGCCACCGCCCTGCCATCCCTTCACCGCGATGCACTCGAGATAAGCCGCCCCAAGGGTCGTCTCTCCTTCCACCGGCGACGGTCGCGTAAGTGCACCCGTCCCTCTCTCTTCCACTGGAGTTCTGCTATGCGTTGTTCTTCTGGTTGAATTTGCAGTTTTTTCAGTTAATTTTTTGAAAGGAAATCAGTTCCTTTTCCTGAGGTGTGCAGTTTACTTGTGCATATTTCTATATAATTTTGCACTTACTCTTGTAGTGCACTCGATGTGGTCCGCTCTGACCGTGCCCGGAGTTTAGATGGGAGCTTGATGAGGTTCACATTCAAATGCACTACTCGACAGCGGTTTCAGCAACTCATCCCATGCAGCTCGGTTTGCACAGGCGTGCAGTTTGGTGTATCGCCCAATGCAGCTCGGGTGTGGTGGCGTGAAGTTTGTGCATGTTTTTGTTACTTCAAGTTGTCATCGTGTGGTTTGATGTGTAAAGGCGTTGACCATGCAATACTTAGATGAACGTATGTCTCATGCAGTTTGGCAAAACTTGTGAGTGCAGCTCGGCATGTATTTTCTGTGGGGGTTGCATTTTTATTCTGAATTTGTTGTGCCATGCGATGTGTGGTTGCTGGCCGTACTTCTTTTCGAAGTACTGTTGTTTTTATCTAGAGGTTCGTTTCATTGTTCTCAAGCGGTTCATTTGAATGAAAGAATTAACTTAGTTAGAAAAAGAAACTAATGCAGTACACTTGCCTCTACTCTGGAGTTCGGATGCGTTATCACAAAAGAAAGACAAAAAAGAAAATGCAGTGCACTTGGTTCGTCACTACAGTCCCAAACATGTTAATGAAAAACGATGTCCCAAAAAACGTGTTACATGAAAACGTCAACAGTAACTGGTTCACTTTCGAAAGTGTTGCGGTTCATTTTTTGTATTGATGCGGCCCACTTCCTCGTCTCGGAAATTTTATGTCCGACAAAAAAAACCATGAAGTTCACTTGCATGTCTGCTGCAGTGCGGTTAGCAGTGCGTTCTTCTGTCTGATGAAGTTCACTCGTCGATTTGGGTGTCGCAAAAAACAGAGTACCCGTATTTCGGTAATTTCAAAACTGCTTTTTAACCATGAAGAATTAGTGAGAGTGTTCTATATGAAAAAGTTGCGCCTCGTCGATATCTTTCCAATGGGGTATGGTTTGAATCATTTCAACCAGCGGTTTGTAAAAATTTCACGAAAAATAGTCGCTGTCACTCGTCGTGCGCCACACGATTTTCGGAATTAACTTAAAATCGTAAGGAATCTCAAAAACAATACAACATTTGAAAGTTGCACCTCGTTCATAGCTTTTCAACGGCGTATCATACGCCTCGTTTCGACAAACGGTTAAAAAACTGGAGTTAAAACAGTACCGAAAATTACAAAAAAACACAATTCCGCGATTTAATAAATTTAAAACTGCTCTTAAACCGTAGCGAATTAGAAAAAATAATAGATATGAAAAATATGCGCCTCGACGACACCTTTCCAACGGTGTATCATTTGTTTCATTCCGATGAGCGGTTTAGAAAAAAACGCGAAAAACGCTCGCCGCCACTCGTCGTGAGACGCACAATTTTCGAAACTGCTCTTAAACCGCGCGGAATCTCAAAAAGTGTTCGACATGGCGAAGTTGCGCCTAATCCATAGCTTCTGAACGGTATATTACACGCATCATTCCGATAAACGGTTAAAAAATTAGAGCGAAAAAGGTACTGAAAAAACAACGCGTACAATTTTTTCGACACGAAGTTCACTCGCGTGAGTGCTGCAACACACTTTGTTCAAACAATGACGTGCACTTGCGTTGAGCGTGCAGTGTGGAAGTGTTATCGGAATAGTTATTCTGCTAATATTAGCAGAATAGACGGACTATATATATAGTCCCCTCCCACCTCTTCGACGCGTACTACATACCACCATAACACAAAAAAAAGATTCTACCTTGCTGGTCAAATTAACCTCACTACCGGCTGTTCGTCAAAGTGATGGACGACGACCTCGCGGGCCCATAGAAAGCGTCATACGCGAGTATCGAGTGTCGTGTAGGACAACCATCGATTGCATGTGGCCAAAACATGTATGTATGAAAGGGTTGTGTAATGTTTTAAATTACAAATTCACGACTCTGATGTGGCACCGGCCTGCCTAACAAAATGGCCAACCCACACGGTGGCTCACAACTTGTAGTGTACTATGATAAGGATACAGACCTGGGGTAGGGTCATAGGCCTGACCTATACATCCTACCCAAGGTCACTACCCCAGAAGATAAGAAGACCAAGAATCCACTCGACGATATAATCACTCGATCGTCATTCCCCACTTTCACTCGACCATATGGGGAATGACTCGACTATATCGAAGACCAGGAGTCGGAAGAACGCACAACGGCCGGGCATTCACTCCTTAGTCTTCATGAGCATTAAGAGTATTTAAGACTGCCGTTACCAGTAACGGCCTCACTTTATGTACATTAAGCCCCTTGTAATGGAGGTTGGCTGGGGTCCTGGCGCACTCTATATAAGCCACCCCCTCCTCTGAGACAAGGGTTCGCACCCCCTGTAACACAACACACATAAACCAATCGACCGCCTCTGGGCACCGAGACGTAGGGCTGTTACTTCTTCCGAGAAGGGCCTGAACTCGTAAACCTTGTGTGTACATCTTCGCCATAGATAAGATCTTGCCTCTCCATACCTACCCCCCTTTCTACTGTCAGACTTAGAACCATGACAGTTGGCGCCAACCTTGGGGCAGGTGTCTTAGCGACTTATTGGTGAAGTTGCAAGTTTCTCCGATCATCATCATGGTTTCCGGCGGCGAGATGGTTGAGGGCCGCGAGATCCGTCTCGGCGCGCTTGTTTTCGTCGCCGACGACTCGGCGTGGATCCAGGAAGCTCTGCTCGATGTCGAGTCGCTCCCCGTCCAAGGGGCGACACACTTTCACGCGTGCGTTCGTGGCGTCCTTCTTCGACAGCCGTCGACTCAATATCAGTCGGCTCCGGCGACATCTTCCCTCCCTGCTGTTCGCCGCCGCAAGTGATCCGGTCGGCCGCGGCTTCAGCGACGGGTGAAGCATGCGGTGGCTCGACGTTCAGCCACGCATCAAGTCATGGCAATCGAGCCCGACGAAACTCTCCATGGCCTGTTCGATCTATCGACTAGCTCTGCGGAGACAGCGTCCGAGTGCGATAGCAGTGATCCGGCGGCCGAGGTCCTGATGGTCGACGGTCCGCGTGGTCCTCCTGGATTTCGCCGCGAGGATGGCGAAGAGGCTAGCGGCGATCCATCACGGGTCCACGAAGAGTACTATCCCGAACCTCTCTCTTCGCAACAGAGAGAGGATCTTCGTCGTCGCAACATGGACGCACTTCACACGCCCATCGTTGGCGAAACTCCCGAGGCTCGGGCCTTGGAGGAGGCACGCTTGGCTAACTTGGCTGAGCGCACTCGACTGGAAAACCTACAGCGCGCTCTCGATGAGCGAGCCCGGGATCGAGTTCCTGATTCCAGTCGATGGCAGCTTTTCCCACCTCCACATAAGGTATACCGTACTCTGATTCAGAACCTCACTGCTACGGCCCGAAGTGCAGAGTCGATTCAACCTTCCCAGTCAGAGGCTGGCCGAGGGTTGGAGCAGATCCGGGCCCTGCTCCGAGCGGCAGGAGAGCAGAATTTTGTGGTGTCTCAGTCGCGGAATAGGATACACAGCAGATCCGTGGTAGCAGATACAGTTCAGTCGGCCGATAGCCCAAGATCACCCCCGCGGCGTGAAGGTCGTGGGCAGTACGATCGTCAGTTCGACCGCGACAATCGTCGTCGAGTGCCAACGCCTCCTCCGAGGAGTGCATCATACGTGCCTCGGCAGAACAATGATAGACGTCGTCACAGGGACGAGCGCAGAGCTCCACTCGACCCAAGGGAGCCGGGCTTCAATGCGAGATCCATTCTTGTCCAAGGCCTGGTCGACCGGAATAGAGCACACAGAGAAGACCCGGGCAGAGATCGTTCGAGTGGCAGCAGATTACATGTTTCAGGCCCAGAGTGTTTCGGCAGAGCCATCAGAGCAACGGTGATTCCTCCCAACTTCAGATTGGCAACAGGAGTCAGTAAGTTCACCGAAGAATCCAAGCCTGAAACTTGGCTTGAAGATTACCGAGTGGCTATGCAAATTGGAGGCGGAAACAACGAGATAGCAATGAAGCATCTCCCTCTTATGTTGGAAGGGTCAGCCCGAGCGTGGTTGACTCAGTTGGCCCTAGAAAGTATACACGGCTAGGAAGAGCTATCTCGAGTGTTCGTACGAACCTTTGAGGGCACGTGCAAGCGGCCAGCAGGGCTTCCCGAGTTGCAGCATTGTGTGCAGAAGCCGAATGAAACTTTGAGGGAATTCATTCAGAGGTGGACCACGTTGCATCACACCATGGAGAATGTATCAGAGCATCAGGCGGTGTGCGCTTTCAAGGAAGGCGTCAAGTATCGAGAGTTGGTTCTGAAGTTCGGTCGGACTGGAGATATGACTCTGACCCGGATGATGGAGATAGCCACCCGGTAAGCTAACGGAGAAGAAGAGGATCGACTCCGAAGCGGGAAGAGTAAACCAGTCGGCCAAGAGGCCGGTGGAGGTGGTTCCAGTCGGAAGCAAAAGCGTAAAGCCGAGCCAGCGGCACCTGAGGAGATTGCAACAGTGGCTCGAGGAAAGTTTAAGGGAAAACCTAAGGGGCCCTGGCCTCCTAAGAAGGTAAAGGATCAAGCAGGAAATGATGTGCTGGACTTGCCGTGTCACATCCACACGAAGAAAGATGAGGAAGGTAATCTGATTTACCTAAAGCATACCACTCGACAATGTCGACTCCTGATCCAACAATTCCGGGAGAAACATCCCAATGAGAAGGATAAGGAGTAGGACAAAGATGAGGAGGAAGAGGAAGATTACGGTTACCCCAAGGTCAATTCCACCCTCATGATTTTTGCTGATGTTGAGAGCAAGAGTCGGTTGAAGGTCATCAACAGAGAAGTGAATATGGTTGCTCCGGCGACAACGACCATGTACCTGAAATGGTCCTAGACAGCCATCACATTCGACCAGTCAGACCATCCTGCTCGCGTAGTCACCCTTGGGAGGCAAGCGCTGGTGGTCGACCCAGTGGTTGGTGGCACTCGACTGATTAAAGTGCTGATGGATGGAGGTAGCGGCCTGAATATCCTGTATGCTGAAACCTTGAAGGGGATCGGCATCCCGATGTCCAAGCTTAGCGAGAGCAACATGAGCTTTCACTGTGTTATTCCCGGAAAGAAGGCCGAGTCACTCGGCCAGATCACTCTCGACGTGGTTTTCGGTGACTCCAAGCATTACCGGAAAGAAAAGTTGACATTTGAATTCCTGGATTTCCAGAGTGCTTATCATGCCATCCTGGGGAGACCGGCATACACACGTTTCATGGCTCGACCGTGTTATGTGTACCTCAAGCTGAAGATGCCTGGCCCAAAAGGTGTGATCACGGTCACTGGCAATCGGCAGAAAGCAGAAGAATGTTTCCAGAAAGGTTCGAAAATCGCCGATGCACAGATGGCGGCGGTTGAATTCCAAGAGTATCAGAAGAGTGCAGACCCGAGTGATTTGCTCCGAGCCAAGAAGCCTGCGACAGACTCTGCATTTCAGTCGACTGGTGAAACAAAGCCGATTCATATTCACCCGACCGATCCCAATGCTGCACCAACTCATATATCAATGACGCTCGACAGCAAATAGGAAGAAGCGCTCATCTAGTTCCTCCGTGAGAACTGGGACATCTTCGCATGGAAACCCTCTGACATGCCAGGTGTACCCAGAGAACTGGCTGAGCACCGTTTGCGTGTTGACCCCAAGGTAAAACCCGTCAAAGAGCACCTTCAGCGGTCCGCTATTCAGAAGAGAAAAGCAATCGGCGAAGAAGTGGCTCGACTGTTGGCAGCGGAGTTCATCCGTGAAATCTACCACTCCGAGTGGCTTGCCAATGTCGTCATGGTCCCCAAGAAGGACGATTCACTTCACATGTGCATTGATTTCAAGCATATCAATCGGGCCTGCCTGAAAGATCACTTCCCTCTCCCCTGTATCGATCAGATTGTTGACTCGACTGCGGGGTGTGAGCGCTTGTCTTTTTAGATGCGTATTCCGGGTATCATTAGATCCGACTGTATGGTCCCGATGAAATAAAAACAGCCTTCATCACCCCATTCGGGTGCTTTTGCTATGTCACCATGCCATTCGGTCTTAAAAATGCCGGAGCCATGTTCATGAGAATGATCCAGAAGTGCCTGCTCACCCAAATCAGTCGGAATGTGGAGGCATACATGGATGACATCGTGGTCAAGTCTCGCAAAAGTTCTGACCTATTGACTGATCTCGCAGAAACCTTTGCCAACCTAAGAAGGTACGATATCAAGCTTAATCCGTCAAAGTGCACATTCGGAGTTCCAGGAGGAAAGCTGCTCGGTTTTCTCATTTCCGAACGAGAGATCGACGCCAATCTAGAAAAAGTTGATACCATCCTCCGAATGAAACGCCCCATGCGAGTGCATGACATTCAGAAGCTGACTGGTTGTTTGGCCATCTTGAGTCGATTCATCTCTCGTCTCGGTGAAAAGGCCTTGCCTCTTTACCGATTGATGAAGAAATCTGATAAGTTCGAGTGGTCTGAAGAAGCTGATGCAACGTTTGCAGAGCTCAAAGCCCTGCTTTCCACCCAGCCGTTGCTCACTGCGCCAATCAACAAAGAGCCTTTACTGCTTTACATTGTAGCCACTGGACAAGTTGTCAGTATAGTACTCACGGTCGAGCGAGAAGAGGAAGGAAAAGCTTACAAGGTTCAATGCCCAGTTTATTATCTCTCTGAAGTTTTGACTCCGTCCAAGCAACGCTATCCTCATTATCAGAAGCTTGTCTATGGAATTTACATGACCATGAAGAAGGTTGCACATTACTTCTCTGATCACTCTATTACAGTCGTCAGCGACCCACCGTTGTCTGAGATCCTGAATAACAGAGATGCAACTGGTCGAGTAGCAAAATGGGCGATTGAACTCCTTCCACTGGACATCAAGTTTGAGGCAAAGAAAGCTATCAAGTCCCAAGCAATCTCGGATTTCCTTGCCAAGTGGATCGAACAACAACTACCGACTCAAGTCCACTCGGAACATTGGACTATGTTCTTCGATGGCTCCAAGATGCTAAATGGATCAGGTGCTGGAGTAGTATTGGTGTCTCCCCGTTAAATGGATCTGAATGATTACGTTCACAGAAGTGTCGCCACAGCCCAAGAGTGCTATAGATCCGACTGAAGTTGACATCCCAGCCGTGGTCAACTTAGTCATGGAGGTTCTGGTCATCATGCCCGACTGGACAGTGTCGTACATCGCATACATTCTTAGGAAAGAACTTCTGGAGGACGAAGAAGAGGCTCGTCAGGTCGTCCGGCGATCTAAGGTCTTTACCGTGATAAAGGGGCAGTTGTTCAGAGAAAGTGCAACTGGAGTTTGCCAGAAGTGTATCACGCCAGAGGAAGGTTGAGTGATCCTCAATGATATTCACTTGGGGACCTGTGGTCACCACACATCCTCTCGGACCATCGTGGCCAAAGCATACCGAGCCGGATTTTACTGGCTGCGGGCCAATGAGATGGCTAAGGAAAGAGTGGACAAGTGTGAAGGTTGCCAGTTTTACTCCAACATGTCTCATAAACCTGCGTTGGCTCTAAAAACAATTCCACTCGTCTGGCCTTTCGCCGTCTGGGGACTGGACATGGTCGGACCTCTGAGGACAGGCATGAGTGGATTTACTCATGTGCTGGTAGCAGTCGACAAGTTCACCAAGTGGATCGAAGCCAAGCCCATCAAAAGCCTTGAAGCAAGCATAGTTGTGAGTTTCATTAGAGAATTTATATTCAGATACGGCGTTCCGCACAGCATCATCATGGATAACGGCTCGAACTTCAATTCTGAAGAATTCAAAGCCTTTTGTGCCTCCCAAGGCACGAGAGTCGACTACGCTTCGGTCGCTCATCCTCAATTGAATGGGCAGGCCGAGCGGGCAAATGGATTGATTCTCAAAGGATTGAAGCCTCGGTTGATGCGTGACCTGAAACATGCAGCAGGAGCCTGGGTCGACGAGCTCCCATCCGTACTGTGGGGGCTGAGGACAACCCCTAACCGGTCGACTGGAAGGACTCCATTCTTCTTAGTCTACGGAGCTGAAGCCGTGCTCCACAGTGATTTGCTCCACAATGCACCTCGAGTCGAATTCTTCTCAGAAGAAGAAGCAGAACAAGCTCGGCAAGATGCAGTCGATCTCTTGGAAGAAGAAGAGAGAGATGGCCTTGATCCGGTCGACCATCTATCAGCAAGACTTGCGTAGATTTCAGGCTAGAAACGTGAGGGGTCGAGCATTTCAAGAAGGAGACCTGGTTCTTCGAGTGGACCAGCAAAGACCTCACAAGCTCGCTCCTGCTTGGGAAGGCCCTTTCGTCATCACCAAGGTGCTCCACAACGGAGCATACCGTCTCTTCAACGTCGAACATAATAAAGATGAGCCACGCGCCTGGAATGCGGATCTGCTCCGCCCCTTTCTATTCTTAAATATTTAGAACGATGAGATGTAACAAGAAATACCTTTTAGTTTGACTATCAAAAGACATAACTTACTTCTTTCGAATGATTGTTGTTTATTTCTTTTGTACGAATTACCTTAGCTGCGAATCTATTTCGCCTAAGAAGAAGTGATAAAAATCCTACCGAGTGATGAGTCTACCTCTCACTCGAGGGCTTAGCTGCAACCCAGTGCTCGCCTAAGTGATAAAAACCCTACCGAGTGATGAGTCTGCCTCTCACTCGGGGGCTTAGCTGCAGCCCAGTGCTCGCCTAAGTGATATAAATCCTACCGAGTGATGAGTCCGCCTCTCACTCGGGGGCTTAGCTGCAGCCCAGTGCTCGCCTAAGTGATAAAAATCCTACCGAGGGATGAGTCTGCCTCTCACTCGGGGGCTTAGCTGCAGCCTAGTGCTTGCCTAAGTGATAAAAATCCTACCGAGTGATGAGTCTGCCTCTCACTCGGGGGCTTAGCTAAAGCCCAGTGCTCTCCTAAGTGATAAAAATCCTACCGAGTGGTGAGCAAACCTCTCACTCGGGGGGCTTAGATGCAGTCCCGTACTCGCCTAAGTTTGAGAAATCCTACCGAGTGGTGAGAAAACCTCCCACTCGGGGGCTTAGCTGCAGTCCCGTACTCGCCTAAGTTTGAAAAATCCTACCGAGTGGTGAGCAAACCTCTCACTCGGGGGCTTAGCTGCAGTCCCGTACTCGCCTAAGTTTGAAAAATCCTACCGAGTGGTGAGCAAACCTCTCACTCGGGGGCTTAGCTGTAGTCCCGTACTCGCCTAAGTTTGAAAAATCCTACCAAGTGGTGAGCAAACCTCCCACTCGGGGGCTTAGCTGCAGTCCCGTACTCGCCTAAGTTTGACAAATCCAACCGAGTGGTGAGCAAACCTCTCACTCGGGGGCTTAGCTGCAGTCCCGTACTCGCCTAAGTTTGAAAAATCCTACCGAGTGGAGAGCAAACCTCCCACTCGGGGGCTTAGCTTCAGTCCCGTACTCGCCTAAGTTTGAAAAATCCTATCGAGTGGTGAGCAAATCTCGAACTCGGAGGCTTAGCTGCAGTCCCGTACTCGCCTAAGTTTGAAAAATCCTACTGAGTGGTGAGCAATCCTCCCACTCGGAGGCTTAGCTGCAGCCCAGTGCTCGCCTAAGTTTGAAAAACCTTACCGGGTGGTTGACAGGAACGTCAAGACCATTGCTAAGTGCCTTGCTGATGAGCTGATCAATGCTTCTCAAGGATCACCCAATCGATTGACAGGAATGTCAAGACCATTGCTGGATGCCTTGCTGATGAGTTGATCAATGCTACTCAAGGATCGCCCGATCGGTCGACTGGAACGCCAAGACCATTGCTGAATGCCTCGCTGATGAGCTGATCAATGCTACTCAAGGATCACCCGATCGGCCGACTGGAACGTCAAGGCCATTGCTGAATGCCTTGCTGATGAGCTGATCAATGCTACTCGAGGATCGCCCGATCGATCGACTGGAACACCAAGACTATTGCTGAATGCCTCGCTGATGAGCTGATCAATGTTGCTCAAGGATCGCCCGGTCAGTCGACTGGCCATCCTTCTCTAGAAGCTGCATCAAGCAAACAGACAACAACTCGAGAGAAAAACGAATTTCGTTCGAAGATAGACGCAATATATGAGATGATAAATTCAAAGTTTCTTAACTGAGGAATAAAGTGCTTGGGCATCAGGCCCGAAGGAGTTTTATGGTTACAATTTCACTCGGCATTCCGAGGCAAATAAAAGTGAGGCATAATGTTTTTTAGTCACTCGGCATGAGAAGGACTAGCCGGGTCGCAGAAGCTGTCGAGGTCGATGATGTCAGTGATGCGGGTGACTGCCTCGAGGAAGGTGTCCATGAAGTCCTGGAAGGAGTGCTTCTTAGTGTTTGACACTTTGAGAGCTGCCAGTTTGTCTTCCTTAGCCTCCTTGTAGTGCACTCAGACCAAAGACAAGGCGACATCAGCATCACAGCGGGCAGAAGATTTCTTCCACTCTTACACTCGGCCTGGAATCTGATTTAGTCGAGTCATCAAAGACTCGAGATCTTGAGACATTTCCGCCCGAGGCCAGAGTTCAGCATCCACCTGCGCCATCACCGCCTTCAGTCGAGCCAGATAAGCAACCTTACCATCTAAGCGCGACTCCAATCCAAGCAGATTCATTGTGGTGTCGTCTTTCACCGGACAGTTGATGGGGTCGAGACCCGTCTCCACCCGCCTAGTTTCAGCCTCAAAGTCCTGACACAGTTATGTCCCATTGCAAAAAGTGATGAATCGATGGAGTGACAACAAAGTTCAATCGGCAACAAAGTGATGAGTCGACTGATCATACCTTCAAGCTTCAGAACAAGTTTGGTGGCGAGTTGCTCCAGATAGGACTCTAGCTTGTCGGTCTTGGTCTTGAGGCTGCCAACTCTAGTGGTCAGATTTTCCTTGTCCTTCTTCACCTGCTCGACTTCCCGATTGGCGTCTGAGATGGCAGTCTTCAGCTTCGCGTTCTCCTCCTCCAGTTTGTTGACCGAAGCCAACTTCTGGTCCGCAAGCTTCGTCTTCTCGCGTGCTTCCTTCTGAGCGGCTGCCAGATCTAGATCCTTCTGCTCCAAAGCCTCCTTCATCCTCTCTAAAGAAACAACACTCTTTAGACGAGACTGAAGTTGACGATTTTCACTACGCACATCTGCTCGTGTGAAATCACTCGGTTCAAGAGACTGAAGGAAAAACTAGTGCGAAGTATGAAGCTACAAAACAGACAAAATGGTCGAGTGATTACCTCCCATGATGGCCGTTTCTTGTTGGGCAGTCTTCCGATTCTTCTTCACAAGTTCGAGGTCAAGTTCAACACTGATATGCTTCTTCTTTAACTCAGTGAGCCGAACTCCAAGATCACAAGACCTCTGCAGCCAGAAAGACAGACATGTCAGTCGACAGATAGAAGCAACAATGAAAGCAAAGAATTACTCTAAGACTACTGCCGAATCAAATATTCAACAGTAGTCTCGGGGACTACACCCAGTGGGTGCACTTAGCGTGCCCCCACTGGATCAGATCAATACTCAGCATGTGTTCAAAAAAAGAGAGAGATACACCATTATACCTCAGTCGACTGCCAGCAGCCGACCGTGGTCTTGGGGACTACACCCAGTGGGTGCACTCGACGTGCCCCCACTGATTCGAAAAAGTGCAGAATTGAAGATTTCCTGAGTTCTAAGCAAAGAAACACCCAGTGGGTGATCAGATATAAAGCGACATTCAAAAGTTCAGTCGGAATTTTGCTGACCTGGACATTGGTCTGAAGGGCAGTGCTGGCGTTGTAAGCTATCGACTGGCTTCATGCATCACTTTCACTTGCTCCATGACAAGATTCGCCTGGCGAAGAGCTTCCCTAGCGGCACCCGGCGAGTCATCTGGAGTCTGATATGTAGCAAAGAGGGATGGCTCCAGAGGGGTCGAAGTAGTTGCCGGGTCGGATGAGTGGAGTTGCACCGGTGTAGTAGGTGTCTGTGCAGTCGACCCCGACAGACGATCAGTCGTCAACGGGTTAGCGAATGTGATGATGGTCCGGACTATCACCTCGGGCGCCGGTGTCGACTGAGGGACCTGGACTTCAAGCTTCTTCCTGCTTGAGCCTCCACTCTTCTTCCTCCTCTCCTGTAGAGGCACTTCTTCTTCTTCGTCATCAGGAAGCACAACAATATCTTGCGGAGCTACATAAGAAGAGAAGTATCAAATTTTCAGTTAATGGACCACCCACTCGACTAAACAGAACTTGGTCAAACGAACTTACCAGCTCGTGAGGTGGCCTCTTCGTCTCCTGGGGCCTTGTCAACGTCCATGTCAGTGGCAGCAGAGGTGGGGCTGGAAGGATGCAAGAATTAGTCGGTCAGATCAAGAAAATCTCCAGTCGACTTACGGAAACACAAACAAGATACCCACCCTGAGGCAACGGGGACGTCCATCTTGATGCGTGGCAATGTCTTCTGGGCCTTGGAGGGAGCAACTTTAGGTTGCTTGGCCACCTTCTCCGTCGGCTCCGGAGTCGACGTCCGAGTGCGTTTCTAAGTATTTGCACTCGGACCCAGACCTTTCCCGCGCCCGCCAGCCGGATCATGCTGCTGTTTGGATCGACGTTCGGAGCGTGGCGGCGAGTTGACTTCCTCCTCCTCGTCCTCCTCCTCGCTCTCCTCCTCCTCGTTGTCTCCCTGAGAATCCCACTAGGCACTATATTCCGTGCTGTCCTCCCCCTCCTGGGCCTGTTCCAAAGCCTGTTCACCATTGGGCATCGAATGCATCTCAGTGAACACCTGCAGAAAAAATTGGTCGAACAAGAGTCGGTCAATATCAAGTGCAGTCGGAGCATGAAAGAGAAGAAGTCGGAACAAAAAGCATACTTTGTCGGGTGGGTTTACGCTGCTAAAGGGAACAACTCGCCTGGATCCTCTGGGATTGTCCTGATTGCCTGTGATGCTCCTCAGCCACAAAGCCACCTTTTCAGACGACACTTCTTCTGGATGGACCCGAGCGGTGTCGTCCGGTCCAGAATACAGCCACATCGGGTGATCGCGGGCCTGGAGAGGCTGGATGCATCGACTGAGGAACACCTCCAACAGATCCGGACCCGTAACGCCATCATTGATAAGCTGAACCACCCTATCCACCAACATCCTCGTCTCCATGGTCTCGCCAGTAGTCACTTTCAATGGAGCAGGAGTCTGGACTCGGTCAAATGAGAAGTGGACAAGGCCGGTCGACTGACCTGGAGCCGCGACATCTTGGCAATAGAACCAAGTCGACTGCCAACGTCTAACGGAGTCAGGAAGAGTCATGGCAGGAAAGGCACTCCCTTTCCTCTTTTGGATACCTAAACCCCCACACATCTGGATAACATGGGTTTTCGAGTCACTCGACTTCGCCTTTGCCGATTGGGAACGAATGGTGAAGATGTGTTTGAAAAGACCCCAGTGCGGTCGACACCCCAAGAAGTTCTCACACATCGACACGAAAGCAGCTAAGTACATGATGGTGTTGGGAGAGAAATGGTGGAGTTGAGCACCGAAAAAGTTCAGGAACCCCCGGAAGAAAGGATGCGGGGGAAGTGAAAAACCACGATCGACGTGGGTGGCGAGCAGGACACACTCACCCGGTCGAGGCTGAGGACTCATCTCCCCCTCTGGCAACCTCGCTGCTCCCTTGGCGATTAACCCCGACTCCGCCAGCTCGTCCAGGTCCGCCTACCGAATCGAAGACCGGATCCAATCGCACTGGATCCAGCCCGGCGGCAGTCCCGCGCGCGACGACGACCCGCGTTGCTGCTTCTTGCCCTTCGCCACCTCCTTCATCTTCTTCGCGCACTCTAGCACCGCCGTCTTGTCCTTCACCATGGCGACGGGGCGGCAGCGTCAGAGCGGAAGAATAAGGTGCGGCGGAGAAGCGGAGAAAGAAGAAGGAAGAGAAGAAGTGCATAGTGCACACGCCTCGGTCCGGTCACCTTATAAGAGATTGTTTCCAAGTGGCTGACGCGTGGGACTAGGCGATCCCGTCAAATGCCGCAACAGTCACGCAGCATACGTGGCGAAAAAGGCGGCACGGCAATCGAGGAATCACTGTTTATCTGCTCCGCCCGCTTCGGCACTCCCCGTCTGGCGCGCTTCCCCGAAATTTCTTATCTCGCGAAATCCGGGATACACTGTAGGCAATCGCGCCCAGGATCCCGCGCTCCAACACGACACTCGGCACATAAGATCAACAGTTCACTCGACTGACCACTGAATGGATCAAGGCGACTGAGTCGACACCAAATATCAACGCGGGCGTTCGGACTTGCAGAAAGCACTCGCAAGATCCCAAAGCTCAGAACAAGTTCAATTTTAGCCTATTTTGCACTCGCACCTTAATCCATTTGGGGGCTACTGATGAGGATACAGACCTGGGGTAGGGTCATAGGCCTGACCTATACGTCCTACCCAAGGTCACTACCCCAGAAGATAAGAAGACCAAGAATCCACTCGACGATATAATCACTCGACCGTCATTCCCCACTTTCACTCGACCATATGGGGAATGACTCGACTATATCAAAGACTAGGAGTTGGAAGAACGCACAACGGTCGGGCATTCACTCCTTAGTCTTCATGAGCATTGAGAGTATTTAAGACTGCCATTACCAGTAATGCCCTCACTTTATGTACATTAAGCCCCTTGTAATGGAGGTTGGCTGGGGTCCTGGCGCACTCTATATAAGCCACCCCCCTCCTTTGGGACAAGGGTTCGCACCCCCTGTAACACAACACACATAAACCAATCGACCGCCTCCGGGCACCAAGACGTAGGGCTGTTACTTCCGCCGAGAAGGGCCTGAACTCGTAAACCTTGTGTGAACATCTTCGCCATAGCTAAGATCTTGCCTCTCCATACCTACCCCCTTTCTACTATCAGACTAAGAACCGCGACATACTACGAGCCACTCAGCACCCCCAGACGCACACACCCACACACACACCGTGAATCCACCGCAACTACGGTGCATATTAAATTAATTATCCCGTGGTGGACATATATATGTTACCAAAGGAGGGACGTTATAATTTCGAAAAAACCCAGAGACCATTAACACGTTTTAGTATATTAATTGATTGATTTTCTACAGGTACACTACAAAAAAAGACACATCCATGACATTTTGGGCCGAACAAAAAAAATTCTGTCATACTTATGACACTTCTATGACGATAATTGTGACAAAACCCGGTATCATCATAGATGTGGTGAGCTCCTACTTCTATGACAAAAAATCATGACAGAAAATGGGCTTTTCGTCCTGGGCGGGCCGGAGACACAGCTGCATGACATTCTTTGGGCCGTCCATGATGAAAAAACCCGTGGTAGAAGTGAGGGCGAGGAAAATATCGGGGTGTTCCCAGTTACGGTGGGTGGTCGGGGCCGAGCGATGCATGGAGGTTTGCATGTTTCTCTCGTACACGCACACACGTGGGTGCGAGGCGTTGGGCTCTAACTAAAACCGAGCGAGGCGTTTGCCTACTGAACCCGAGCGATTGCACTGCAGGCTACGCATTACTGAACCCGAGCGATCGATCGATGGCTGTTAACTGAACCCGATCGAGCGATTCCTTAGCTACTGCTACTAACTGAAGCCGATTGATGCTGCCTCTGGATGAACAGTGAGCGTTGCGGGGGGGAGGGGGGGGGGGGGTTGGATGAACAGTTCCCGGTGGGGGTGGATGAACAGGACCCCACGGTGTTGCCTCTAGATGAACAGGACCCCGATCGATCGAGATGGTTGGGGCTGGATGAACAGGACCCCGTGGAGGGTTAGATGAACAGGATGACCCCATGGAGGGCTAGATGAACAGTAGATGGTGGAGGGGTGGATGAACAGTAGCCCATGGAGGGGTGGTTGAATAGGAGCCCGTGGAGAGGGCTGGTTGAACAGTAGCGGTAGAGTAGCGTGTGGTGGAGGCTGGATGAACAGGAGCCTGTGGATGAACAGTCGCAGGTGGAGGCTGAAGGAGGTCGACGGTGGATGAATAGTAGCCCGTGGAGGCTGGAGGAGGTCGACGGTGGAGATGAACAGTATCCAATGGAGTCCCGTTTTGCGGTATGCCACACCCCTCCCGATGAACAAGACCCCTGTTTCGACCGTAGCGCTCCAACACAAGTCCGTTTCCTCCGTTTTGTGATACGCCACACCCCTCCCGATCAACAGGACCCTGTTTCGACCATAGGAGGTCCAACACAAGTCTATTTCCTTCGTTTTGCAGTACGCCAGACCCCTCCCGACGAACAGGATCCCGTTTCGAACATGGCTGGTCAAACACAAGGCCGTTTCCTCTGTTCTGCAGTACGCCAGGCCTCGTTTCCATCGGTTGTTCTGTCCAAGCCGGTTGGCTCCCACGCGTTCCGTTGCCTCCCGATGAACACGACACATTTCGTTGCCTCCTGATGAGCACAACGCATTCCGTTGCCTCCCGATGAACACGACACATTTCGTTGCCTCCTGATGAGCACAACGCATTCCGTTGCCTCCCCATGAACACGACAACGACGTAGTTTCTCCGCTCCGACCCAGCCATGTACACGAGTCTTAGCCGTACGTATGCGCGAGTAGACGTTCGAGACCCCGCCCATATGTACGCACGTGGCCGTATTTTCTTTCTTGCACCCTGGCTGCTGTACGTACGTGTACATGCTACGTGCGCGCCTCTACTATGACACGTGCGCGCCTCTACATCAACCAGCTTGTACATACACGTTCGCTACCAGAATGACAATGCTACGTATGCTTAGACCAGGTGGGTCCCAACTATCAGGCACTTCCGTGCGTGCAAAGATGTAGCTGGTGGGTCCCATTAGTCAGGGGGGGGTGAATCGGTTTCTTTGCCCGGACGCACTTCCTTGCATGCGAAGATGTAGCTGGTGGGTCCCAGCAGTCAGGGGGAAACGTTTTTTTCATGAAATATGGTGGCCTGTCCGGTGGGTCCCTGCTGTTAGGTAGAGGAATAATTATTTTGCGCGTAATAAGGAGGCACTTCCTTGCAGCCGCCGTGGACCCAGCTGTCAGCCTCTCCACGTACAGTACTCTTCCGATGGAAGTCGTTCCTTGACCACGTTGACCACGCCACGCCGAGAGCACCAGGGCAGTGAATGACGGTGGGGCCTAGGAAGGGGACGATGCGGGGCCGGGGAAGACGCGGTAGTGGAAGCCCGCGCGGAGAGGAGTATGAGGGTTCACTAGTTCGGCTGCGGTGTGAGGCTTCCGATGACTCTCGTTTGTTGACCACGTTTACCACACCGTGTCGAGCGCACCAAGGCCGATGGACGATGGAGAGGCCCCAGACTGGAATGACTCGGAGATGGGGAAGACGCAGCAGTGGAATCGCAGATGGAGAGGAGTGGGAAACTTGACTGGTTTAGGTGCGCGGCAGCACTGCCACCCACGGGAGACACGAGCAAGAACAAAGGTTGAAGAAGAAGCACGGCTATTGGATTAACATCCAACGGTCCAGCTGCTAGAATCATTTGTTGATTAAGTTGACAAAGCCCTGCGTACACGTCTGCTTAGTAGGCCCACAAGTCAGCCACCAAATCTACCGGGTCCTAGTTGTCATCGGGAGGAATAGTTTTTTCCGCATAACAAGGAGGCACTTCCTTCCGTGCGAAGATATAGCTGGTGGGTCCCAGCTGTCAGGGGAAGGAAACAACCTAATAAGGAGGAACTATTCTTGCGTGCGGCCATGGACCTCATGGGTCCCAACCGCCAGGCTCTCACGTACAGTCCTCTTCCGATGACTCTCGTTCGTTGATCACGCCGCGCCGAGCGCATCGAGGTGATGGACGACAGCGAGGCCCCAGACAAGAACGACCCGAATATGGGGAAGACGCGGCAGTGGAGTCGCAGACGGAGAGGAGTGGGAAACTTGACTGGTTCAGGTGCGGGGTGGGCCTACACTCGGCAGAGAATAACTGGAGGTGCAGAGTGGAGGGATGGCCTGGCCGTCGGCGAGGTAGCGTTTCGCTGCGAGGCATGCAAAACAACCCCGCTGGACGCCTGTGGCTGGAGCAGGTGGTCCCGGTAGCGCTGGGGGAAGAAGACAAGAGATTGAAGAAGAATGCTGGCCGTTGGATGTAAATCCAACGCCTTGCTTAGGCTTCGACCTACTGGCCCACATGTCAGCCAGCCCATTTGTTTTTTAGTCCATTTAGTGGGCTGGGTGAAACAATGGTGTAGCATCTATGCAACCTGTTTATATATATGGTAGAATTTAAAGCCCATTTGCATTTTCTCGAAATCCGCGACTTGCTGGGCTGGGTGAAAATATCATGTTGGGCTGGACAGAGAAATGTTATAAAGCATAAACACATGATTGCACGTCTATTAATGCATTGGCCAGTAAAATCTTTGCAAGATTATGTACGCAATCACTAGGAGTTAACTTGCCAAGTTATATATAAACAATTATTATTATTACTTTGTAAGAACTTTCAATTTACGAAATAAAATATCATTTTAATTTGATGAGTTAATAGGACGTGGGGTATTATTATTTTTTAGGCTAGACATGGGACAGTTGAGTTGGTTTTAGGGAAAAGTACTGAGAGAAAACTCAGTTTACATCGAAAAAGAAAGAGGAAGAAAATTCAGATATAGGATTAATGAAAACAAAAAATAAAGGAAGTGGGAAGGTCTATAAAATGGTTGGACGAACGACAGGTTTAACAAAACCTTATGTTGTTTCTATACACACACACACACACACACACACACACACACACACACACACACACACACACACACACATATATATATATATTATTGAAGGGAAACCATAGGTTCAGTTTTGCATTCTTATAGAAAAAAGAGCTGAGTTGTGCGTCATCTTGAAAAAACAAACATAACTCGGGCTGCTGATGTTATAGACAAACTAGGTTGGGAGGTCCAGAGGCCGCTTGATCCAAAAAACGTTGAAACATGTCGTGGGCTGCCCATGTTAAAAAAATGAGACCAACCCAAGGGCTAACCCTTGTTGGCATTTTTTTATAGGAGAAACTCCGCGAGCACCACACGTCCAAGCCGGGACTTGAGCTCGGGTGGGCTGGCAGCAACCTCAGCTGCCCAACAAACGGGTCGACGCCCCGTCCTCGTGGGCTGCCCATGTTAAACAACAAAACCTAGGCCATGGACCTGGTGGGCCCGAGACTGTCAGCCTCTCGACAAACAATTATCTCCCGATTCCTCTTGTTTTGCTAACCATGTTGGGAATGACAGACGGCGGCGCCACGGTGAAAGCACCAAGGTGGAGGACGACGTCGAGACTGTGGACCAAACAAAATGGAGCGGGGGAAGACGCAGGCGGAGGGGAGTACGAGGGTTGACTTGTTCAGATGCAGGGTGGCCGGTGGAGCTCCTTGGTATCGTTGTCTTCTTTCATGTTGGCGTAGCAGGGGTTGATGATGGTCTCGGCGAGGTCAACCACGGAGTCCTTCTCCTGCCCGTTGCCAATGATCTTGTATTGCTTCCGGATGTTGACAAGCTTGCTGCACCAGATGGCCGAATCATCGCGTTCTTCCTTCTCTCCACCATAGTGAAGGTGCAGTCGGCGCTGCCGATGAAACGGGCGAATGCTCCAGAATCTCTGATGGCCCTACAACAGTGGTAGACAAGAACCTCGTCCTGCACGCATACCTGGGAGACCGTGATCCACTGGTCCCTGTCAGGAGACAAATGGATGGGCACAAGGTCTAGTCCTGCGACCTTGTGCTTTCTCGTCCTGTAGGTACTGCTTGAACTCGGCGAGGCAGAGCTTCACCGAGTCCGGATCGTTGGTGTACATCACATTCAACTTGGTGCCGCCATGGGACTGAATGGAGAACTCAAAGGTGAACTCCTTACTGAAGTCCATATCCAGCAGGCTCACCCCTCGGATCGTCATTGGAGTCTCTTCAAGTGAACGAGTGAGTAGGCGGCAGCAGCAGTTCGTTTTTCAGCTCTTGGGGAACTAGATTCAACAGTAAACTGAGTGTGTATAGGCGACAACAGTTACTACCCCTCCCTCACCCACTGCACGCCCTATAGAATATGCACCCTTGACTCATTCAAATGCCTCCATTAAGAAACCTATTCTGCCCACACACGTCGGTTCACGAGCGAGTTTGTATTGGTACCGTAATAACAAGTGTTAGTGGTCAGTTTACTTAAATTTAATTAGCTTTAAATAAAATGTATTCTTAAAACAAGCAATGCATTGGCTCGTTCTATCAGTGCCACAGGATCAACATGCACAACAATTAGAATTATTATTCTCAGGACGCACATGATCAACACATTTGCCGCACTTTCACACAGACAATACTACCAAGTTTGAACAGTTTGTTATGGTTGCTGTCCTCTGCATCATCATGCCATGTTTCCCAACTTGCAAGATTCAGAACCAACAAATAAGATTCAAATAATAAGTACAACAAAGATGCCTACACATCTCATTGATTCCCAGCTTCCAAGATTCAGAACCAATAAATAAGATTCAAATAATAAGTACAACAAAGATGCCTACACATCTCATTGATTCCCAGCTTGCAAGATTCAAAACCAACCCATTAGAGCCTTTTGATAAAGTGAATATCGGGATTAAATCCATCTTGGCTAGCCATGTCATACAACCCAAGAACTTGGCGATTGCTCTTGACCGTCACAACATCTGTAGTAGAGTATTCCTGTTTGCACAAATAAGAAAGAGCATGGATTTAGGACTCTAGCAGCCGTAGAGATGGTTGTACAAACATTGGCCTTTTCTTTTGGCCACCAATTCTATCTGTGTTCCTGATGCGTCAATCTTTGACGCATCCGTTGAAATTGCTATAATAGTGGCACTAGTTGAAGCAAACTTTATTTCCAAAATGAGAAAAGATTGCGATAGAATAGCTTTATTTAAAAAATACAACGTTGGCACAACATGACAAAGCACAATCATGTTGATAAAAGGACAATACTGACCGGTGTGAGGGGCCCTATGCCGCCACAACTCGATCTGGTGAACCTGCAACTCCACTCGGATGAGGTCAACCTGCAGCTCCATGATTCAATTCATGCGTCTTTTTCTGCAGTTCACCTGAAATGAAGCAAAGATTGCATCATTCAGCTAGCAAGAAGTACTTGCTCTCGTGAGCTGGCAGGTTCTTCTTTAGTAGTTGCACTAAAATTGAGCAACATTAAGGTTGGATGTCCTGCTCATGTAAGGTGCAACTATAATTTTCTTATCCTTTTGTGCAGTTCCAGTAAAATAAAGTGCCATTGTGGTGACAGTGATGACTCATCTTGCAAAGGCTAATAAAATGTTGCACAAGATTACCAACAGAATTTGACGGAGATTTTGGGAACTCCAGTCACCATTTTGTGCAGTTCCACCAAAATTGAGAGATATTGCCCACGTGACATTTTAGTTGAACTGCACAAGACACTCATTCCAAAAAGTGTTTTGTGCAGTTCACCAAAAGGTCACAATAGCAACAAGGTGAAATGGATATCCCTATCTGCACAAAAAGATAGCAAGTAAACAGTTGATGGTCAATAAGAATATACGAAACATACACGAAAAGAAAAGAAGCATCTTAATTATGTTCATGGCAGTCACGCAAGGACAGTAGAAATTTTAAAACGTCAGTAATGCTTCATGTTACCGGAAACATTACGATCAACTATGACGTTCGTCAAATATGGGATTACTTAAATTGTGGCATTGCTTGTTTACCAGATACAGTAAATCAACAACAGCTAAAGAGTTGGTTTAAGGGCATGGGACCATGGGGACACCAGGTCAGTCAGTAGGGTAAAGAAGCAACTTACTTATCATACTTGGGAAAACAGCAGGAGTACCATTTGTTAACACAGTTTAATTGCATCATATCACTCGAGGCATTAGATTAACAATAACACTGGTTAGACATGTCCTTAAGGTAACGGTGTGATCGCTTCATTTTACATGTGCCCTTACGTTAACAACAACAAAAGGTTGGTATAAGGACATGCGACAGTGGACGCATCAGCACAGTGTACCTACAAAGAGGCATAAAGTGGTGATGCCGAATTTGTTCATGCTCTATGAGGGCAGCAAATATAATCCTGGAGAACTTTTACTATGTGAAGGCAGCAAATCTAATCCTGGAGACCTTTTACCATGTGAGGGCAGCAAATCTAATCCTGGAGACTTTTACTATGTGAGGGCAGCAAATCTAATTCTGGACATACTCTGTTGACTTGTCCACCAGCCGCCACTTTCTATCCATTTTTCAACCAATAATGGATCTGTTCCTTATCCAGTTTGTACTGAGTTTTCCCATTATTTCCCTTTTCAACCAAGAGACCGGTTGGGTGCCTAGTCTCTACTACTTTCCCCCTATTATTTCCTCTTTGAATCAAGTCCTAGATTCATGCTACGACTTTCCCCCTTTCTTCGTTGTTTGAACCAAGTCCTAGATTTGAATGCATGAAGTAGCTTTACCTCTAATAATACTAAAAATTTAGGTGTATTTGGAAGAGCTGATGGAAGTTGTCAGATTTCGGGTTCCGGCAGACCCTTGAGGTTCGAACACTGGGGTGCACACGAAGATCTTTCCCCTACCAGCTCACGTCTCAAAGTCTCACAAGGATCTAAGCAAGAAAGATGAACACACAAGGGACACGAGATTTATACTGGTTCAGGCCACCATTGCGGTGTAATACCCTACTCTAGTGTGTGGCGTGGTGGATTGCCTCAGGGGCTAATGATGAACAATACAAAGGGAGAACAGCCTCGCGAGGGGCTGTTCTTGGGCTGGTGCGATGAACTGCTTGGGTGAGTTCAGTTGCTTCTCTCCCTCTCTCTCTGATCGATCTGTTCTCTAGATGCCTCTACCCTGTGGTGGCTAGTCCTATTTATAGAGCGAGGCCCTCGGCCTCTTCCCAAATAATGAGCGGGAAGGGCACCAATAATTGGCCATTTTGAAGGGGAACATCTGGTACACTTATCCTGACTAAAGTTGGTCTTCGGCTGCCAAAGGCTTTGACGATGACGCCGTCCTGGGCTCCAGGTGACCTCCATCCTGCCGCTCTGCTAGTCTTGGTCTTGTTGCACCGAAACAGTAACCTTTGCATGATGCCTTGGCCTGTGCTTGCCCCCTTTGCACCAAAGGGGAAACAAGGACACTGCGCAGGCCGGCGCCCGCCTGGTCTCGATCGTCATGGCTTGCGTCACGGGCTCCTCGCGAGGTACCCTGCCTTGATCTCTCCACCTCCTCGCGAGCCTGCCTGAGGAGGCCGCTCCTGAGGAAGCTTCCTGTCGTCTGCCCCGCGAGGCTTGGCCCCTCACGAGGGTCTTGATCTTGAGCTGATGAAGCTGGGCTGCATTGGGCCCCCACTTGAGCCACGCCGCAAGCCGCAGGCAGGCAAGTCTGGGGTACCCTGTTCCCAGAACTTCGACAGTAGCCCCCGGGCCCAAGGCGCACCCGGACTTGGCTTAGCAGAGAAGCGAAGGGGCAAGTGCGAAGCGCTGCGGGCCCCAATAGCCTGCGGCCTTGGGATCCGCATGGCGGTTGATTGGACGTGGGCGCCTCCGCTTCCCCACGATGCCTCATAACACGCCTGGCTAGGCGGACCCGTGGTTGCACATAACTATTCCCCTTTCGCCGTCCACATGCTCTCCGCCCTTCCTTCTTCCTCCGTCTCCAACCTCCGCCTACAATCCGGCTCGAGCTCTCCCCTCTTTCCACCGCCATGGCGCCAACGAAGAAGGAAAAAGGGAAGAAGCCCGCGCCTTCTGTTGGAAATATGCCCTAGAGGCAATAATAAAAGTATTATTATATTTCCTTGTTCATGATAATTGTCTTTTATTCATGCTATAACTGTATTATCCGGAAATCGTAATACACGTGTGAATACATAGACCACAATATGTCCCTAGTGAGCCTCTAGTTGACTAGCTCGTTGTGATCAACAGATAGTCATGGTTTCTTGACTATGGACATTGGATGTCGTTGATAACGGGATCACATCATTAGGAGAATGATGTGATGGACAAGACCCAATCCTAAGCATAGCACAAGATCGTGTAGTTCGTTTGCTTGAGCTTTTCCAATGTCAAGTATCTCTTCCTTTGACCATGAGATCGTGTAACTCCCGGATACCGTAGGAGTGCTTTGGGTGTATCAAACGTCACAACGTAACTGGGTGACTATAAAGGTGCACTACAGGTATCTCCGAAAGTGTCTGTTGGGTTGACACGGATCGAGACTGGGATTTGTCACTCCGTATGACGGAGAGGTATCTCTGGGCCCACTCGGTAATGCGTCATCATAATGAGCTCAAAGTGACCAAGTGGTTGGTCACGGGATCATGCATTACGGTACGATTAAAGTGACTTGCCGGTAACGAGACTAAACAAGGTATTGAGATACCGACGATCGAGTCTTGGGCAAGTAACGTACCAATTGACAAAGGGAATTGTATACGGGGTTGTTTAATCCTCGACATCGTGGTTCATCCGATGAAATCATCGAGGAGCATGTGGGAGCCAACATGGGTATCCAGATCCCGCTGTTGGTTATTGCCCGAGAGTCGTCTCAGTCATGTCTGCGTGTCTCCCGAACCCGTAGGGTCTACACACTTAAGGTTCGGTGACGCTAGGGTTGTATGAATATGAGTATGCAGCATACCGAATGTTGTTCGGAGTCCCGGATGAGATCCCGGACGTCACGAGGAGTTTCGGAATGGTCCGGAGGTAAAGAATTATATGTAGGAAGTGGTATTTCGGCCATCGGGAAAGTTTCGTGGTCACCCGGTAATGTACCGGGACCACCGGAAGGGTCCTGGGGGTCCACCGGGTGGGGCTACCCATCCCGGAGGGCCCCATGGGCTGAAGTGGGAGGGGAACCAGCCCATAGTGGGCTGGTGCGCCCCCTAGGCCCACCCCCTGCGCCTAGGGTTGAAACCCTAGGGTGGGGGGGGGGGGGGGGCGCACCACATGCCTTGGGGGGCAAGTCCCCCCCTGGCCGCCCCCCCCTTGGGAGATTCAATCTCCCAGGGCCGGCACCCCCATGGGGGCCTATATAAAGGGGGGCAGGGGGGAGGGCAGCCGCACCCTGTGCTTTGGCACCTCCCTCCCCCTGCTACACCTCGTCCTCCTCCCGTAATCGCTTGGCGAAGCCCTGCTGGAGTTCTGCTGCATCCACCACCACACCGTCGTGCTGCTGGATCATCATCAACCTCTCCTTCCCCCTTGCTAGATCAAGAAGGAGGAGACGTCTCCCGTCCCGTACATGTGTTGAACGCGGAGGTGCTGTCCGTTCAGCACTTGGTCATCGGTGATCTGAATCACGGCGAGTACGACTCCATCATCACCATCCCCTTGAACGCTTCGGCATTCGATCTACAAGTGGTATGTAGATGCAATCTCTCTCCCATGACTCGTTGCTTAGATGAACTCATAGATGGATCTTGGTGAAATCGTAGGAAAATTTTAATTTTCTGCAACGTTCCCCAACAGTGGCATCATGAGCTAGGTCTATGCGTAGTTCTCTAATGCACGAGTAGAACACAATTTTGTTGTGGGCGTGGATCTTGTCAACTTGCTTGCCACTACTAGTCTTTTCTTGCTTCAGCGGTATTGTGGGATGAAGCGGCCCGGACCAACCTTACACGTACGCTTACGTGAGACCGGTTCCACCGACTGACATGCACTAGTCGCATAAGGTGGCTGGCGGGTGTCTGTCTCTCCCACTTTAGTTGAAGCGGATTCGATGAAAAGGGTCCTTATGAAGGGTAAATAGAAGTTGACAAAATCACGTTGTGGTTATTCGTAGGTAAGAAAACGTTCTTGCTAGAACCCAATTGCAGCCACGTAAAAGATGCAACAACAATTAGAGGACGTCTAACTTGTTTTTGCAGCAATTGTTCATGTGATGTGATATGGCCAGAAGTTGTGATGAATGATGATTGATATATTGTGATGTATGAGATCATGTTCTTGTAATAGGATTCACGACTTGCATGTCGATGAGTATGACAACCGGCATGAGCCATAGGAGTTGTCTTTATTTTTTGTACGACCTGCGTGTCATTGAAGAACGCCATGTAAATTACTTTACTTTATTGCTAAACGCGTTAGCCATAGAAGTAGAAGTAGTTGCTGGCGTGACAACTTCATGAAGACACGATGATGGAGATCATGATGATGGAGATCATGGTGTCATGCCGGTGACAAGATGATCATGGAGCCCCGAAGATGGAGATCAATGGAGCTATATGATATTGGCCATATCATGTCACTACTATATAATTGCATGTGATGTTTATTATGTTTATGCATCTTGTTTACTTAGAACGACGGTAGTAAATAAGATGATCCCTTACAACAATTTCAAGAAGTGTTCTCCCCTAACTGTGCACCGTTGCTACAGTTCGTCGTTTTGAAGCACCACGTGATGATCGGGTGTGATAGATCCTTACATTCACATACAACGGGTGTAAGACAGTTTTACACATGCAAAACACTTAGGGTTAACTTGACGAGCCTAGCATGTACACACATGGCCTCGGAACACGGAGACCGAAAGGTCGAACACGAGTCGTATGGAAGATACGATCAACATGAAGATGTTCACCGACGATGACTAGTCCGTCTCACGTGATGATCGGACACGGCCTAGTCGACTCGGATCGTGTAACACTTAGATGACTAGAGGAATGTCTAATCTGAGTGGGAGTTCATTGAATAATTTGATTAGATGAACTTAATTATCATGAACTTAGTCTAAAACCTTTGCGAATATGTCTTGTAGATAATATGGACAACGCTCATGTCAACATGAACTTCAACGCGTTCCTAGAGAAAACCAAGCTGAAAGATGATGGCAGCAACTATACGGACTGGGTCCGGAACCTGAGGATCATCCTCATAGCTGCCAGGAAACAATATGTCCTAGAAGGACCGCTAGGTGACGCTCCCGTCCCAGAGAACCAAGACGTTATGAACGCTTGGCAGTCTCGTGCTGATGATTACTCCCTCGTTCAGTGCAGCATGCTTTACAGCTTAGAACCGGGGCTCCAAAAGCGTTTTGAGCATCACGGAGCATATGAGATGTTCAAAGAGCTGAAACTAGTTTTCCAAGCTCATGACCGGGTCGAGAGATATGATGTCTCCGACAAGTTCTATAGTTGTAAGATGGAGGAAAACAGTTCTGTCAGTGAGCACATACTCAAGATGTCTGGGTTGCACAACCGCCTGACTCAGCTGAACATTAACCTCCCTGATGAGGCGGTCATTGACAGAATCCTTCAGTCGCTCCCACCAAGCTACAAGAGCTTTGTGATGAACTACAATATGCAGGGGCTGGTGAAGACCATTCCTGAAGTATTTTCAATGCTGAAGTCAGCAGAGGCTGAAATCAAGAAAGAACATCAAGTGTTGATGGTCAATAAGACCACTAAGTTCAAGAAGGGCAAGGGCAAGAAGAACTTCAAGAAGGACGGCAAGGATGTTGCCGCGCCCGGTAAGCCAGTTACCGGGAAGAAGTCAAAGAATGGACCCAAGCCTGAAACTGAGTGCTTTTATTGCAAGGGGAAGGGTCACTGGAAGCGGAACTGCCCCAAATACTTAGCGGATAAGAAGGCCGGCAACACCAAAGGTATATTTGATATACATGTAATTGATGTGTACCTTACCAGTACTCGTAGTAACTCCTGGGTATTTGATACCGGTGCCGTTGCTCATATTTGTAACTCACAGCAGGAGCTGCGGAATAAACGGAGACTGGCAAAGGACGAGGTGACGATGCGCGTCAGGAATGGTTCCAGAGTCGATGTGATCGCCGTCGGCACGCTGCCTCTACATTTACCTACGGGATTAGTTTTGAACCTTAATAATTGTTATTTAGTGCCAAGTTTGAGCATGAACATTGTATCTGGATCTCGTTTGATACGAGATGGCTACTCATTTAAATCCGAGAATAAGGGTTGTTCTATTTATATGAGAGATATGTTTTATGGTCATGCCCCTAGGGTCAATGGTTTATTCTTAATGAATCTCGAGCGTAATATTACACATGTTCATAGTGTGAATGCCAAAAGATGTAAAGTTGATAACGATAGTCCCACATACTTGTGGCACTGCCGCCTTGGTCACATTGGTGTCAAGCGCATGAAGAAGCTCCATGCTGATGGACTTTTAGAGTCTCTTTGCACCAAAGGGGAAACAAGGACACTGCGCAGGCCGGCGCCCGCCTGGTCTCGATCGTCATAGCTTGCATCACGGGCTCCTTGCGAGGTACCCTGCCTTGATCTCTCCGCCTCCTCCCGAGCCTGCCTGAGGAGGCCGCTCCTGAGGAAGCTTCCTGTCGTCTGCCCCGCGAGGCTTGGCCCCTCACAAGGGTCTTGAGCTTGAGCTGATGAAGCTGGGTTGCATTGGGCCCCCACTTGAGCCATGCCGCAGGCCGCAGGCAGGCAAGTCTGGGGACCCCTGTTCCCAGAACGCCGACAGAAGTAGAAAAAGATGCACATGAAGACACATTAGGAGCTGGGGTAGTAGAGGAAGGCCGCTTTCAAATAACTTGTACCTGAGGTTCGTCGGGATATCTGCGGCAGCAGGTCCGATTTGCGCACAATACGACAGGGAGGAAGAAGGGTCGGAGGACCTCCTGAGCCGGCGATGTGTTGGAGAGAATGACACGGGCAGAGGATCGGGCCCCGCCGGCAGCTGTGGGTTTCCTCCCTCGGCGGCGATGACCGCCTGAACTATGCACCTTTTAGTCCTCTACACACACCGGCCGAAGGGATCCGACCGGATCTGTGACCAGCAGTGAGCAGAGAGAAAATGTCGCTACCGCTGTCTTGTTTAGATCTGGAGAGGATGAGAGAATGAAGAGAGCAACCCTAGTAAAGCAAGCGCTCAGGCCCCCACGTACATATATAGTGGAGTGATTATCTTTTTCTCTCCACAACAAGCGTTTCAATTTGTGTACGTGGCATTAAAGAAAAGAAACTCTCTATTTAAGGTGACTACTGTACGACTCCTACTTACTACTAGTAGTACTAGTATTGTTCACTTGTGCTGCCAGGCCCTCCATTCATTGAACAACCCCATGGGTGAATAAACATACAGTAAGTATTTATATAGAACGAACAAGCTTGAACTATTTTCGCGTAGTTAAAAGTTGAGCGCGGGACTTTTCCCGGGCAGTACACGCGGCGGTTTTCAGGTAGGCGGTTTGACAGATAGGCGGGGAGTGTGAGCGAGTGGCGGATTCTCAAACTTACTGCTAGAAAGGTCGGGCTGTGCGATTTGATGGTGCGTAACTGCTGGAAAGACTTGTGATATGACTACTCACTATAGTCATGAATTACTGGCGCTAGGACCGGGGTGATGCCCCCCTTCCGTTCCGCACTCTAATCTGGTGCATGACACATCGACCCAGATGCTGGCTCTCCCACATGTCGGCGAAGTACGTAGTAGTAAGAAGGAGCAAAGAATGATGCGGTATATACTAGTACTACTACTCAGGTCGGAGGAGTGCGAACCTCGACAGCCCAGTGAACCAGCAGTGCGAACCACGGTAGCCCAGTGAACCAGCAGTAGAAAATAATGTGGTGATATGGCCATAAAAAACAATGTGCTATGGTCCACACTGTAGCATGTACAATACTACTCCTCTTTGTTTGGATCCCTGAGTTAGAGCTAGTTTGGGTTGAAATAGCCTCAAATTATCGAAACAAGAGGGGTTAGTTTGAGCTAGTTTGCTCTAACCCAGCTAAAAAAACTAGCCCAGTGGAGAGGTTCTAATTGGGTTAGTTATCCTCGGTCCCACTAAAAGAGAACTAAAAAAATCTCCCCTGCCTGCACCAGATCGCTCCCCCCTCTCGCACGACTCCTCTCTATTCCCCATAGGCCCGCCCGCCCAAGCGCCGCTCGCCCTCTCTCTCCTCCGGCCGCCCTCTCCCTCCGGCCTTCGAAGGTCGCCCCGCTCCCCCTTCACCGGTCATTTTCTCCCTCTGTCGTGCGCAGCGGCGGCGCATCTACTAGGGAGGTCGGGAGAGGGGTGAGTTTGTTCGTTGCTTCTCTATCTCATAGCCATATCATTGATCTTGCTCGCTCTAGCGCTAATCCTGATTTGGAAAAGTAGATCCTGATCAAACTTGGTATAGATTTGTGGTGCACGCATGGAATCGTTTGATGCTGCTTGAGGAGGTAATAAATCTTTCTAGAGGCCCAAAGATTTAGTTCACCTTTCTAGGTATTTCAGTTTCAGGCTTGCATTATTTCTAGTGGCCCAAAGATTCAGCTCACCTTTCTAGGTATTTCAGTTTCAGGCTTGCATTATTTCTAGAGGCCCAAAGATTTAGTTCACCTTTCTAGGAATTTTAGTTTCAGGCTTGCATTATTTCTAGAGGCCCAAAGATTAAGTTCCCAGTCGACGGCAAGCGGCCCTGCTACCCATGCCGGTGTCGATCTCAACTCGCAAGGGCCGGCGTCGGAGGGGTTCTAGGGGCTTGGGCTCTACAGAGCCTTCCTCCAGAGCGACGATGACGGGCTCCTCCCTCGATGCATGAGGGGCTCCGGGCTCCCTCCCTATCGTGAATGACTTCCGTGATGATTTAGCTCATGCTTTGTTTCATGGAGTGTTTTTTTTGTGAAGCTTGATTGACGACTTGTATGTTTAAGTGGGATATCTCATTTGTATGGACAAAGTAAAAAAAAAATCATGTTTTGCATGCTTGATTTGTAAACATGGTTCGTTTATGTCAATTGTGAGCGGGAGGAGGCCACACAAGAGTCGGCCACACCAAATCCGGCAGGAAATAGGGTTGAAAGTAGTCAAATGATTGAGAAAGAGCATTTATTGTCAATCTAACCGTGCCATCCATACACCTCTTTGGTTTAGAGTTAGTTCAGGGTTAGTTTAGGGTTAGAATCTAACTCTAACCTCTTACTGAGTTAGAGTTCTCCTCGTCTCGGTTCATTGCCATCATACTTTCCCCATTCATGCATTTTCAGTATCCTGTGAATCAAAGAGGCCCTTTTTTTGCGGGAAAAGTCAAAGAGGCCCTTAGACTGGTTTAGGTCTGGTCATTTTTTATAAACGTGTTATGTCCAAAATTTAATGAACGTGCTCCGGTTTCTACAAAAATAATCCGGTTTTCATGTAGTAATTCATTTATTTATTTATTCTTCCGCGGGGGGTTTGCATGTAATTCGTGAGGTCTGAAATGTAAAGTACCCTGGCATATGCTCCCTGTCGTGCATGCACTACGACCCAGATGCTCTATGTACCACATGTCGGCAAATGGGAGCACGTGGAAATAGCCTAGGAGTACGTATAGGAGGATAAATGCGTGAAAGAAATGTACTATGAAGCGTAGCTGTGGTTCGAAAAGGAGACCTAAAGTGATGACAACTATAGGTCGCACGCACCCAACTAGTGGTACTAGACATACGACTAATTTTTCCCTAAAAAAAGAGGTACAAGTGCTCAATACTCCTATTCTATCAACACGAGTCCCATCTGACAACAGCCTCCGTGCTACAGCTAGCTCTCCTCCCTCGTGTCTCTCTTCTAATTCTAAACTCGGCCGACGCCCGGTGGGCGGGGTGGGTTTGCTCAACTGCGACCCCACCTTACAGTGAAAACGTTATGACTGGAATAAAAATGCCATATACTCCCTCCGTTCCTAAATATAAGCCTTTTTAGATACTATTTCAAATGGAATACAACATACAGATGTATGTAGACATAGTTTAGAGTGTAGATTCACTCATTTTGCTCCGTATGTAGTAGTCACTTGCTGGAATCTTTAAAAAGACTTATATTTGGGAATGGAGGGAGTACTATACTAATAAAACATTAAGGCCACGAGGCGATGCAGTGCTGGTTACAGGAGGCAAGAAGAAGAGATGCATCCATCGACGACGCCCACCTCCTCGACTCAAGGCGCCAGCCCACTGAACGGCGCCTAAGTACCAGCGGCTTTCGTGGCCAGGTCGACGTGCTTCTGAACAATGGCGTCCAAAGATTCCAGCCGCTGGAAGAAGGCCAACATCTTTCTGTCCTCGCTTGCCTTGTAGTGGCCTATGTAGACGATTTCCTCGTAGCCGTGGATGTGCAGGTCGACGGTTTCTTGCAAGGTGAGACGCTGCGCGGTGAGCGCGGCCTCGAGGTGCACATTCTTCGTCGCGACCTCCGGCACCTGCAGGGACACCAGGGCTTGAAAGAGTTCGTCACCATGGAGGCCAATGAGGGTGGCAGGCAATGAGGAGCCTGGGCGCGCGGGCTGGAGCAGTACGGCAAGGTTGTCCGCGTGCTTCTTGACGGCGGTGAACTTGTGGATGGAGTTGACCATCATGTCGTCCATGCGAGGGGAGAAGCAGGCGTCAGCAAGGGGTACGATGCCGGCGGTTGCCAACACCATCTGGAAACGCTGCACGGTGCGGGGCCGCAGGCCGACGCCTTGGATGATTTGGCACAGCCGACTGCCGCTCGCGTCCATCGCCTCCATAGGTGCTTGTGGCTTCTGATCACTTGGTCTTGGATTGGAGTGAGAAGTGTTGTGCAAAGACTTAGGAGTAGATGGGTTGGAGTGGTGGGGCGCCTTTATATGAGAGTCCAAACTCAGTTGCATTCACATCATGCTGGCTCTATTCTGCTTCTCCAATTAATTCCCTCTACATGTAATTGAGGATGCATCATTGACCATTCAATGTCTCGGGAACCGCTACCCTCTCCCTCCTTGGCATTCAAGCACCTATGGAGGCGACTGCCACTCACGTCTATCGCGTGTCAGGAGATGTTCCCGTCGACGACGAGGTGCCTATGGTGACTTCATAAATTTCAACATGATAGTGCCGGCTCAGTCTTTTGGAGGTGCTCATAGGGGTATGATGTGCGTGTGTGCGTTCATAGGGGTGAGTGTATGCGCCTGTATATGAGCACTTGCGTCTGTACTGTGTCAAAAAAAAACGTAAATGCGTGTCAAAAAGAGACTAGTCAGTATACTCAATATTGTGCACCTCGGAGAGCAAAACGAGAGAACTACGTATTTATTTACGGTGCAGATTCACTCATTTTGCTCCATATGTACTCCATCTCGGTGTAGTCTAGTCACTTGTTGAAATCTCTAGAAAGGCAAATACTCCTTTTTGGTTTACAGGGCTATACTAGCAAGTAGTAGTACGTACTAGTACAATAGTGGGCTCACATAGCAATTTGTCTCATGCAAGAGCCTGGCTATGCGTGTTCCAATGTTCACAACTGCCACGTTCGGGTTGCGCTTGGCTCTTCGCCTCTTCGAGAAGATGAACAATGATGTTACTACTACTGCTTCTACAGTGTCGAATCCACTGTTGCATGTCCGTCCACCGCGAGCGGGAGGGATAGCTTGTTGTATTACTATAAGCAAAAGCCTGTCCTTGTTTGCGAGCAACCGCGCGCATGGGCGAGGGAGAAGGCATGTAGTAGTAAAATCAAGCTTCTCCTCGTTGTACAAGTTGACGCGACACATCATAGCACTGGCCCCACATGCTTGCCTCTAAACTTGGCTGAAAGACCCGAAGTGTACACTATATTTGCTGCAATCTCTAACATTTACCCACCACAAATTAAAATATATATTCCTGTCTTGACTAGATGAGTGTGCAAACTACAATCACCAGGATGACAGGTAGGGCCAGAAGACTATTTTAATATTTTTTTTAAAAAACTTCGAGACGGCCACATAGCATGGAGCCGACCCCAACGATTTTAAGCTTACAGGCACGATACGCTATCCTAGACTACTCTACACATGAAACTGCCACACGAGTGTCCGGGCTGCGCTTGGCTCTTCGCCTCTTCGGGAAGTCAAACAATGATGGAGTACTACTGCACTGGAGGAGTACTACAGTAAGCTTCTGGCCATCTGACACCGATTGAACTGCTGCATGTCCACCGCGTGCGGGAGGGAGAGCGTGTAGCGAAAGCTTCTCCTAGTCTTGCCAGCCACCATGCTCATGGGCGAGGGAGGGATGCTCCTGCCTTTGCGTGTATGATAGGTGGGCCCGACAGGTGGGTGGCCAACTTGTCATACAGCCAAAGGCAGGTGCAGTTAAGTCCACGAGGGAGAGGATAATCAAACTTCTCGTTGATGTACGAGTTGACGTGACACATCAAAGCACTGCACTCGATATATTTCAATAATTTGCATTTACCGATGCATTAATTACAATGCATGCATGCATGCCGTGACTCTCCTTTTGATACTTGCATGTGTTGATTTAATGCACCTTGAAGTAGTATAAATATGTGACGGTAAAGCTTTGTAATGCCCCGGCCCTAAAGCGAGAGATGGTTGTGCACGAGGAGGGCGAGATCATGCAGACGGAACAGGACTCGACGATGGAGCTCCCTGAGGTCTCGATGGACCTCACCGTGCTCCACTGCCCCTTGTGCCCTCCGCCCTTTGATGCCTCCAGTGTATGAGGTTCGAGTACACCTCGTCCGTTCGGCTGATCGAGCAAGGTGCAGGTTTCTTGATTGATGTGCTGTTTGATTGATTTCTGCAGTTCAAGGGAGGGCACTTGGCCTACGTGGACTGCCGCGTCAAGCGCCCCGGGAACCAGCGGTAGTGACAGAAGTGCGAGCACGGCGGTGGCTTCGACGTGCGGAACACGGCAGTGGACGCCGTCCTTTTGTCGGTGAGGGTGGAGTGCCTGCACGAAGGCTGTGGGCTCTACGTCACTTACCACAAGCTCGCCGATCACCAGAGCGTGTGTCCGCTCGCACCCTGCAAATTCCCCATGCCCGTCTGCGGCTACGAAGGCCCACTGCCGGCGCTCTACCACCACATCAGCACCGTGCATCCCATGCCCGTGCATAGGATCCAGTACGACAAGGTGCTCCAGCTGCAAGTGCCATCGTCGGAGCCACGACTCTTGCTGTTCGCGGAGGAGGACGACCGTGCGTTTTTCTTGGTCAGCAGCGTGCTCGACATCGGCGCGCCTATTGCCGTGTTGGTCGTCTGCATCAGAGCGGGGGCATCCCCACTGCCACACTATGTGGCCAAGCCGTGGGCGAACGACCCGCCGGGGGAGCCCAAAGGCACGACCGACGCTGTCAAGGTGGAAATGGAGGTGACAAGCAGCAAGGATCCCGGCGACGTCGCCGTGCAGGAGCTGACCTTCTTCATAGTTCCGCCCAAGCTGCTGGCCGGGGCTAAGCTGGTGTCCCTCCACATTTAGATTGACAAGCTCACATCCTAAATGTTTCTACAGTGCCTTCTATTTATCTTAGTAATAGGCTAATATAGGGATTAGCTCGGTCTACTTTAGCTTAAGAAATGGTGGGTTTTGGTGGCGATGCAGCAATTACTTCGACATCAGATCAGTAATTTCCAACAGTCGAACAAATAATTTGTGTCTGTTGGATATAAAGTTCCTTTGGGTAGGAAGTACTACTTGTCATCAAAATGGATAAAAGGAGATGTATGTAGACGTAAGTTCTAGATGCGTCCCTTTTTATCCATTTTGATGACAAGCACTCCCTCCGCTCCACAATAGATGCCTTCCATTTGTCAAAATATAGATGTATCTAGACATGTTTTAGTATATAGGTACATCCATTTTTGGACAAATGGAAGTCAAGTAGAGTAGTATTTTGGAATGGAGGAAGTATATGCTTGTTTTTTTTGCGGGGGAGTATATGTTTGTTTTTTCACGAAGTGTTTCATACTTGTGCGAGTTGACGTGACACATCAAAGTAGTACTACTACTAGTAGTACTCCCTCGGACCCTAATTTCTCTGCGCATAAGGCAAGGCGCAGATACCAAGCAGGGCCTGGTTGTGTTGGACAACTCACCGGACTGCGCACCAGGCAGACGAAGCTCATGTCGTGTTGGTGTCGTGTGCGGCCCGCACATTAACCAAAACCTCGCGCTCTAGCTTAGCCTCCACGTTTTAAACTTCTCAATCTCAAGGCCAAGGAGCAACATGGATCCTATGATAGAGCCAATCAGATGGTTCAGAACACTACAATTCGTAGCTACATATGCGTGTGTGACTCCCAGATGCAGAGGCCGGGTGTCATCCTCCTCCTTTTCAAGAAAAAACAAATGTGTGTGTGTGAGAGGATGAGTGTGTGCGTGCACCTCTTCTCTTCCTATATAACGTACTAAACTCAGAGTACAAGTTTTTTTGGGTGGCACGATGGTGCATGCGAGAAGTCCCGAGAGATAGGTTTAATGCATCTGGAAAAAAGACTAGCCTATAGCTCGCCACGCGGCTATTCCTGTCGAATGCCCCATTAACCGTAAGATATGTATACTACGGTGCCAGTTATTGCACGTACACAATAGTAGAAAAAGAACTACCGTGGCATATGCTACACCACGGTCGAGAACACATGCCCACGTTACGCTATCCGGGAATAGTGCCGCACTTTGAAACTAGAACCATCAATAAATTTTGAGCTTGCGTCTCGTCACATTCCAAATTACTACTACTACCACGCTATATTGAATTGCAGACCTGTTCACACCGATCACAACCTAAATGGTTTCCCACTTAGGAGTGTATTAGTACTCGGTTATAAATACTACTATGCCAAGATGACTGCACATTCCTCCTCAACTCCTCATCCACAAAAACAAAAAAGTCATTCAACATCCTTCCCTTGCGTCTGCCATGGCCAGCGTGAGTTCTGGGTCGAGAGATTACCACCAGGGAGAGGTGAGCATGGAAGCAGAAGCACGACGGATGTCCTGCCTCGATGCGAAAGCAGCCGACATGTCCCACCGCGCGGAAGTAGCAGCGCAGAGGTCCTGTCGCATTGCCGAAGCAGCACGGAGGTCCTGCCGTGCCGTCGATGTAGCAGACTGGTCCGGCCGCGCTGCGGAAGTTGTAGAGATGTCTCGCCGTGCCGCGAATGCAGCAGAGATGTCCCGCTGCGCCGCGGCGTCCTGGGAAAATGTCTCACGGGCAGGCGACGACTCTTACAGGCGCATGCATGCGATCGTCCATAGCCAGATGGATCGGATCTCCGGCTAAGCGAGGTTGCAGGATGACATGAAAGCCTCGTTTGAACAGGCTACCGGCGTGATCCGGCAACTAAGGGAGGGCAATGAGAGGCTCCGGGCTGAGCGCGACCTGCTGAGGGCGAAGATCGTACGAAGTGCAGACCAGCAGGAGGAGACCAGTTCCTTGTTGAAGAGGACCGGCGTCATCGTCAAGAAACTTATGGACGAGAATGTCATGCTTTGCATCGAGCACCAAAGGCTGGTGGAGGAATCCGTGGATGCTCTCAAGCAGCGTCTTGAGGACACGAAAGAGCTCATCGCCGCTCGCCGCAGAGACTAGTTCCTGTGGCCTGCAGCAAGGCATCAAGAAAGTAGAGATCAGCGAGCCAGATCCTTGTCTTCCTTCTTCTTTTGCCCTTGTGCATTTCGGGCGTAGCCGCATGTGCCTTTTTTAATTATCTTCCTAATTATGTAAGACAATTATTATCCACTGTCGTTGTCCTTATATATTCATCAGTCTTGTTATAAGTCGCAGTAGATGCTACATAGGTCCGTCGGATCTTACATCAAGATCCGTGCTTTCAGATTTTCTTTTTTCTCTCTTAAATCTCAGTTGACTGAGACATAGCCATGCCATTAAACAGAGGCTTAGGCGCCATTAATGGAGACCTTGGGAGAGAGGTGGACGACAGATGGAGGTCAAAGGGCTCTCCTCCCGATAAGCACGCGCAGGGGTCTGATCGCACGCCTCTCATACTTAAATAGCTACCCTGCATGGCGCCTCCTACCTAAGAAAAAAAGGGGACGCGTGGCAGCACGTAAATGGTAGTAAATAGAATGCCCACGGTTTCAACAATACTTGTGTTTCCGATTGTAACATGACAACACTTGTTCCAAAATGACTTTGCTGATTATTAATGTGTGCGCCTTCACAAATCAGACTGCAAAATTACCACAGCATGTTGGTGCCATGTCATGGCACCAAGCTAAGTTTCATTATTTTCATGCGTGTTATGGATTTACAGGAATTAAAAAACTAAGTTTCTCAATGTTTCCAGCCCAGCCACGACGCCCAGAATTTTGAATTTCATTCCCATTTCTTGCATGGAACCTAGAAATTTACCCGAGGACACACATGTGATTTTTCAACCAACTTTGGTGCAATGGAGCATGTGCTTGTATTTCAAATTTGAATTATGCACACAAAGGTGACACGTTCCCTCTCAGAACCACGAGCCTTCTTGAGAGAAGCTCCGGTTTGCAAGAAGCTTATACCAAAATTTGTTCCTATTCGGCCAATTTTTTTACCACAGTATGGTACTACCATGACATGACACCATGCCAAGTTTCATGATTTTAAAACCAAGTTTCTCAATGTTCTCAACCAAGCCATGATGCCCAGATGATTGAATTTTATTCCCATTTCTTGCATGGGACCTAGAAATTCACCCGAGGAGACATACGTGATTTTTCAACCAACTTTGGTGCACAGGAGCATGTGCTTGTAGTTCAAATTTGAATTATGTACATTAAATGACCAAAAACTCAATTAATGTATAAAAAAGGCCAAACGAACCCGGAATAATTCCAAAATTTAACAGGGCACTCATGTAGTTCTATGTTGCCTTTGTAAATAAACTCAAGGGGGACAGCGTATATCGTTTCGCACTCAAAGGTGGCACGTACCCTCTTAGAACCACAAGCTTCTTGAGAGAAGCTTCGGTTTGCAAGAAGCTTATACCAAAATCTGTTCCTATTTGGCCAATTTTTTTTACCACAGCATGGTAGTACCATGACATGACACCATGCCAAGTTTCATGATTTTCAGACGTGTTTTGGATTTACAAGAATTTTAAACCAAGTTTCTCAAGGTTCTTGGCCGAGCCACGATGCCCAGATGTTTGGGACCTAGAAATTCACCCGAGGACACAGATGTGATTTTTCAACCAACTTTGGTGCACGAGAGCATGTGCTTGTAGTTCAATTTTGACTTATGCACATTAAATAACCAGAAACTCAATTAATGTATAAAAAATGACAAACGAACCTAGAATAATTCCAAAAGGGCACTCATGTAGTTCTATGTTGCCTTTGTAAAGAAACTCAAGGGGGGGGGGGCAGCGTATATTGTTTCACACTCAAAGGTGGCACGTTTCCTCTTAGAACGACGAGCTTTCTTGAGAGAAGCTTCGCCCACCAAAACTTGTTCCAAATCGGCCCAATTTTTTACCACAACATGTTAGTGCCATGACATGACACCATGCCAAGTTTCATGATTTCCAGGCGAGTTTTGGATTTACATGAATTGAAAATCTAAGTTTCTCAATGTTCTCAGCAGAGTCACGACGCCCAGATGTTTGAATTTCATTCTCATTTCTTCCATGGGACCTAGAAATTCAACCAAGGACACACATGTGATTTTTCAACCAACTTTGGTGCACCGGAACATGTGCCTGCAGTTCAAATTTGGATTGTGCACATTAAAAGTCCAGAAACTCACTTAATGTATAAAAAGGCCAAACGAACCCGAAATAATTCCAAAATTTATAGGGCACTCATATAGTTCTATGTTGCCTCTGTAAAGAAAATCAGGGGGAGGCAACGTATATTGTTTCGCACACAAAGGTGACACATTCCCTCTCGGAACCACGAGGCTTGTTGAGAGAATCTCCGGTTTTGCAAGAAGCTTATACCAAAACTTGTCCCAATTCAGCCAAAAATTATACATATGAAAACAGGGTTTAGATTATCCCAAACATCTCGATACCTAGAACAATGTACTACGATTTGAATTCAACATAAAATGGATACAAATATTTGAATTGGAGATCGTATGGTACATGTAGTGCATACTGAAATATGATTACTGCCATATGCATGTTTTTTGTTATCAAGATAATATTTAAATTATTGTATAACTTGACAACAATATTATTCAAATAAGGAAAATTGATTCAAATTTAGTCCATATGGTAGACAACAATATATATGTTCACATGGTGGAGTAAAATGTTCATATATGATGGAAGATCAAAATGTACGACTACATCAATTATAAACCGCAAGGTCACCTAACAATATATTCGAATTCAACATAACTTGGATTCAAAAATTGAAATTCGAGATCCTGGCATTTGTAATCATATAAAAAGGGACTTTACTCTTTATTTTGGTGGGAATTGATTTGTTTTTTGTTGTTGTTGAGGGAAGTGCGAATCGATTTGGTACTGTACAGGGTAATCTTGTTCTCCCGATTTTTTTACATTTTTCTTGTAGTTTTTTCAATGGCATCTATAGCAATATAGTAAAAGGGGACATGGCTCTCTTGTGTTTTGTATGAATTGTTTTTTTACACGTTAAGTTTGTTCTACCGAACAAGGAATCCGCACCTTGTTATCCTGAAATTTTCAAGCTCAAGTATCTTTTGTCTCACCTGCTTTGAAACTCCCGCCTCTTCAACCAGCGCCGCGCCTTGTTATCCTGAAATTTCAACGCGCATGAAAACTCCCTCCTCATCTGAAATCGGTCCCGCAGCCCAGACACGCGAAATCCCCCTTCTACCCCTCAGCCGGAAATGAAGCTCCACGTCGCGGTGTCAAAATCGGTGGGGGTACGCTGGTAACTTACCCTACATTTCAAACAAGCGCGTCCCTAAGCTTGGCTCCCCCTCCCTTCCCCTTCGTCCCCCCATTCGTACACCGAGGCTGCCAAAACCCGCGAAACCCCACGCTCCTCCGTTGGCCTCCCGACCGCCGCCTAGCCGGAGACTCTTCCCCGACTATGTTGTCCACCGCAACAGCTCGCCGTCCCACATCCACCACACCGGATGAGGATCCGTCGTCGATCTCGTCGTCCCACCGGATCAGCCGCCCCGTCCTCCACCTCCAAGGAGCTACCCCGACGTTCGCCTCGTCTATTGCACCACCTCAATCCCCACAACACCGTCTTGACCTGCCCCACTGGAACCGCATCACCCTCATCAATTCCTCCAACAAAGCCGAGGCCAACTCGGCGCCACCAAGGAGGTTCTGCACTCACCGCTGCATTTTATCTTTTATTCGATCTCACGGGGCTGCCGGTGCTCGACCGAGCAGCCATGGTGGGTCTGCATCGACAGCGCCATCGCCGGCCACATCATCCACGACGTCTCTCCCCCATGTTGTTGCTTCCTCGGCGGCGACTTCCACACCGGCACTAGCTGCAGTTTCTCCGGCTCTCACTCGCGCTGTGGCTCTGTTCTTGTTGTCGGTCGCGCTGCTGCACTGCTCTTGCTTTCATTCGTGCTGCTGCTCTGCTCTTGCTCTCGCTCGCGCTGCTGCTGCATGACCTCTGGCAGTTACAAGAGTTGCTGCTTTAGCACTCGCTCGCAGTGCTACCGCATGACTTGCTCTCTGCTAGTGCGTTCCCTGCTCGAGCGTGTGCTGATTTAGATCACTGCTTCTCTGCTACTAGTGCTCGAACGCCCTAAACATCTATTGCAATGCTCTGCTACTAGTTCAATCAGTTTCGATAGTAAAATTCAGTTTCAAATGTAAAGTTCAGTTTCTTTAGTTAAGTTCAGAGTGAACAGTACTTACAACATCTGTCGGAGCGGCCGTGGCGCGGCTGATGCGTTTTACATCTAGCACTTTTTGGTGATGTATTTTACATCATCTATTGTAGATGATATTAGAGTCCCACTTCAGATTAACGTTGTCTGTCTTGTCCTGCTTCAGCCTCGCCGCCGTACACCTCACCGGAGCTGCTCCAAGGATGGAACCGTCCATCACAGCAGAGCAGTACCCTCGGCGCCATTTCCAGAGGCCTCAAATCTTCTTCCCCGCCTCCGACAGTCACACCAGCATCACCATCCTCCATGTCCAACCCAATGATGCCGAGGTCCACAGGGCTATGCCAAAGTGGTTGTACACTCGTCGCATCACTTTGTTACTCTGCATTCATGTCGATCCCTCGGGGATCCTTTGCTATGGAATTACTATTCGTGCATTTGGTTAGAAGGAGTGGAGCAAAGCAAAACTGGAGGATTTTTTTCCTTTGGTGTCTCTTTCGAAGAAAAAATGTAGGAATGTTAATATTCACTTGGACGTCCTTTTCAAATTAATATGCATGAAGAACAGAACTAATTGCATTACTGGCATAATAAGATTCTTATTTTTTTCATTTTCACGTGGTTTGACTTTAATTTGACCATGTTTCTCCATCCCTGTGTTCTTCCAATTCATGTGAACCGAACACCCAGGTTGACTGAAATCCTATGTTTCCAAATGCTCTGTTTTGCATGTGCATTCCTATCCTATTCATGTGTTTTTCCTGTCCGTGCGTTTATAGAATCCTCCAATTCTATGGAGCCCTTACAGATTTACTTCATTTTCAGATAGGCATCCAAGAAAACTCTGTGTGTTATGTCCTGCTCCTGCCGTCATCCATCCCACCCGAGGTGCAGCATCGACAGAAGCGTTCACTGCAGTAGAGATCCCCCCTGCAGACTTTCTTTTGCTGCTTTAGATCATCTTCCCCGTTGCTGACAGTCACGCCAACTGCATTACCATCATTGACTGAGCATATGAACATGAGGACTACACAGTTCCGGAAGATAGGTCGCAATCTTTCGTGTTTGCTTACGTTATACATCGGTTATTATTACCCGCTACTTTATCGTTCAAACTTGTGTTTTAAAATGCCTGTGGGTCTCATATCAAGGCGGCAACGAATAGTACCTGCCTACTATCTGGTTCATCTGGGGTCTTCTATGTGGTTAATGTTGGGTGGGCAACAAACAATAGATGATACATTGTCTATCTTTTTAAACTGAAGCTATAATCTACCTGCTATCATTAGTTTTGGATCCATCCACTCATTTGCTACCATCAGTCTTGATTTTTGCATGCACCCCTTAGGCCTTACAAAATCTAACTATTTTTTTATTATGCATGTCAGATATTATACACAATCGTACTGAACATGTAGAGAAAAAGAGAACACCGTTGTGTGGGAATATAATGTCATGCAGACGCCGCCCCATGGTGGGCAAAGTTGCCCCCCCTCCTGCATTTCTAGATTGTATTCCAGAGGAAGATAACTGTTTAGATGGGGATTCAGAAGGAGCTGACCACGCCTGTTTACCACCTGAGGTGTTTGCTCTAACCTGGCATGCTGATGTTGGTCATATCATGCATATGGCGCCTCACATTGCTTACATTATACATCTTATATGTCATCAGCTTAGTTTAGATTTGCTTTGTGTGAATGCCACCTGTTTGGTTTCTAAATCATACTCCCACCATTCCTAAATATTTGTCTTTTTAGAGATTTCAACAAGTGACTACATACAGAACAAAATGAGTGAATCTACACTCTAAAATATGTCTATATACATCCGTATGTGGTAGTCCAATTGAAATCTCTAAAAAGACAAATATTTAGGAACGGAGGGAGTATATGGGAATTATGCAATGCCATCTTCTTTAGCTGGGCATCATATACGTGAATCATGCAATGCCATCCTGTTTAGCCAGTCATCGTATATGTGAATTGTATCATGCCATATTTTTTCCATAATGTATTCCATTTGTCAACAATGCTTATACATTCATCTACTCTTCCTGTGCATCAGCCATTTGAGTCGGTCATGGGAAAACCTGGAGTGAAAACAAGGTCTTCTGAGAAGTTAGTGCTACCCGTCAATACAGATTTCTTACTGGTTACAGATAGCTCCTCAGACGAGGATTCAGAGACAGATGACCAGTCGTATTCCCCCCCGAGGTGCATGCTCTAACTTGGCTGGGTTATATTGCTCATATCATGCATATGGTATTTTGCATTGCCATGCCATCTGCTTAGAATAGACATGCTTTGTGTGAATGCCTCCTGTTTGCTTTCTTTATCAGATATGTGAATTATGCAATGCCATGTTTTTCAGCCAGTTATCATATATGTGAATTATGCACCGCCATGTAGGCAGGCATCATATATGTGAATTATCTCATGTGATCTTTTTTTCATTATGTATTCCATTTGTTGACAATCTGTGTATATTGAACTACTCTTCATGTGTATCAGCCATTTGAGCGAGTTATGGAAAAATCTGGAGTGAAAACAAGGTCTTCAGAGTAGGCAATGGTACCTGTTGAAGCATATATCTCGATGGTTACAGGGAGCTCCTCAGAGGAGGATTCAGAGCCAGATGACCAGTCCTATATCCCACCTGAGGTGTATGCTCTAAGTTGCAATGTTTATATTTCCCATATGATGCATATGATGTCTTGCATTGCTTAGTTTAGACATCATATGCACAATATTGAATTCCATCTGCTTAGTTTAGAGATCATACATGCGAGTGCCAGCTGCTTAGTATATGAATCAATTATGTCAATTATATCATGCCATCCTGTATACTTAGACAACATGTATGTGAATTATTTCATCCCAACCTATTTAGAAAGACATCATATAGTTTTGTCATGTCATCCTATTTAGATACTCATCATATGTTGAATTATGCCATTATATCCTGTTAAGTTATCCATCGTATATCTGAAACTGTGTCATGCTATCCTGTTTAGTTAGGCATCATATATGTGAAATTGTGTCATGCTGTCCTATTTGGTTAGACAACATATATGTGAATTACCACATCTGTCTATCGTACAATGTCTGTACGTTCAATTTCTTTTCTTGTTTATCAGCCATTTTAATTGGAGGGGGTGATGGCATTATCTAAGGGAGCAAAAACCCATTTTTCACAAAAGACAGTGCTACCCGTCAATGCAGATAGAACCATGGTTGTACTGGCCCACAAACTAGCCCCACCACACATAATCGAGACTCTTCCAGATTGCACACTTACACCATTGGGCAGAGAACCAGCTACAACCCATCTAACCACAACCCCAGCGGATAGTAACCCACTTCTAGTTGACAAAGCACAATGTCCACCACAAAGTACCCCCACACGAGCAGTTTGTAAAGCTACTGCGGTGCCCAAAGCATGAAGACCACCACAGCTAACCCAAACTCCATGTTTAAAGCAGAAGAGCAACTGTTCTCAGGTCAGATTCTGTAGCTATGGTCCATACTCCTTTGCTGTTGCATCACTGTATTTACTCATACCAACTACTTCTGAATTTGAAGGATCCAATTGAAACTCCAAGGGCGTAACAGGTATGTTTTAAACCTATTTCTTTAACTGGATTGTTGTTCTAACTTCTTGCTCTATGTTGATTTTAGTTTAAGTTGTATAAACAGTTATGTTCTCATGTGATGCACATTGCAAGTGTTGCCAATGCTGTGTAGTTTCTCACACTTATATTCTGTCTATGCTGCTGTGGCTTAAAAATATATGAGTTGAACTGTGTCTCTATCTTGATTAGGCAACATAAACTAGAATGATATGGACAATACAGTGACCATAGTACATAGATATATGTTTGTTTCATGTTGTTATCCTGTCCACCTTACTACTGAACCGGTTTACCAAAATGAGTTTCATATACTACAAGCTAAACCTGTGATGTGTCTGCTTGTTTCTCTTGTAGTATGCAAACATAATATTGGAGAACAACACCCCACTATGCAATGGTAGAGAAAGTAATGAAGATAAGGTTCAATATAGTGAGACAACCCTGTTGGTCTCCAAGAAAGGTGATAAAAATGATCTTGTAGACAGTGAGAAAACCCCACAGTCCTGCGTTGATGTAGTGTTCGAGTTACTGGCCAGTACCACTGGCACAAGCTCTTCGAACTTGCTGCCTGAATCACTTCGGCTTCTTCAGTCTCAGCTACAATCTGAAAGGCATCAGTCAGCTGTGCTGCGGCAAGAAGCCAAAGGACTGAGGAAGTCCCCGCAGAAATCAGATGCGTACTTTCTTGTGCAATAGCAAGCGCTGGAGGATTTAAGTGCCAAACAAGTGATAGTTAATAAGCTTGCTAAGCATCTTTCCAGCATTATGGGTACCCAGGATATTGTTTCTTGAGCTCTTCTGAAGTGGTTTCAGTTCTGGACCTGTTTTGCTGCGGCGTTTATATGCTGCTTTGTTCCCTATATTTGCACTGGTGGCGAACTTTGATGCCCTGTGGATGTAATATGTGTAATAGCTGTGATAGCCTAGCGTAAGTTGCTTGCTTATTTATTTCCTTGTTGTCTTGTTTATTTGTTTGCTTGTAGTCAGTGTAGTTCTTTTTTTGCGATTTGCTAGTGGCCGCAATAACCTATTTTTTAAAAACTAGGCCACAATAACCATGGGCTACATATTTACTGTAGTGACATTGGGCCTCCTACCGGCCGTAGAAACAATGGGCCTTCTACGGGCCATAGAAACAATGGGCCTTCTACGAGCCGTATCATCAATGGGCCTTATATGGGCCGTATGATCAATCGGCCAAACATGGCCAATAACAGACCGCATTATAGCCATAAACGAGCTAGAGTTGGAATCGTCCGTTCATGGGCCGACCATAATGGGCCGTCATTAATAGGCCATATTTGATAATGCTATGAAAACGGCCCAACGTATTAATGGTCCACAAACGGGCCGACTGTAACAACGAGCTGAATTTGGCCCACAAGCAGAAAATGACAGTAACGGGCCGTAAGTAACCGAATGTTGGAAATGAGCCCAAGAATAAATGGGCCCTGAGAAGGCCGAAAGATAACATGGGCTGGAAACGGACCAATGGAATAATGGGTCGTTAATGGGTATAAAGTGACACACTGTTCATTACGGGCCAGTTTCACCATGGGCCATTAATGGGCCAAGAGTTACAAAGGGCCTCATATGGGCCGAAAGACGTCATGGGCCATACATGGGCCGGAAGTTAAAATAGGCTGGAATCATATTGGACGGCCCAGATGACGCTACTGGGCCTAATTCGGATAGGCCGTAATGGGCCCTGTGTTAGCGGGCTGTAAATGGCTGTATGCGAACATGTCGTCAACAGGCTTTCCATGGGCCGGCCCGCCACCTTTTGACCAAGTCAAACGGGTCAGCCTTTTAACAGGAATGGGCCTCTATTGGGCCGTGCCACGTGTCGATGTATCATAGGCGCCTTTGGTCCAATGAGTGGATGACATATGTCCCAACGGTGAGACGACATGTGTTTACTCCAGCCAATGATGATTTTACACATTGAAAATCCCCATTAGTCGGGGCTGTTAATGGGTTATCGGATCCAAAATCGGACCCGATAGCTTAACGGCATTCCGTTATGGTGGATGCCACGTGTCGGTCACCCTTGACGAAAGCACTTCTATGACGCGCGAATTATCGTCATGGAAGTGGCCACTTCCGTGATGATAATTTTGGTAATGTCATGGAACACTTCTACGACAGCACAGGTATGACTATCTTGATTCTGTCATAAAACCGTCATGGATGTACATGCATGACAGAAAACGTGACCTACTGTGACAAACACGTATCATCATGGAAGTGTATTTTTTTTGTAGTGGTACAATGTGCAAAAATCAAATTCGAGCTACATGCACACATGACAGTGCACCTAAATGGATTGCAAAAACACATGTGTCTCACTGGGTGCATGTTTACTCCCCGTGCAACAAATTTCAAACAATGAGAATCTTGATTTTAAATTCTAGTACATCCAAAACTTATTTGAAGTTCATGAAACTTATCGTGTTGTCATATGGACACCAATACAAAGTTGCATTGTACTTTTTTGGGTCAAATTTGAGACCAGTTTTGATGTAATCTTTATCTAATTACAAACATGAGATTATTAATAATTGGGAACCAATATCCCAAACGGACTATTTATTCGAACCGTGACCGTTAGACCAACAATGGATATGTGTCATGCTTTAGTTAAGCAAAAAATAAAGTGGCATCACTAATCATCCAAATAGAAAAACAATATACGTGCCGCCACGCGACCCGTGTACCGTGCGAGAAGGCGCGAGTTGACGGGACGCATGCGAGCAGTCCGCCGTGCAGGCAGACCGGGAGGCGTGCGTGCAGTTGTGCGAATTGACGGAGGCTTGCTCGCTGCGCAGTGTCATTGGGAGGCATGCGAGTAGCTGTGTGAAACGACGGTAGGCATGCCAGCAGTCTGATGCGCAGGCTCACCGAGAGGCGAGCTAGCGGTTTGACCGCGGCCCGCCTCTCTCTCGCTACTCCATATTAATGGTGCGCCTGAGCGGCCGCACTCCCATCCTCGCCCCACACACAATCCCCTCTCTCCGCTTGCATCCTCGATGCCGCTCTCAGTCATCAAAGCCGTCAATGTATGAGGATGCCGCCGAAGCGCCCCATCGGAAGGAGTGGCGACGCCGAGGCTGCTAAAGCACTGGACCACGACATGGATTTGGAGACAAAGGTTGCCATCGTAGACGCGTCGAGCTTCCACGGCCAGAGGCGGAGTTCCACACCGACTCTTGTGACGACTCGGGCGACGACTTCGACAACCACTCCGGCGACGATGACGGACAACTGGTTAGTCATCTATACCCATTTATGTGGCAAATAGATCCCAGGGTTTATCTGGTTACTCTTGCCTCCCCCTTTTTGGAATAGAAATCCTATGGTTATGTTCTCCCAATCCATGAAATCAGAGTAAGTTTTGTTAGATCCGTGTAGTGTATTGATTGTTTGAATGGTACAAGTGATAACTAATTGGTTGTTTCATCTGTGGAAATGATTTCTGCTAGTAATCCGACTAGGGTTAGTGTTCGTGCTGATAATTCCTAGCCAGGACTTGACAATTGATTTTGAATGACATACATATGTTTTTACCATTATTTTCTTTAAGATTGGTCTATACATAGATAAATGTGCTTAAAAATCGAACCATAATCTATGGATATGTATAAATAAATAGCCATAAAATCCTAGTCCTACTTCACGACATATAATCGTTGATTTGATGCCAATTTTTGGCGTCAAATTAATAGCCATAAAAACCCTCACCCCCGCCCGCCACCCCATGCCTCCGGTCCCTATTCACACCTGCACAAGCTCCTCCGTGTCTATGCATGGCACCGCCTATCGCGGCGGTAACCATTTAGCTCAACGCCTGCCGCCACCGCCAGGCTGCCGGTAAACCCCACCGCATTTTGCCACTTCCGCTTGCTGCTGCCTATCGCCATCGACTTTCTCGATGCTTCTCGCGGTCAACTTAGCTCCGCTCGGTTGGGGAATCTGCCGTACTAAGGTTTTTTTCTCATGGACGGCAAGGTAACTAATTTAATGAGATATTATCTCATCTCTTATCCCAGTTCATCTGCCTCCTTTAATCACCCGGCGGAAATTGCTGTGGATTCATTTTTATTCATGCTAATTTTAGGGTTTTCTTTCATTCATAGAGTGTACAGTGCGCCAACACATCAAGACCTGGCGACCTCCGCCATAGATTCCATCTCACCGTACCAGATGACTTGAGCATGTGCGTGGTATGTTCAATCTCACCCTAAATCGGTTCGCATGGCCTACTTTCCTGAAGATATTCTAAATATTGCTACATTTGGACAAATGGTGCCACATGCACCATATACGTCAAAGGGGATTTCCCCCCTCTTCTTTCTATATTAGGAAAATTAATGATGTATTGTTCTTTCGATTACTCTCATATTTCCATGACATCATGTTTACCCTATCTGTTTAATTATAGATTTTTGTCCTTCGATTTCAACTGTTGTACAGTTCTTTCAATTTGGGCCCATATTTGCATGTTACCATATTTTATTTAACAATCCTACCATTTTCTGCAGCGCATCCCTTGCTATGCAACAGATTCTGTAGTGCACAATTTTTCCCTTTACATAGATCAAGGCTGCACGGATGTCATACTGCACACAAACCATGGATTTGCAATCGTTGCTACTGTATTACTCGATGAAAGTGGTGACTCCTATTTTGGCGCTGGCTTTTGGAAAGAAATTTCTAAGTTTTATGTACTGAAAGCTGGCCCTAAAATTGGACTGCACATAAAAGGGCGTGGTCATGAGATATATGCTAACTTTCCCGACAGAACTATCTGTCCTTAGTTTGTTCAAAGTAAGTTATCTTTTCAACTATCTGCATGTTGACTTACCCAGCAATGTTAAATGAATTGTGTAGTATTTAAGCAACCAATTGTTATTCGCTTTTCTGACTATATTCCTACCTAATAACTTCTAGTTACCAATACACTTTTCTATTGCCCTGTCACTACAAGAAATATGTCAACTTGTGACCTTCTTTTAGTGACAGTGGGTGAATTGGTCATAAATCTACGACCATTTAGAGTCCATTGGTCAAAAGCTGTTTTGGAGGGTCCAAACCCTAAACCATAACGACCATTTTGGTCAGAAAGGTCGCAATTGCCTTATACGAGATGGTCGTAAATTTGTGAATATGATTTACAATGTTATTTCTTGTTGATTATGACCTATTTACATAGTCGTAAATGTCTAGGATGATCTGATTTGACATGACTTGGCAGACACCTCAGCAATCTCGCCTACATGGCATGTTTAGGTGTCATCCCAATTACATGTCACTATTAACCACTTAATTTTGTTTCCTATTGACAGGTGGAACCCGTGGGACCAACACCACCCACATGCTCCCATTGACATGTGGGGCCTGTCCCATCGAGTGGGACCCGCACCGCCCACATGTTTCCAATGATGTGTAGGACCCACCCTACGGATCTAGCGCGTGGGGCCTGCAGCACCTACGAGCCCACCAACCTGACGTGTGGGACTAGGGAGACTACGTGTTCGCAACAAATCATAAGCAGGCGGCAGAAATAAAAAGAGGCAACACGAGGATTCGAACCCGCGACCTCGTGGGGCGCTGAGTGTGGGCAAACAAACGGGCTAGCACTCAGCTTGTGATATATTCCCCCACGCAACTAATTTATACAGTCATTCGTCTGTTGGGCCTGGACCGACTGGGCCATCCTCACGATGCTCCGGGGCTTCTTTCTGCTCACGGCCATGGGCTGGCCCAGCACGCGACCATGAAAAGTTAATCAAGCTTTTGAAAAAGAAAAGTGCAAAACAAACATGGGCAAAGGGGGTTTCGATCCTGTGCCACACCACACAAAGCAGTAGAATCATACCACCACGCGACCACCTCAGTTTTGATATTCTACTACAATCAATTCTTTTATAGATAAAGATTCCTGGGCTTGGGCCAAAATCGTGATAGGCCTCCCCTTCTCTCCATCTTTTTTACATTAACACAACGGTCCGCCGAGTGGGCTCACGGCCCATAGCCTATTAGCAGGCGTTTTTATGTCCTGTATGCTTATTATTATTATTTTCTATTTAATTTCTTCTTCTTTCAAATAATTCGGGATTTCAAAAGAGTTTCAAACATAAAAAGTGAATTTGTTGGAAAAATGTACGTGAAAAAATAAAATGTATGCGGAGTAAAAGGAGTTCATGATATTAAAGAAATGTTCAAGTATTGAAATAATGCTTGTGAATTTGGCCCAAAAAAATTGAATTCAAAAAATGTTCATGATTCTTTCATAAAAAGATCGCAAAAATGATCATAAATTTCAAAAAAACTCATTGATTCAAAAATATTCATCATTTCCAAGTTTGTAATTTTTTTAGTAACTACGTGACAAATGTGATGCAACGCCCAGGTTTTAAATTTTCATGATTTTTACAAATTCTCATGTATATGAAAATTTGAAAAACACTATACAGAAAATAATGTTTACGCAATGGTTTATCATGTATTCTAAAAATGTTAATCCAAGCATTAGAAAAATATGTTAAACATTTTTTGATTAAATGTTGACGAAGTTTTTTTAAATGTTAAACTTGCAGTAATGTTAAATATGTATAGAATATGGTGTTGTTCCACTTTGCAACAAATATTTTCTAGGTTCTTCAAAAAACAAATATTAATCTTGTATTGGAAAAATGTTCTTAATGCATATAAAAAATATAGAATGAAAACTTTTTACACCCAATCATTTGGTCAAGTGTGCATTAAATATGGCCTAGTATTTTAGAAAAATTATTTGGTCCAATTTTGCAACAAATATTTCGGAGGTCCTTCACAAAAAAAACTCATTTCAGGCACTCAAAAAATGGAAAATTAAATTTTCCGTGCAAATAAAATGAAAACTTCCTTAGGCAACATTGTTTGCCATTTTAATATGCACCCTTGTGCACGATATGAGATCATTTGAACAAACTATGCCATGAATGTGGCCATAAGATTGATCATTTTGCTTGAAAGCCATGAATCTTCACGCATGATAGCTCATTTTCGAGAACACTTTTTTAAAATAATTACCGTATTACAAGTTTATTATTTTTCCTGGAAACTTGGTCACATATAATGACACAATGCGAAGGTTTTCCCATTTTTTGATTTTTTTGAATTTTTTATGCCCGTTTCAAAATGCGGTCAAAACGGCGGGCTTGACCATTCCTAGGTAGTGGTTGAATCTTGGAATTTTTTTGATGTTTCTCTAATTAAATAGGTACTTATGTTCCTAGAAATGATTTTTGGAAAAAATAAATAGCAAACTATGAGGCAGTTGCAGTTCAAATTTGACCCGCTTCCAGCTGAGTCGGCGGGAATTTGTCTTTTTCACCAGAGGTGGATCAAAACTTTTTACACCCAACCATTTGGTCAATTTTGCATTAAATATGGTATAGTATTTTATAAAATTGATTAGGTCCAATTTTGCAACAAATATATGGTAGGTCCTTCACAAAAAAAACTCATTTCAGGCACTCAGAAAATGGAAAATTAATTTTCCGTGCAAAGAAAATAAAAACTTCCTTAGGCAACATTGTTTGCCATTCCAATATGCATCCTTGTGCATGATATGAGATCATTTGAACAAACTATGCCATGAATGTGGCCATAAGATTGATCATTTTGCCTGAAAGCCATTAATCTTCACGCATGATAGCTCATTTACGTGAACACTTTTTAAAAATAATTTTCGTATTACAAGTTTATTATTTTTCTTGGAAACTTGGTCACATATAATGACACAATGCAAAGGTTTTCCCATTTTTTGATTTTTTGTGAATTTTTTATGCCCGTTTCAAAATGCGGTCAAAACGGCGGGCTTGACCGTTCCTAGCTAGTGGTTGAATCTTGGAATTTTTTTGATGTTTTCTGATTAAATAGGTACTTATGTACGTAGAAATGATTTTTGAAAAAAATAAATAGCAAACTATGAGGCAGCTGCAGTTCAAATTTGACCCGCTTCCACCTGAATCGGCGGGAATTTGTCTTTTTCACCAGAGGTGGATCAAAACTTTTTACACCCAACCATTTGGTCAATTTTGCATTAAATATGGTCTAGTATTTTATAAAATTTATTAGGTCCAATTTTGCAACAAATATATGGTAGGTCCTTCACAAAAAAAACTCATTTCAGGCACTCAGAAAATGGAAAATTAATTTTCCGTGCAAAGAAAATGAAAACTTCCTTAGGCAACATTGTTTGCCATTTCAATATGCACCCTTGTGCACGATATGAGATCATTTGAACAAACTATGCCATGAATGTGGCCATAAGATTGATCATTTTGCTTGAAAGCCATGAATCTTCACGCATGATAGCTCATTTCTGAGAACACTTTTTTAAAATAATTACCGTATTACAAGTTTATTATTTTTCCTGGAAACTTGGTCAGATATAATGACACAATGCGAATGTTTTCCCATTTTTTTGATTTTTTTTGAATTTTTTATGCCCGTTTCAAAATGTGGTCAAAACGGCGGGCTTGACCGTTCCTAGCTAGTGGTTGAATCTTGGAATTTTTTTGATGTTTCTCTGATTAAATAGGTACTTATGTACCTAGAAATGATTTTTGGAAAAAATAAATAGCAAACTATGAGGCAGCTGCAGTTCAAATTTGACCCGCTTCCAACTGAATCGGCGGGAATTTGTCTTTTTCACCAGAGGTGGATCAAAACTTTTTACACCCAACCATTTGGTCAATTTTGCATTAAATATGGTCTAGTATTTTATAAAATTGATTAGGTCCAATTTTGCAACAAATATATGGTAGGTCCTTCACAAAAAAACTCATTTCAGGCACTCAGAAAATGGAAAATTAATTTTCCGTGCAAAGAAAATGACAACTTCCTTAGGCAACATTGTTTGCCATTCCAATATGCATCCTTGTGCACGATATGAGATCATTTGAACAAACTATGTCATGAATGTGGCCATAAGATTGATCATTTTGCCTGAAAGCCATGAATCTTCATGCATGATAGCTCATTTATAAGAACATTTTTTAAAAATAATTTCTGTATTACAAGTTTATTATTTTTCCTGGAAACTTGGTCACATATAATGACACAATGCGAAGGTTTTCCCATTTTTAGATTTTTTTTGAATTTTTTATGCCCGTTTCAAAATGCGGTCAAAACAGCGGGCTTGACCGTTCCTAGCTAGTGGTTGAATCTTGGAATTTTTTTGATGTTTCTCTGATTAAATAGGTACTTATGTACCTAGAAATGATTTTTGGAAAAAAAAATAAATAGCAAACTATGAGGCAGCTGCAGTTCAAATTTGACCCGCTTCCAGCTGAATCAGCGGGAATTTGTCTTTTTCACCAGAGGTGGATCAAAACTTTTTACACCCAACCATTTGGTCAATTTTGCATTAAATATGGTCTAGTATTTTATAAAATTGATTAGGTCCAATTTTGCAACAAATATATGGTAGGTCCTTCACAAAAAAAACTCATTTCAGGCACTCAGAAAATGGAAAATTAATTTTTCGTGCAAAGAAAATGAATACTTCCTTAGGCAACATTGTTTGCCATTCCAATATGCATCCTTGTGCATGATATGAGATCATTTGAACAAACTATGCCATGAATGTGGCCATAAGATTGATCATTTTGCCTGAAAGCCATTAATCTTCACGCATGATAGCTCATTTATGAGAACACTTTTTAAAAATAATTTCCGTATTACAAGTTTATTATTTTTCTTGGAAACTTGGTCACATATAATGACACAATGCGAAGGTTTTCCCATTTTTTGATTTTTTTTGAATTTTTTATGCCCGTTTCAAAATGCGGTCAAAACGGCGGGCTTGACCGTTCCTAGCTAGTGGTTGAATCTTGGAATTTTTTTGATGTTTTCTGATTAAATAGGTACTTATGTACCTAGAAATGATTTTTGAAAAAAATAAATAGCAAACTATGAGGCAGCTGCAGTTCAAATTTGACCCGCTTCCAGCTGAATCGGCGGGAATTTGTCTTTTTCACCAGAGGTGGATCAAAACTTTTTACACCCAACTATTTGGTCAATTTTGCATTAAATATGGTCTAGTATTTTATAAAATTTATTAGGTCCAATTTTGCAACAAATATATGGTAGGTCCTTCACAAAAAAAACTCATTTCAGGCACTCAGAAAATGGAAAATTAATTTTCCGTGCAAAGAAAATGAAAACTTCCTTAGGCAACATTGTTTGCCATTTCAATATGCACCCTTGTGCACGATATGAGATCATTTGAACAAACTATGCCATGAATGTGGCCATAAGATTGATCATTTTGCTTGAAAGCCATGAATCTTCACGCATGATAGCTCATTTCTGAGAACACTTTTTTAAAATAATTACCGTATTACAAGTTTATTATTTTTCCTAGAAACTAGGCCAGATATAATGACACAATGCGAATGTTTTCCCATTTTTTTGATTTTTTTTGAATTTTTTATGCCCGTTTCAAAATGTGGTCAAAACGGCGGGCTTGACCGTTCCTAGCTAGTGGTTGAATCTTGGAATTTTTTTGATGTTTCTCTGATTAAATAGGTACTTATGTACCTAGAAATGATTTTTGGAAAAAATAAATAGCAAACTATGAGGCAGCTGCAGTTCAAATTTGACCCGCTTCCAACTGAATCGGCGGGAATTTGTCTTTTTCACCAGAGGTGGATCAAAACTTTTTACACCCAACCATTTGGTCAATTTTGCATTAAATATGGTCTAGTATTTTATAAAATTGATTAGGTCCAATTTTGCAACAAATATATGGTAGGTCCTTCACAAAAAAACTCATTTCAGGCACTCAGAAAATGGAAAATTAATTTTCCGTGCAAAGAAAATGACAACTTCCTTAGGCAACATTGTTTGCCATTCCAATATGCATCCTTGTGCACGATATGAGATCATTTGAACAAACTATGCCATGAATGTGGCCATAAGATTGATCATTTTGCCTGAAAGCCATGAATCTTCATGCATGATAGCTCATTTATAAGAACATTTTTTAAAAATAATTTCTGTATTACAAGTTTATTATTTTTCCTGGAAACTTGGTCACATATAATGACACAATGCGAAGATTTTCCCATTCTTAGATTTTTTTTGAATTTTTTATGCCCGTTTCAAAATGCGGTCAAAACGGCGGGCTTGACCGTTCCTAGCTAGTGGTTGAATCTTGGAATTTTTTTGATGTTTCTCTGATTAAATAGGTACTTATGTACCTAGAAATGATTTTTGGAAAAAAATAAATAGCAAACTATGAGGCAGCTGCAGTTCAAATTTGACCCGCTTCCAGCTGAATCAGCGGGAATTTGTCTTTTTCACCAGAGGTGGATCAAAACTTTTTACCCCCAACCATTTGGTCAATTTTGCATTAAATATGGTCTAGTATTTTATAAAATTGATTAGGTCCAATTTTGCAACAAATATATGGTACGTCCTTCACAAAAAAAAACTCATTTCAGGCACTCAGAAAATGGAAAATTTATTTTCCGTGCAAAGAAAATGAATACTTCCTTAGGCAACATTGTTTGCCATTCCAATATGCATCCTTGTGCATGATATGAGATCATTTGAACAAACTATGCCATGAATGTGGCCATAAGATTGATCATTTTGCCTGAAAGCCATTAATCTTCACGCATGATAGCTCATTTATGAGAACACTTTCTAAAAATAATTTCCGTATTACAAGTTTATTATTTTTCTTGGAAACTTGGTCACATATAATGACACAATGCGAAGGTTTTCCCATTTTTTGATTTTTTTTGAATTTTTTATGCCCGTTTCAAAATGCGGTCAAAACGGCGGGCTTAACCGTTCCTAGCTAGTGGTTGAATCTTGGAATTTTTTTGATGTTTTCTGATTAAATTGGTACTTATGTACCTAGAAATGATTTTTGAAAAAAATAAATAGCAAACTATGAGGCAGCTGCAGTTCAAATTTGACCCGCTTCCAGCTGAATCGGCGGGAATTTGTCTTTTTCACCAGAGGTGGATCAAAACTTTTTACACCCAACCATTTGGTCAATTTTGCATTAAATATGGTCTAGTATTTTATAAAATTTATTAGGTCCAATTTTGCAACAAATATATGGTAGGTCCTTCACAAAAAAAAACTCATTTCAGGCACTCAGAAAATGGAAAATTAATTTTCCGTGCAAAGAAAATGAAAACTTCCTTAGGCAACATTGTTTGCCATTTCAATATGCACCCTTGTGCACGATATGAGATCATTTGAACAAACTATGCCATGAATGTGGCCATAAGATTGATCATTTTGCTTGAAAGCCATGAATCTTCACGCATGATAGCTCATTTCTGAGAACACTTTTTTAAAATAATTACCGTATTACAAGTTTATTATTTTTCCTGGAAACTTAGTCAGATATAATGACACAATGCGAATGTTTTCCCATTTTTTTGATTTTTTTTGAATTTTTTATGCCCGTTTCAAAATGTGGTCAAAACGGCGGGCTTGACCGTTCCTAGCTAGTGGTTGAATCTTGGAATTTTTTTGATGTTTCTCTGATTAAATAGGTACTTATGTACCTAGAAATGATTTTTGGAAAAAATAAATAGCAAACTATGAGGCAGCTGCAGTTCAAATTTGAGCCGCTTCCAACTGAATCGGCGGGAATTTGTCTTTTTCACCAGAGGTGGATCAAAACTTTTTACACCCAACCATTTGGTCAATTTTGCATTAAATATGGTCTAGTATTTTATAAAATTGATTAGGTCCAATTTTGCAACAAATATATGGTAGGTCCTTCACAAAAAAACTCATTTCAGGCACTCAGAAAATGGAAAATTAATTTTCCGTGCAAAGAAAATGACAACTTCCTTAGGCAACATTGTTTGCCATTCCAATATGCATCCTTGTGCACGATATGAGATCATTTGAACAAACTATGCCATGAATGTGGCCATAAGATTGATCATTTTGCCTGAAAGCCATGAATCTTCATGCATGATAGCTCATTTATAAGAACATTTTTTGAAAATAATTTCTGTATTACAAGTTTATTATTTTTCCTGGAAACTTGGTCACATATAATGACACAATGCGAAGGTTTTCCCATTTTTAGATTTTTTTTGAATTTTTTATGCCCGTTCCAAAAAGCGGTCAAAACGGCGGGCTTGACCGTTCCTAGCTAGTGGTTGAATCTTGGAATTTTTTTGATGTTTCTCTGATTAAATAGGTACTTATGTACCTAGAAATGATTTTTGGAAAAAAATAAATAGCAAACTATGAGGCAGCTGCAGTTCAAATTTGACCCGCTTCCAGCTGAATCAGCGGGAATTTGTCTTTTTCACCAGAGGTGGATCAAAACTTTTTACACCCAACCATTTTGTCAATTTTGCATTAAATATGGTCTACTATTTTATAAAATTGATTAGGTCCAATTTTGCAACAAATATATGGTAGGTCCTTCACAAAAAAAAACTCATTTCAGGCACTCAGAAAATGGAAAATTAATTTTCCGTGCAAAGAAAATGAATACTTCCTTAGGCAACATTGTTTGCCATTCCAATATGCATCCTTGTGCATGATATGAGATCATTTGAACAAACTATGCCATGAATGTGGCCATAAGATTGATCATTTTGCCTGAAAGCCATTAATCTTCACGCATGATAGCTCATTTATGAGAACACTTTTTAAAAATAATTTCCGTATTAGAAGTTTATTATTTTTCCTGGAAACTTGGCCACATATAATGACACAATGCGAAGGTTTTCCCATTTTTTGATTTTTTTGAATTTTTTATGCCCGTTTCAAAATGCGGTCAAAACGGCGGGCTTGACCGTTCCTAGCTAGTGGTTGAATCTTGGAATTTTTTTGATGTTTCTCTGATTAAATAGGTACTTATGTACCTAGAAATGATTTTTGGAAAAAATAAATAGCAAACTATGAGGCAGCTGCAGTTCAAATTTGACCCGCTTCCAGCTGAATCGGCGGGAATTTGTCTTTTTCACCAGAGGTGGATCAAAACTTTTTACACCCAACCATTTGGTCAATTTTGCATTAAATATGGTCTAGTATTTTATAAAATTGATTAGGTCCAATTTTGCAACAAATATATGGTAGGTCCTTCACAAAAAAAACTCATTTCACGCACTCAGAAAATGGAAAATTAATTTTCCGTGCAAAGAAAATGAAAACTTCCTTAGGCAACATTGTTTGCCATTTCAATATGCACCCTTGTGCACGATATGAGATCATTTAAACAAACTATGCCATGAATGTGGCCATAAGATTGATCATTTTGCTTGAAAGCCATGAATCTTCACGCATGATAGCTCATTTCTGAGAACACTTTTTTAAAATAATTACCCTATTGCAAGTTTATTATTTTTCCTGGAAACTTGGTCACATATAATGACACAACGCGAAGGTTTTCCCATTTTTTGATTTTTTTTGAATTTTTTATGCCCGTTTCAAAATGCGGTCAAAACGGCGGGCTTGACCGTTCCTAGCTAGTGGTTGAATCTTGGAATTTTTTTGATGTTTCTCTGATTAAATAGGTACTTATGTACCTAGAAATGATTTTTGGAAAAAATAAATAGCAAACTATGAGGCAGCTGCAGTTCAAATTTGACCCGCTTCCAACTGAATCGGCGGGAATTTGTCTTTTTCACCAAAGGTGGATCAAAACTTTTTACACCCAACCATTTGGTCAATTTTGCATTAAATATGGTCTAGTATTTTATAAAATTGATTAGGTCCAATTTTGCAACAAATATATGGTAGGTCCTTCACAAAAAAAAACTCATTTCAGGCACTCAGAAAATGGAAAATTAATTTTCCGTGCAAAGAAAATGACAACTTCCTTAGGCAACATTGTTTTCCATTCCAATATGCATCCTTGTGCACGATATGAGATCATTTGAACAAACTATGCCATGAATGTGGCCATAAGATTGATCATTTTGCCTGAAAGCCATGAATCTTCATGCATGATAGCTCATTTATGAGAACACTTTTTAAAAATAATTTCCGTATTACAAGTTTATTATTTTTCTTGGAAACTTGGTCACATATAATGACACAATGCGAAGGTTTTCCATTTTTTGATTTTTTTTGAATTTTTTATGCCCGTTTCAAAATGCGGTCAAAACGGCGGGCTTGACCGTTCCTACCTAGTGGTTGAATCTTGAATTTTTTTTGATGTTTCTCTGATTAAATAGGTACTTATGTACCTAGAAATGATTTTTGGAAAAAAATAAATAGGAAACTATGAGGCAGCTGCAGTTCAAATTTGACCCGCTTCGAGCTGAATCGGCGGGAATTTGTCTTTTTCACCAGAGGTGGATCAAAACTTTTTGCACCCAACCATTTGGTCAATTTTGCATTAAATATGGTCTAGTATTTTATAAAATTGATTAGGTCCAATTTTGCAACAAATATATGGTAGGTCCTTCACAAAAAAAACTCATTTCACGCACTTAGAAAATGGAAAATTAATTTTCCGTGCAAAGAAAATGAATACTTCCTTGGGCAACATTATTTGCCATTTCAATATGCATCCTTGTGCATGATATGAGATCATTTAAACAAACTATGCCATGAATATGGCCATAAGATTGATCATTTTGCTTGAAAGCCATGAATCTTCACGCATGATAGCTCATTTCTGAGAACACTTTTTTAAAATAATTACCGTCTTACAAGTTTATTATTTTTCCTGGAAACTTAGTCAGATATAATGACACAATGCGAAGGTTTACCCATTTTTTGATTTTTTTTGAATTTTTTATGCCCGTTTCAAAATGCGGTCAAAACGGCGGGCTTGACCGTTCCTAGCTAGTGGTTGAATCTTGGAATTTTTTTGATGTTTCTCTGATTAAATAGGTACTTATGTACCTAGAAATGATTTTTGGAAAAAATAAATAGCAAACTATGAGGCAGCTGTAGTTCAAATTTGACCCGCTTCCAACTGAATCGGCGGGAATTTGTCTTTTTCACCAGAGGTGGATCAAAACTTTTTACACCCAACCATTTGGTCAATTTTGCATCAAATATGGTCTAGTATTTTATAAAATTTATTAGGTCCAATTTTGCAACAAATATATGGTAGGTCCTTCACAAAAAAAACTCATTTCAGGCACTCAGAAAATGGAAAATTAATTTTCCGTGCAAAGAAAATGAAAATTTCCTTAGGCAACATTGTTTGCCATTCCAATATGCATCCTTGCGCACGATATGTGATCATTTGAACAAACTATGCCATGAATGTGGCCATAAGATTGATCAGTTTGCCTGAAAGCCATGAATCTTCACGCATGATAGCTCATTTATGAGAACACTTTTTAAAAATAATTTCCGTATTACAAGTTTATTATTTTTCCTGGAAACTTGGTCAGATATAATGACACAATGTGAAGGTTTTCCCATTTTTTGATTTTTTTGAATTTTTTATGCCCGTTTCAAAATGCGGTCAAAACGGCCGGCTTGACCGTTCCTAGCTAGTGGTTGAATCCTAGAATTTTTTTGATGTTTCTTTGATTAAATAGGTACTTATGTACCTAGAAATGATTTTTGGAAAAAATAAATAGCAAACTATGAGGCAGCTGCAGTTCAAATTTGACCCGCTTCCAACTGAATCGGCGGGAATTTGTCTTTTTCACCAGAGGTGGATCAAAACTTTTTACACCCAACCATTTGGTCAATTTTGCATTAAATATGGTCTAGTATTTTATAAAATTGATTAGGTCCAATTTTGCATCAAATATATGGTAGGTCCTTCACAAAAAAAACTCATTTCAGGCACTCAGAAAATGGAAAATTAATTTTCCGTGCAAAGAAAATGAAAAATTCCTTAGGCAACATTGTTTGCCATTCCAATATGCATCCGTGCACGATATGAGATCATTTGAACAAACTATGCCATGAATGTGGCCATAAGATTGATCATTTTGCCTGAAAGCCATGAATCTTCACGCATGATAGCTCATTTATGAGAACACTTTTAAAAAATAATTTCCGTATTACAAGTTTATTATTTTTCCTGGAAACTTGGTCACATATAATGACACAATGCGAAGGTTTTCCAATTTTTTGATTTTTTTGAATTTTTTATGCCCGTTTCAAAATGTGGTCAAAACGGCGGGCTTGACCGTTCCTAGCTAGTGGTTGAAATTTTTTTGATGTTTCTCTGATTAAATAGGTACTTATGTACCTAGAAATGATTTTTGGAAAAAATAACTAGCAAACTATGAGGCAACTACAGTTCAAATTTGACCCGCTTCCAACTAAATCAGCGGGAATTTGTCTTTTTCACCAGAGGTGGATCAAAACTTTTTACACCCAACTATTTGGTCAATTTTGCATTAAATATGGTCTAGTATTTTGTAAAATTGATTAGGTCCAATTTTGCAACAAATATATGGTAGGTCCTTCACAAAAAAAACACATTTCAGGCACTCAGAAAATGGAAAATTAATTTTCCGTGCAAAGAAAATGAAAACTTCCTTAGGCAACATTGTTTGCCATTCCAATATGCACCCTTTTGCACGATATGAGATTGTTTGAACAAACTATGCCATGAATGTGGCCATAAGATTGATCATTTTGCTTAAAAGCCATGAATCTTCACGCATGATAGCTCATTTATGAGAACACTTTTTAAAAATAATTTCCGTATTACTAGTTTATTATTTTTCCTGGAAACTTGGTCACATATAATGACACAATGCAAAGGTTTTCTAATTTTTTGATTTTTTTTTGAATTTTTTATGCCCGTTTCAAAATGCGGTCAAAACGGCGGGCTTGACCGTTCCTAGCTAGTGGTTGAATCTTGGAAAACTTTTGATGTTTCTATGATTAATAGATACTTATGTACCTAGAAATAATTTTTGGAAAAAATAAATAGCAAACTATGAGGCAACTGCAGTTCAAATTTGACCCGCTTCCAGCTGAATCGGCGGAATTTGTCTTTTTTACTAGAGGTGGATCAAAACTTTTTACACCCAACCATTTGATCAATTGTGCATTAATTATGGCCTAGTATTTTAGAAAAATTATTTGGTCCAATTTTGCAAGAAACATATGGTAGATCCTTCACAAAAAACACATTTTGGTCACTCAGAAAATGAAAAATGGTTCTTCTGAGCAATGAAAATGAAAACCTCCCAAAAATCCACATTGTTTGTCATGCCTAAATACACACATGTACAAAATATTGGTTTATTTGAACTAACTATAAGAGGTTAAATATTTGCCTGAATAAGAGGGTACAAACTATAAGAAAAAAAACAAAAAATGCTTAATTCTGATTTGTGGAACCAGCTGTGGCATGGATCAGTGACATGGCAAACATCCATCCGTCCATCCACCCCTTCGCTCTCTCGGCTAACCCTAGCGATCCACTCCCTAGCGCGCAGATCCCTCCCACCTCCCCTCCCCTCGCCGCCACCCGCCCCTCCCCTCGCAGATCCAGATCGCCCCGGCTCGCTGCTCCCCTCCCCTTCCAGATCGCCGCCACCACCTCCCTCCTCCTCCCTCGCCCCGCTTCCCTGCTCTAACTCGACGGGCCGGTGCACCGCCATGACCGCAACGAGCCCAATCCCATCGCCGAATCTCGGAACATCGCCATGGCTCCCTGCTCCGCGGCGGCCGAGTCGGCGCGGGAGCTGCGGGACGCGGTGGCGGCCCTCGCCGTGCGCCGCGCCGGCGACGAGGACGCGCCGCGGTGCCACGCCGTCGCGCTGGACTCCGACGTCCACCGCCTACAGGGCTCCCTCGCCCCCCTCAACCCCGCCACGCTCCACATTACTACTCCATATGCTAGCCGCAGCGAGGGCGGCGACAACATGGCGGAGGCGCAGGCGCCGGCCAAGAAGGGCGGCCACGGCCGCGCGGCCGCCGCCGACCCGCGCCTCCAGGGCATTTCTGACGCCATCCGCGTTGTCCCGCACTTCCCCAAGCAAGGTCCGTCCGCCCATCTCTGTGCGAAACCATTACTACTAACCAACCATAACCCTCCTGTCTGATGTGCTCTGGTCGTTCGGTTGTTGGTGCGGTGCGTGCAGGGATCATGTTCAACGACATCACGGCGCTGCTGCTGCAGCCGGGCGTGTTCAAGGACGCCGTGGACATGTTCGTGGAGCGCTACCGCGGCATGGGCATCGCGATCGTCGCAGGTAAGATCATTACCCTTATCCGACCGACCGGCCCTCTCACGAGTCAATCATGCAGTACCTTCTCACCAAAGTGTATGCCACTTCCATACTAGTGTTGTCTGAAACTGTCCATATTTGCTCCACTGTAAGTGTTACTTTTGGTCAGAAAGGATCCAGTTAGGCAAACTAGACAGATCTGTTATACTCATATAGTATGACACAAGGGAAGCACTGACTTGTTGATTCTTGTTTGTGGCAAGGCCAATCAGAGAGCCTCTATGATTTGGTGTGCTTTTCTTTTTCTTGGTCTGAAAAAAGCAAGTGATCTGAACTGTTCTGTCTTCCCCTGCTGGAGAAGCCAAGTCAAATCTAGTAGCTGATCTTAAATTTGTGTGCTAATATTAAATACTTCTATACCCCACGTGTAAAAGGTAGCCTTAACACTTTGGCTTGATCCACACAGGATCCTCTTGAGCTGTAGATTTTGACATTAGACACTCACCCTTCAGCTTGTTCATTCATGCTGATCCACCTAGTTATTCTGCGTCTTCTTCAGTTGCAAAGGTTAACAATAACATGTTCTAGAACTATCTCTCCCTGACCTATCTCTCTCTGCTTTTGATATTTTACTAGAACTGCCATAAATGTCCAGTATGTGGATTTATATGTTCATATATGCTTGCTGAGTGCTCATAATTTGCTGCAATAACTCTAGGCAGAGCATGGTCAAGCTGGCATGTTTTTTGTTCCTGATTTGAGGTTGTGGCTTTGGACTTGTTCTGCTTCTTACATGTCTCACTATCGTATATGTCAAACTTCAGATCAAGCAAATAACTAATCTGCCTACTCCAGTTTAGAGTACTCCAAAGTTATTCTGTCTTGAGAAACCACAAATTGAAGAAGTGCTTGAAAGCTCCAACTATTGAGTCCTGCTGGCTTTTTTTGTAGGTCTTCTTCTTCCTTGATCTGGTGCAGCAGCAACAATTCAAGGTCATGGTCATGGAGCAACAGCCATATATTTTTTTCTTCTTATTCTTCCCTGAGATGAGATGAGATGAGGTTTGTTTTCCTCAAGGTCAAGGTGCAGCAGCTCGATTTGATTTGATGTGATTGGATTCAGTTTCCTCATGCCTCTCTGTTTGCATTGCAGGCTTTGTTGGTCGGTCTTCAATTCTTCATGCCGCTGCTACTACTGCTACATGAGGACCCTCTTCAATTCTGCATCCGTTGCGGCCGCCGCAGTTTCCACCTCTAAAAGAGCACCTGCTCCTTGTGCGGTTACCCGGCCGCCCGCATCCGCAAGTGTAAGCTCCCCCTCCCTCCGTCCTAGATCTCTAGGTCTGTTGCTGTCATGTGCCATGTTCTTGATGTTGCGCGTCCTCATGTGGATGCCACGAACGGCGCTGCTCCTGCGTGCAGATTTGATTTGCCGCATTAGTATGCGGTTGTTGTCTTGCCGTGGTTGTTCAAATTGAGATGCACCCAGTTGATTCGTCATCTCGAGTCATAATTTTTCTGCATTCCCTGGTGCTGTAGCTTGTTGGATGCATAGTTTGATCTCCCAATGGGAATTATTAGTGAATGGTGATGTCTGTGGTATGCTTGCTGCGTGTATGTCCATCTCTTTACTGTTTTGCTAGAACCATAAATCCTGATGCGCATGATGATCATGGTCTGGTTTGTTAGATCTATTCTGCTCGTGCTTAAAATTTGACATGCCTGGATTCGAAAACTCGTGCTTACAGTTTTCATTTCTATGATCAATTTAGAGAGTTGCACATGTTCTGTACCTATTCTTATTCTTATATGTTCATTCTTATTCTTATTCTTATATTTTGTTCTACTTGGATGCATTGGTACCCCCATCATCGAGCGCACGGATGCAACGGTGGAAAGAAGATGATGGTCGTGTGCATCATCAAGCACACCATGGTGATCATCTACCTTCTCACAAATGCTAACTCAATCCAGATCGACGGTGTCTCTCTCGGTTCCCTTTATTCTCTCCTGCGTTTGTCATGTTAGTGTATGTGTTTTGACTAGTAGAATGGATGTCATGTTATGTTATGTTAGATCTTGCCTATTGAATGGATGGTCGTGGTAGTAGAATGGCATTGTTGTTTTAGGTGCAATGTGTTGCAGTGAGGTTACAGGACCTGCATTTCATGCATATTCATAGTCTCTGTTTTCTTTTATGAATAAAAAAGCATGGTACTAGCTGGATTAGTGTTATCAGTCTAATTATAGAACTGTCCTTTTTTGAATGGAATGTTGATAATATATTCGGTCCATTTGTTCTGATTCTTCTTAGCCTATTCATGTAACAGGGTGGAAATGTCAAAATCTACAGCTCAAAAGGTAGCCTACATGAGCTCCAGGCCTAGGAAATTTCAAGTTCAAAGCGGCGTGTAGCCCTAGCAGCAAAGATTTGTTCTGTTTGACTGTAATAAACTGTAAATATTATAGTACTGTAATAGTAGGCATATCTGGGTTGTAATACACTATGCACAGATTGTAATAGACTATGTACAGGAGCTCCAGGCCTAACAAATTCGACATTTTTTCTGTTCTATTTAAAATATTGATTATTTGTGTGATTTGAAGACGTGTGAAATGTAAACCTGATTAGTGGGCCCCATTTGTGAAAATAATCTAAACAATGCTCACATTTTTGACATGTGGGACCAATATAGGAGATTATGACAAGTGGGACCCATCTAACTTGTGGGACCAGATTGAAAAATATATACTGAAAAACTAAAAAGGCCATGGCCCAAAATATATAAAAAAGGCCAAATTGTTGGGCCAGGCCCATGTAGCTAGACAAAATTCACAGAAAAAATATACAGTAAAAAGGCTGAATTAATGGGCTCGGCCCATCTAAAACACCGAAATGGACCAGGCTGAATCTTGTGCCACATCAGCTTGCCACGCGGATTGGGGAGGCTGCTAGTGACCAAAACGCCACAGTAGGAATATTTTGGTCGTAAACGTCCATGACCTTCTCACAGAGAAGGTCGCTATAGTCAGTTTACGACCCTCAGCTTTTGACCTTCTGTTTTTGGTCACAAAAAGGTCACAAATGAAAAACTATGACCTTTCAGTGACCAATAGTGGAGGTCACAAGATAGCATATTTCTTGTAGTGTGTTTTAACTAAATATTCCCTATACTCTCATTTCTACTAGAAGGTGTCACTAACAAGGAGACTCCGGAGGTGGAGAACGGGCCTACCAACAAGCGGAGGCGGGGCAAGTTAGAACCACAAGCGACTCCAGCAGGCATAAACTTCATCAGCAGCCTCCCCGATGATATGTTGACCGTCATCATCTCCCTCCTCCCAATCAAATGTGGGGCGTAGACAACCATCATTTACTGGCGGTGGCGCCCCCTATGGAACTTCACCCCTCTCGACCTCAGCAACACCCACGAGCTCTGGCATGGCTATCGCAAAAGCTTGGATGTGTTCTCCAAGATCCTCGGCAGTCACCCTGGCCCAACCAGAGGCCTTAGAATGGGCAAGTTCCGTTCCAACGGCAGGGACCGAGCCAAGCTTGATGACTGGTTCAGATCCCCCACCCTAGATCAGCTCGAGGAGCTGATGATGGGCATATGCGCTCACTGCCAACATCTGCGCTCCGCCTCGCGCCGACGCTACACATTGCCAACTTCAGGAACTGCTGTCCCCCTCCCTTAATGACGCGCCCACTCTTATTCTACCACTACTGAAGCACCTTGAGCTCATCGTCGTCTGCCTCTCAAATGGTGACATGGAGCGCCTGCTCCATGGATGTACTGCACTCAAGTACCTTCGTCTTCAGGCAATCAATGGGTTGAGTACATTCCACATCACCTTCATGACTCACTGGACTATTTATGTGTGTTTCTGGTTCGGCAGGAAGACATCATAAGATGTGTACCACGGTATGGTCATTGAGAAAACACCTGCACTTGAGAGATTACTTGTACTTGATCAAGTAGGTCCAACAAGAATCAATGTAATTTTTGCGTCGAAATTGACAGTGCTGGGCTACTCGTCTGACCAATACTCCGAACTTGTTATTGGATCCACACCCGTTCAGGTACAACATCCGCCTTCTACTTCTCCTTCTACAAATTAACATTATTTCTAATTTGAAGATGTTTGTTTGTCTATCATTTAGAAAATGATTCCGACAAGCCTGACCGCGACGTTGTGCACAGTAAAGGTCTTGGCACTAGAATCTATCAGCCCCAACCTGGAGCAAGTTGTCACTTTCCTGAGATGCTTTCTGTGCCTGGAGAAGCTATATATCGAGGTGATGTTCCTTTCCTGTTAAATGTTAACCATAAGGGAGTTCAATTTGTGACACCTTTTTCCAAGTTTACAATGACAATGTACTACGAGTTCTGAAGGATTCTTTTGGAGGATTTCAGTACATACATGTCTCCTTTTCCAAGTTTAGAATGACAATGCTTGATCCGTATGGTTACAATCCATATGCATTTCTCCTTTGGATTCTTGTGTACTAGTTTTCTTACGGAACTTTTCATCCACTCCAATATCTTGTGAAGATGGAAGATGGCATGTTAATGCCCATGTTAATTATGTCAGATCGAAGATGGCATGTTAGTGCATTTTACAAATACTGCAAACCAAATAGGCTTGTAGTAGTGTTCAAAACTGCATCTAGGCACTAACACATTTTCTTCTTTTGTAGATGAGATTAGGCCCATTGGTGGATAATGTGATATAATATAACAATCACGTCGAATGCCTAGATCTACATCTCTCAGAAATTACTTTGAACTCCTACCGAGGGACCTTACCGGTGATTATATTTGCCAGGTTCTTTGCTGTCAGAGCAAGGGTGTTGAAGGTAATGAGGTTTGCCCTACATTTATTTTAGAAAACTGAATGGTTTGTTGATCAGCGCTGGCGCCTGCGGTAGAATGGAATAGGCTCCAAAAATGCTGAATTTCATTTTGGAACTTCAGATGACAGAGTAATCGGAACTCATTGTGTCAACCCCATAGATGACTTCTCAGTGGCTGACCCCTTTGCAAAAGTTGTGAGGTTTCGAAACCAGACTTAGAAGTGGTAATATTAGTTTGAACCTCTCTGATATCCATGTTCAGCGGATCAACGCGAGTGTTTGCAGCTGATGAGCTGAATTTCATTTCTAATATCAACTTGAACCTTGTAATCTTCGAATTTGAGCCATATAACTCTGGAATTTAAACCTTGTAATATTTCGATCCTTTGTGGTACAATCATTGAAATGGCATCGTATGAGACTCTATATAGGTAGCACTATTTTGAACTTAATATGCAATGGTCTTACATTTGTTTTTATTAACCATTCTCGAATCTGTTTACCTTGTCGATCTCACAGCACACGATCTGTATAGCTAACTTGACTGCGATCTTGGACATTATTGCACACAGTTGGTTTCTTCCACCGTGTGCCTTGTAGAGCGCATAATTAATTATCGCACTCGAGTGCCATCATCACCCTTATATGTAACTTTGACCTCATCACCCACGAGTAAACTTATGACCGAAGTCATTCCACACACTTTGTTTTTACAAAGCTTTTTGCCAATAAACGCCCATGATTTGTCCCTCTTCTAGCCGACACATGGCAAACCAAGCCGGACGGGAAGCTTGCATGGTAAACTGCGCGGTAGCGCGGGAACAGGCTCACCGACGATACATTTCACGCCTCTTCAAGCCCACGTGTGCTCAAACTGCGGTGCGGTGTTGTCAGCGTGCACTGGAATCCTCCGCTATGAACGCCATGACAAGACGTGACGATCAGGCCGACTGGCCCCCATTTGTTACAACATCTATTTAACCCTTGTGTCTCTTCAACCTTTCGATTGCGCCCCACCATTGCAAGAAGCACACCCACCATGAAAAATTCTTAGAGAGTATCATGCACGGCTCCTATGGCGCTCCGAGCGGCTGCCGACGATGAGCAGCAGTTCGCCATCCATGCCGTGGTGGACACCCACCGAAGGTTCGAGGAGCTCTCGGTGGTGTACACCAACCACCCGGTCTGGGTGGAGCACACCATCCGAATCATGGAGCTGTTGCTTGCCGACGAGAAGTACAAGGTGGTCGGGTTCGACATCGAGCACACCCGCGCTGGTGCCGGGTCTCATCCCAAGGTTGCCATTACCCATATGTGCATGGGCCACCACGTCCTCGTATACCACTACTGCCTGGCCACAAGGCCTTGCGAGCATTTTGCCAGGTTTGTCAACAGCCCCCACTACATGTTCGCTACGGTCGACATCACCAACGATGTCAAGGCGCTCAAGAATTTGGGCATCGCCTGCCAGAATCTTGTTGACATTCAGGACCAATACAAGATTTGGGGCAGCAAGGAGCACGAGAAGGACTCACTGGTTCACCTCGCCGAGGCCATCATCGACCCTTACTACAGAGACATGAATGATTCCTGCAACAATGACAAGCGTGCCTGGCACTCAGCCTGGATGAAGAAACTCGACAAAGATCACATCGTGTATGCGGCCAAGGAGGCGTACACGTGCTACGACATGTACATGCGGATCGTTGACATGAGGAAGTGCCCCCTTCCCCAAAACGGCGAGGGGTCCAGCCGGAAGCAGAGCAATGGCAAGCGTCGTCACAACAAGAAGTAGATGATTAGATCCTCGTTTCTCCTAGTTTAGTATGCATGTAATTGCTTACTTTGGTGTGTGAAAATGTTATCTATGTAGTCACTTGTCCAATTGTATGCTTAATTTGGTTATGCAATGCTGTCTTTAAGTATATATGTTGATGCTCTGTAGATAGAGAAAATCACATTGCACACGGACTAAACAAGGGAAACCGTCGGTGATGATTTCATCAATCACTGGCGATTGTATACCAGCAATCGTTTTCTCACAACACACACGACTTGTTAACAGGAATCGTCTGTGTTGTTATCGGTCTTCCCACACATTTTTGATTACAGACCTGTTTGCCACGTATCACACACATCTTGTTAAGTTGAACCGTTTTTGTTCTCTTGGCTCAACGCAAACAGTTCATCTGAGTGAACTGTATGCCGTATATCGCACACACCTTCATCTGGCTGCCCGTTTCTGTTGTTTCGCCTTATCACAAATAGTTCATCTGAGTGAACCGTATGTTGTGTATCGCACACGCCTTCATCTGGCTGCCCGTTTCTTTTGTTCCTCCTCATCGCAAATAGTTAATTGAACTGAAACGTATGCCTTGCATCGCACACGGAACCAAAATCTGAATCGCGTTTGATGCATACGTCATTGCAAACGTTTTGGACATTTTTGATGGTTCTCTGACACCATCGTTTGCGATTATTGCATCGCACACAGTTTCTCGAAGGGTCTCTGATCGCAGTGTCGCGTTAGCAACATCCTGCAGTAGTGACATGCCCCTATTGCCCCTTATATAGTTCCGGCATTGAAGACTCCATGTTGATGCATTAGGGCGTATAGGGGTTGAAGTGAAAGAGGTACTGCTTTGCAGTACTTTAGCCTCTCCTACGCATCGCAGAGATTTTGGCTCAGATGTGGTGTATACGAATGGAAAGGTTTCCCTGTGGTTAGGTCTGCATTTCCTTGACATAATGGCTTGTCCATGGGCTTAGTGGGGTCGTCGATTCGACGTTGAGGGGTGTGGCCATAGGTAATTCCACTTATCATGACCCCCCCAATCAATATTAATGGAGCTTGGTCTGTGAGTAAGGTTAACATATATATTGATAGTCTTCTTCATCTTGTCCTTGATAGGTGCAGGTGTCCTGATTGATGTGTTTCATTGAAACGTAGATGATGTATCATTGGATGATGATAGTTGATCAATAGTAGTTGAACTTGCTTTATCGAATATTGCTTCTTATTTGTAAGATGTTGCTTCTCGTCTCTTGGATGATGCTTCTTGTTTTTTCGTGGGTGCGAAGTTGGTATTTGTTGTGATTGTGTCATTGACTCTTTGCATTCCTTCACCAGTTGGGATTTCTTGTTGCGTCCACGTGTTGCAGCGATATACTTTTGTGTGCCGGACTAACAACAATTAGGGAATTTGTGAGGGTCATGCCAGTACCGGTCCTAATCTATCTTTGTTTATTATTATTATTATTATTATTATTATTATTATTATTATTATTATTATTATTATTATTATTATTATTATTATTATTATTATTATTATTATTATTATTTGAGAAAATCAGATCATCAATCTCCTTCAGAGTCTTGATGCCTTTCCTTTTATCCTCATTAGGATTGTGTCTTCCAATCTTTGTCTTCAGGTCATATGTTTTGTGATTTCCCACGAGATGTATTTATGTGACAAAGGGGCCTTGATGATTCCATCTCTGCATCATTGTTTATCCCATGCTTTTGCATATTAGTTGTAGGATTTTCAGAATTGTACCACACTCGTGTGCCCTTTTTGCCTGATTTCATGATGTTCTAAAAGGAGAAGGATATTTTGAGCATTGTTTGGAAAAGACCTAATTTTGGGTGAAAATCATGTCAATTGACCTTATAATAACCTTCCATATGAAGAAAATATCACGCGAGAGGAAACCCAACCGTGGAGGGCTTTCAAGAGGTGAAAACGACACATGGTACAAGCATAGACATTCATATCATTCGACACCGCCACCCCCTGGTCAAGTACTTCAACCCCATGTGATCGGATTTCTCAGATGACAAACAAAGAGTCTAGAACCACAAACCAGAACTAGCAACATCACCTCCAAAAAGGGATCTGGAGGGTAATCTACAGAAGGACACTGCTACACCACCATCCCGACCAGGGATACTACAACATCAATCTTCATCATCATTGTCATCCACATCCTCAATATCAATCCCTTTATTCATCTCGTTACAATACCGAACCCTAGTTTGGATTCGTATGTGTGTTGCATTAATCTTTCATCTGTTATTGCCCCGAACATCTTTATGATGTTTGTTGTCTCTATGTTTGAGTAATCCCCCTAGTCCTCAGCGATATCAAGGAAACCTAGCATGTTTATAAGCTTAATGCTGATAAGGTGCATGATTCTCTTTACTTGTTATGTCAATTATTATTCGTGATGATTTCTGATGTCGACCTCACGGCATTTTCCTATATGAACTTGAAGGATTTTACTATCCAAGGGTAATGGAGATGTGGAGGTATTGCGGTTACAAAATCTTCGACCCTCTCTTCGTGGAACTTAGATAGGGGAGTAACGAAGATCGTCAATCATTGTTGCATCTACCCCGGTAGGGGAGGGACAGTGGTGGCATGTGTGATACAAAATTGCGGTTGTATGCATGTATGTGTACTCAGCTCCATTCACACATAAAGTGGGTCGATTATCTAAACCTAGAATTCTGCATCCGGAAAATTAAGTAACATACATACTAGTGATATCTAGAGTCCCTGAGAACTTCTTAGTCCTACTGCATATTTCATCGCTCTAATTACTCTATTGTTCTTTACTTTCGTTATTGTGCACTTCAATTCTCATCACAATAACTCTCGCAGTATTTTTCCAATTTTGTGTTTCTTTTGTTTGGGTTCACAACTAACTTGTAGGCACATTTTTGATAAATCTCTACAAGAGGCAAACTACCATATGCTAGCTCCATGAGAGACTGATACTCTTTCTTCAAAAAGGCTACAAATCAACCATGTGCACTTGTAGGATGTCAAGCTTTTCCTGACGCCGCTGTCAGGAAGATAAGCACCTTTGGTTTTTGTTTTGAGTTTTGGTTTATTATTGTGTACTAAATTGTTTTGCAGGTTCTAAGAAACTATGGCCGAGTATGAGCATCTGTATCAACTCGTTTCAATAAAGCTCTTGGGATCACCTATTTAACAAATCTCACATCTTTAGGCCCAAGACCTAATGGTGAAACCTACAAAGTTAATCCGAGTCTATGCAGAATGGTGAAAAGTAAGCCATTTACAAGTGACGATATGGAGGATCCATAACAATATGTGCATCTATTTGATGAGGTATGTGGCACATTTATATTAAAGGCTTTCACTTATGATGAAATGAAGTTAAAGCCTTTGGGTAAATATGCTTATAAAGGATGCAGGATTACTTGCCTTTTCATGACCTTGTCACGTGAGAGTGCCCTCTGCACTGTCTGTTGTGCCTAAGCCTCGCGCAGCTGGCTCCCTAGCACGCTCGCGATCGTTCGATCTCCGCGGACGCTGATACGTCTCCAACGCATCTATAATTTTTTACTATTTCATGCTATTATTTTATCAATACTGTATGCTTTATATGCTATTTTATATTATTTTTTGGGAACTAACCTATGAACTGAGTGCCTAGTGTTAGCTCCAGTTTTTTGCCTATTTATTTGTTTCGCAGAAAAACCATACCAAACGAAGTCCAAACACAATAAAACTATCGGTGTTTTTTTGGACCAGAAGAGACCCTAGAAGCTTTGAGGGAGGGCCAGGTGGGACACAAGCTCACATTCTGCGCCCCGGGGGAATGCCACTTGATCTTGTGGGCCCCACGGAGATCCATCTGAGCTAATTCCAGCACTATAAATTCCCTAAATCCTAAAAAACCCCAGAGCGAGACCCAAAACAATTTTATCACCACTTCAAGCCTTTGTTCTTCTGCGATCCCATCTAGAGGCCTCCATCGGTACTCTATCGGATGGAGAATCAATCACGGAGGCAATCTTCATCAACCTTGCTGCCTCCATGATGATGTGTGAGTAGTTTTGTGAGGACCTACGGGTCCATAGAAGTAGCTAGATCTCTCTCTCTCTCTCTCTCTCTCTCTCTCTCTCCGATCTTCAATACAGTGATCTCTTCGGAGATCTATTTGATGTAATCTTTGCGGTGTGTTTGTTGGGATCCGATGAATTGTGGGTTTATCATTGCTACTTATGAGCCACGTTGGGATTTCCTCAAAGAGGAGAGGATGATGTGGTATAGTAGTGATAAGTATTTCCCTCAGTTACGAAACCAAGGTTATCAATCCAGTAGGAGAACCAAGAAACACTATGTAAACAACACGTGCACACAAACAACAAATACTTGCAACCCAATGCGTAGAAGGGTTGTCAATCCCTCAACGGTTACGAGCAAGATCAAATGAAAGTCACTGGTACAGTGAGGTGCTATACAAATGGTTTTTAACCTCTTTCCGCGACGACATTTGGAACCATCACCAAGTGAGTGTGGGCGATAGGGGGGTCCTTCACACACGACCCATAAACCGTTGGGGGATAGGGAGCTTTGATGCATACAATTGCCCCTATATAACCGTTTCCGATGTCTCGAATATCCCAAACGCTTCATCCTTGCTACTCATTTGTGCTCACATTGCCATCGCAGTTGGAGTTTTGTGGTTTTACCTAAAACCAGGCAGATTCCAGGCACGAGAGTTTTCCAGGCACGTACCAAACTGGCTCTACGTTTACGATGCCTGGCACATCACAAACAGTTGATGATTATAAACTGTTTACGATAGGTAGACATTCACACACATTTAGTTTTCCCGCACCGTATATGATAGTGTCTGACATCACACATGCTTTGCAAATAGCAACTGTGTGCATTGTTACACATGTTTCCTCTCCGTGAACTGTGTCATATTATGATGTATATCACACATGCTGTGATTTTATGATTGCTACTTATGAGCCACATTGGGATTTCCTCAAAGAGGAGAGGATGATGTGGTACAATAGTGATAAGTATTTCCCTTAGTTTATGAAACCAAGGTTATCAATCCAGTAGGAGAACCAAGAAACACTATGTAAACAGCACTTGCACACAAACAACAAATACTTGCAACCCAACGCGTAGAGGGGTTGTCAATCCCTCAACGGTTATGAGCAAGATTAAATGATATAGTCACTGGTACAACAATGTGCTATACAAACGGTTTTTAACCCCTTTCCGCGACGGTATTAGGAACCATCGCCAAGTGAGTGTGGGCGATAGGGGGGTCCTTCCCACACGATGAAGAAACCAACGGGGATAGGGAGCTTTGATGCATACAGTTGCCCATATATAACCATTTCTGATGTCTCGAATCCCAAACGCTTCATCCTTGCTACTCGTTTGTGCTTGCATTGCCATAGCAGTCGGAGTTTTGTGGGTTTACCTAAAACTAGGAAGATTCCAGGCACGGGAGTTTTCTAGGCACGTAACAAACTGGCTCTACGTTTACGATGCCTGGCACATCACAAACAGTTCATGATTATAAACTGTGTACGATAGGTAGACATTCACACACATTTAGTTTTCCCGCACTGTATGTGATAGTGTCTGACATCACACACGCTTTGTAAAGAACAACTGTGTGCATTGTTACACACGTTTCCTCTCCGTGAACCGTGTTAGATTATGATGTATATCGCACACGCTGTGCTTTATTAACCGTGTGCGCCGTAATGACCTGCAAACCGTAATTTCGCCCTAATTTAATTGTTGTTATTTAAAATTGTACCTAATTTAATCTTGAAAGTAGGCTATAGCTTTATTCATATCCATCAGGTTCAAACAACCAATGCATTATTCAATTCACAGGAACATATGTTTAAGAATTACATAAGCACCAAAGAAAGAATGATGAACCAGGTTTCTATACTTGTACTATTACAGATGGTAAAGAAAGAGGCGACGGACATTCTAGTTGCTGAACAAGGTGAAGCGGAATGGCCCTATTGTGCTCTCCTGGATGCAGAAGGCACACACAACTCTAGTCCAACCCCTTGTGATGGCTGGTGGCCAATCATGTAGTTTGAGAGGTAATCTCGAGTAAAATGCTTCAGGATCCACTGCAAAGGAAAAAATATTTAGAAATTGTCAACTCACACAACTCATTACAGGCAGTAAAAAGAAGGCTACATGGTTCTTACTTACCATCCTGCAGTTCACTGTTGTCTTGTATAAAGTATAAACAAATAGTTTGATTGACATCTTTTGACCCATTTTAATAACAATCTTTATCAGTTTCCTCACTTGATGCTGGTTCATGAATATCTCATTGCCCCATACACAGAAAGGGTCGAAGTGTGGATCTTTAGCAATGACATATGTACCTAAAAGCACCAAGTTAATATTAGAAGCTAAACAACAATTGCAAAATGATGTAGTACAACACTCCCTCCATCCCATTATATAAGATTTTATTACATGTATCTAGGCATCATCAGAACATTAAGGTAACACTCTTCCTTGTTGCTATGTAGCCTGGGATTGCATATTTAGTCATTCAGTACAATACATGTTGCTATGTAGCCTCAGATATACTCCCTCCGTCCCAAAATAAGTGTCTTGAGCTTAATACAAATTTGTACTAGAGCTAGTACAAAGTTGAGACACTTATTTTAGGACGGAGGGAGTATTAAATATGGCCCTAGTTAACATACTAATAAATGGGTTACAGATATATTCAGTGAAATGTCCTATTCGACGATTAATCCCTTATCAGCCCCCAGACTATATGGTACCAGCTACCGATATCCTGAACGGTGAGTACATATATGCAATGCGATGAAACTAACCTCCATGGAAAACAACACTGTTCTCAATATTGTCCTATATGAGTACATATAAAGGCATGTTAAGCACAATAGGCTAAACATCAACCAAATATATCCATGGTAGACAACATAATCTACAAATCATAGCTTTAGTGTGCAGTCTTAAGCATGCTAGTTAAGCAAAACAAGAAGTGGAAAGGTGTGTTAACTGCATCAGGCATAACATTTAAAAACAAGAAAATAATCATTCAAACCGGTATTGTGCAGGTCTAAAGTACACTAGTTATTGTTAAAAATACAAAAAGACATGTTAACCGCAATATCCTTAACAACAACCAAGTATTGTTGAAACTGTTATTGATGAAATTGAGTTGCACGGCAAATAGTTGCGCATATAGAGCATCACATTGTGAAGAACTGAGATAAACAAGGCATAAGGCCATCTCTAGCCGATCCTTTAAAAGTTAAAGGACTAAAATCCTTAGTGGATATATATATATACACACAAATATATATATATATATATATATATATATATATATATATATATATATTAATATTATTTTGTTACTCTACTTGAACAGATGAATTCAAGCGGTTGAACTGATGAAATTCGAGCGGTTGAACTCATGCTTTCTGTTGCTGTTGTCTTCTTTAGTTCAATTTTTTTGCAATTTTTTTGTCGAAATGGGGCGTGTAATATATCGTTGGAAAGATCTTGACATCCACATTACAATCTTATAATTTGTTTTTGCAAAAAAAAATGATTTAAGAGAAGTTTTGAAAAAACTGTTTTTTTCAAAACCGAAAACGCGAATCGTATTTTTGACTTAATTTTCAAACTGTTTGTCGGAATTGAGCAAATGAGATGGCATCGGAAAGCTTGTGAAAATCCACATGTTCCATATATCTACTATTTTTTCAAATTCTGTGTGTTTTAAAAGTAATTTGAAAAACGGTGAAATTCTAGGTGAAATGTTTTTCACTGTTTTTTGCAAACAGTTTTTCGGATTGACGCAAATGATACGGCATTGGAAAACTATGAAAAATGCGCAACTTTTGCGTACAGAAAGTTTTTTCTAATTCCTTACGGTTTAAATACGAATTCAAATACGGTTAAAATTGGTTTTGAACATGTTTTTTTAAAGTTTGTCGAAATGGGGCAAATAATATACCGTTGGATAGCTATCAAAAATGCGAAACTTAGTCATGTTGGACGTTTTCTCTACCTCGCAACCATTTAAGAGTAATTTAGAATACGGCAAGACGGATCCTGCTGTTTTCCCATCTGAAAACAGAGTACTCGTACTGATATATGTGTGTGTTTGTACTGAGCTATTTTTTGTAGAGTAATTTTGAATTATTCTGAATAAAGAGTACTTGTACTGATGTTTGCATGGGTTTGTACTAAGCATGTTTTCACTAACTAGCTTTTGCTCTGTTTTTGGGTAATATTTTTGCTCGTAAATTTTCAACGGTTTACTGTATCGTCGCCCCTGTACTTGCATGGTTTGTATCATCGAACTGAATGATATTTTATTCAAAAAGAAAATGTTTTGTTTTGTTTCCTTTTTTTGAACTCAACATTTTTTTGACAATGATGTTCTAAATTTCTCTCATTTTACGACTTGTACTGAGGTACTTACTAAGCAGGATTTTCATGGGGTTTCTTTTTTTGCTTGAATTTTTACAATTTGAATTTCTGCCATTTCTTTTATTTTGAACGGACCACCGTTTTTAACTCGTACTGAGGTACTTACTACGCCCAAACTAGGGTGGCTGTCGCGTCGGTGTCTCGGCGAGGAAGAAGACGAAGCTCGGCGGCGAGGTTGGATTCAGCCGGCGGCTGGTCCGGTCGGTAGGATGCTGCGCAAGGCGGGGGGTGACAGGTGGAGGGTGGTGGGGCTCGGAGTGGCTGCGCACGGTGGAGGGGCTCGGGGTGGCGGCGCGGGGCGGGGATGGCGGTGTGCGGCGGCCGAGGGAGGCTGGGACGGCGCACGTCAGAAAACAAGTAAAGGATGTTCTAGTAATAGAGCATAGTGGATAAATAAATTCAGAGAATTATAACAACATTAGATATCAAAATGTAAGATAAAGTCTCTGCTTTGAGGCATAACAATAGCTAGTTAACATGATTTTTTCCTCCAAATCAAGACTTCCCAATAATAAGCTAGCATCTGGACTGAATCCACTGGATAGATTGATCGACTAGCTTGTACTCATACAAGAACATTTTTGCAACTTGAATACGAATGGAAAAAGCATGGTGATAATGCAAATTCAGAAGCCCTGTTTAGCAACGCATTCATCTGTCCATGTTCACTCCATGACTAATAGCACTACTAAAATCACCAGGGTGCTACAGATTCGCAAGCTCACCTAAGATTACGGAAGCACCATCTGTACTTGCGCTCCATTCCTCAGCACCAAGTTCCCTGTCACTGCACAAAGTAAGGGAAGTGGCCCCAAAATCAGTTCACCTACTTCACCAGAACTAAGAAACAAATAGAAATCCAAGAGGATCAACCTGCAACATTACTAGCAGCATCGGCGGTATGAGAAGCCCGCTGGAGTGAAGAGGGCGGCTCCCGCATCATCAGTCCGCCAGTGCAAGGGGGAAATCAGCAGGTCACAAAGAGGGCGGCTGCCTGGCTCGTCGTCCTAGAACTAAGGGAGGCGCGCTTGTTGAACTGCATGAACCACCTGTAGGAATCAAAGTGAACGGAAGGGATTCGAACACATCAATGGACACATGTACTACACAACAATGTGCATCTGTACTATCCATAACAAAAAACTAATCTAGTACGCTGTGTTGAACTTATAACTTTTTTAGATGTGAACTTGTTGTATTTTTACAATGCCAAAGCTAGCAAATAGTACAAGATTCACCCAACAAGGGGCTAATTACATAGAGCAACTGCACTAATACAACGGTCAGATCGGTAACTAGTAGCTAGTACCAGTGGTTACCAACACACATACACATAAATTGATAACAAGGTAATGTACAAGTTCATGTACAGTAACGCTACAAGTTCAAAAAGAAACCTGAGATAATCCTCACATATTAGTTTTTCTGTAAACAAAGAAAAACCGATTAGACATACAGTCAATGGGTAATTTTAAATTGTGCTGAAGGCACACAATAAACAATCATCATTCTGTACATCCTGACACAATCAAATAGACTGCAGAATTTCCCAAGCGAACTTCCACATGTTTTTGTGAATTGAACCTTATTCATATTTTACATAGAAGAATTTGCAGTAGCATTTTTTGTGCGGATGGAATATGCTACATAGAGAAATGGCAACCAAAATTATGTCACTTGTCGGCTAGCATCCACGAAAACTGAGACAAAATTGAGTCTTGTAGAAGATCAAAGTAATAAAACACTTACTGCATCCATCAACAATTATGCATGACCAAGCAATGTGCAAAGCAAAGGCGCTGGTGTTCTCCCTATGTGTGTGCTCAACTTGGACGGATGTGCAGCACTTGGTGAAGTTGGTGGCCGCGACCCGCGATTCTACTCATACTGTTTTCAACGCTCCACTTGGACGGCTGCCAGCATCCCTGCTAGACGAGCTCGTGCCCAAGTCCTAACAAGCACCTACATAACATCAAAATTTTCAACTAGAGAAACATGATTTTTTTTAAGCCTTCTATGCACTACAAGACATCAAAAACAACATTTATACACTTTTGGGACCTACAAGCATAGGAGAAATTTTTAGAAGTAACATGGTGTATCCTAAATTCCTGATACATAGGACTGATGCTTTGAGAATTTTAGTACTGATAAAAGAAGTGTAGGCGGCTTGAGCGTCAAGAGCAAAAGAGCATGGCGTCACCAGGGAAGTGGGCAGACAGACGACAGTGGTGAGGTCCAAGGAGGGACGGGCGGCGCGGCAAGCAGGAGGTTGGGAAGCAGTGGTACGAGTGGTCGGGGTCTTTCAGTGCTCGTGGCATAGCAGTACAGGAAGCTTACTCCTCACCCAACCGCATTTTTTTCTTTCTTGGAATCCATTAAACTGAAAAAATCTATAATGTGAGCTGAAATAACCTTACAAAGTGAACTGAAAAAGGCATACAAGATACAAGCATAGACGAAGGCATCGATCTGGCGCAGCGTTCATGGTTCAATCTGAAAAAGGCATACACTCATTCAGATTTTAGAATTTCATAACATGCAAAACTTCACACAACATCACTTTTTTGTAATTGATGCCTCCAAATTCATAGAAATAAAAATTGTGATCCCGGGCTGCTGCCTTTTAAGGTCAAAGTCGACTTTTTTGTGAACAACCAATATGGAAAATCACATGAACAACATTTTTTCAAAGCAATGGAAGTTTCTGTTTCTCCAAAATAAATGCAATATAAACTAACAGAAAACTGAGCATTGAAGTTCTCCAGAACTTTGCAAAATACCATATGTAACATCCCTCATGTCAATTTTTATACAGGACTTACATGGAACATGGAGAGTTCTTAATATAGTTTAGTTACCAGGGGACTACATAAGTTAAATATATAGGGGAGTCAGCAATATAATGATAGGTTAAAGGTTCAAAGACTGGTGATTTTACAAGGCCTCTCAAGTCTGAACTGATATGAACTCCCTTTTGCCGAGCTACTGATTTTTTATATATAGCCAGCTATCTTTTTGAACACACACATTGAACCATTTGTGGGGTTCTTAATGAGCTGATGATAAAAAACATGTTGAACTGAACTTTAGGTTTCAAGGAGTACCGAATGCTTTTGGGTTCTTTTATGTACCTTTTTGTTATCTTATTTCTGAACTCCAACTCACAATTAAAATCACAATACACACATTTCCTACAGAAAAATGTGCATTTGTACTGTCCATAACAACGAATCAACCAAAAATAAATAATTTATGAAGGAAACAACTTTTGAACTTGGTAACTCGGTTTGAGCTTTGTTTCTTCAGATTCTTGAACTTGTGCAGCAGATATACCTGAACTTGTAATGACAAAAATGAGACATAGTTTTTTTTAATGCTTTTTAAAGATGAACTGAAAAAAACATAAAATGGTGAACCTCCAGGGAACCTCTCGATGAACTGAAGATCATGCATACCTGGAGGGAGGACGGGGAGCTGATGGAGCATCTCAAATACATGGTGCAGCCGGAGTTGCGCCGTCCAGGGGGCGCTCGGTGACGCGCTGGTGGAGGGGGCCGGCGGTGGCGCACTGGGATAGGTGGACGGCGGCAGCGCACTGGGGTAGATGGGGCAATCGGCGGCCCGTTGGGAGAGGGGCCGATCGGCGGCGCCCTGGGGGAGGGGTCGGTCGGTGGCACCCTGGGGGAGGAGGTGGCTGCCGAGGTGGCGTGAAGGCGGGAGTTGTGAGGCGGGGCGCGGGTTCGTAGGGAGATGGGAGGCGGGGGCACGGCTCATCGGGGGAGATGGGAGGCGGGGGCACGGCTTGTCGTCGGGAGGTGGGAGGCAAGGGCACAACTCGTCGCCGGGAGGTGGGAGGCGGGGCTACGGCGGGTCGCCAGGAGGTGGGAGGCGGGGACGACGCGCGACGACCGAGGGAGGCTGGGATGGCGCGCGACGACTGAGGGAGGCAGGGACGGCGCGTGGCGGCCGAGGGAGGCGGGGACGATGCGCGACAGTCGTGGGAGGTAGGGATGGCTCGCGGCAATGGGAGGCGGAGACGGCGGCGCGATGGAAGGCGTCGATGCGGGGTAAATTTGTCTCCGGCCGGGCGGCTTATCTGGGGTATTTCTCTCATCGCTTCTATAAGGGGCCGAGAGTAACAGAATATTATTCTGATACTAGTAATAGAATAGTCCAGCCCTATATATATATGTATATGTATGTATGTATGTATGTATGTGTGTGTGTGTGTATATATGTATGTATGTATATATATATATATACTCCAGCAATTTTTGGCCGTAGTCGATCCCCTAAACTTAACATTGTAAACTTCAATTTGATCAAGTTCAAAGCAGGTTCAACCAAAAGTAGCATGCATTCAAACATAAACATACATAGTTTTGCATAACCAAACATGAAACATAAATTTGAACTAAGCTAAACTACTTTCTGTCGAAGTGGAGGTCGAGCCAATCCTTCCTTGTCAGGTACAGTGTGCCGCGAGCTGGGTCCGGGCCGGTACCGTCATCGGGGTCGTTGGGGAAGACACTCCTCCACTCATCGACGTTGATCTCCTCGTCCTCGCCGCCCACCTCGACGCCCTCCGTGCCGCCGTCCTTGCTGCCTTCGACCTCGTCATCAGAGGAGAGCGCGATAACCTCGCCACCTTCTGCGCCACCGTCCTTGCCGCCTTCGACCTCGTCATCGGAGGAGAGTGTGATAACCTCGCCGCCCTCTGCACCAGCAAAGATTGCCCGCTCCGCCTCCACGAGCTCCGGGTGCTGCCGGCGGAGCTCTTGCATGTAGGCCTCGTCGGCAGCCTCGGCCTCGAGGCGCTACCACGCCTCGCGGTCCTCCAGCGCCATAGCCAAGCTCACCACCCCTAGCTCCGGCGGAACAAGATGGACCGGACGTGTGCCGAAGGGGAAATTGAGCCTAGCCACCGCGCCGTGGTAGCGGACCTGCCAGCGGTTGTACTCCATGGCCGCGAGCTCGGCCGTGTGGAAGCTACCGAGCCACTGATGGGTGTGGGTCTCCTGATCTGTAATTTCCCATGTCCCCAACCGCTGCTGCCGGACCCCGAGGTAGGACCTCGTCGGCTGCCGGGTCCGAGGGAGGATGGGGAAGTCCTCGAACCGGCGCAGGGGCGCGGCGGCAGGTGGATTGGGGGACCGGCGATGGCGGATTGATAAAGAGCCCGGGGAGGACGACAGGGACACCTCGGCGGCTACCTCGCTGGCGTCGGGAGAAGAGGCCGCAATAAACCTCTCTTGGGCCATTGGCTCCTCGAGCTCTCCGTCACACAGGCAGAGGTTGAGGATGGAGGCGGCGGCGATGGCGACGACCTACCAATGGTTTCAGGGGTGGTGTGTGTCTGTGAGCGGAGGTTTTGGGGAGTGTGTGGTGTGTGTGGAGGGGGTGGTTAAGGTGGTGTTTGGGGAAATACCGCGACAACTGAAAGTTTTACAAGGCGGGAGTTACAAGGCGGGGCTACTGAAAATTTGGATCAAGGACGAGCAGATATTTTTGAGATTGCGAGGGATGCAGAGGCGGGAGTATTTGGGGAGCGAGCTAGTGTGCTTGACACGCCGGCTGTGGACTATAGCCGATGCACCATCTCGCATAAGCCATAGGCATACTATACAACGACGGTGCTCCAGGATATTATGTACTGCATCTCACGCGGTTGGTGATAATAAACTGTGTGCGATCTACTTGATTTTAATTACATAATGGGGTCACAACTGGAATGGACGGTGTTTGAATTGCTAGAACTTTTATCTGCAGTGAACATGCAACTATAGGTGTGTCGTCAAAAAAATTGGAATTATTCAAGGGTCGTTTGGACATTTGTATACATGAACTTGGTTTTCTGGGCATTTTCAGGTGCACAATTCAAAATTAAACTACATGCACATGCCGGGGTGCACCAACATGGGTTGTAAAATCATATATGTGACCATCGGTTTATGCTTATGTCCGATGCAAGAAATGGGGATGAATTTCGAACACCACGGCACCGTGGGTCTCCGGCAAATGTTGAGGTGCTTGCTTTTGTAGTTCTAGTAAATACAAAACCCGTCTAAAATTCATGAACCTTGCCATGCTATCATGGAACGGCATCAACATGCTGGGGTAAAAAATATTGACCCATTTGGGGCAGGTTATGGTATAAGCTTCTTGAAAACCAGAGCTTCTCTCACAACAAGCCTGATGGTTTTGGTAGGGAACGTGCCACCTTGGGGCACGAAATGATATCTGTTGCCTCTTCTTACTTTCAAATTTTTTCTCGTGTCAACATAGAACAACAGGAGTGTTGTGCAATTTTTGGATTTTTTTTCGGGGATCGTTTCGACATTTGTATATGTTAACTGAGTTTTCTAGGCATTTATGTGCATAATTCAAAATTTAACTACATGCACATGCTCAAGTCCATAAAAACGGGTTGAAAAATAAAATGTTTGTCCTTGGTTGCAAGCTTAGGTCACATGCAAGAAATGAGAATGAATGTCAAATACCTTGACACTGTCGCTCGGCCGCTAACATTGAGATACAAAGTTCTAAAATTATAGTAAATTGAAAACTCGGCTGAAATTCATGAAACTTGACATGATATCATGGACCAGCATCGACATGCCATGGTAAAAATATTTTCCCATTTGAGGCAGGTTTGGGTATAAGCTTCTCGCAAACCGGAGCTTCTCTCACAACAAGCCTGATGGTTTCAGTAGGGAACGTGCCACCTTGGGGGACAAATGATATTTGTTGCCTCTTCTTACTTTCTAAATTTTTCTCGTGTCAACATAGAACAACACAAGAGATGTGTCATTTTTCGGATTTTTTGGGGTTCGCTTAGACATTTTTATACATTAACTGAGTTTTCTATGCATTCATGTGCGCAATTCAAATTTGAACTACATGCACATGCTCCAGTGCATATAAAGTGGTTCAAAATTGGAATGTGTGTCCTTGGTTACATGCTTAAGTCCCATGCAACGAATGAGAATGAATGTCAAACACCTTGCCACCGTCGCTCGACCGCTAACATTGAGATACATGGTTTTAAGTTCTAGTAAATCGAAACGCGTCTGAAATTTATGAAACTTGACACGCTAGCATGGAACGGCATCAACATGCAGCAGTAAAAATATTGTCACAAACCAGAGATTCTCACAAGCCTCATGGTTACAGTCGGGAATGTTTCACCTTTCTGGACGAAATGATATTTGTTGCCTCTTCTTGATTTCATTTTTTTCTAGTGACAACATAGAACAACATGAGTGTTGTGTTAGTTTTAGGATTTTTTTCGGGGTTTGTTTGGACATTTTTATACATTAACTAAGGTTTCAATGCATTTATGTGCATAATTCAAATTTGAACTACATGCTTATGCTCTAATGCATATAAATTGGTTGAAAATTCAAATCCGTGTCCTTGGTTGCATGCTTAGGTCCCATGCAAGAAATGGGAATGAATGTCAAACACCCTGCCACCGTCACTCGGCCGCAAACATTGAGATACCTGCTTTTTAAATTCTAGTAAATCCAAAACTCTTCTAAAATTCATGAAACTTAGCATTTTATCATGGAGCGTCATCAACATGCCGTGGTAAATTCTTTGTCCCATTTGGGGCATGTTTGGGTATAAGCTTCTCACAAACCAGAGCTTCTCACAACAAGCCTGATGGTTTCGGTAGGGAACGTGCCACCTTTGGGGACGAAACGATATCCGTTGCCTGTTATTGCTTTCAATTTTTTCTCTGGTGTCAACATAGAACAACAGGAGTGTTGTGTTAAAATTTGGAATTTCTCGAGGTTCATTTGGACTTTTTTTTACATTAATTGAGTTTTCAATGCATTTATGTGCATAATTAAAATTTGAACCATAGGCACATGCTCTAGTGCATATAAATTGGTTGAAAATTCAATCCGTGTCCTTGGTTGCATTAGGTCCCATGCAAGAAATGGGAATGAATGGTAAACACCCTGCCACCGTCACTCGGCCGCAAACATTGAGATACCTGCTTTTTAAATTCTAGTAAATGCAAAACTCTTCTATAATTCATGAAACTTGGCATGCTATCATGGGAAGCGTGCAAGCTGTTCAACGCAGGATTTGTGCATCTATTCAACACAAATAGTTCATATTGAATATCGTATGCAAAGCCAGACTTCGGTGCTAAGTCAAGAGGAATGTGTCGAGCAGGATTTATACATCCCTTCAGCGCAAACGGTTTGTTTTGGATGACCCGTGTGCAACCACGTACAAACAATTTGGTAAGATTAGCATCTGTCATATTGGGTATGTTGCCATTTGTCAAACTGAAAAGATTAACATTTGTTGATTTAGTAACATTGCCATTTGTCAACCTTGTAACACTGCGATTTATCAAAATATGCAGCTAAAAATTGCTAGCACTATTTCATTCATAGATTAAGTAGTCATTCTCACCGGGAAGCAAGACAGCCTTTGACTGTCACCCGCCTCGCTCCCATTGGTCTGTATTAATGGCGCGCCCGAGCGGCAGCACCCCCCGCCCTCCATACTCGCCACACACACAATCCTCTCTCTCCCTCGCACCAGAGCATGGCATAAATATGGGGACAAAGGTTTCCATCGCTGCTGACGAGGTGGAGAACGAGGCTACCAACAAGTGGAGGCGGGTCGAGAAAGAACCACAAGCGACTCCAGCAGGCCTAGACTTCATCAGCAACCTCCCCGATGATATGTTGAGAGTCATCATATCCCTCCTCCCAATCAAATCTGGGGCAAGGACAACCGCCCTTTCCTGGCGGTGGCACCCCCTATGGCTCCTCACCCCTGTCGACCTCCTCGACGCCCACGACCTCTGCCATGGCTATCGCAAAAGCTTGGATACGTTCTCCCAGATCCTCGGCAGTCACCACGGCCCAATCAAAGGCCTTATCACGGGCAAGTGGTGTTCCAATGGCAAGGACAGAGCCAAGCTTGACGAGTGGTTCTGATCCCCCGCCATAGATCAGCTCGAGGAGCTCAGTTTTAATAATGGGCATATGCGCTCGCTGCCGACGTCCGCGCTCCGCTTTGCGCCCACACTACGCCTCGCCAAGTTCATGAACTGCCATCCCCTCTTAATGATGTGCCCACTCTTTTTCTACCATGGCTGAAGCACCTCGAGCTCGTCCCTGTCAGCATCCCAAAGGATGACATGGAGCGCCTGCTTCGCAGCTGTACTGCACTCGAGTTCCTTCGTCTTCAGGCGATGAATTGGTCAAGTACCTTCCACATCACCTCCAGGACTCTCCGGACTATTTATGTGTGTTGCTGGTGCTGCAATGAGAGATCACAAAAGGTGGACCACAATATGGTCATTGAGGACACACCTTCACTTGAGAGATTACTTGTAGTTGATCAACAAGGTCCAACAAGAATCAATGTCATTTCTGTGCCGAAATTGACAGCGGTGGGCTACTCGTCTGTCAAATACTACTACTTTCAGGTACAACAGTCGGCTCATACCTCTTTCTTGATATCAACATTATTTCTAGTTTTGAAGATGTATGTTCGTCTATGATCCAACAATGCTTCACCCAAATTCTAGGTATAGTGAAGGTCTTGGCACTAGAATCTGTCGGCCCCAACCTGGACCAAGTTGTCAGTTGCCTGAGATGCTTTCCATGCCTGAAGAAGCTGTATATCAAGGTGATGTTCCTTTCCTGTTAAATGTTATTCATAAGGGAGTTCAATTTTTTGCACATTTCCCCAAGTTTACAATGACAATTTACTACGAGTTCTGAAGGAATTTTGGAGGATTTCAGGACATACGCCCTCACCCCATATTGGTTGCTTGATTCATATTGTTACAATCCATAAGCATTTCTCCTTTGGATTCATCTGTACTAGTTTTCTTAGGGATTTTTTCATCCAATCCAACCTCTTGTGAAGAAGGCTACATTTTTCAATATTGTAATCAAATGCCCATGTTAGGCCGGGTGATAACCTCCTTTCGAAAAATGCCCATGTTTATCATGTCAGATCAAAGATGTGGCACGTTGGTGCATTTGGCAAATCCTGCAAACCAAATAGGCGTGTAGTAGTGTTCAAAACTGCATGTAGGCACTAACACATTCTCTTCTTTTGCAGATAATAATAGGGCCGGAGGTGGATAATGTTTATAACGACAATCACATTGAATGTCTGGATCTGCATCTCTCAAATATTACTTTGAACTCCTACCGAGGGACCTTACCAGAGATTACACTCGCCAGGTTCTTTCTTGCCAGAGCAAGGGTGCTGAGAGTACTGAGGTTGAACACACATTAAATTAGGAAAGATGAATGGTATGTTGATCAAAGCCGGCAAGTACTGCAGAATGGAAGAGGCTCCAAAATAGCTAAACTTCATATTGGAAGAGCATATGATAGAGTAATTGGAAGTCATTGTGTCAAACCCATACATGACTTGTCAGCGGCTGATCCCTTTGCAGAAATGACGAGGTTTGCAATGTTTAAATTTGGGCATTGTAATCTTTGAATTTTAACCTTGCAATATTTATGGTATTTGTTATATAACATAACTGGATGTTTAATTTGGTATTGCAATCATGTCATGTTACAAGTATATATATGTTGATCTTCTGTACATGGATCATAGATGTCCTGCAGAAAGAGCATATCACATCGCACATGGACTGCAGTAGGTAACCTGTCCGTGATGAATTCATCAATCACAAACGTTGTATACTAGAAAGTGTTTGCCCACAACACACACGGCTTATTCCATCACAAACAGCTAGGATGGATCAACTGTATGCCACGTATCGCACGCGTAACTCTAATCTGATTTGTGCTTGATCTCTCCGACATCGCTCGCACAGTTCGTCGTATTTGCCACGTATCACCGTGTCGGCCCCTGCTCGCGTCCCTCAGCAAGCTTTGCTTACCATTAGGCGCCGCAGCGTGCTATGCTCGCCATTAGGTGCCGCGGCACGCTCTGCTCGCGTCCGTCGGCGCGCTTGGGTTGTGGACAGCTTTTCCTTGCGTGTGTCAACCGCTATACGCATATATATGGTTGCTTGCTGTTGAGGCGCGCACGGAGCGCTCTGTTGGCGTCCCTCTGCGCGTGCTCTGCCAGCGGTTGGGCCTGTGCACGATCACGTCGGGGGCCCCATATGCATGCGGTTGTGCCGCGCGCGTTGCCACGCGATGCAGTTACATGCGGCACGATGGAGTTACGCGCTGCGAATTAGAACTGCCATCAGGGCATGCCGATCGATATTCTAGGCCGTTCGACTTCCCCTTTAACCCGTGGCCATTATAACCTTAGTCTCTTCAACCTTTCGAGCGCGCCCCACAACATAACAAGCACACCCACGACGACACATAGAGAGGGGATGTCTAGCGGTGCTCCAATGGAGTTCGACGAGCATAAAGTGGGGACCCACGCGAGGGAGACGAATCTCTTGGTGGTGTACACCGTTGACCCGGCCGTGGTGGACGACTACGTCAACACTGTTGAGCAGTTTCTTGCTGGAGACAAGTACAAGGTGGTCAGCAATGACCTCCAGTACACCACCGGTCTTCCCGGCAAAGATCAGAAGGTTGTCGTTGCCCAGTTGTGCATGCGCCATCATGTCCTCATCTACTACTACTGCATGGCCACAAAGCCTTGTGTCCGTTTCGCCAGGTTTGTCAACAACACCGACTACAAGTTCGCTACGGTGGAAACCATCGACGATGTAAAAGCGCTCAGTGTTATGGGTTTGGCCTGCAAGAACCTTGTTGAAATCCGTGAGCACTACAGGGTTTGGAGCAGCATGAAGAAGGACTCCCTGGTTGAACTCGCCTCGGCCATCATCGACCCCTACTACGAAAAGATGAAGCAGGATGCCCAGAGAACAAGTCTCGTATCCTGGCATAGGGCCTGGATGTGGCAACTGGATGAACCTCATCTCAGGTTCGCGGCCAAGAGCGTGTACACAAGCTACGAGATGCACAGGTGGATCGTCGACATGAGGAAGTGCCTCGTTACCTAAATTGATGAGCCCGGATTGAGTCACAAGTAGAGCAAGCGTCACAAGCAGTAGATGATGATCAAATGATTGTTTATGCTAGTTAATCATGCATGTAATATATAGTTTACTTTGGTGTGTGGAAATGTCATGTGTGTAGTAGCCACCTATGTAATTATGCATGTAATAGTTTACTTTGGTGTGTGCAAATGCCATGGTTGTAGTAGCCACCTATATAAGTGGATGTTTAATTTGGTTATGCAACCATGTCCTTATAAGTGTGTATATATATGTTGTTGTTCTGTATGCAATCCCATCTCCCAACACACACGTCTTATTAGCAGCAATCGTCTGTGTTATTATCGGTCTTCACACACATTTCTGATTACAAACCTGTTTGCCGCGTATCACACACATCTTGTTATATTGAACCATTTATGTTCTCTTGTCTCAACACAAATAGTTCATCCGAGTGAACCGCATGCCGTATATTGCACACACCTTGATCTGGCTGACCGTTTCTTTTGTGTTCCCTAATCACAAACAATTCATCCTAGTGAACCGTATGCTGTTTATCGCACACACCTTCATCTGGCTACCTGTTTCTTTTGTTGCTCCTCATCACAAATAGTTAATTGCACTAAACTGTATGCCCTGCATCACACACGGAACTAAAATCTGAACCGTGTTTGATGCAGCCATCATCGCAAACTTTTTGCACCTTTTTGACGGGTTTTCTACACCATTTTGCGATTAATGCATCGCACATAGTTTTGTCAAAGGGTCTCTGATCGTAGTGTCCGTTAGCAGCATCCTGTAGTAGTGAGTTTTTGAAAGATAGATCAAACAAAATAAAATAAATAAAAGTAAATTGCAGCGAGCTATTTTTGGTTTTAATATGTGATAGAAAATAGACCCGGTAGTTTTCACCAGAGGCTTCTCTCATAAAATTAGCATACGGTGGGTAGACAAATTACTGTTAGGCAATTGACAGAAAAGCAAATAATTATGATGATATCCAAGGCAATGATCATGTATATAGGCATTGATACGTCTCCAACGTATCTATAATTTTTGATTGTTCCATGCTATTATATTACCCATTTTGGATGTTTATGGGCTTTATTTTACACTTCTTTATCATTTTTGGGACTAACCTACTAACCGGAGGCCCAGCCCATATTGTTGTTTTTTTGCCTATTTCAGTAATTCGAACAAAAGGAATATCAAACAGAGTCCAAACGGAATGAAACCTTCGGGAGCGTTATTTTTGGAACAAATCTGATCCGGAGAGCCTAGAGTGCAAGTCAAGAAAGCTCCAAGGGCCCCACGAGATAGGAGGGCGCCCCCCCCCCTGTAGGGCGTGCCCCCTTGTCTCGTGGGCCCCTCGGGCGACCACCAACGTATTTCTTCCTCCTGTATATGTCTACGTACCTCGAAAACATCCAGGAGCACAACGAAACACAATTTTACACCGCTGTAACCTTCTGTATCCGCGAGATCCCATCTTGGAGCCCTTGCCGGCACTCTGCCGGAGGGGGAAGCAACCATGGAGGGCCTCTACATCAACATCCTTGCCCCTCCGATGAGTTGTGAGTAGTTTACCACAGACCTACGGGTCCATAGTTATTAGCTAGATGGCTTCTTCTCTCTTTTTGGATCTCAATACAATGTTCTCCCCCTCTCTTGTGGAGATCTATTCGATGTAATCTCTTTTTGCGGTGTGTTTGTCGAGATCCGATGAATTGTGGATTTATGATCAAGTTTATCTACGAATAATATTTCAATCTTCTCTGAATTCTTTTATGTATGATTGAGTTATCTTTGCAAATCTTTTTAAATTATCAGTTGGCCTACTAGATTGATCTTTCTTGCCTTGGGAAAAGTGCTTAGCTTTGGGTTCAATCTTGCGGTGTTCTTACCCAATGACAGAAAGGGTTGCAAGACACATATGTATTGTTGCCATCGAGGATAACAAGATAGGGTTTATATCATATTGCATGTGTTTATCCCTCTACATCATATCATCTTGCTTAATGCGTTACTCTGTTCTTATGAACTTAATACTCTAGATGCAGGCAGGAGTCAGTTGATGTGTGGAGTAATAGTAGTAGATGCAGGCAGGAGTCGGTCTACTTGTTATGGACGTGACGCCTATATACATGATCATGCCTAGATAATCTCATAACTATGCACTTTTCTATCAATTGCTCGACAGTAATTTGTTCACCCACCGTAATACTTATGCTATCTCGAGAGAAGCCTCTAGTGAAACCTATGGCCCCCGGGTCTATCTCTTATCATATTTGCTTTCCATCTACTTTATTTGCATCTTTAATTTTTGCATCTATATCAAAAATACCAAAAACATATTTATCCTATCATACTATCTTTATTAGATCTCACTTTCGCAAGTGGCCGTGAAGGGATTGACAACCCCTTTATTGCGTTGGTTGCGAGTTCTCAGTTTGTTTGTGTAGGTGCGTGGGAGTTTTGAGGAGCCTCCAACTGGATTGATACCTTGGTTCTCAAAACTAAGGGAAATACTTACGCTACACTTTGCTGCATCACCCTCTCCTCTTCGAGGAAAACCAACACAAGCTCAAGACGTAGCAAGAAAGATTTCTGGCGCCGTTGCCGGGGAGGTCTTTGCTCAAGTCAAGACATACCAAGTACCCATCACAAACCCATCTCCCTCGCATTTACATTATTTGCCATTTGCCTCTTGTTTTCCTCTCCCCCACTTCACCCTTGCCGTTTTATTCGCCCTCTCTTTCCCATTCTCCTCCTCTCTTTTCAATTGCCTTCTTCTGTGTGTTTGTTTGCTTGTTTAACCTTATGGCTGCGCCTAGGGGTCCTGACCACCTTCTCAGAAGGATGGATGAGATTGAATCAAATATTAGAAGCTTTATGAATTTGCAATTTGAGAACAATAATTTCTTTAGAAAAGAGCTTAAGGAACAGAAAAGTTTTTTGGGGTTTATGAACAAGGAGCTTGATGATATGAATAAAGAACTCTATGGTGTTAACGCTCAAATTACCCGGCTTGAGAATGCTATAGCCAAAATTTCTGACAAGCAAGCCACCTTAGTCAATAAGATGGCCGCTAAACCAGAAAAATTACATCAAAATAATGACGAGGATCTTAAAGTTATTGATGCGTCTCCGATTAGTTCTATGTTTTGCAATATGAATTTTGATGATTATGAGAGTGATGATGAATCCACTTTGCCTAGAAGGCGTCCCAAAAATTCGGAGTCTTTAGATCTTGATGTTAATTTTGATAAACGTGAGATTGGAGAATCCTCAACTTCTAATAATGTTGAACATACTATATCGGATTTCAAGGAATTTGATTATGATAATTGCTCTTAAAAAGGTTGTATTTCCTTGTTGCAATCTGTTGTTAATTCTCCTCATGCTAATAGTCAAAACAAAGCTTTTACCAAACATATTGTTGATGCCTTGATGCAATCTTATGATGAAAAACTTAATTTGGAAGTCTCTATACCTAGAAAACTTAATGATGAATGGGAACCTACTATAAAGATTAAAATTAAAGATTATGAGTGTTTTGCTTTGTGTGATTTGGGTGCTAGTGTTTCCACGATTCCGAAAACTTTATGTGATATTCTAGGTTTCCATGATCTTAATGATTGCTCTTTAAATTTGCACCTTGCTTATTCCACCATTAAAAAGCCTATGGGAAGAATCAATGATGTTCTTATTGTTGCAAATAGAAATTTGGTGCCCGTAGATTTTATCGTTCTTGATATAGATTGCAATCTTTCTTGCACTATTATTCTTGGTAGACCTTTCCTTAGAACGATTGGTGCGATTATTGATATGAAGGAAGGGAATATTAGATTCCAATTTCCATTAAAGAAAGGCATGGAGCACTTTCCAAGAAAGAAAGTCAAATTACCCTATGAATCTATCATGCGTGCTACTTATGAATTTAGTGCCAAAGACGGCACTCGTTAGGTCTATCTTTGCTTTTTATGCCTAGCTAGGGGCGTTAAACGATAGCGCTAGTTGGGAGGCAACCCAATTTTCTTTACATTTTTAGCTTTTGCTCCTGTTTAGTAATAAATCTTGAATCTACCTTCTGGATAGATGTGTTTTTATCTTTTAATTAGTGTTTGTGCCAAGTAGAACCTATAGGATAAGCTACGATGATAGTTGATTTGATTCTGCTGAAAAACAGAAACTTGCACAAACGAATATAATTTTGTTAAATCACAGGAACGTGATTTTGTGTTGATTCTTTTTGCTTCTGTTCAATAGACAAATTTTCCAGGACTTCCTATTTTGGTAGGATTTTTAGAGTTCCAGAAGTTTGCGTTAGTTACAGATTGCTACAGACTGTTCTGTTTTTGACAGATTCTGTTTTTCGTGTGTTGTTTGCTTATTTCAATGCATCTATGGCTAGTAAATTAGTTTATAAACCATAAAGAATTTGGAATACAGTAGGTTTAACACCAAATTAATTAAAGAATGAGTTCATGACAGTACCTTATTTGGTGGTTTCGTTTTCTTTCACTAACGGAGCTTATAAGATTTCCTGTTGAGTTTTGTGTTGTGAAGTTTTCAAGTTTTGGGTAAAGCTTTTATGGACTATGGAATAAGGAGTGGCAAGAGCCTAAGCTTGGGCATGCCCATGGCACCCCAAGATATTCAATAATAGCCAAAAGCCTAAGCTTGGGGATGCCCCGGGAAGGCATCCCCTCTTTCGTCTTTGTTCATTGGTAACTTTGCTTGGAGCTATATTTTTATTCGCTACATGATATGTGTTTTACTTGGAGCATCATGTATTATATTAGTCTTTTCTTTTTAGTTTACCACAATCATCCTTGTTGTACACACCTTTTGGGAGAAGTCTATTTGATTACAATTTGCTAGAATACTCTATGTTCTTCACTTATATCTTTTGAGCTTGATAGTTTTGGCTCTAGTGCTTCACTTATATCTTTTAGTGCATGGTGGTGTCTTAATTTTGAAGAAATTGCTAGTCTCTCATGCTTCACTTATATTATTTTGAGAGTCTTTTAGAACAGCATGGTATTTGCTATTATCATAAAGTTGGTCCTAGAATGATGAGCATCCAAGTTGGGTATAATAAAAACTATCATAGAAAGTGAATTGGATGCTATGATCAATTTGATGCTTGATAATTGTTTTGAGATATGGAGGTAGTGATATTAAAGTCATGCTAGTTGGGTGATTATGAATTTAAAGAATGCTTGTGTTGAAGCTTGTGATTCCCGTAGCATGCACGTATGGTGAACCGCTTTGTGATGAAGTTGGAGCACAATTTTATTTATTGATTGTCTTCCTTATGAGTGGCGGTCGGGGACGAGCGATGGTCTTCTCCTACCAATCTATCCCCCGAGGAGCATGCACGTAGTACTTTGGTTTTTGATGACTTCTAAACTTTTGCAACAAGTATATGAGTTCCTTTGATTAATGTTGAGTCCATGGAGTATACGCACTCTTTCACCCTTCCACCATTGCTAGCCTCTCTTGTACCGCGCAATTTTCGCCGGTACCATACACCCACCATTTACCTTCCTCAAAACAGCCACCATACCTACCTATTATGGCATTTCCATAGCCATTCCGAGATATATTGCCATGCAACTTTCCACCGTTCCGTTCATATGACACGCATTACTTTTGTCATACTGCTTTTTGCATGATCATGTAGTTGACATTGTATTTGTGGCAAGGCCACCCTCATAATTTTCATACATGTCGCTCTTGATTCATTGCATATCCCGGTACACTGCCGGAGGCATTCATATAGAGTCATATCTTGTTCTATCTTCGAGTTGTAAATCCATAAAAGTGTGATGATCTTCATTATTAGAGCATTGCCCTAGTGAGGAAAGGATGATGAAGACTATGATTCCCCCACAAGTCGGTATGAGACTTCGGACTTTACAAAAAGAAAAAAGAAAGAGAAAAGAAAATAAAATAAAGAGAAAGGACAAAAAAAAGAAAGGCCAAAGAAAAAAAAAGGAAAAGAAAAAAATATATAAAATGAGAGAAAAATAGAGAAGGGACAATGCTACTATCTCTTTTTCCACACTTGTGCTTCAAAATAGCACCATGATCTTCATGTTAGAGAGTTTCATATGTTGTCACTTTCATATACTAGTGGGAATTTTTCATTATAGAACTTGGCTTGTATATTCCAATGATGGGCTTCCTCAAAAGTGCCCTAGGTCTTCATGAGCAAGCAAGTTGGATGCACCCCACTTAGTTTCTTTTATTGAGCTTTCATATATTTATAGCTCTAGTGCATCCGTTGCATGGCAATCCCTACTCACTCACATTGATATCTATTAATGGGCATCTCCATAGCCCGTTGATACGCCTAGTTGATGTGAGACTATCTTCTCCTTTTTGTCTTCTCCACAACCACCCTTCTATTCCACATATAGTGCTATGTCCACGGCTCACACTCATGTATTGTGTGAAAGTTGAAAAAGTTTGAGATTATTAAAGTATGAAACAATTGCTTGGCTTGTCATTGGGGTTGTGCATGATTAAATACTTTGTGTGATGAAGATAGAGCATAGCCAGACTATATGATTTTGTAGGGATAACTTTCTTTAGCCATGTTATTTTGAGAAGACGTGATTACTTTGATTAGTATGCTTGAAGTATTACTATTTCTTATGTCAATATGAACTTTCATTTTGTATTCATTTGGATCTGAACATTCATGCCACAATAAAGAAAATTACATTATGAATTATGCCAGGTAGCATTCCACATCAAAAATTTCTTTTTTATCATTTACCTATTCGAGGATGAGCAGGAATTAAGCTTGGGGATGCTTGATACGTCTCCAACGTATCTATAATTTTTGATTGTTCCATGCTATTATATTACCCCTTTTGGATGTTTATGGGCTTTATTTTACACTTCTATATCATTTTTGGGACTAAGCTACTAACCGGAGGCCCTGCCCATATTGCTGTTTTTTTGCCTATTTCGGTATTTCGAAGAAAAGGAATATCAAACGGAGTCCAAACGGAATGAAACCTTCGGGAGCGTTATTTTTGGAACAAATCTGATCCGGAGAGCCTGGAGTGCAAGTCAAGAAAGCTCCGAGGGCCCCACGAGATAGGAGGGCGCCCCCCTGTCTTGTGGGCCCCTCGGGCGGCCACCGATGTACTTCTTCCTTCTATATATGTCTAAGTACCCCGAAAACATCCAGGAGCACCACGAAACATAATTTCCACCGCCGTAACCTTCTGTATCCATGTTGGAGATCGTCTTGCTCAAGCTTGATTTTGCTAAGGCATTTGACACAATTGAGCACGCACCCATGTTGGAGATCATGAAACACATGGGTTTTGATGATAAATGGCTAGGTTGGATGGAAACGATATTTGGCTCGGGAGTCTCCTCTATTCTCCTCAATGGAGTTTCTGGTCGGAAATTCAAATGCAATTGTGGAGTGCGGCAAGGTGACCCTCTCTCACCGCTGATTTTTGTGCTTGCAGCTGACCTGCTACAAGCTGCAATTAATGACGCCTACGCCTGGGGACTTGTGGATCTTCCTTTTCCTCGCGACAATGCAGGTGATTTCCCTATGGTACAGTATGCAGATGACACGATACTAGTGATGCAAGCTTGTCCTAGCCAGGCTGCCCGCATGAAATCAGTTTTGGAGGATTATGCTGCTTCAATTGGACTCAAAATCAATTTTCACAAATCAACTCTTATACCAATTAACGTTGATCACCGACGTGCTCGTGAGTTGGCGGAGGTGTTTGGCTGCTCCGTTAGTATTATGCCGTTCACCTACCTGGGTCTTCCCATGGGGACGACGAGGCCGAGTGTCCTTGATCTCATGCCGTTGGTGTACTCGATTGAGCGGAAAACTTCCACTACCCTGTCACTAATGTCGGCGGGGGCCAAACTGACTCTGGTCAACTCCGTAGTCACCTCCATGTTGATTTATGCAATGTGTACAATCAAACTGCATCCTAAGGTGATCGAACACCTTGGTAAACTGCGCAGATATTGCCTCTGGGCGAAAAACTCTGATGATGGAGTCAAAAATAACTCCCTTGCTGCCTGGGAGCTTGTATGTCGACCGAAGCGCTGTGGTGGGCTTGGTGTTATTGATATGAAGACACAAAATGTTGCACTCCTGCTAAAACACTTGTTCAAGTTTTACAATCGGGAGGATGTACCCTGGGTTCAGCTGGTCTGGGAGGCTTACTACAGAAACAAGATACCTCATGCAACTGAGTTGGTGGGCTCTTTCTGGTGGAAAGATGTGATGCAACTCAGTGGGATTTTCCGAGGGATTACCAAAGTCATCCCAGGGGATGGTTCTACCGTGCTGTTTTGGAAAGATGTCTGGTTTGGTGACTCTGACTCTGCACTGATGGATTTATATCCACGGGCTTTCTCCTTTTCCCTGAATGAGGATGACTCTATTGCTAAAGTAATCAAGACAGCTGATCCAACCATGATTTTCAGTCTGCCTCTTTTGGTCCAAGCCAGGGAGGAGATTAGAGAGATCCAGCAGGGGTCGAGGCACGTCCAGGTGGTTGACAACTGTGTTGACACTTGGGAATGCACACTTGGGCGTTTCTCTTCTAAGGGATATTATAACCACTGTTATGAGTAGGTTGTGGCGGATGAGGCGTTTGGTTGGCTTTGGAAGGCCAAAAGCCCGATCAAGTTCAAGATGTTTGGGTGGCTGCTTCTTGTTGATCGTCTGAGTACCAGGAACATGCTAAGGCGAAGACACTTTGCTGTCGCTGGAGACAACTATGCATGTATGTTTTGTCAAAACTCTCCTGAGGAAACTATGGAACACCTTTTCTTTACATGCCCCTTTAGCCAACGATGCTGGAGTAAAGTTGGGATGTCATGGCCGGGGGGAGTCAACAGGTTAGCTCTGCTGCATGGGGGTAAAGATGGCTGGCAACATCCCCTATTCATGGATATTTTTCTTGCTTGCTGCTTGGAGTCTATGGATGGAGAGAAACAACCAACATCTCAGGGGAGTTCCACATTCCTTCGAGGCATGGCTGGCTAGATTCAATCACCTCTTGAGGCTGGTGACCCACAACTATAAAGAGAAACTTCATCCTTTTCTCTCTGATTACATTGTAAGCTTGGGACACTAGGCGTAGTTTGATAGCTTGTAGGGCCCGGGGGCCTAAAAACCCACTGTAACACACATGTAACTGTCCTATTGTGAGTAATACAAAAGTCAGTGGGAGCCTCTCCCACTGTCGTTAACCCTAAAAAAACCTTCTGTATCCACGAGATGCCATCTTGGAGCCCTTGCCGGCACTCTGCCGGAGGGGGAAGCAACCACAGAGGGCCTCTACATCAACATCCTTGCCCCTCCAATGAGTTGTGAGTAGTTTACCACAGACCTACGGGTCCATAGTTATTATCTAGATGGCTTGTTCTCTCTTTTTGGATCTCAATACAATGTTCTCCCCCTCTCTTGTGGAGATCTATTCGATGTAATCTCTTTTTGTGGTGTGTTTGTCGAGATCCAATGAATTGTGGGTTTATGATCAAGTTTATCTATGAATAATATTTGAATCTTCTCTGAATTCTTTTATGTATGATTGAGTTATCTTTGCAAGTCTCTTCGAATTATCAGTTTGGTTTGGCCTACTAGATTGATCTTTCTTGCCATGGGAGAAGTGCTTAGCTTTGGGTTCAATCTTGCGGTGTTCTTACCCAGTGACAGAAAGGGTTGCAAGACACGTATTGTATTATTGCCATCAAGGATAACAAGATGGGGTTTATATCATATTTCATGTGTTTATCCCTCTACATGATGTCATCTTGCTTAATGCGTTACTCTGTTCTTATGAACTTAATACTCTAGATGCAGGCAGGAGTCGGTTGATGTGTGGAGTAATAGTAGTAGATGCAGGCAGGAGTCGGTCTACTTGTTATGGATGTGATGCCTATATACATGATCATGCCTAGATAATCTCATAACTATGCGCTTTTCTATCAATTGCTCGACAGTAATTTGTTCACCCACCGTAATACTTATGCTATCTCGAGAGAAGCCTCTAGTGAAACCTATGGCCCCCGGGTCTATCTCTTATCATATTTTCTTTCCATCTACTTTATTTGCATCTTTACCTTTTGCATCTATATCAAAAATACCAAAAACATATTTATCTTATCATACTATCTTTATTAGATCTCACTTTCGCAAGTGGCCGTGAAGGGATTGGCAACCCCTTTATTGTGTTGGTTGCGAGTTCTTAGTTTGTTTGTGTAGGTGCGTGGGACTTTTGAGGAGCCTCCTACTGGATTGATACCTTGGTTCTCAAAACTGAGGGAAATACTTACGTTACACTTTGCTGCATCACCCTCTCCTCTTCGAGGAAAACCAATCCAAGCTCAAGACGTAGCAGGCATCACGTCCGAGACAAGTAGACTGCAATGTTGTTCATCTACTACTATTACTCCACACATTGACCGCTGTCCAGCATGCATCTAGTGTATTAAGTTCATGGAAGAACGGAGTAACGCCTTAAGAAAGATGACATGATGTGGACAAGATAAACTCATGTATGAAATAAATCCCATCTTGTTACCCTTAATAGCAATGATACATGTGTGTCATGTCCCTTCTGTCACTAGGATTGAGCACTGCAAGATCAAACCCATCACAAAGCACCTCTTCCCATGGCAAGATAAATCAATCTAGTTGGCCAAACCAAACCAATAAACCGGAGAAGAAATACGAGGCTATAACAATCATGCATAAAAGAGTTCAGAGAAAACTCAAATAATATTCATGGATAGATCTTATCATAAACTCACAATTCATCGGATCCCAATAAACACATCACAAATAGTCAGTACATCAAATAGATGTCCAAGAACACCAAGGAGAACATTGTATTGAAGATCAAAAAGAGAGAATAATCCATCTAGCTACTAACTATGGATCCATAGGTTCGTGGTAAACTACTCACACATCATCGGAGGGCAGCAAGGATGATGAAGAGCCCCCTCAATGATCGAATCGCCCTCTGGCAGAGTGTTGGAAAAGGCCTCTAGATGGGATCTCGTGGTTTTAGAACTTATGATGGTAGGAAAAGTATATCGTAGACTTCCCTATTGGTTCCACGATTTTAGAGAATTTATAGAGGCGGAGCTATGTCAAATGGAGCCTCATGGGCCCCACCACCCATCAGGGCGGACCTACCCCCCTGGGCGTGCCCTAGTGGGTGATGGGCCCATGCTCCCACGTCTGGTCTTCTCTCGAAGCTTCTAATGTCTCTTTTGTCCAGAAAAAATCTCCAAAAAGTTTCGTGGCATTTGGACTTAGTTTGGTACTGATATTCTGTGAAACCGAAAACAAGCAAAAAACAACAACTAACACTAATATTCTACGAAACCAAAAATAAGAAAAAAATCTCCAAAAAGTTTCGTGGCATTTGAACTTCGTTTGTACTAAGTTAATAGGTTAGTCCCAAAAAATGATAGTTGCTTGTAAGTGTATATAAAACATCCAAGATTGATAATATAATAGCATGGAACAATCAAAAATTATAGATACATTTGAGACATATCAATGATCAGATTATTCACTGGAAGTAATTGAGTCTATTCTAAAATGTATTAAGTGTGATTTTATAGCCTTGTATTTCTCTCCGATATATCCATCTTGTTTGGCCAATTAGATTGATTTATCTTCAGTGGGAGAGGTGCTTGGTGGTAGGTTCAATCTTGTGGTGTCCTTACTCCATGACAAGAGGACTTGCAAGGCACGTATTTGTATTATTTCTACTAAGGGTAAAACGATGGGGTTCAATCATATTAATTGATTTTACTTTGTCTACATTATTTGATCATGCTCCAAGCATTACTCTATTTGTTATGAACTTAATACCTCAAGATGCATGCTGGATAGCGGTCAAGGGTGAAAGATTGAGAAGATATGTGTAGAGGGGGGGGGGGTGAGTAGCCACTTAACAAGGCAAAGGTGCAATTTTCTGTTTTCTTGGAATTTGGGCAAATTTTAGCACAAGTTAAATGGAAACCAATACTTTCTACGCATGGATATATAGAGATTGAGCAGTGATCTCCTGGCGCTTACAAACTCTTGGTTCAACTCCACATGATTTGGAGGCTTCCAAGTGACACCTAACCAATCTGGGAGACACCACTCTCCAAAAGGTAATAAATGTTGTTGATGATGAACTCCTTACGCTTGTTGTTGAGGATATAACTCCGAGGTATGACCCGCCCAGGAGGGACCGGGTCACACCATTGGAGGCTTAAGGTGAGTAGGCCCAAGACTCGGAGGTGACTCAAGGCCCGAAGGTGTGAACCACCATATGGTGACTTGTTCTGTAAGGTAGGTTTAGTTAGAATCCGAGCCGGTCACGTTTGTGTGAGCCGTCCGGGACTCTATAAGCCGCCGGGAATCAACCTGTATATAATGGGGTGACCCGGCGGCGGGTTAGCTCAAGAGACAAGCAATCAAGTACTAGGTCAAGCGTATTCGCTCCCTTGTAACTGAAACTCAAGCAATACAACTAGAAGTAGGATGTAGGCTTTTACCTCGTTAAGAGGGGCCGGACCTGGGTAAACTCCTTGCGTCCTTTGTCCTGTTCAACCCTTTTAAGCTAACCTAGTGCGACGGCTCCACACCTAAGTCCTTTCACTAGGGCATCTGCCATGTTATACCCACGACAGTTGGCGCCCACCATGGGGCCAGAGCACGGTGGTTTCGAGTTCTTGAAGGGCAGCTTCTTAGAGATCAAGGTATACGCCATGGGTCGGATGACCAAGAGTCACTGCGGCAAGCTCTACATCGATGACGCTGGCTGGGGCCCCGAGGCCGACTCAATTGAGTATGGGTATCGGGTCCTCTTCGGCGGGATTCACTTCTTCATCAGCAAGATCGGAGAGTCGGAGCCTGAGCCGGACATCTGCACCGACATGATCGAGACGACTCAACGCGCACAACCCGCCGAGATCCAACCCGCCAGGAAGCCTACTTTCATTGGCTTTGTTCATGGGGTGGATCTCGAAGAAGGTTCTATGTCAGGTGGAGAGACAACCATCTACTCTGGTGATGAGTCCTCAACCGGTGAAACTGAATAGATCTATCAGTTGCAAGATGGTGGGCTTGGGGGTTGTTCCGATGGCGACAATATTCCAGACTCCTATGAGCCGTCGGATAGGGCTTCTATTTTCATGGCTAGTATGCATGGTGAATTCATCGACCGCTGCGGCTATGACCTCCGGTTCAACGGCTGCTGCGACGGTTGGGGCGAGCGACGCTGTGCGCCTACTGGCTCAAGTTTTGTCTCATCTCTTGGATGCCCGGATGACTCTCTTAGCTGCGGAGGTAACCCCGGCGAATCAAGCACAACATAAGGTGGAGGTTGCGAAGCTACGAGATGAGGTAGCTTAGGCTAAGGAGGCACTTAACGCTGAGAATGCTAGGATGGTAACAGAGCGAGCTGCGTTGGAAGCTGAGTCACAATGGATCCAAGCAGAATCTTTCCGGCTTAATCTGGATCAAAACGCTTCAAACACCGTCATGCGAAGAAGGCACCAGACAGGTCTGCCCCTAGAGTTTGAAGCAAGGAATCATTTCAGCACACCTGGAGCAGGAACAAGTAACCCGCCTGGGCGTAACCTGGGTCGCCGAGGCACCTGTGGCCAGGGCAATGGCTCAACCATGTGTAACAGACCCACCTCGTTTGCATTTAACGCCGCCTCAACAGGTGTTAACACCGCCGGGTCATTTTTCCAACCCTCTAGATAATATGATTGCCACGGCTTCATAATTGGTAGCTCTGCGTATTGAAGGTGAGTCTCCTGCTGCGGTTGAGGCACGGAAGGTAGTGGAGATTCTTCGGACAACGGTAGCTCAGCAGGCGGCTTACTCATACAGTCGTGATCGAATTCATTCAACTCCTCGTCAAAGTCGAAGTTATAGCAGGCACATTGAGTCACCAACAGTTTCCAGCAGCAAGCGGCATCAGAACTAGCCGCATGGGCATGACCCGCCGCGTGATGATAATAGTGTCCAGGCCTTATTAGATCAGGCCAGGGCACGTCAAGAGGTAGAGCTGGCGGCTCAGTTAGCGGCTCATCAGCAACTCCACGTAACCGATCGGCGTCTATAGAAGCTTGGATGACTTCTAGGACAGTGGGTGTGCCGTGCATAGTGCCGAATTTACGCAATGAGCGCTTGCCCAAGGATTTCAAGGGCCCTTGAAAGGTGCCCAATTACACTGTTGATCAAGCCCAGAGGCTTGGATTGAGAGCTATGATTTGGCTATGGAGATGCTGTATGTGAATGATGTCGTGTGCGCCAAGTACTGCACCATAATGTTGGATGGGCCAGCTCAAACCTGGTTGAAGGGGTTGCCCCCTAATTCTATCAACTCATGGGCGGAGTTGAAGTCACGTTTTATTCAGAATTTGAAAGACACGTGTAAACAATCTCTGTCAATCATTGACCTAGATGCTTGTGTCTCGCCCGAGGATGAGTCGGCCCACCATTGGGTTCGACGGGTTTCTGCTATTATCCACTCATCGAATAGCATCAATGTCGGCTCTGTTGTTTTAATTCTGGAGAAGAACTGTCGTTTCACCCCTCTCAAGCAAAAGTTAGGACGGCTTAAACATCACTGCAATGACATGGGAGAGCTCATGGCGGCTCTTATCAAATATGCCGATTCTGATAATACTAAAGACCCTAGGTTTGATGAGGAGAAGTCCAACAAGGGGAATAAAACGGCAACGGGAAAGGGCAGCAGTCAAACATGCCGGGTCATAACCAGGGTAATAACAGTAAGCGCAAGCAGACGGATGGCGGGTCAGATTTTGTGGCTAATACTAATGCACAGAACAATGATCGTCGTCATAATGGAAGACCACAACCCCAGTTTGGAGGGCCAAAGTTTAACTTTGAGGCGATGTTGAACCAGCCATGCCCAAAGCATAGCCGTCACGACAAGCCGTAGTCTTACTTGTGGAAAGATTGTTATATCATGAGGGAGTATAAGAATTCAGGGTTTCATCAGGACTACAATGAAAATAACGGCCCACATGGCGGGTCAGGATTTGGCTCTCACGGGCCCGGCTTTGGAGGTGGCAGCTCAAACTCTGGATTTCAAGGCCAGGTCAATCAAGGCGATTTTAATCAGCAGCACAGTCAAGGCAATCAGCAATAGTAGTCTGGGTACCAGAGTAAATCAAAGCAGTTAAATAGTGGCCAATATCATGTTTTCACCACAAGCTAGTGCAAACAAGATCAGAAGGTTCATAAACGAACGGTGAGCGCGGTGGAGCCTGCGATCCCTCGATACTTATGATGGTCAGAGCAACCGATTGTATGGAGCCGGGAGGATCACCCGCCCCGGGTTGACAACCCGGGTCAGCTGGCTTTGGTGGTAGCTCCTCAAGTTGGAGGTTACAAGTTCACTAAGGTGCTTATGGACGGAGGCAGCATCATTAATATCCTTTATTATGATACTTTTGGTCGAAAGAATTTAACTACAAGGATCTTAAGCAGTCCTCTACAGTCTTTCATGGGGTGCAACCTAGTAAGTCAGCTTATCCAGTGGGTAAGATAGCCTTGGAAGTGGCTTTTGGCAACACACATGATTGCAGGGCTGAGACATTGAATTTTGAAGTGGTTAAAATCAAGAGCCTCTATCATGCTCTGTTTGGACGGCCGGCTTATGCCAAGTTTATGGCGCGGCCTTATTTTGTGTATCTGCAGCTTAAGATGACAGGTTGCAAAGGAACCATCACGGTGCATGGAGACAGGAAGATAGCCTTGGAATGTGAGGAAGGTGATGCTGCTTATGCTGAGTCTGCTTGTGCCATGGAAGAGCTTAAGTTTTACAAAGACAACATTGACTCGGCTGATATGACTCCATTGAAAAAGCCAACTACAGAGTATAACCCTTTGTTGAGATTTAAATCGGCGGATGATACCAAGCAGGTGGATTTTGTCCCTAGCGACTCATCCCAGCAGTTCATTATCAGTGCCAACATGGATCCGAAATAGGAAAGCATGCTCATTGAGTTCATCTGTGAGAACCGAGACATCTTTGCATGGAAGCCTTTTAGACATGTCGGGTGTACCGAGGGAACTCGCTGAGCACACTCTTAATATTGATCCAAAGTTTAAAACGGTCAAGCAATTCCTTCATTGTTTCAATGAAGAGAGGCGCAAGGCCATTGGAGAAGAGGTGGCCCAGCTCTTAGCGGTCGGGTTTATTGTTGAAGTTTTTCATCCAGAGTGGTTGGCTAATCCGGTGCTGGTACTTAAGAAAAACGACACTTGGCATATGTGTGTGGATTACACAGACCTTAACAAGGCTTGTCCGGCTGATCCTTTTGCTCTTTCTCGTATTGATCAGATCATTGATGCTACAGCGGGTTGGGAGCGTTTGAGCTTCATAGATGCTTATTCTGGTTATCATCAAAACAAAATGGCAGTTAATGACCAGGAGAAAACATCTTTCATTTCTCCCTTTGGATCTTTCTGCTATGTGTTTATGCCTTTTGGGCTTAAGAGTGCCCAGGCGACTTATCAGCGTTGTGTTCAGAATTTCCTTCACAGCCAGATAGGACGCAATGTTCATGCTTATGTGGATGATATCGTTGTGAAGTCTAGGAAGAAGGAGACCTTGCTAGATGATTTAAAAGAAACCTTTGACAACCTCCGGGTTTACAAGATGATGCTTAACCTGGCCAAATGTGTTTTTGGTGTGCCTATGAGCAAGCTTTGGGTTTTTTTGGTCTTTCAGAGAGGTATTGAAGCTAACCCGGAGAAAATCAAGGCTATCACTTCAATGGCTAAGCCGGCGTGCATTAATGATGTCCATCGTTTGGCGGGTCATATTGCGGCATTATGCAGGTTTATAAGCCGCCTGGGAGAGAAGGCTATTCCTCTACACCAGATGATGAAGAAAACAGACCACTTTGTCTGGAGTGATGCTGCTAATGAGGCATTTGAAGCGCTTAAGAAACAGTTGGCTAAGCCGCCAGTCCTTGCAGCTCCTATTGAGAAGGAGCCCCTGCTCTTATATGTGGCCGCTAACAGCAGAGCCGTCATCGTGGCGGTTGTAGTGGAAAGGAAAAAAACAGGCAAGGAATATCCAGTTCAAAGGCCAGCTTATTATGTCAGTAAGGTGTTAACTGAGTCTAAACAGAGGTACCCACATTGGCAGAAGTTAGTCTATGGGGTGTTCATGGCCAGTCGCAAGTTGAAGCATTATTTCCTTGGTCATCCCATTACTGTGGTCAGTTCAGCTCCCTTGGGGGATATTATTCAAAATAGAGAAGCCATAGGTCGAGTAGCCAAGTGGGCCATTGAGCTTGGGCCTCATGGTTTGAAGTATATGCCTAGGACAGCTATCAAGTCTCCATCTCTTATGGATTTCATCAATGACTGGACATAATTGTAGATGCCTGAAGAGAAACCTGATAACACATACTGGACTATTCATTTTGATGGGTCCACGCAGTTGGAAGGCTCGGGGGCTGGCGTTATTTTGACTTCCCCATGAGGTGACAAATTTTGTTATGTCTTAGGGCTGATGTTTCCTTGTACTAACAATGCAACTGAGTATGAGGCCCTGCTCCATGGTCTTCGGATGGCTAAAGAGATGAATTTAAGCCGGGTGATGTGCTCCGGCGACTCAGATTTGGTGGCCCAGCAAGTCTCAGGAACTTGGGATTCTAAAGACCCGCTCATGGTGGCTTATCGCCAGGCGGTCGACAGTATTGCTGGCCATTTGAAAGGTTATCAAGTGGAACACGTTGATCGCAGAAAGGCTGATGCTTTAAGCCGGCTGGGGTCTCAGCGTAAGCCGGTGCCACCCAATGTTCTTCTTGATATATTGCATAACCCTTCTGTTAAGCTACCAACAGAAGAGGATCTTGCAATCCCTGACTCGAAGGCACAGTTGGTGGCGGCTCTTCATGCTATTCCTGATTGGATGGTTCCTTATTTGGCTTATATGACCCGGAGAGTTGCCTGAGAATGAAACTTTAGCCAAGCAAATAACCCGGAGGTCTAAGTCCATGACTATTGTCAATGGCGAGTTGCATCAATGCAGTGTCACAGGTGTGTTTCAGTGCTGTGTTTCCCCTGAAGAAGGCTGTGAGATCATCTTTATCAAGATAAGCCAGCCCATGAGGTCTACGGTTTGGAGTTTCTTTCAAATAATGAAAATGAACCGGCTAAGCTTTATCAAGATAAGCCGGCCCATGAGGGCTACGACTTTGAAGATTATAGAAACATATGAACAAGTCTTAACCAAACTCAAAAGTGTCTTTTCCTATGGATAAGACTTGGGGGTTGGATGACTATATGTGTAAAAGAAGCAGATGTTCATACCTCATATTTCTGGCGCAGTTTCTTCACTAAGTCTGCTTCCAGATCACGACCAGTGTGTAGCTGGTTCAGATAACCAGAGTATAATTCACAAACACTTAAGTGAGAATAATTTGCAACATCAAACTTGGCCTTGCTCTTTTAAATTAACTCCTCTTTGGCATAGTGCTTGGCCAGAATGGTGGGGCTCCCAGACTCAGTATAGCCAGTGCCAGAAATAATAACATCCTTTGCAGCCTATTGTGAAGGAGCTCCATTAGCAGGTCTTATGGGACTGGGCGGCTTAGCGCTAGATGGGTCAACACCCATTGGATCCAACATGACATCGTGAGTTTCTGGTGGAGGGTCATCAGCAGCAACCATTGGAGTTTGTTGAGAGGCTTCAGAGAGGGTCTATTTCTCCGGCTCAGCAACCTTGGGGTCTTTGGCTGGTTTATTTACCTTCAGCTTTTTGCTGGGTTTGGGTATGCCACTGAAAATAAGACACAAAAAGAAGGTTAATGTATTAGTTGGTAAAGTGTTAAGCAAAGAAATCTAATGTTCTCACCCAGGAGCGACTTTGAAGAGGGGAATCTGAGTTCCAGTTGAGTCACTGGAAGAGGAGTGAGAGGTTCCCTGATAATTTGAGTCAAAAGGGTTAAGTGGCTGATGAATAAGACCCGCATTTGGAAAAGATAAGGTTGAATTCTGTGGCACCTCATTTCAGCGTTTTCGAGGAACCAGTGTATTGGGTAAACTGGAGGAAAGATTTCCATAGCCGCTGTTCCGGGTTGTGTGGCGAACTTTGTCAGCGTCCTGGACTTGGGGGTATCCAGTCATGCCTGCCTGCGGCCCACCATGTGGCTTCATCGACGGCCTGGTATGGCCCAGCTTCAACACCAACACAGCAAGACCCTCACGAGGGGCCAAGCCTCGCGAGGCGGACGACGCCAACACCCCCGAAGGAGTTGGCCTCCTCAGGAGGGCTCCTGAGGGGCGGAGAGTTCTATGCAGCTACCTCATGAGGCTCAGCTGACGTGAGCCATGACGACCAACGCCAGGCGGGTGCAGAGTGCAACTTTCCTCTTTGGTGCAAGGGAGGCAAGCAGTAGGTGCAGAGTCCCGAGGAATCAGCCAAAGGTTTCCATTCTGGTGCAACAAGACCAAGACCGCCAGGATGGCAGGACGGAGGTCATCACCGAGCCCACCGCAGCGTCACGACCAGAGGCTTTTCGTAGGCGAAGACTACTTTTGTCAGGATAGATTGTACTACTTGTCCCCTTTCAAATCCCGCCGTTGTGGAATCCCTTCTCGCTCATATTTGGGAATAGGACCAAGGCCACTATATATAGGACTTAGCCACCGCCAAAGAAGGAGGGACAAGAGGACCGAAACCAGAACAAGTAGAGCACCACACCAGCTCAAGAACACCTCACCTCCTGAGGCTTGTTCATCCTTTGTACTAGTTCATCCATAGCCCCTCGAGGCAATCCACCACACCACACTGGATTAGGGTATTACACCACAACGGTGGCCCGAACTAGTATAAATCTCTGTGTCTTTGTGTCTCTGTGAGCTCGACGCGCTAGGCTAGGGAGGATCATTGATAACCCACAAGTATACGAGATAGTTGTAGCCTCTTTCGATAAGTAAGAGTGTCGAACCCAACGAGGAGCTAAAGGTAGAACAAATACTCTCTCAAGTCCTATCGGCCACTGATACGACTCTACGCACGCTTGACATTCTCTTTACCTAGAACAAGTATGAAACTAGAAGTACTTTGTAGGTGTGATAGGATAGGTTTGCAAGATAATAAAGAACACGTAAATAAAAGCTAGGGGCTGTTTAGATAAAGATGCAATAAAGTAAATAAAGTGAGGGTGGGAAAGTGGTGGTAGGAGTGGTGAAAGTGTCCCGAAGCAATTGACTACGTTACTAGACCAGTAATCACTATTGCAATTCTATTTGAGGGAGAGGCATAAGCTAACATACTTTCTCTACTTGGATCATATGTACTTATGATTGGAACTCTAGCAAGCATCCGCAAATACTAAAGATTCATTAAGGTAAAACCCAACCATAGCATTAAAGTATCAAGTCCCCTTTTATCCCATACGCAAACAACCTACTTACTCAGGTTTGTGTTTCCGTCACTCACGCAACCCACCATAAGCAAATCATAAACATATTGCAAACCCTACAGCGGGAATCCCTCACGCTTGCGCGACACGGAGGGCACCATAGGACAACACCAATAATAAAACATGCAACTCAAACCAATCATAGCAATTCATCAATCACCGATAGGACAATAGAAATCTACTTAGACATCATAGGATGGCAACACATCATTGGATAATAATATGAAGCATAAAGCACCATGTTCAAGTAGAGGGTACAGCGGGTTGCGAGAGAGTGGACCGCTGGATATAGATGGGGGAAGGTGATGAAGATGTTGGTGAAGATGATGGAGGTGTTGGTGAAGATCGCGGTGATGATGATGACCCCCGGCGGCGTTCCGGTGCCACCGGGAGCAAGGGGGAGAGAGCCCCCCTTCTTCTTCTTCTTCCTTGACCTTCTCCCTAGATGGGAGAAGGGTTTACCCTCTGGTCCTTGGCTCCCATGGCTTGGGAGGGGTGAGAGCCCCTCCGAGATTGGATCTATCTCTCTGTTTCTGCGTTTTTAGATTCTACCCCTTCACCGTTTCTTTAATATCCGGAGATCCGTAACTCGGATTGAGGTGAATCTTTGGCCCAGATTTTTCTCGTAAAATAAGCTTTCTTGCGGCAAAAGAAGAGCGCCAACCACCTTATAGGTGGCCCACGAGAGCCCAGGGCGCGCCCAAGGGGGGAGGGCGCGCCCCCCTGTCTCGTGGCCACCCCGGACACCGTTTCGCGTTGATTTTACTTCCCAAAAATCATAAATATTCCAAAAAAAAATCTCCGTCCGTTTTTATCCCGTTTGGACTCCGTTTGATATTGGGTTTCCGTGAAACAAAAAAACATGCAACAGGCAGGAACTGGCACTGGGCACTGGATCAATATGTTAGTCCCAAAAAATAGTATAAAAAGTTGCCAAAAGTATATAAAAGTTGAATGATATTGGCATGGAACAATCAAAAATTATAGATACGACGGAGACGTATCAGCATCCCCAAGCTTAATTCCTGCTCGTCCTCGAGTAGGTAAATGATAACAAGGATAATTTTTGATGTGGAATGCTGCCTAGCATAATCTTGATCATATGTCTAATCATGGCATGAATATTAAGACACAAGTGATTCAAAGCAATAGTATATCATTTGACATAAACACAATAATACTTCGAGTGTCCCAATAAAGCAATCATGTCTTTTCAAAACAACATGGCCAAAGAAAGTTATCCCTACAAAATCATATAGTCTGGCTGTTGCTCTATCTTCATCACACAAAGTATTTAATCTTGCACAACCCCGATGACAAGCCAAGCAATTGTTTCATACTTTAGTAATCTCAAACTTTTTCAACTTTCACGCAATACATGAGCGTGAGCCATGGATATAGCACTATAGGTGGAATAGAAAACGATGGTGGGGGTTATGTGGAGAAGACAAAATGGGAGAAAGTCTCACATCGACGCAGCTAATCAACGGGCTATGGAGATGCCCATCAATTGATGTCAATGCGAGGAGTAGGGATTGCCATGCAACGGATGCACTAGAGCTATAAGTGTATGAAAGCTCAAACTGAAAACTAAGTGGGTGTGCATCCAACTTGCTTGCTCATGAAGACCTCGGGCATTTGAGGAAGCCCATCATCGGAATATACAAGCCAAGTTCTATAATGAAAATTCCCACTAGTATATGAAAGTGAAAGCATAGGAGGTTCACTCTATGAAGAACATGGTGCTACTCTGAAGCACAAGTGTGGTAAAAGGATAGTAACATTGCCCCTTCTCTCTTTTTCTCTCATTTTTTTCTTTTTTTCTTTTTTTTCTTTTTTTTCTTTCCTCTTTCCTTTTTTTCTTCTTTTTTTGGTGGCCTTCTTTGGCCTATTTTTTATTTGGGCTTCTTTGGCCTCTTTTATTTATCACAAAGTCCAGAGTCTCATCCCGACTTGTGGGGGAATCATAGTCTCCATCATCCTTCCTCACTAGGGCAATGCTCTAATAATGATGATCATCACACTTTTATTTACTTACAACTCAATATCTAGAACAAATATGACTCTATATGAATGCTTCCGGCGGTGTACCGGGATGTGCAATGATCTAGCATAGCAATGACATCAAAAACGGACAAGCCATGAAAACATCATGCTAGCTATCTTACGATCATGCAAAGCAATATGACAATGAATGCTCAAGTCATGTATATGATGATGATGGAAGTTGCATGGCAATATATCTCGGAATGGCTATGGAAATGCCATGATAGGTAGGTATGGTGGCTGTTTTGAGGAAGGTAAATGGTGGGTATATGGTATCGGCGAAAGTTGCACGGTACAAGAGACTAGCAATGATGGAAGGGTGAGAGTGCGTATAATCCATGGACTCAACATTAGTCATAAAGAACTCATATACTTATTGCAAAAATCTACAAGCCTTTGAAAACAAAGTACTACGCGCATGCTCCTAGGGGGATAGATTGGTAGGAAAAGACCATCGCTCGTCCCCGACCGCCACTCGTAAGGAAGACAATAAATAAATAAAATTGTGCTCCAACTCCATCACAAAGCGGTTCACCATACGTGCATGCTACGGGAGTCACAAACCTCAACACAAGTGTCTCTACAATCCACAACCACCCACTAGCATGACTCTAATATCACCATCTTTATATCACAAAACTATTGCAAGGAATCAAACATATAATATTCAGCGATCTACAAGTTTATGTAGGATTTTATGACTAACCATGTGAATGACCAATTCCTGTCATCTCTCTAAATAGATATAAGTGAAGCAAGAGAGTTTAATTATTTCTACAAAAGATATACCCATGCTCTAACAAATATAAGTGAAGCAAAAGAGCATTCTACAAATGGCGGTTGTCTATATGAAGAGAAACAGGCAATCCAAACTTCAAATGATATAAGTGAAGCACATGAAGCATTATATAAAGCCATACTCAAAAGATTTAAGTGAGGTGCAATGAGCATTCTATAAATCAACCAAGGACTATCTTATACCATCATGGTGCATAAAAGAAAAGTGAAAACTAAATGCAAAAGACGCTCCAAGACTTGCACATAATGCACGAACGACGAATACGAAAACATACCGATACTTGTTGAAGAAAGAGGGGATGCCTTCCGGGGAATCCCCAAGCTTAGATGCTTGAGTCTCCTTGAATATTCACTTGTGGTTCCTCGGGCATCCCCAATCTTGATCTCTTGCCTCTCTTCCTTTTCCTCATATCGAGACATCCTCGATTAGACACTACATCCACACAAAACTTCAACAGAAAACTCGGTAAGATCCGTTAGTGTAATAAAGCAAATCACCACTATAAGTACTGTTGAAAACCAATTAAAATTTTGTTTTTGCATTGTGTCTACTGTAATATAACTTCTACATGGCTTAATCCACTAATATAAATTGATAGATTCATCAAAACAAGCAAACTATGCATCAAAAACAGAATCTGTCAAAAACAGAACAGTCTGTAGCAATCTGAACATCCACCATACTTCTGGTACCCCAAAAATTCTACCAAAATGAGGCAAAATGAAAAAGTTGTACAGTAATACAGTCCAAAAGGAATAAGAACCAATTGACATTCCAGCTAAAAATTTAAAATCGCGCACTACAGCCAAAGTTTCTGTCCTGCACCGTACAAACCAACAAGCATTGTAAACATACTAAAGGCAAACCTTGGCACATTATTTTTATAATACAATGGAATTATACCAGGGGATAATTATTTTTTTGTTGAAAAGTTTCTGTAATCAAGAATCACAAAGTTTCCGTGAGCATGAACAAAGTTCAAGGCTAGCTCCCACTTCAACAATGCTTGTCTTTCTCACTTTCACTTTCCTTCTTGAAAAGTTTTTAGGTTCCCCTCTTTCTTTTTTTTTGTTTTTAAACTATATGAAAGCACTCAACAGAAATAAATGACTCTCTGAAACTTCCGGGTTGTCTCCCTGGCAGCGCTTTCTTTAAAGCCATAAAGCTAGGCATATAGTGCTCAAGTAATGAATTCACCCGGATCCCAAGGTATATCAAAGCCAATTTTAATTAACAATGATTTGTAATTTAGTAGAGAGCACAAGGTAACATATATCATGCAACAACGAAGTCTAACTCTCTTCCTATGCATCGGCATGTCATAAAAGAACAATTCATGCACACATAGTAAAGGCCAATGCATAGTATAAACAGTTTCTTGCAATTCTATCATATTGGAAACATAAAGAGGCGGAGATAGAGTTCCTCTCTCATAATAATTGCAAGTAGGAGCAACAAGCACATGCATATTATATTCATCAAAATCATCATGTGCAATGGTAAAAGGCAACCCATCAATATAATCCTTAATAAGCACAAACTTCCCCGGCATAGTGTAGTTTGGAGAATTCAAAAAGATAATAGGACTATCATGCATGGGTGCAATAGCAACAATTTCATGTTTAACATAAGGAACTATAGCAAGTTCATCTCCATAAGCATAATTCATATTGGCATCTTGGCCACAAGCATAGCAAGCATCATCAAAAAGGGATATTTCAAACAAATTCAAGGGATCATAGCAATCATCCTTCGGTAAGCACGAAGGGGAATTAAATAATGTATGAGTTGGAGGGTTACTCTCATTAGAAGGTGGGCACGGGTAGCTAATCCGCTCTTCTTCCTTTTGTTCTTCGCTCTCCTCATCATCTTTTTCATCCAATGAGCTCACTGTTTCATCAATTTCTTCTTCCATAGCTTCCTGCAAAATATTAGTCTCTTCTTGGACAGCGGAGACTTCCTTCATAAAAGCATTAATATAGTAATTGTATTCATAATTTTCATAGCAATATCTAAGTATAGCAAGTTTTTCAGGCCTACAAACTGCATCATCAAAATCATCAAACGCTTTAAACATAGATTCAATCTCATAAGCACCCATAAAAGCAACAAATTCTTCTATTTGTTCCACATCATAGTAATCATATCTACCATTAGCATAAGAAGCCAAGGTTTCATTATCATTGAATTTGCATGAAAAGGGAAGGTGTGGATCCTCCACCCTAGAGCAACAAGTATAATCATGCATCACACATAGTTGACGAGCGTACCAACGCAAAATAATAAATTGATCCCATAATAGTTTCCCTTTTTGTGTCGAGCGATAATCCCTAAAGTATTCACGTTGATCCAATGTGTCTCCCATTATAAAGTTGAATGGGGTTTTCTCCGGATTATCAAAGTAGTACACAATATCTTTCGCATAATGAGAATCGAGGGTTTTAGGAGTTACCCCATCCTCATGAGTAGCAAGTACAGCTATTTTTTTGGTATTTTGCGTTCCATATCCATAACTAAAGATAGAGAACAACTTAGAACAACAAATAAAACTTACTTAGTGATAAAGCAAACAAGCACACACGAGAATATTCACCCCACGCTATGACTCTCCGGCAACGGCGCCAGAAAAAGGTCTTGATAACCCGCAAGTATACGGGATAGTTGTAGCCTCTTTCGATAAGTAAGAGTTTCGAAGCCAACGAGGAGCTAAAGGTAGAACAAATACTCTCTCAAGTCTTATCGGCCACTGATACGACTCTACGCACGCTTGTCGTTCGCTTTACCTAGAATAAGTATGAAACTAGAAGTACTTTGTAGGTGTGATAGGATAGGTTTGCAAGATAATAAAGAACACGTAAATAAAAGCTAGGGGCTGTTTAGATAAAGATGAAATAAAGTAAATAAAGCGAGTGTGGGAAAGTGGTGGTAGGAGTGGTGAAAGTGTCCCTAAGCAATTGGCTACGTTACTAGACCGGTACTCACTATTGCAATTCTATTTGAGGGAGAGGCATAAGCTAACATACTTTCTCTACTTGGATCATATGCACTTATGATTGGAACTCTAGCAAGCATCCGCAAATACTAAAGATTCATTAAGGTAAAACCCAACCATAACATTAAAGTATCAAGTCCCCTTTTATCCCATACGCAAACAACCTACTTACTCAGGTTTGTGTTTCCGTCACTCACGCAACCCACCATAAGCAAATCATAAACATATTGCAAACCCTACAGCGGGAATCCCTCACGCTTGCGCGACACGGAGGGCACCATAGGACAACACCAATAATAAAACATGCAACTCAAACCAATCATAGCAATTCATCAATCACCGATAGGACAATAGAAATCTACTCAGACATCATAGGATGGCAACACATCATTGTATAATAATATGAAGCATAAAGCACCATGTTCAAGTAGAGGGTACAGCGGGTTGCGGGAGAGTGGACTGCTGGATATAGATGGGGGAAGGTGATGGAGATGTTGGTGAAGATGATGGAGGTGTTGGTGAAGATCGTGGTGATGATGATGGCCCCCGACGGTGTTCCGGCGCCACCGGAAGCAAGGGGGAGAGAGCCCCCCTTCTTCTTCTTCTTCCTTGACCTTCTCCCTAGATGGGAGAAGGGTTTACCCTCTGGTCCTTGGCTCCCATGGCTTGGGAGGGGCGAGAGCCCCTCCGAGATTGGATCTATCTCTCTATTTCTGCGTTTTCAGATTCTACCCCTTCACCGTTTCTTTAATATCCGGAGATCCGTAACTCCGATTGGGGTGAATCTTTCGCCCAGATTTTTCTCGTAAAATTAGCTTTCTTGCGGCAAAAGAAGAGCGCCAACCGCCTTACGGGTGGCCCACGAGACCCCAGGGCGCGCCCAGGGGGGAGGGCGCGCCCCCCTGTTTCGTGGCCACCCCGGACACCGTTTCGCGTTGATTTTACTTCCCAAAAATCATAAATATTCCAAAAAAAATCTCCGTCCGTTTTTATCCCGTTTGGACTCCGTTTGATATTGGGTTTCTGCGAAACAAAAAACATGCAATAGACAAGAACTGGCACTGGGCACTGTATCAATATGTTAGTCCCAAAAACTAGTATAAAAAGTTGCCAAAAGTATATAAAAGTTGAATAATATTGGCATGGAACAATCAAAAATTGTAGATACGACGGAGACGTATCAATCATGAGTAGGCAGGCTTGGCAGGTTGAGATCTCCGCACGCACCCCAGAGTTCGAACCTCTCAAGGGTTGCCGGATCCCAAAATCCGACATTTGGCACACCGGGTAGGGGTGCGGCGGATCCTCTCTTCCGTCGTTCGATCCGCCACCGCTCCGACATCTCCATGGCCGACGCACGCAGGGCTCGCGCCGAGCGTCAGGCCACGGTCGCCGCCCATGTCGCTCAGACGGCTCCGGTGGGTGACGGTTGCGCCCGCCGCTCTCCTTCTCCGGTGGACAACGCTGCCACGGGCCGTGCTGGCCACGAGCAGCAAGCTTCATCGTTGCACCCGTCGGTGCACCGTGACGGCCGCACCGCTACCCCGTCACTGACCCCAACAGCTTCGTCCTCCCACGCGAGCCACGACCAGGTGGACGCGCAGGCCGCTCTGCTCACGGTGCAGGAGCTTCTTTGCTACCGTCCGGTGGGTGATCTCTACGAGGAGTGGCTCGAGCGTATGGCCGAGCTCATCAGCGTCGGGCACAGGGGCTCTGACGGGCCGGCTCACTCATTGCCTCAGCAACCACATGTAGCGGGCGACGTCACGCACGGGGCTCCTCCTCCACCTCAGGCCCCGGGGTGCCATCATCGAGCCAAGGTATATCGCTCCACGGTGTGACCCGCAGCACCCGGTGCCGGCTCGGGACGACGTGAGCTTCCAGGTATGCAATGTCCCCAAGGAGAAGTGCGCGTGCTTCCAGCACCACAGCACCAGGCTCGCAAGTCGCCACAGGAGGTGGCGGTGCGCGTGCATCAGGACTATGTTCCACCCCCTCGACGACCTCCGGTGGCCACGGCAGGCTGCCGTGCGTTCACTACAGAGCACCGCAACGTCGTCTGGGCGAGCAAGTTCAAGCCTAACCTTCCTCCACGCTACGACGGCACCGCAGACCCCGCCGAGTTCCTACAGCTCTACGAGCTGAGCATCAAGGCGGCCAACGGCGACGAGAAGATTATGGCAAACTGGTTCCCATGGCCCTCAAGGATGGCGCGCGTTCTTGGCTCCTGAACCTGACCGAGGGGTCGGTTTCTTCTTGGGAGGAGATGCGCAACCGCTTCATCGCCAACTTCCAGGGCACCCACGACCGCCCGCCTGCCGCGGGCGACCTGCGCCGCGTCAAGCAGCAACCTGGAGAGGCCCTGCATAAGTATGTCCAGTGCTTCAACAACGTCTGCCTCAAGATTCCCAAGGTGTCTGACGAGGCAATCATCTCCGTGTCCACCGATGGCATCCGCGATGCCAAGATGAAGGAGGAGCTAGCCATCCACGAGGACCTCTGCACTGCTCTGGAGATGTTCAACATGGCGAACAAGTGTGTGAGGGCTGATGAGGGACGCCTCTCCCTCCTCGAGCTCCCTAATGCTGACCCAGAAGACAAGAAGACCAAGACCAAGTACACGAAGCGCAAGGGGCCAGCAGTGCTGGTGGCAGAGCCAGAGACCAAGCGCGGCTGCGACCACCTCGAGTCATCCAAGGGCAAACGACTGTTCTGCGCCTTCCACAACGTCTATAGCCACAACACCAGCGACTGCCAGGAGCTCAGGGCTCTCCGCGACAGGCGCCTCAGTCGATGCCCCGAGCGCAACGATCGGGGCTACGGTCGTGGAGGTGGACGAGGTGGAGGACGCTGGGATGGACGCGGCTGCCGTCAGGAGTGGCGCGACGAGCCTCGTGAGGACCGCTGGCAGGACCAACCTCGCGAGGGCACCTGGAGGGAGCAGCCTCGTGAGGACCGCCCTCAGGGCAATGCAGCTTTGCCTCCTCTGCCTCCACCGCTAAGAAGGAACGAAGATCACCACCAGGACAAGGGGGCTGGGGGCTTCCAGGAGCCACGGGCCATCGCCTGCATCTTGGGCGGCTCACAAGCCCCAGCTTCCCACTGTGTCTTCAAGCAGTTTGTGCACAAGGTGAATGCAGCACTCCCCAAGCTTGATGTAACTCGCCCTCTCAAGTGGTCCAAGTGCGCCATCACCTTCGACTCCACAGACCGGCTCAAGTGCGTGGCCACCATTGGCGTGCTCCTCATGCTCTGCTCCCCCGTCATCAGCAATGTGGCCGTCACCAAGACTCCCATTGATGGCAGAGTAGGGCTCAATGTTCTCTCTGACCAGACATTCAACAGACTCCAGGTGCCATACTACCAGCTGCACCCCACCAAGCCATTCTCAGGAGTGACCGACAGATCAACACACCCGATCGGCCAAGTTCGTCTCCCTGTCACCTTCGGCGAGCGCAACAACTACCGCACCAAGCTCATTCACTTCAACGTTGCCGACTTCCGCCTGCCCTACAACGCCATCCTTGGGTACCCAGCACTGGCCAAGTACATGGCGGCCACACACCACGGCTACAACGTCCTCAAGATGCTAGGAAGCGGCGGCATCATCACGGCCGCCTGCCAAGAAAACGATGCGGTGTGCTCCCTGCTACGTCTTGAGCTTGCGTTGGTTTTCCTTAAAGGAAAGGGTGATGCAGCAAAGTAGCGTAAGTATTGTCCTTAGTTTTTGAGAACCAAGGTATCAATCAAGTAGGAGGCTCCTCAAAATTCCCACACACCTACACAAACAAACAAGAACCTCACAACCAACACAATAAAGGGGTTGTCAATCCCTTCACGGCCACTTGCGAAAGTGAGATCTGATAGAGATAATATGATAAGATAAATATTTTTGGTATTTTTATGATATAGATTGGAAAAGTAAAGATGCAAATAAAAGTAGATGGTAAACTTATACGATAAAAGATAAACCCGGGGGCCATAGGTTTCACTAGTGGCTTCTCTCAAGATAACATAAGTATTACGGTGGGTGAACGAATTACAGTCGAGCAATTGATAGAAAAGCGAATAATTATGAGATTATCTAGGCATGATCATGTAAATAGGCATCACGTCCGTGACAAGTAGACCGACTCCTGCGTGCATCTACTACTATTACTCCACACATCGACTGCTATCCAGCATGCATCTAGAGTATTAAGTTCATAAAGAACAGAGTAACGCATTAAGAAAGATGACATGATGTAGAGGGATAAACTCATGCAATATGATATAAGCCCCATATTTTTATCCTCGATGGAAACAATACAATACGTGCCTTGCTGCCCTTGCTATCATTGGGAAAGGACACCGCAAGATTGAACCCAAAGCTAAGCACTTCTCCCATTGCAAGAAAGATCAATCTAGTAGGCCAAACCAAACTGATAATTCGAAGAGACTTGCAAAGATAACTTAATCACACATAAAAGAATTCAGAGGAGATTCAAATATTTCTCATAGATAAACTTGATCATAAACCCACAATTGATCGGATCCCGACAAACACACCGCAAAAAGAGTTACATCGAATAGATCTCCAAGAAGATCGAGGAGAAGATTGTATTGAGATTCAAAGAGAGGGAAGAAGCCATCTAGCTAATAACTATGGACCCGAAGGTCTGTGGTAAACTACTCACAACTCATCGAAAAGGTCTTGGAGATGATGTAGAGGCCCTCTGTGGTCGATTCCCCCTCCGGCGGAGCACCGACAAAGGCTCCAAGATGGGATCTCGCGGATACAAAAGGTTACGGTGGTGAAAATAGTTTTTCATGGTGCTCGTGGATGTTTTCAGGGTACGTGGGTATATATAGGAGGAAGAAGTAGGTCGGTGGACGCTCGTGGGGCCCACTAGGGTGGGGGGCGCGCCCACCAGTAGGGGGTGCGATGGGCACCCTCGTGGCCGCCTGGATCATGTTTGTTCCAAAAAGATCGCTCCCGAAGGTTTCATTCCGTTTGTACTCCGTTTGATATTCCTTTTCTTCGAAACACTGAAATAGGCAAAAAACAACAATTCGGGTTGGGCCTCCGGTTAGTAGGTTAGTCCCAAAAATGATATAAAAGTGTAAAGTAAAGCCCATAAACATCCAAAACGGGTAATATAATAGCATGGAACAATAAAAAATTATAGATACGTTAGAGACGTATCAAGCATCCCCAAGCTTAATTCCTGCTCGTCCTCGAGTAGGTAAATGATAAAACAGAATTTTTGATGTGGAATGCTACCTAGCATAATTCTCAACGTAATTTTCTTTATTGTGGCATGAATGTTCAGATCCAAGTGATTCAAAAATAAAAGTTCATATTGACATAAGAAATAGTAATACTTCAAGCATACTAACTAAGCAATCATGTCTTCTCAAAATAACATGGCTAAAGAAAGTTCATCCCTACAAAATCATATAGTTTGGTCATGCTTCCATTTCCGTCACACAAGAATGCTCTCATCTTGCACACCCCTGATGACAAGCCAAGCAATTGTTTCATACTTTAGTAATCTCAAACTTTTTTCAACTTTCACGCAATACATGAGCGTGAGACATGGATACAGAACTATGGGTGGAATAGAATATGATGATGGCGGTTGTGTGGAGAAGACAAAAAGGGAGAAAGTCTCACATTGACGAGGATAATCAACGGGCTATGGAGATGCCCATCAATTGATGTCAACATGAGTAGGGATTGCCATGCAACGGATGCACTAGAGCTATAAATGTATGAAAGCTCAACAAAAAGAAACTAAGTGGGTGTGCATCCAACTTGCCCATCGTACGAAGACCTAGGGCATTTTGAGGAAGCCCATCGTAGGAATATACAAGCCAAGTTCTATAATGAAAAACTCCCACTAGTATATGAAAGTGACAACATAAAATACTTTCTATATGAAGAACATGGTGCTACTTTGAAGCACAAGTGTGGAAAAGGATTGTAACATTGCCCCCCTTTTTTATTTTATTTTTCTTTTTCTTGGGCCTTTTTTTTCTTTGGCCTTTCTTCTTTTTATATTTTTTTAATTTGGCCTTTTTTTTCTTTTTGGCCTTTTTTTAATTTGGAGACAATGCTCTAATAATGATGATCATCACACTTCTATTTATTTACAACTCATGAATTACAACTCAAAACTAGAACAAGATATGACTCTATATGAATGCCTCCGGCAGTGTACTGGGATGGGCAATGAATCAAGAGTGACATGTATGAAAAATTATGCATGGTGGCTTTGCCACAAATACGATGTAAACTACATGATCATGCAAGGCAATATGACAATGATGATGCGTGTCATGATGATGAACGGAACGGTGGAAAGTTGGATGGCAATATATCTCGGAATGGCTATGGAAATGCCATAATAGGTAGGTATGGTGGCTGTTTTGAGGAAGATATAAGGAGGTTTATGTGTGATAGAGCGTATCGTATCATGGGGTTTGGATGCACCGGTGAAGTTTGCACCAACTCTCAAGGTGAGAAAGGGTAACGCACGGTACCGAAGAGGCTAGCAATGATGGAAGGATAAGAGTGCGTATAATCCATGGACTCAACATTAGTCATAAAGAACTCATATACTTATTGCAAAAATCTACAAGTCATCAAAAACCAAGCACTACGAGCATGCTCCTAGGGGGATAGATTGGTAGGAAAAGACCATCGCTCGTCCCCGACGGCCACTCATAAGGACGACAAGCTAAGAACACCTCATGTTTCAAATTTGTTACACAACGGTTACCATACATGAATGCTACGGGACTTGCCAACTTCAACACAGGCATTCTTTACATTCACAATTATCCAACTAGCATGACTCTAATATCACCACCTCCATATCTCAAAACAATTATCAAGTATCAATTTGATCATAGCATCCAATTCACTTCCTTTGATAGTTTTTATTATACCCAACTTGGATGCCCATCATTCTAGGACCAATTTTATAACCATAGCAAATACCATGCTGTTATAAAATACTCTCAAAATAATATAAGTGAAGCATGAGAGATCAACAATTTCTTCAAAATTAAGCCAGCGCCGTGCTCTAAAAGATATAAGTGAAGTACTAGAGCAAAACTATCTAGCTCAAAAGATATAAGTGAAGCACATAGAGTATTCTAATAAATTCCAATCAAGTGGGTTTCTCCCAAAAGGTGTGTACAACAAGGATGATTCTGGTAAACTAAAAAGCAAAGACTAATATCATACAAGACGCTCCAAGCAAAACACATATCAGGTGGTGAATAAAAATATAGCTCCAAGTAAAGTTACCGATAAGCGAAGACGAAAGAGGGGATGCCTTCCGGGGCATCCCCAAGATTAGGCTTTTGGTTATCCTTGAATATCTTGGGGTGCCATGGGCATCCCCAAGCTTAGGCTCTTGCCACTCCTTATTCCATAGTTCATCAAATCTTTACCGAAAACTTGAAAACTTCACAACACAAAATTAAACAGGAAATCTCATAAGCTCCGTTAGTGAAGAAAGAAAAACCACCACATAATGTACTGTAATGAACTCATTCTTTATTTATATTGGTGTTAAACCTACTATATTCCAACTTCTGTATGGTTCATACTGTCGGATTTCGGGTTCCGGCAGACCCTTGAGGTTCGAACACTGGGGTGCGCTCGGAGATTCAACCCTCTACCGTCTCGCACCTCGCCGAATCGTTGGGACCTAAACTACTAAACAGAACGGCACAAGAGCCACAAGATTTATACTGGTTTAGGCCACCATTGTGGTGTAATACCCTACTCCAGTGTGTGGTGTGGTGGATTGCCTCTTGGGCTGATGAGGAACAATACAAGGAAGAACAGCCTCGCGAGGGTCTGTTCTTGGCGGGTGCGATGAACTGCTTGGAGGGGTTCGGTCGCTCTAGCTACAGGTTTCTTGATGAGGATCAGGCTGCTCTGCCCCAGGGGTGGCTAGTCCTATTTATAGGCGGAGGCCCTGGGCCTCTTCCCAAATGTTGAGCGGGAAGGGTGCCAACAATTGTCCATTTTGAAGGGGAACAGCGGGTACACTTATCCTGACTAAAGTTGGTCCTTGCCTGGCAAAGACTCCGACGATGACGCCAGCTTGGGCTCCACAATGACTTCCTTCTGGCCGTTGGGCTGGTCTTGGTCTTGTTGCACTGAAATGGACACCTTTGCTTGATACTCTCGACTGTGCTTTCTCCCCTAGCACCAAAGAGGAAAGGAGGACACTGCGCGGGCTGGCGCCCGACTGGCGCCCTTGGTCATCACAGCTTGCGTCATGGGCGCCTCGCGAGGTACCCTGCCTTGAACTCTCCGCCTCCTCATGAGCCAGCCTGACGAGGCCGCGTCTGAGGAAGCTCCTTGTCGTCCGCCCCGCGAGGCCTGGCCCCTCGCGAGGGTCTTGAGCTTGCGTTGATGAAGATGGGCTGTGCTGGGCCTCCCTTGAGCCACGCCGCAGGCCGCAGGCAGGAAAGTCTGGGGACCCCCGTTCCCAGAACGCTGACAGTAGCCCCCGGGCCCACGGCGCGCCCGAACTTGGCTGAGCAGAGAGGCGTAAGGGCAAGTGCGAAGCATCGCGGGCCCTAACAGCCTGCGGCCTTGGGCGCCGCGTGGCATTTGATTGGACGTGGGCAGCTCCGCTTCTCCATGTCGCCTTGGTAACCGCATGAATTCGACAAGTCCCTGCATGCAAAGCGGGTCATGATTACCTGTGATCGTGGAGGTCGACGGTTGGCCCTCGCTGGCTATAAGTAAGGAACGGCATGTGCCCTTCCAGCCTATCCCTTCTTGTTTCTCCTTCTTCTCCATGGCTCCACCAAGGAAGTTCTTGGCCACAGAGAAGGGGAAGGGCCGCCAGGTCGAGTCTCCCTCTCCTCCGCTCAAGCGCGGTCGAGGTCGCCCTCACAAGCATCCTGTGGCCTCCACGGCGGTCCCCCGCGGTCACGGAGGTGGCTCTCAGCGTGGCGACGAGCGGCTAGCCATGGTCGGAGGGCGTGCCCCGGCCGTGCGACCCCCAAGGCCGCACCTCCACGCTATTGAGGTGCTGCCGGAGTTGATGGTGTGGGCGGTGGAGCCGTCCGACGCCCGGCTTCAGCTCCCGCGCTTCCTCTTGGTTGAGCTCCCAGCTGGCGCCCTGGGTGGCCTCTGGCTCCAGGTGGATGGCTGCTGCAGCCGGGCTTCGTGGGCTTCTCTGAAGGTCTCTGCTACAGGGTACCTGTTCCTGACCCGCGGCTGGCAGACATTCGCTCACGCGCGTGGTCTTCGCCGCCGGTGCTCCCTGCACTTCAAGTACGACGGCGACGCAACCCTCTACGTGAGGGTGTTTGGGGAAGATGGTCGCGGCATGGGGTGCTGCCCTGAAGACGATGACCGCGGCCGAGGACTCAGCCCCGGCGTGGATGGAGAGGGCAGCACGCGGGCGGCTGGCGACGCCCGTGACTCCTCAAGCTTCACCAGCTCTTCTTCGGGTGGTGATTCTTCCAGCAGTGGCCGCGGTCAGCCCCCACGCCGCCGCGCCTGCTAGGAGGGTGGCAGCGGGTCTGCTCGCCGTCGCGCCCCGGTGTAGCGCGAGAGGGAGTCCGCCTGAGCTCCGGAGGCGGCTCGAGTCTTCCAAGAGGGCCGGCACAGGGCGTGCTTCGCCTGCTTTTGTTCTTTTCCTTTCTTTCCTCCTGCGCAAAAAGACAGCAATCTATGGCCCCACGGGGGCACGTTTGGGTTAACGCCATTAATTATTGTACTGCTTTTGTTATCCTGATACCGTTCCTTTATGTCATATGCCCATTCGCAAGTAACTCCGGCCTTGGCCGCGGGGGCGACCGATCCAGGCCCCGGGTTCGCGTTGTGCTGCCCGTGAGGCATGGTCAGGAGGGGTGCTCTAGCGGTGGACCAGGGCCATGAAAATTTGAGCGATAGGGGTAGGAACGCTCACGAGGGCTCCCGGGGCTTCTGCCTCGCGAGTCCCCACGCAAGAGAAATCGAGGCAGGAGAGCGAAAAAGGTCGAAGAACCACGGACCAAAAGATGGCGATAGTTTCGATAAAAACTCCAAATGGGAATAACTAGTCAACTGCAGAAAGAAAATGAAAAATCCGCGTCCGACACCTAGTCTAGTCTTCGATGTCTTCTCACCAGCGCGGAGCTAAGTGCTGCCACTGGGCGTGGGAGGGAGCCCCAGGGCCTGAGGCCGGCACTCCTGAGACTCCGGGGCGTGTACAGCCCCAACTCATTATTACGTGAGAGTGTCACGGGCGGCGAGCTTCATAGGCGTTGGCCTTCTTCACAGGCTCCTGGCCTTTCTTCGAGGAAGCAAGCTTCACGGGCGTTGGCCGTCTTCACAGGCTCCGGGCCCTTTCCAGAACGCGACAGCTTCACAGGCGTTCGCCTTCTTCACAGGCTCTGGGCCCTTTCCAAAAAGGATGAGCTTCACAGGCATTCGCCTTCTTCACAGGCTCTGGGCCTCTTCCAAAAAAAGATGAGCTTCACAGGCATTCGCCTTCTTCACAGGCTCTGGGCCTTTTCCAAAAAAGATGAGCTTCACAGGCTCTAGGCCTTTTCCAAAAAAGACGAGCTTCACAGGCATTCGCCTTCTTCACAGGATCTGGGCCTTTTTAGGGGTAAAACCTCCGGAGGTGCTGGATGTTCCACGCGTTCTGTATAGGTACTCCCTCTTGAGTCTCCAAGTGCATGGAGCCGGGCCTGGAAACATGAACAACCTTGAACGGGCCCTCCCACATGGGAGAGAGCTTATACAGTCCCTCCCTGGAGAGGACCCGTCGGAGCACGAGGTCCCCTACCTCGAGAGTTTTGGGGCGGATGTTGCGGCAGTGGTATCGCCGGAGTGCCTGCTGGTACCTTGCCGCTCGCAGCGCAGCTTCTCGACGACGCTCCTCCCCCAGCACGAGGTCCGTCCCCCGCATGGCATCCTGCAGCGTTTCATCGAACGCCAGGACCCGCGCGCATCGACGCTTGACCTTGTGAGGGAGGACCGCTTCGGCTCCGTAGACCAGGAAGAAGGGGGTCTCTCCAGTCGGCTTGGTCGCGGTTGTGCGGATGGACCACAACACGGACGGAAGCTCATCATACCAGCCTCTGCCGCAGGCCTCCAGTTTCTTCTTAAATGTCCTGGTCTTGAGGCCTCTCAGGACCTCTGCGTTGGCCCGCTCGGCCTGTCCATTGCTTCGGGGGTGCGCCACCGAAGTGTAGCATATCTGCGTCCCAAGGTTAGCACAGTATGTTTTGAAAACATTACTGGTGAACTGCGAACCATTGTCAGTGATGATACGGTTCGGCACTCCGAACCGGCTCACGATGCCCTTGATGAACTTGACCGCAGAACCAGCGGGGATGGTGCGGACGGCCTTGACTTCGGCCCACTTGGTGAATTTGTCCACGGCGACGTAGAGGTAGCGATAGCCCCCTGGTGCCCGAGGGAAAGGGCCTAGGATGTCTAGCCCCCGGACCGCTAATGGCCAGGTGAGGGGAATGGTTTGCAGACCTCCTGCCGGCTAGTGGATCTGCTTGGCATGGAATTGGCAAGCCTCGCAAGCCTTCACGAGTTCAACAGCGTCATTGAGCACAGTGGGCCAATAGAAACCGCTGCGGAATGCCTTGCCGACGAGGGTCCGTGATGACGAATGATGCCCACAATCTCCACCATGTATATCTGCCAGCAGTTCCTTCCCCTGTTCCCTGGTGATGCAGCGCAGGGACACGTCGTTCGGTCGTTTCCGGTAGAGCTCCCCATCCATGATGCTGTATGTTGTGGCTTGCCGCGCCACACGCTCTGCCTCCTCCTCCTTCTCCGGCAAGGTCCCTTGCATTAAGTAACTCTTGAGCTCTGTGATCCAGCACCCCTCTTGAGGTTCCATCGCTAGGAGCAGGCGTGCTCCTGAGGCCGGGCCATAGGCTGGGGCTCCCGAGGCAGGTGGCTCAGGGAGCTCCACCCGAGGCTGTGCTGTGCTTGATAATGGTGGCAGGGCTGAAGGCTTGAAGAGCCGCTCCTCAAAGACGCCCGGCTCCTGAGGTAACCTCCTGGAGGCTCGTTTGGCGATGTCGTCGGCCTCCTGATTAGTGCCGCGGGGCACGTGCTGCAGCTCCAACCCCCAGAACTGTTTCTCCATCCTGCGGACCTCCGCAAGGTAGGCCTCCATGTGTTCATCTCTTGGCTCGTACACCTTGTTGGAGAAATTGACGAGGAGCTGCGAATCACCCTTAATGGTAAGGCACTTCACCCCCAGGGCAGCGGCGGCCTTCAGGCCCGCTATCAGTCCCTCGTATTCTGCTATATTGTTGGAGACCTGCTCGCCTTGCTGGAAATAGAGCTGCACGGCATAGTAGAGCTTGTCCTGAGCGGGAGATATGAGCACCGCCCCCGCTCCAGCGCCCTGCCTGGAGAACGCTCCGTCGAAGTACATGACCCAAACTTCTGGCGCTTCGCTTCCTGGGGAGAGGGATCGATCCTCGCCGGCCCTGAGGCCTGGTGCCTCTGTCCATTCGGCCACGAAATCTGCAAGCGTGGCCCCCTTGATGACTCTGGTTGTGCTGAACTCGAGCTGGAATGCTTGCAGTTCAATGTTCCACTCGGCGACCCTCCCAGCTGAGTTGGGGCTCCTGAGCACCCTCTCCAAGGGGTATGCCGAGACAACCTTGATTGGATGACCCTGGAAGTAGTGCCGCAGCTTGCGTGAAGCCACCAGTAGCGCGAGGAGGAGCTTCTGCGGCATGGGGTACCGTGCCCTTGCATCCCGTAACACTGTGCTGACGAAGTACACCGGGTGCTCGACGAGGCTAGGGGCATCGGTGCTGGTGGCATCTTCTGGAAGCCGTGGTGCCTCCTGAGGTGACGGAGCCTCCTGAAGCCGGGTGCCTGGATGGAGGGCCTCCGCCCTTGGTGTGCTCTGCTGCGACGGCTGGTCCTCTTCCGTCGCGGTGTTGGCTCGGGTGGCCGCTGTGGTCTTGGCCCGACGCTCCTCCCTAATTGCCACCAGGGCTGCGCTAGCGGAGTAGGGAGTGGAGGCGAGGTAAAGTACCAAGGGCTCCTGAGGGCGCGGGGCCACCATCACTGGAGGGCTGGCGAGGTACCTCTTGAGGTCTTGGAACGCTTTGTCGGCCTCTTCAGTCCATTCGAAGGGCCCCTTTTTCTTCATCAGCTGGAAGAAAGGCACCGCCCGCTCCCCCAATCGGGAGACGAAACGGTCCAGCACCGTCACGCGCCCTGTGAGCTTCTGCATTTCCCTGAGGGTCTTTGGTGGGCTCATGTCCTCAACTGCCTTGACCTTTTCTGGGTTGGCCTCGATGCCTCGATGGGATACGAGGAAACCCAGGAGCTTGCCCGAGGGGACTCCAAACACACACTTCTCCGGGTTGAGTCGCAGGCTCACTGCGTTGAGGCTCGTGAAGGTTTCTTCCAAGTCTTGTGTCAGGGTCTTGGCCTCGCGAGACTTGACCACGATGTCGTCGACGTAAGCATCCACATTCTTCCCGAGCTGCGGGCCCAAGGTGATGTGCATGAGCCGCTGGAAGGTTGCCCCCGCGTTGCGTAGCCCGAATGGCATGCATGTATAGCAGTACACTCCACACGGGGTTAAGAAGGCCGTCGTTTCCACGTCTTCCACCGCCATCTTGATCTGGTGATACCTGGAAAAGGCATCCAAGAAGCATAACAGGTCACACTCGGCGGTGGAATCGACGATCTGGTCGATGCGAGGGAGCGGGAACGGATCTTGCGGGCATGCTTTGTTGAGGTTGGTGAAGTCGACACACATGCGCTCCTTTCCTCCCTTCTTTGGCACAACTACAGGGTTGGCCAGCCAATCCGGGTATCGGACCTCGCGAATGACCCCCGTGGCTTCTAGCTTGTGGGTCTCTTGGACGATGAAGGCCTGCTTTTCAATGGACTGCCTTCTCGCCTTCTGCTTCACAGGACGCACGTTGGGGCACACGTTGAGGTGGTGCTCGATTACGCCCCGTGGGATCCCTGCCAGCTGGTCGGGCTCCCAGGCGAACACCTTCTTGTTTGCACGCAGGAACTTGACCAGGGCTTCCTCCTGTTCAGGCTCGAGGTTGGAGCCTATGGTGAAAGTGGCGTTTGTGGACCCGTCCTTGTCGACAGGTATCTGCTTGGTCTCCGCCTTGTCTTGGGTGAACAACTGCTTCTTCTTGGTCGGCGCAGCCCCCTTGGGCTTGAGGGTTTTCGCATCGGCGGGCCGCGCTGCAGCCGCCGCCTTGAGGGCGAGCTTGAGCGCTCGCAGCACACCTTCGGTGTCCCCGGGTATGGTGAGGACGCCGTTGCTCCCGGGCATCTTCATGAGGTTGTACCCCGGGTGAGTCGCGGCCATGAATTTGGCCAATGCTGGATAGCCAAGGATGGTATTGTAGGGGAGGCCGATGGGGGCGATGTCAAAATCGACCAGTTCCGTACGGAAGTTGTCGTAGGTGCCGAAGGTCACCGGAAGCCGGATTTGTCCCAAGGAGCTGGAAGGCCCTCCTCCTACGCCCGAGAAAGGCCGGCTGGGCTGCAGCCGCTCCCTGGGTATGCAGAGGAGGTTGAAGGCCTCAACTGAGAGTACGTTGAGGCCGGCACCACCGTCGATGAGGGTCCTGGTGACGGCCACCTGGCAGATGGTGGGTGTGCAGAGCATGGGGAGCGCACCCGAGCCGGCCGAGTTGGTGGGATGGTCCCCAGAGTCGAAGGTCAGCCCAGCCGACGGCTCCGTTCGGTCCGAGGGGGCCCCCTGCCGCGTGGAGGCGGCGCCGACCCGGCGGACGAATGTCTTGACATGGCGGCTGTAGGGCGGCGCCTGCGAGCCGCCCAGGAGGGCCGCGACGACCGGAGGAGCCAGCGCGACGGGGCGGGTGATGAAGAAGCTGCGTGGCTCCTCCCAAGAGGTCGCCGAGGAGCGCAAGGGCGATGCTTGCTGCCCGTTCCCCGCCGGGCCGGTGGCGGCGTTGATGGCAGGTGACGGGGAACGACGAGGGCGCCCGCCGACGGGAGCCGTCTGGGCGACATGGGAGGCGAGGGCGGCTTGGCGCTCGACGCGAGCCCGGCGAGCGTCAGACATGGTTGCGGTGGTCGGGGAAGAACGAGGCGACGGAAGGCAGATTCCGGCACACCCCTACCTGGCGCGCCAAATGTTGGATTTCGGGTTCCAGCAGACCCTTGAGGTTCGAACACTGGGGTGCGCTCGGAGATTCAACCCTGTACCGTCTTGCACCTCGCCGAATCATTGGGACCTAAACTACTAAATAGAACGGCACAAGAGACACAAGATTTATACTGGTTCAGGCCACCATTGTGGTGTAATACCCTACTCCAGTGTGTGGTGTGGTGGATTGCCTCTTGGGCTGATGAGGAACAATACAAGGAAGAACAGCCTCGCGAGGGTCTGTTCTTGGCGGGTGCGATGAACTGCTAGGAGGGGTTCGGTCGCTCTAGCTACAGGTTTCTTGATGAGGATCAGGGTGCTCTGCCCCGGGGGTGGCTAGTCCTATTTATAGGCGAAGGCCCTGGGCCTCTTCCAAAATGTTGAGCGGGAAGGGCGCCAACAATTGGCCATTTTGAAGGGGAACAGCGGGTACACTTATCCTGACTAAAGTTTGTCCTTGCCTGGCAAAGACTCTGGTGATGACGCCGGCTTGGGCTCCACAATGACTTCTTTCTGGCCATTGGGCTGGTCTTGGTCTTGTTGCACTGAAATGGACGCCTTTGCTTGATACTCTCGTCTGCGCTTGCTCCCCTAGCACCAAAGAGGAAAGGAGGACACTGCGCGGGCTGGCGCCCGACTGGCGCCCTTGGTCGTCACGGCTTGCGTCATGGGCGCCTCGCGAGGTACCCTGCCTTGAACTCTCCGCCTCCTCATGAGCCAGCCTGACGAGGCCGCGTCTGAGGAAGCTCCTTGTCGTCCGCCCCGCGAGGCTTGGCCCCTCACGAGGGTCTTGAGCTTGCGTTGATGAAGATGGGCTATGCTGGGCCTCCCTTGAGCCACGCCGCAGGCCACAGGCATGCATGTCTGGGGACCCCCGTTCCTAGAACGCCGACACATACCCCCCAATACTAGCCATAGATGCATCAAAATAAGCAAAGAGCACACAAAAAATAGAATCTGTCAAAAACAGAACAGTCTGTAGCAATCTGTAACTCTCGAATACTTATGGAACTCTAAAACTCCTAAAAAAATATGAAGTCCTGGGCAATTTGTCTATTGATCTACAGCAAAAAGAATCAACGCAAAATCACATTTCTGTGAATTACTAAAATTATTTTCGTGCGTGCAAAGTTTCTGTTTTTCAGCAGAATCAAATTAACTATCCCCATAGGTTATCCTATTGGTTCTACTTGGCACAAACACTAATTAAAACATGAAAACACATCTAAACATAAGGTAGATGAAATATTTATTACTAAACAAAAGAAAAAACAAAAAACAAAAATAAAATTGGGTTGCCTCCCAACTAGCGCTATTGTTTATCGCCCCTAGCTAGGCATAAAAGCGAGGATAGATCTAAGTAGTGCCATAATAATAAGATAGATCACGAAAACTCATCTCATATTCTCTACGTTCAGCAAAAAATTTTCTTTGAGGCAAGCAAAAGTAATCAAAAGGGCTATATTTAATGGGACAAAAGTCCCCAAGATCAATCTCAGGAGGTATGGGTTCCTCCTTCGGCCCTTCATATTGCACAACCAATTCATCATTATAAACATTCTTTTGACAGAACCTCTTGAGTCTACACTCTAGAGAATATCCTAGCTCATTATTTCGAATAGAAAAATCATTATTGAGTTCAGAAATTTTATCAATTAGAACAATGGTAGGACCCTTTTTTCTAAGGTTTTCATTAAAAGCAATATAGTCCAAAGATTGGAAACGCATTATTTCCTCTTGATCGAAGAGGATCGCCTCTATGGGAGGACGGCCGGCGTCCACCCTATAGTGCGCAAAAAATTCTTTGGCTTCTTTCATTATAAATCTAAACTCATGTGCCAAAAAGATAGTAGCTGCGCGCTTAACAGAAGAATGCTCAATATTAGAAAATTCTTGGAAAATCCTTTGTATGCAAGGATGCATGTGCATAAACTATCTTTCAAGTTCAACTATAAGCATGGAAATAGAGTCCACAAGGCTACTAGTTCTATGCAAGATAGAACTACCCATAGAAGGTAAAGCACTGACACAAGTAAAGAAATCTTGAATAACCCCTTTTCCAAAAATATTACCACTACCGATTCAAAACTTTTTAGTATGTAAGATAGGGGGTTCTTTAGCCGGAGCATCAGAATTTTCCATGTTATCAATATTGTCCATATCTACGATAATCTCCCCAATTTCAGACATAACAGCAGAAGAAGCGAGGAGAAAGGAAAAAGGGAGGCAAACGGAAAGAGAGAGCAAATAAAACGGCAAGGGTGAAGTGGGGGAGAGGAAAACGAGAGGCAAATGGCAAATAATGTAATGCGAGGGAGATGAGTTTGTGATGGGTACTTGGTGTGTCTTGACTTGAGCGAAGACCTCCCCGGCAACGACGCCAGAAATCCTTCTTGCTACGTCTTGAGCTTGCGTTGGTTTTCCTTGAAGAGGAAAGGGTGATGCAGCAAAGTAGCGTAAGTATTTCCCTCAGTTTTTGAGAACCAAGGTATCAATCCAGTAGGAGGCTCCTCAAAAGTCCCACGCACCTACACAAACAAACAAGAACTAGCAACCAACGCAATAAAGGGGTTGTCAATCCCTTCACACCCACTTGCGAAAGTGAGATCTGATAGAGATAATATCATAAGATAAATATTTTTGGTATTTTTATGATATAGATTGGAAAAGCAAAGATCCAAATAAAAGTAGATGGTAAACTTATATGATAAAAGATCGACCCGGGGCCATAGGTTTTACTAGTGGCTTCTCTCAAGATAGCATAAGTATTACGGTGGGTGAACAAATTACTGTCGAGCAATTGATAGAAAAGCGAATAATTATGAGATTATCTAGGCATGATCATGTATATCGGCATCACGTCCATGACAAGTAGACCGACTCCTGCGTGCATCTACTACTATTACTCCACACATCGACTGCTATCCAACATGCATCTAGAGTATTAAGTTCATAAAGAACAGAGTAACGCATTAAGAAAGATGACATGATGTAGAGGGATAAACTCATGCAATATGATATAAACCCCATCTTTTTATCCTCAATGGCAACAATACAATACGTGCCTTGCTGCCCCTGCTGTCACTGGGAAAGGACACCACAAGATTGAACCCAAAGCTAAGCACTTCTCCCATTGCAAGAAAGATCATTCTAGTAGGCCAAACCAAACTAATAATTCGAAGAGACTTGCAAAGATAACTTAATCACACATTAAAGAATTCAGAGGAGATTCAAATATTTCTCATAGGTAAACTTGATCATAAACCCACAATTCATCGCATCCCGACAAACACACCGCAAAAAGAGTTACATCGAATAGTTCTCCAAGAAGATCGAGGAGAACTTTGTATTGAGATTCAAAGAGAGAGAAGAAGCCATCTAGCTAATAACTGTGGACCCGAAGGTCTGTGGTAAACTACTCACAACTCATCGGAGAGCCCTTGGAGATGATGTAGAGGCCCTCCATTGTCGATTCCCTCTCCGACGGAGCACCGACGAAGGCTGCAAGATGGGATCTCGCGGATACAGAAGGTTACGGCGGTGGAAATAGTTTTTTGTGGTGATCCTGGATGTTTTCGGGGTATGTGGGTATATATAGGAGGAAGAAGTAGGTCAGTGGATGCTCGAGGGGCCCACGAGGGCGGGGGGTGCGCCCACCTGTAGGGGGCGCGCCGGGCACCCTCGTGGCCGCCTCCTCTGTTGCTTGACGTCCACTCCAAGTCTCTTGGATCACGTTTGTTCCAAAAAGATCACTCTCGAAGGTTTCATTCTGTTTGGACTCTGTTTGATATTCCTTTTCTTCGAAACACTGAAATAGGCAAAAAAACAGCAATTCGGGCTGGGCCTCCGGTTAGTAGGTTAGTCCCAAAAATGATATAAAAGTGTAAAGTAAAGCCCATAAACATCCAAACAGGTAATATAATAGCATGGTACAATCAAAAATTATAGATACGTTGGAGATGTATCACTCCCTCGAGCGCGCTTTCCAGACTGCAGCTGTTGAGAACGCAGAAGACGAAGATGGCACCCTCCCTCCTTAGGTCGCCCCCAAGATGAAGAAGCTGCAGCTGGGCCAGGGGTCTCGTGAGGGAGCATCACTCGAGGACGCAGCACTGAGTCTTGCGTCTCCGGACGCGGCACCTTCACCCATCGCATAGGAAGGCGCGCCCGATGCCCCTCTCAGGCTGCTCTCGGGGGCTCTCCTCTGGAGGGCCTCAGACCTAGCCGATGTCGCGAGAGCGGCGCTCGGACACCATGTGGAGGCGCTCTTCAGAGCATGCTTCCCAGGAGAAGGCATCAGGCGTGAGGCACCAGGCATTCAGGAGTTCATTAGCGAGGCAATCAAGGAGATTCAGGAATGAAGGGTTCTGCAAGGCAATCATCGCCTGCTTTGGGGCAGAGCTCACTGCCCTAGCGAGGGTAAGGAGTTTGGCGTCTACATCGACATCCCCGGGCTCAACAGGGCCGCGTCTCGGCAGCTCATGTGGCTGTCTTGTGTCGGCCGATGCGAGGGACCGCCTCACAGCTACATCCGCATGCCTTTCAGCCTGACAGGTGCGGCTGAGGCGTTCCAGCGCTGCATGAGCGACGCCCGGACGGCCTGCGAGGCCAGGCACTAGGCAATCTTGGTAGAGATGGAGGAGCACCTTCAGGAGCCTCCCGATCCCTCCGAGCCTCCCAAGGCTCGGCACCGGAGCGGCTCATGAGGAGCAGCTTCAGCAGCACGCGTTTTTGGCTACTTCAACAACTCTTCAGCAATGGTACCAGGTGACATCTCCCTAGTTCATTAAGTTTGGGGGCGCCCCACGGGCTGCATCATCCCCAGGCCGTGTGGGTCCGTCCCTCCGACATGTATCCCCTTTTGCATTTTATCAGGGCAAGTTACAATCCTTTGCAAACTACTTTTGAATTATTGACTACCTGACCGGCGCTTTGTCGCTAAGAACGTCTCGCGCCCTTGCAAGCCCTCCCACGACCGCCTCATGATTAAGGACTGGCACGACGTCTGTGCTCGGGTCCATCCCTGCAGCGTTGCTAAACCCAAGTAGCTGAGCTGTGGCTCTTGGGCCAGCCCTGTGTACGTCACCTCCCGTGGCTCTTGGTGCCTTGTTCTCGCATGAGCTAATCGTAGGTGGACGAGTGAGGGCGCGCGACCTGGTGCCCCCATGGCCCCGGAACCACGCGCCGATTGTTTCTCTTCAGAATCTTTGCATGAGAAGACTAGGCACGACGTCTGTGCTCGGGTCCGTCCCTGCAGCATCGATAAATCCAGCGGCTGAGCTCTGTCTGGCGGGCCGGCCCTGTTCACGTAACCTCCTAGGGTCATTGGTGTCTGGCCTTCTCATGCAATAACCTCAGGAAACTCATTCGTGCAGGCTGCCTAACCATCTCGCAGGACCAATTCAAGCATCTCCAATCAAGACCAGGAGCAACCCGCCTTGAGGTAGGGCCTCGTGAGTCCCGCGCTGGCGCACGGGTGCCCATAGACACCTCCTCCAGCCCTGCCGTGCAAGCCACGTGTCAGGGCGGGGCTGTACACGCCCCGGGGGCTATCCTCAGAGGGAGCCCCCTCCCACGCACCAGTGGAAGCACCATGCTTCGCGCTGGCCATCGACACTGCCGAGGAGCGGCTATGCCCGTGCAAGAGCGGAAGCACTATGCTCCGCGCTGGTGATAAACGACATGGGGTGCCTCACGGCCGCATTAACCTCAGGGAGCCTCCGGGCTCAGTGACTAGCCTCACCACGTTGCTCTCCCTCGGGAAGGTAGCACGAGGGGGCTGGGCACGGGGGCAATGCTCAGGTCACGCCTGGCGTACCCCACCTCGCCAGGCCTCATGGGCCTGGTCTTCGCGCACCCCTCCCAAGCGAGATCTCGGCGAGGGAAAGGTAGGATGGTCTGTTTGTACGTCAAGGGGGACTCCTGAGCATCGCGTCTCAAGAGCCTAACTGGTCAAGTATCCCCTCATCTCTTGGGCTCGTCCTGGTGATCTGGACGACTCAACGACGGCCGAGGTATGCGCGGGGCCGGGCCTGCCGATGCAGAATGCCAAGACCTGGCTGTCACACTTCTCCTTCAAGCCGTTCGTACGTCAAGGGGGAGCCTTGAGCATAGCGACTCGGGAGCCTAACTGCTCCCGTAGCCCCTCACCTCTTGGGCTCGTCCTGGTGATCCGGACGACTCAACGACGGCTGAGGCATGCGCGGGGCCAGGCCCTGCCGATGCAGAACACCAAGGCTTGCCCCTGCATCTTTTCCTAAGATGTTCGCACATCAAGGAGGACTCCTGAGCATCGCGACTTAGGAGCCTAACTGGTCACGTAGCCCCTCACCTCTTGGGCTCGTCCTGGTGAGCCAGACGACCCAACGACGACTGAGGTATGCGCGGGGCTGGGCTCTGCAGACGCAGAACAACAAAGCAAACAGAAAAGCTAAAGGAGCATAATCTAGTTATTACAAGACACATTGTTCCAAGCAAATAGTTTTAAACGCCTTCCTGAGGCATGTCGGATGATGCAGGATAAACAAGCAAAAGTAGAATCTCCAGGCCACCTCTTCAGACTTGAGCATCACCACTGCCCGCCAGCGGAGCCTCATCGCCAGGCGCGTCGCTCGTCCCACCGGCTTCAGTCGGAGGACCAACCACCATGTACTTGCTCAGCTTGGCATCCACGAAGCTCTTCACGGCGGCAATAGCAGCATCCTGGAAGTCGACGTCCACCGGAGTAAGGAAGGAGGAGAGGTTGAAGTTGGCAGCCTGGAGATAAAGATGGCTGAAGACGCACGTCAGAGCCGAGGAAGAAAGTGAGCGTGCCTTGCTTTCCACCAAGGATGTAAACCCGTCGACAGCATCTTCGAGCACCGCCACGACTTTAGGAAGCAGAGCAGCAGGGCTCTCTCTCTCGAGGTCGTCACCACCGCCTTTCCCGAGGGGCCATCTCCAAAGAGCGCCTTCTGGGCCTTGTGGAAGCATGCCTCAAGGGAGGAGAGGGTGTTGCGCTCCATGGCGGCCACCTTCTTGGCCTTGGACAGGGCTGCTTGGGCTGCCTCCGCCTTATCCTTCAGCTTCACCAGGCGATCGCGCTCTCCAGCCTGCTCTAAGGCCATCTTCTTCACCTCGGCGTTTCGACTGGCGACAGCAGCTTCCTGGGCCTTTAGCTTCTCCTCACGCTCCTGGAGCTCACTAGCCTGGGCGGCCTGCTGGTACTGGAGAGCCTTTAGATCAGCCTTTGCCACGCGGCACCGGTTCTCAGCTTCTGTGGCCTCCTGCCGCGCCAGGTCGTGCGCCACGGCGGCCACCCCAAGCGCTTTCTGGGCCTCCTCCGCAGAGCTCCAGGCCGTGCCGACAGACGTATTAGCCTTGAGCCAACCAGAGATCAGCCCCAGGCGTCCTTGCACTGAACGACAATCCGGGCCCTGAAGCTCACCCTGGAGGAGGTCCAGTGTCGCCCTTGCCTCTTCCAGGGTCCCGGAGGGAGCAGGAACACCGTGACTCGGCCACGCGCTGGGAAAGGGAGGAGACGCCCCCAACACCAAGGCAGAAGAAACCTTCGCCTCAAGAAGGACCGGGGCCTCCGTAGACTGGTTGTCCTCAGCAGCTGCGGCAAGGCTGGGTGCCGGAGGAGTCAGACCTGCCGAAGGCACCGGTACCTCCTGAGGATGGGCATCCATGTCCTCTGGAGATGGCGTCACCTCTAGAGCCGCGAGGGCGGCAGCATTCTTCTTCACCAGGGCCACGGAGGCCGCTCCATCGCTTGTGGCCACGACGACCTCCGTGCCCTCCTTCTGCTTCTTCGACTGCTGCTACCTAACGACAGGAGAATACGCTCAGCACCACTTCAAGAACCAACAAGCAAGGATAAGGGAGAAACTTACTGGTCGACGAAGGCGTAGCGCCTCTTCATGCTCAGCAGCGCGCGCTGGGGCGGAGCAGCTGGCGCCGAGCTCTTGGGAGCAGGAGAGCTTGCGGTTGGCGCCGCCTGAGGCGGCATCAGCGAAGGTGGGCTGTTGCCCGGAGAAATCACCGCGGTCCTGCTTTTTGTCACAATCGCTCGCTTGGGCTGCTTCAAGGAGGCCACCCCAGACCTCGTGGTAACTCCTGGAGGGCGCGGAACCTCCACCACCGGGGGGTCGTCATCATCATCGTCGTCCGAAAGATCGCGCAGGAGCTCCCTTTGCTCTGGGGCAGAGGATTCGTCCACAACCTCATCCTCGGTGGCCTCGGAGGATTGGTCGTCGGAGGAGAGAAGCACCAAGGTAGTAGGCGGCAAGGAAGACCCCAGCCGCACGAACCCGAGCTCGTCGAAGACGGGCATGGCCGCGACGACCTCCTCGGCGTCGTCACGCAGTACAGTGGAAGCCAGCCCTCCGAAGGGTCGCTCGAGTGCTTTCCCGTCAGGTAGAGCAACACCTTGTTTAGCTCCTCCTCGGGAAGGGGATCTCGGCGCAGGCGGATCTTGTCGTCATCACCACCAAGCTTCCACAAGGGACGGGGGCGGTCTTGAAGCAGCGCGATGTGCTCCTTCAGGAACTCCCTGATGAGAATGGCCCCCGTCAGCTTCGCGTTCTGCAGCTCCTTATACATCTTCCTCACGAACGGTGTCAGGGAAGGGTTGCTGATCATCTCAGATTTCCACCACTTGTTGGAGACGGGGAATGCGGTCGGCAGCTTCAGCGAGCTCTGGGAGCTCTTGGCATCCATCATCACCCACCTCTTCACGGCATCCTCCACCTTCTTCCCGGCGTGGGAGATTGCGTTACCACCCCGCGCCGTGACGAAACCGATGCACCCAACCGGATTGTCGCCGGTCTTGCAAAGATAGAAGAAATGGTGGAACAGGGCAACGAAGGGCAGCACCCCCATGAACGCCTCACAATAGAAGGCGAAGATGGACAAAAGGAGGATGGAGTTGGCATGGATGTGGAGCGCTTGAAGACCATAATGGTGAAGGATGGCGAAGAAGAAGGGGGAGAACGAAGGTACCAGCCTAGAGAAGACGCTGTGCATGAAGAAGGGGAAGAAGTTGCTTCCCGCGGGCTCCGGGGAAGCGGTGGCGACACGGAGCACGGTCTTCTCCCACTCATTATCGTCGCTCGCCATCAGGAGGAGCGTTGTCTGGAGCTTCTCCCCAGTCACACAGGGCGCCAGCACCCCTGGCTTGTACCAGGCGGAGTCGACAACCGAGGAAGAAGCCGTGGACTTCTCGGCGGCCATCAGGTAGGAGATTTGGTGGAAAATCGGCATATTTGGCAAGCTCTTCTGCTGTGTGGAGAAGGGGATCTGGAGCAAGACGAAGAAGGAGCAATGAAAGCCTGGCAGTAGGCGGCACCCCTTTGTGTCAGAAAGGAGCAGTTGCCGATGCAGCGTGGGGAAACGGAGTCGCCCACGTCCAATCAATCGCCATGCATCATCAAGGCCGCAGGCGGTTAGGGCCCGCGGCGCTCCACACTTGCCCTTTGGCTTTGCCTGGAAGCCAAGTTCGAGCGCGCCTTGGGCCCGGGGGCTACTGTCGGCGTCCTGGACTTGGGGGTATCTGTTGGCGTTCTGGGAACAGGTGTCCCCAGACTTGCCTGCCTGCAGCCTGCAGCGTGGATCATCCAATGGCCCAGTACGACCCATCTTCATCAACCAATACTCAAGACCCTCGCGAGGGGCCAAGCCTCGCGGGACGGACGACACAAGGCCTCCTCAGGAGTGGCCTCGCCAGGCAGGCTCGCGAGGAGGCGGAGAGATCAAGGCAAGGGGTACCTCGCGAGGTTCCCATGACGCAAGCCATGACGATCAACACCAAGCGGGCGCCAGCCCATGCAGTGTCCTCATTTCCTCTTTGGTGCAAAGGGGGCAAGCGCAAGCACCGAGTACTGAGGCATCAGACAAAGGTTTCCTTATCGGTGCTACAAGACCAAGACCGGTAGGACGGCAGGACGGAGGTCACCGTGGAGCCCAAGACGGCGTCATCACCAGTACCTTTGGCAGGCGAAGACCACCTTTAGTCAGGATAGCTTGTACTAGCTATCCCCTTTCAAAATGGCCATTGTTGGTTCCCTTCCCGCTCAATATTTGGGAAGAGGACCATGGCCTCTATAAATAGAGCTAGCCACCATAGTAGGAAGGGGGATAGAGAGATCTCATCTAGAGACGAAGTCAAGTTCACCCACACACAACACCACCTCAAGAACACCTCTCCTCGCGAGGATGTTCTTCCCCTGTACTGTTCATTGTCAGTTCAAGAGGCAATCCACCCCACCACACACAGGAGTAGGGTATTACACCACAACGGTGTCCCGAACCTGTATAAATCTTGTGTCTCTTGTGTTGTTCATCGAGCTAGCTTAGAGATTGCGGCGAGGCTGAGGGCGTGTTTCGGTAGGAGGAGATCTTCGTGCGCACCCCAGTGTTCGAACCTTAAGGGTTTTGCCGGAACCCGATATCCGACATTTGGCGCACCAGGTAGGGGTGTGCCGAAATCTTCTTTCCGCTGATCTGCGTCCCATCGCTTCACCGCATCCATGGCGGACGCTCGCTGAGCCCGCGCCAAGCGCCGGGCTGCTCTCGCCGCCCGCGTCACCCAGACGGCTCTCTTCGGCGGGCCTCCTCATCGTTCTCCGTCGCTTGCCGCCAACGCCACCACCAGCCTGGCGGGGAACGAGCAGCAAGCATCTTCGCTGCACCCCTCTGTGCGTCTTGAAGGTCGCACCGCCATTCCGTCGCTGACCCCAGCTGGTTCGTCGTCCCACGCTTGTCGCGCCCCCATAGACGCCCATGCCATGCTTCTTATGGCACGTGAGCTCCTGCATTAATGCCCCGTCGACGACCTCTACGAAGAATGGCTCGCTCGCATCACCGAGCTCATCAATGCCGCAGGGGGCTCTCCCCCGCCGTCCATCTTGCTGCCTCACCCTCTGCCAGGTGCGGGCGATGTGGCTCAGGGAGCACCTCCACCACCTCCACCCCAAGAAGGCGCCCTAGCTCCAAGGCACGCGGCCCCTGGACGTGACCCACCGCATCCAGCGCCGCGCGACAAGAAAGAAGCTGCCAAGAAATCCCTCAGCCTCAAGAAGGAGCCCACGTGCTCCTAGCACCAGCACGACAAGACCGCATACTGCCTCTGGCAGCAGTGCGCGGGCACTATCAAGAGCAAGCTCAGCATCAGCAAAGGGCCCCGGTGACCACGGCAGGTTGCCGTGCCTTCACCACCGAGTTGTGTAGCGTCGCCTGGCTGGGCAAGTTCAAGCCGGATCTGCCTCCTCGCTAAGACGGCACTGCCGACCCCACGGAGTTCCTGCAGCTCTACGAGCTGAGCATCGAGGCGGCCAACGGAGACAAGAAGGTCATGGCGAACTAGTTCCCCATGGCGCTCAAGGATGGTGCCCACACCTGGCTCCTGAACCTGCCTCCCGGCTCGACCTCCTCCTGGGACGAGATGCGTAGCCACTTCATCGCCAACTTCCAGGGCACTCGCGACCGCCCCCCGGCCGCGGGTGACTTGCGCCACATCAAACAGTAGCCTGGGAAGACCCTGAAGAAATACATCCAGCATTTCAACAGCGCCCGCCTCAAGATCCCCAAGGTGATGGACGAGGCAATCATCTCAGCGTTCTCTGATGGCGTCTGTGGCGTCAAGATGAAGGAGGAGCTCACCATCCACGAGGAGTTGTGCACATCCCTGGAGCCGTTTAGCCTGGCGACCAAGTGTGCTAGAGCTGAGTAGGGACGCCTCTCCCTCCTCGAGCTTCCAACTGCGGACCTAGAAGAGAAGAAGACCAAGGCCAAGGACGTGAAGCGCAAGGGAGTAGCCGTGCTTGCGGAAGAACCAGACACGAAGCACGGCAAGGACCAACCGGAGTCGTCCAAGGGCAGCCGACCGTTCTGCGCCTACCACAACCTCCACACCCACAACACCAGCGACTGCCAGGAGCTCAGGGCCGTTCGAGGAGGATGCTTCGGTCAACGCCCCGAGCGCAACAACCGGGGCTACGACCGAGGTGGAGGATGAGGCGGAGGACGATGGGACGACTGTGGCCCTCGCCAGGAGTGGCATGACTGACCTCGTGAGGATCGCTGGCAGGATCAGCCTCCCGAGGGCGCCTGGAGGGATCAGCCTCGCGAGGACCGCCCGCAGGGCAACGCAGGCCTCCCTCCTCTGCCGCCGCCGCCAAGAAGGAATGACGACCACCACCAGGACGAGGGGGCTGGGAGCTTCCAGGAGCCACGCGCTATCACTTGCATCTTGGGCGGAGCTCAGGCCCCAGCCTCTCAGCGAATCTTCAAGCAAGTTGCTCGCGAGGTGAATGCAGTCCTCCCCAGGCTTGAGGCCACGCGCCCGCTTGATACGTCTCCAACGTATCTATAATTTTTTATTGTTCCATGCTATTATATTACCCGTTTTGGATGTTTATGGGCTTTACTTTACACTTTTATATCATTTTTGGGACTAACCTACTAACCGGAGGCCCAACCCGAATTGCTGTTTTGTTTTACCTATTTCTGTGTTTTGAAGAAAAAGGAATATCAAATGGAGTCCAAACGGAATGAAACCTTCGGGAGCGATCTTTTTGGAACAAACAAGATCCAGAGGACTTGGAGTAAAAGTCAAGAAACAAGGGAGGCGGCCACGAGGTGCCCGGCGCGCCCCCAATAGATGGGCGCGCCCCTCACCCTCATGGGCCCCTCGAGCGTCCACCGATCTACTTCTTCCTCCTACATATACCCATGTACCCCAAAAACATCAGAGGCGACCACGAAAACCTAATTCCACCGCCATAACCTTCTGTATCCGCGAGATCCCATCTTGGAGCCTTCGCCGGTGCTCCGCCGGACGGGGAATCGACCATGGAGGGCCTCTACATCATCTCCAAGGCCTCTCCGATGAGTTGTGAGTAGTTTACCACAGACCTTCAGGTCCATAGTTATTAGCTAGATGGCTTCTTCTCTCTCTTTGAATTTCAATACAAAGTTCTCCTTGATCTACTTGGAGATCTATTCGATGTAACTCTTTTCGCGGTGTGTTTGTCGAGATCCGATGAATTGTGGGTTTATGATCAAGTTTATCTATGAGAAATATTTGAATCTCCTCTGAATTCTTTTATGTGTGATTAAGTTATCTTTGCAAGTCTCTTTGAATTATCAGTTTGGTTTGGCCTACTAGATTGATCTTTCTTGCAATGGGAGAAGTGCTTAGCTTTGGGTTCAATCTTGCGGTGTCCTTTCCCAGTGACAGCAGGGGCAGCAAGGCACGTATTGTATTGTTGCCATCGAGGATAAAAAGATGGGGTTTATATCATATTACATGAGTTTACCCCTCTACATCATGTCATCTTTCTTAATGCGTTACTCTATTCTTTATGAACTTAATACTCTAGATGCCTGCTGGATAGCGGTCGATGTGTGGAGTAATAGTAGTAGATGCAGGCAGGAGTCGGTCTACTTGTCACGGACGTGATGCTTTTATACATGATCATGCCTAGATAATCTCATAATAATTCGCTTTTCTATCAATTGCTCGACAGTAATTTGTTCACCCACCGTATTACTTATGCTATCTTGAGAGAAGCCACTAGTGAAACCTATGGCCCCCGGGTCTATATTTTATCATATAGGCTTTCAATCTACTTTTATTTGCATCTTTACTTTTCTTATCTATATTATAAAATACCAAAAATATATTTATCTTATCATATTATCTCTATCAGATCTCACTTTCGCAAGTGGCCATGAAGGGATTGACAACCCCTTTATTGCGTTGGTTGCTAGTTCTTGTTTGTTTGTGTAGGTGCGTGGGACTTTTGAGGAGCCTCCTACTGGATTGATACCTTAGTTCTCAGAAACGGAGGGAAATACTTACACTACTATTTCTGCATCACCCTTTCCTCTTCAAGGAAAACCAACGCAAGCTCAAGACGTAGCAAGAAGGATTTCTGGCGCCGTTGCCGGGGAGGTCTTCGCTCAAGTCAAGACATACCAAGTACCCATCACAAACTCATCTCCCTCGCACTTACATTATTTGCCATTTGCCTCTCGTTTTCCTCTCCCCCACTTCACCCTTTCCGTTTTATTTGCCCTCTCTTTCCCAATCTCCTCTCTCTTTCGCTTGCCCTTTGTGTGTTTGTCGCTATGGCTAGTCCTTTATCCGCTCCTATGTCTCCCGAGTTTGAAGTTCTTCATTTCAAGCAAAGGCAAGGAGAAAACTTAAAAGGTGATTGGTATAGGATGATGGAATTGTATCGTAATTGCACCCTAGAGGTGAATTTTAGAATTCTACTTTGCAATTTTTATGTTGGGCTGAATATGTCTCATAGACAACTCTTGGATTGCACCGCCAAGGGAAATTTTATTCAAATTGATCCTAGTATTGCACATGAAATTATAGAAGGAATAATGGGAACACTACCTCAGAAATGGGAACCACATCCTACCCAAGAAGAGACACAAGTGTTTGAAAAGATTTGCGAAGTAACAAAAATCTTACAAAAGTCTCTTGAACCTCTTAAGAGTGTTAGCGGAAATCTTCACTGCATGAATATGTTGATTACTCTTTGCAATAAGAGGTTGGATTCTTTATATCTTAAAATTTCTGAGTATGAAGAGAAACGCAAAGAACCTTCCGTATTCGAACATGACTCCGCTAAAAAACTGAAAATTAAATATGGCACTACTTAGATCTATCCTCGCTTTTATGCCTAGCTAGGGGCGTTAAACGATAGCGCTAGTTGGGAGGCAACCTAATTTTATTTTAGTTTTTTAGTTTTTGCTTCTGTTTAGTAATAAAATTTTCATCTACCTTCTGTTTATATGTGTTTTCATGTTTTAGTTAGTGTTTGTGCCAAGTAGAACCTATAGGATAACCTATGGTGATAGTTAATTTGATTCTGCTGAAAAACAGAAACTTTGCACGCACGAAAATAATTTTAGTAATTCACAGAAACATGCTTTTGCATTGATTATTTTTGATGTATATCAATAGATAAATTTCCCAGGACTTCCTATTTTGGTAGGATTTTTAGAGTTGCAGAAGTATTCTAGAGTTACAGATTGCTACAGACTGTTCTGTTTTTGATAGATTCTGTTTTTCTTGTGTTGTTTGCTTATTTTGATGCATCTATGGCTAGTATTAAGTGGTATGAACCATAGAGAAGTTGGAATACAGTAGGTTTAACACCAATATAAATAAATAATGAGTTCATTACAGTACCTTATGTGGTGGTTTTTCTTTCTTGCACTAACGGAGCTTATGAGATTTCCTGTTGAGTTTTGTGTTGTGAAGTTTTCAAGTTTTGGGTAAAGATTTGATGGACTATGGAATAAGGAGTGGCAAGAGCCTAAGATTGGGGATGCCCATGGCACCCCAAGATATTCAAGGATAACCAAAATACTAAGCTTGGGGATGCCCCGGAAGGCATCCCCTCTTTCGTCTTCGTCTATCGGTAACTTTACTTGGAGCTATATTTTTATTCGCCACATGATATGTGTTTTGCTTGGAGCGTCTTGTATGATATTAGTCTTTGCTTTTTAGTTTACCACAATCATCCTTTTTGTACACACCTTTTGGGAGAAACCCACTTGATTGGAATTTACTAGAATACTCTATGTGCTTCACTTATATCTTTTGAGCTAGATAGTTTTTGCTCTAGTGCTTCACTTATATCTTTTAGAGCACGGCGGTGGCTTAATTTTGAAGAAATTGTTAATATCTCATGGTTCACTTATATTATTTTGAGCTCTTAGAACAGCATGGTATTTTCTATGGTTATAAAATTGGTCCTAGAATGATGAGCATCCAAGTTGGGTATAATAAAAACTATCATAGAAAGTGAATTGGATGCTATGATCAATTTGATACTTGATATTAGAGTCATGCTAGTTGGGTGATTATGAATTTAAAGAATGCTTGTGTTGAAGTTGGCAAGTCCCGTAGCATGCACGTATGGTAAAAGTTGTGTAACAAATTTGAAACATGAGGTGTTCTTAGATTGTGCATCCTTATGAGTGGCGGTCGGGGACGAGTGATGGTCTTTCCCTACCAATCTATCCCCCTAGGAGCATGCGCGTAGTGCTTGGTTTTTGATGACTTGTAGATTTTTGCAATAAGTATATGAGTTCTTTTTGACTAATGTTGAGTCCATGGATTATACGCACTCTCACCCTTCCATCATTAGTAGCCTCTTCGGTACCTTGCGTTGCCCTTTCTCACCTTGAGAGTTGGTGCAAACTTCGCCAGTGCATCCAAACCCCGTGATATGATACACTCTATCACACATAAACCTCCTTATATCTTCCTCAAAACAGCCACCATACCTGCCTATTATGGCATTTTCATAGCCATTCCGAGATATATTGCCATGCAACTTTCCACCGTTCCGTTTATCATCATGACACGCATCATCATTGTGATATTGCCTTGCATGATCATGGCAAAGCCACCATGCATAATTTTTCATACATGTCACTCTTGATTCATTGCCCATCCCGGTACACCGCCGGAGGCATTCATATAGAGTCATATCTTGTTCTAGTTTTGAGTTGTAATTCATGAGTTGTAAATAAATATAAGTGTGATGATCATCATTATTAGAGCATTGTCCCCAAATAAAAAAAAGAAAGGCCAAAGAAAAAAAGGAAAAAAAGAAAGGGCAAAAAAAGGCCCAAAGAAAAAAAAGGAAAAGAAAGGCCCAAAGAAAAAAAAAGAAAAGAAAAAAAGGGGGCAATGTTACTATCCTTTTCCACACTTGTGCTTCAAAGTAGCACCATGTTCTTCATATAGAGAGCCTCATATGTCGTCACTTTCATATCCTAGTGGGAATTTTTCATTATAGAACTTGACTTGTATATTCCTACAATGGGCTTCCTCAAAATGCCCTAGGTTTTCGTGAGCAAGCAAGTTGGATGCACACCCACTAGTTTATTTTGTTGAGCTTTCATACATTTATAGCTCTAGTGCATCTGTTGCATGGCAATCCCTACTCGTCATGTTGACATCAATTGATGGGCATCTCCATAGCCCGTTGATTATCCTCATCAATGTGAGGCTTTCTCCTTTTTTGTCTTCTCCACAAAATCTCCCTCATCATATTCTATTCCATCCATAGTGCTACACTAGTAGAAAAAGGGTCATACGTGAAGCCCAATAGTGCCGGTTTGAATTTCAGCCGGCACTAATGTGTACAATAGCACCGGTTCATGGCGGTGATCAATAGCACCGGTTCGTGGCTAACCTTTACTACCGGTTCATGCCACGAACCGGTACTAAAGGGGATGTGTCAGCCTGCGGTCAGGCTATGGCCCCACCATCACCATTTAGTGCCGGTTCGTACCACGAACCGGTACTAATGAGGTTATGGCAAGCTGTTTTTAGTCCCACCTCGCTCCCCTAACAAGCCTTTTACCACCTTAAATATGTTATTTCTCAAACTATCACAAGCACTTGGTCTTCATTGAACTCTATGTGTAGAATTTGTGGCCGCAATATGAGTCTTCATCGGTTTATAAATCGTTGATGACTCATATTGACAATTCAGATTGTACACACAAAGATCATTGATTATCAAAGTATTTTTGATGTTATAAGATCATATTGACAGTTTAGACTCTAAAGAAATATAAGATCGTGATGTAAATGCTCTTATATTTTTTGCGTTCAGTATGCACCATTCAAAGCGACACCATCAACTTTCAACCATTTCTGCCTTCATTTGCTATTTTTCATGCATTCAATGATTTGTTTTGAGAACTAAATGACCTGAAAATTGAAAAGCACTACAAATGAACTCTGAAAAAGTTGAAACTTGACATGGTATCATCATTTCACCCACATAGATTGTTTAAAAAAGTAGAGAGGGTTACGGCAAAAACTGGATGCACTTCGTTTACAAACTGGACAATCTCTTTCGAAGTATTCAGGTTTCTGACGAAATTAAACTCATCTGTTACAAAGACATTTCATTTTTTTAAACTTATTACAACTCCAGACTTTTTGTGCATTCAGTATGCATCATTCAAAGCGACGCCATCAACTTTCAACCATTTCTGCCTTCATTTGATATTTTTCATGCATTTAATGATTTGTTTTGAGCTAAATGACACTAATTAAATTTTGTGCAGGCAGCGCACCACCTTTAGTACCGGTTGGTGGCTCGAACCAGTACTAAAGGGTAAGCTGTTTTTTAGTCCCACCTCGCCAAGAGAGAGGGAGTAGGAGCAGTTTATAAGCCCTGGGTGCAGAGACGATGAAGAAGAGGCTCAATGCTCACGTTGCTTAGCTTCAAGCCTTTAGGAATATGGTAGATTGCACGGAGCTACGCGCAGTGCAGTTTACACTATTCCAAAAGGCTTGAAGCAAATTAACGAGCATTGCACCTCTTTTTTATTTTTAATAACTTATTACAACTCCGGACTTCTTCTGTTATGGCAAAAGGAAGGAGGAGGAGAATAAGAAGAAGAAGAAGAAGAAGAAGAAGGAGGAGGAGGAGGAGGAGGAGAAGAAGAAGAAGAAGAAGAGGAAGAAGAAGAAGAAGAAGAGGAGGAGGAAGAAGGAGAAGAAGGAGAAGAGGAAGAAGAAGGAGAAGAAGAAGAAGAGGAGGAAGAAGAAGGAGGAGGAAGAAGAAGGAGAAGAAGAATAAGAAGAGGAAGAAGAAGGAGGAGAAGAAGAAGAAGAAGAAGAAGGAGAAGGAGAAGGAGAAGGAGAAGAAGAATAAGAAGAGGAAGAGGAAGAAGAAGAATAAGGAGGAGAAGGCGAAGGAGAAGGAGAAGAAGAATAAGAAGAGGAAGAGGAAGAAGAAGAAGAAGAAGAAGAAAAAAATAAACCAGAAAAGAAATAACTATATAAAAAAATTACTCAAAAATAAATAGAAGAAAATAAATAATGCAGAAAAGAAAAAAACTAATATAAAGCAAAAATATTCACAAAGAAACTAAATACGGCAAAATAACTACTCAGAAATAAATAGAAGAAAAAAATAAAGCAGAAAAGAAATAACTATATAAAAAAATTACTCAAAAATAAATAGAAGAAAATAAATAATGCAGAAAAGGAAAAAAATAATATAAAGCAAAAATATTCACAAAGAAACTAAATACGGCAAAAAAACTACTCAGAAATAAATAGAAGAAAAAAATAAAGCAGAAAATAAATAACTATATAAAAAAATTACTCAAAAATAAATAGAAGAAAATAAATAACGCAGAAAAGAAAAAAATTTAAAAAAAATGTTGAGGCGCTGCCCGGTGAGCCTACCAGTCCTAGGGTGTGCAAATGCAGGCCCGGAAGGGCCAGGAGGCTCACCGGGCAGCGCGCCTTAGTTAGGCCCAGAAGCCTGCTATATAGAGGAGTTCGAAAGGGCAGCCGCGGCTGGGTTTATAAACCAGTGCGGCTGCCCTTCGCTCGGCGAGGTGGGACTAAACATAGCGCACCGCGGGTGGCAGCGCACGGCCTTTAGTACCGGTTGGAGCCACCAACCGGTACTAAAGGGTCTCGTTTCCCGCCGCTTGGGCTGGCCAAAATTGGCCTTTAGTACCGGTTGGTGGCTCCAACCGGTACTAAAGGCTCCCCCTATATATATGGCACTTACGAAAAATCAGTTATCGTCGCCAGTTCGTTCCACTTTTCTCGATCTCCGACGACGCCCTCGCCCTCGCCCTCGCCGCTCGTCGTCCTCGCCGCTCCCGCCGCTCGTCGCCCCCGCCGTCGCCCTCGCCGCCCCCGCCGCTCGTCGTCGTCATCGTCGCCACCCCCGCCGCCCGTCGTCGTCGCCGCGCGCCCCCGGCCCGCCGCCCGTCTCGTCGCCATATATATCGCCGCCGCCGGCGATCTCGTCGCCGTCCCCGGCCGTCGCCGCCCGTCTCGTCGCCGTCTCCGGCCCCCGCCGCCCGTCGTCGCTGCCCCGCGCCACCCGTACGCGCCCTATATACGTATACACACGCATACACGTACACATACACACACACACACACTACACACACAGACACACACACACACGCATACACACACTACACACACACACGCATACACACACATACACACAGACACGTACACACAAACACACACACACACACACACGTATACACACACGTATACACACACACACACATGTTTTTTTTTACTTATTTTCTGTTTTCTATATATAATGTTTAGATGAATTAGAACTATCTAGTTTATTTTTAGAATGTTAGAAATGTTATCATCGATGAATTAATATAATAACTTGTTTATTTTTAGTAAATATAATGCTTAATTAGTTGAACTAGTTGAATTAATATATAGAACTAGTTTATTTTTAGAAGATGCTTAGTTGAACTTGTTGAATTAATATATAGAACTAGTTTATTTTTAGTAAATGCCTAATTAGTTGAACTAGTTGAATTAATATAACTAGTTTATTTTTAGTAAATGCTTAGTTGAACTAGTTGAATTAATAGATTTTTCTGTTAATAGATTTTTTTCTGTTAATATATTTTTTCTGTTAATAGATTTTTTGGTGATATTATTATTGAATATGCATGTTTGGTGATATTATTGTTAATAGATTTTTTTGGTGATATTTAGATTGTGTAATTAATTTTGTTCATAGAATTTTAATGATTTTTTTGTTCATAGTATTTAGAAAAAGGAAAAAAAGAAGTAGTTTATATATAGTTGAACTAGCTAGTTGATTTAATAAACTAATTTATTTTACTAGATATAGAAGTAGTTTGTTTTTAGTAAGTACTACTTATTTATTTATAGTAAGTGCTTAGTAGTTGAACTAGATAGTTGACTTAATTAATAAAACTAAATTATGAACGTAGGCCGGAAATGTCGTACTCATCGGACGACGAAAACTGCCCGGGGGAGTGCGATTGGTGCCACGTCGACCGAGGTATCTGCGACAGGTTCATTGAGCTGGACGAAGATCGGCGCTTCAGCATTAAGCTCGAGGAGACCTGCGATGTTCATACGGTACGTAACGACGACAATAGTTTTTTTCGTAATTAAGCACGACTTCAACTATTTTAACGTGTATTTTTCATCTTTTCCAATTCGACTAGCTTATCCCATGCTTTGCAAGATGCTATGTCTTGGAGAGGATGGGTTTTGAAGACCATGAAAATTTCGAAACCAAAAAAATTATCCTAAGTACCGAACATGGTGTGGATTTTCAAGTAAAGCTGTACAATGCTCAGATTGTAACCCATTTTGGTTGCAAAAATTGGGATGCATTTTGCAAGATGTATGGTCTTGATGAGGGTATGCTTGTCACCATGGATCTTGGTGATCCTACAATCGAGCAAGAGACACCTTCGATTTGGGTCTTTGTGGATACACCTCCAGTTCTTCCCTCATGTGAGCTAAACATAGTTATTAAGTAATTTATATTGTTTATTTCAAAATATAATATTGACAACTTATCTCCATTGAAAGCTTATTTTCATTCTTCAAAGAATGTGCGGAAGATGGTAGACAGAACGTACTACACTGAAGGCTCCGAATTAACTTATCAAGAGAAAAATCATCTGGTCGGATTTTGTACTGATCTTGAGAATTACAATATCTACAATCAAACTTCTCAACATTATGGTCAATACGTGCCACTAGTGCACGTGTTGAACTACGGTAACTACCATGGAGATACCCTGGTAAGATTATTTTTTACTATTACAACATCTGTGCATCTTTTTGCACACTTCTAAAACTAGTACATCATTGCTAACTACAAAGTTATGATTATGTTTTTCAACAGATAATCCCGAATGATTGTGTGCCTCATCTGATGTATATGCGTGGTAGCCTTCATGTTTTGAACATGCGACCAGGTCGTCCTACGAATCTCAACTGTCCATACCGGGTTTCTAAAAGAAGTGGAGACATAACAATCAAAGAATGGAAAAAATGTATGGACAGTCGTAAGGAGCTTCTTGGAAGCAATAAGCAGCGAAAGGCAAGAATTGGAGACATGATGATCGCCATTCTTCATAATGGAGAGTCAGGGTCTATATTGTTTTATGCTATTTTACCTTAAGGGTGTTTAGGTCCTACCTGATACTGATGATCATGTGCTAAGAACAATTATGTAGGGTTGGGTTCGATGACTATATATGAGGACGATGATCGTATGACTTATTATTAATAACGAGTAGAAGTTGTATGATGATGCATGATTAGTAGGACTTGTTATTATATATATATGATGATGTAATGATGCAAAGCATGCATGAGCATGTTTGCAATGAACATAGCAGCAGCGTTGATAAACAAAGCATGCATGATGTATGATGCATAACGTGTACAATGTGTAGTATCATAAAATACCAGCAAACGAAAAAGAATTAAAATGGAAACACAAAATTAAATGAAAAAGAAATCATAAAACTAAAAACCCACCAAACCTTATAGTACCGGTTGGTGTTACCAACCGGTACTAAAGAGCTCCAGGCCCCCGGAGCTGGCTCGTGCCACATGGTTACCCTTTAGCACCGGTTCGTGCTGAACCGGTACTAAAGGGGGGGGGGCTTTAGTGACCACAAATTAGTGCCGGTTATGTAACCGGCACTATAGGGCCTTACGAACCGGTGCTATTGCCCGGTTCTGCACTAGTGTTATATCCATGGCTCATGCTCATGTATTGCGTGAAAGTTGAAAAAGTTTGAGATTATTTAAGTACGAAACAATTGCTTGGATTGTCATTGGGGGTGTGCAAGATGGGAGCCTTTTTGTGTGACGAAAATGAAGCATGACTTAACTATATGATTTTATAGGGATGAACTTTCTTTAGCCATGTTATTTTGAGAAGACATGATTGCTTTGATTTGTATGCTTGATGTATTAATATTTCTTATGTCAATATGAACTTTCATTTTGAATCATTTGGATCTGAACATTCATGCCACAATAAATAAAATTACATTGAGAATTATGCTAGGTAGCATTCCACATCAAAAATTCTGTTTTTATCATTTACCTACTCGAGGACGAGCAGGAATTAAGCTTGGGGATGCTTGAAACGTCTCCAACGTATATATAATTTTTGATTGTTCCATGCTATTATATTACCCGTTTTGGATGTTTATGGGCTTTACTTTACACTTCTATATCATTTTGGGACTAACCTACTAACTGGAGGCCTGGCCGGAATTGCTGTTTTTTTTGCCTATTTCAGTGTTTCGAAGAAAAGGAATATCAAACGGAGTCCAAATGGAATGAAACCTTCAGGAGCGATCTTTTTGGAACAAACGTGATCCAGAGGACTTGGAGTGGAAGTCAAGAAACAAGGGAGGTGGCCACGAGGGTGCCCGGCGCGCCCCCTACAGGTGGGCGCGCCCCCCAACCTCATGGGCCCCTCGAGCGTCCACCTACCTACTTCTTCCTCCTACATATACCCATGTACCTCGAAAACATCATAGGCAACCATGAAAACCTAATTCCACCACTGTAACCTTCTGTATCCGCGAGATCCCATCTTGGAGCCTTCGCCGGCGCTCCACCGGAGGGGGAATTGACCATGGAGGGCCTCTACATCATCTCCAATGCCTCTCCGATGAGTTGTGAGTAGTTTACCACAGACCTTCGGGTCCATAGTTATTAGCTAGATGACTTCTTCTCTCTCTTTGAATCTCAATACAAAGTTCTCCTCGATCTTCTTGGAGATCTATTTGATGTAACTCTTTTTGCGGTGTGTTTGTCGAGATCCGATTCATTGTGGGTTTATGATCAAGTTTATCTATGAGAAATATTTGAATCTCCTCTGAATTCTTTTATGTGTGATTAAGTTATCTTTGCAAGTCTCTTCGAATTATCTGTTTGGTTTGGCCTACTAGATTGATCTTTCTTGCAATGGGAGAAGTGCTTAGCTTTGGGTTCAATCTTGCGGTGTCCTTTTCCAGTGACAGCAGGGGCAGCAAGAAATGTATTGTATTGTTGCCATCGAGGATAAAAAGATGGGGTTTATATCATATTGCATGAGTTTATCCCTCTACATCATGTCATCTTTCTTAATGCGTTACTCTGTTCTTTACGAACTTAATACTCTAGATGCATGCTGGATAGCGGTCGATGTGTGGAGTAATAGTAGTAGATGCAGGCAGGAGTCGGTCTACTTGTCACGGACGTGATTCCTATATACATGATCATGCCTAGATAATCTCATAATTATTCGCTTTTCTATCAATTGCTCAACAGTAATGTGTCCACCCACCGTAATACTTATGCTATCTTGAGAGAAGCCACTAGTGAAACCTATGGCCACCGGGTCTATCTTTTATCATATAAGCTTTCAATCTACTTTTATTTGCATCTTTACTTTTCTTATCTATATTATAAAATACCAAAAATATATTTATCTTATCATATTATCTCTATCAGATCTCACTTTCGCAAGTGGCCGTGAAGGGATTGACAACCTCTTTATTGCGTTGGTTGCGAGTTCTTGTTTGTTTGTGTAGGTGTGTGGGACTTTAGAGGAGCCTCCTACTGGATTGATACCTTGGTTCTCAAAAACTGAGGAAAATACTTATGCTACTATTGCTGCATCACCCTTTCCTCTTCATGGAAAACCAACGCAAGCTCAAGACGTAGCACCGCTCAGGTGGTCCAAGTGCACCATCAGCTTCAGCTCAGCGGATCAACTCAAGTGTGCGGCTACTGCTGGCCTCCTCCCGATACTTTGTTCCCTAGTCATCAGCAATGTGCAAGTCACCAGGACCCTCATCGATGGCGGCGCAGGGCTCAACGTCCTGTCCGTTGAGATGTTTGACAACCTTCAAGTGCCATATGATCAACTTCAGCCTACCAAGCCTTTCTCAGGAGTTACTGACGGTTCCACCACCCCGATAGGGCAGGTCCACCTTCCTGTCACCTTCAGACAGCGCAACAACAACCGCACCAAGCTCATCGACTTCGACGTCACCCACATCCACCTGCCGTACAATGCCATCCTCGGGTATCCAGCCCTGGCCAAGTTCATGGAGGTGACCCACCACGGCTACAACGTCCTCAAGATGCTAGGAAGTGGCGGGATCATCACGGTCCCCTGCGAGGAAAGAGATGCGGTGTGCTCCCTTGAGTGTGCTTTCCAAGCTGCATCAATCGAGGACCCGGACAGCAAGGGCGAGAACCCTCCGGAGGCCGTCCCCAAGAAGAAGAAGCAACCGCTCAGCACAAGGCCTCAGGTGGTGCCGCATCAGGATCCGCGCCTATGCAAGGGGCGCCTTCTTCCATCGCATAGGAAGGCGTGCCGGGCGCCCTCCTCGGGCTGGGCTCGGGGGCTCTCTTCTGGAGGGCCTCGGACTTTGCCGACATCACGAGGCAGGCGCTCGGGCACCACTTGGAGGCGTGCTTGACGTCACGTTTCCCTTAGGAGGTCACAGGGCGTGGAAAGCCCAACCCCCAGGAGTTCATCACCAAGCCCACTCGGGAACTTCAGGAAGCAAGGGCCATGCGTGGCGATCGCCATTTGCCTGGCGTGGCTCCCCATCTATCGGTGTACAAAAGTAGGGGCTCTGCTTTTGACCCCTTTACTTTTACACGGGCAGTCAGAGCCTCCCGCCACGGCCATGCACAGACATGGCAGGAAAGGGAAGCCGGAGAGAAGCCGAATCCATAAGGACAATCGAAGCAACAATGAAGACCAAGGCCACAAAGATTAGATAGGCATAGCAGGTTCCCGTGGCAAGGACCCTTGCCGGGGCAGCCTTAGCAGCCCCGGCAAGACCCTTGCCGGGGCAGCTCGCCCATGCCAACCGAAGTGAGCCACCCTTGAGCCCACTAGCGCTCGACGAAAGCGTTGGGACAGGGCTCGGGAGGCACCTCCATGGTGGCATGCAGATCTTTGTGAAGACACAAAATTCTCAAGATAAAAAGAGGATAGGAGTGCAACTATCCTCACCGAAGGAACCCACGAGACCCCCGGCGAGACCCTTGCCGGGGGAGCCAGCGCGCCATGGCAAGACCCTTGCCGGGCCACCCGGCAAGAACCTCGCCAAGCACACCAGCAGGGCCACCGCCAGGCCCGCACAAGCCAAGTCACCGCCGCCGCTCGCATGCAGCTGCCGACCCAACTAGCTAGGCAGGCACCTGCATGGCAACATGCAATCCTTTGTGGAGGCTCCACCACCGCGCCACCTCAGCTGCCTGCCTGCCTACATGGCACCACATGCATCGCTGGGCAGGGGCGCGTGTCGGAGCAAAGAGGAGCGGCGACGGACGGGACGGGCCTCGCCCCCGTCCCCGATAAAGCGAAGGGACACCTAAGCCTCGCATTAAATGTGTCTGGTCCTGTAATACTAGCGATAGATTCGCAATGCTGTAGCACTTTCCACCTCCTGTGTGCCACTGTGGCAACCCCTTTCGCCTATAAAAGGAGGCCCATGGCACACAGAGAAGGGATTCGGCTCTTTGAAACCACGCAGCACCTAGAGCTAGTTCAGGAGCTCAAGAACACTAATACATCCACCAAAGTAGGATCATAGTGTTTTACGCATCTTTGCGGCCCGAACCAGGGTAAATCCCCCGTGTCGTCTGCTAGTCCTGCTCTCCTCACGACCCCCGCGCCCCGCGACCGTAGAAGGCATTCCAGTGATCCTATAGGTGTCGTTTCCCACCGAGATCTTTGGCGTGCCAGGTAGGGGTGCGCTATCGTGAGAATCTGGTCTAGTAGTTGACCTAGCTGTTCTTCATCACCATGGCTCCAAAGAAAAAGACGACCACGATGATCGGTTTGTCCGAGACCGGGCTGGTACCGGTGCGGACCGGCAGCGGGCCAGTCACAGAGAGAACCCATGGCGCGGCCCGCGAACATCTACATCACCCCGCTGGTCCCGGCCTGGCAAGTGGCGTCGTTCGCACGCTAGGCGACGAGCCACCAGTTGCGGGCTCCGGAGGTGGAGTCGGGCCCCCCGCAGGCGGCGCGGGGCCCTCCAGGGGTGCCGCCGTCCCGCCAGGCGGCGGCACGGCGACCTCCAAAACACCAACACTGGCGCCCACGACGCGCTCCTCTCAGGTTGTGCGTGATGAGCACTGTCACCCTGCCGGTGACCCTGCGCGCCGCCCTGGGAAGAGTCCCGTGCGTCCAGCACATGAAGAAGAGGGCCAGCGTGCGCGCCGAGGTGCTGACGGAGGTGGCGAACGGCTGCGGAGCCGTGACGCGGCTCCTTCTAACATGGTTAGGAGTCGAGGCGCATCGCGGTCCACCCAGCTTTCGCCACCGCCCACACCAGCGGAAGCCCTAGCGCGCAGCTGCTCCTCGATTTTCCTCCCGCTGCAGAGAAACTTGACGAATGGAGGGCCACCGTCCGGAGCCTCATCGGCATCGCCAATAACGATGAGTTGCGGCCGACGGGACCCGTAGGCCGTCGCCCCATCGGGCCACTGCATGCCAGCGGAGACCATGCTGGAGGCGATGCAACCACGGTGCACTCCCCTCCTCCGTCCTGACCGCCCGGGCGTCAGTTCATCGCAACAACGCCTATGACGATATCTCCATCGCGTCGTCCGACCAGCGGACCAACCGCGATCAGCGTCAAGTCCTTCGGGAGCGGGCTCATGAGGACGCTCGAACTACGATCGAGCACCGACGTGACGCGCGCCATCAGTCGGATAGGCGGGCAGGGCCTGCTATGGACCACCCAGTGCCGGGAGGCTACGGTGGCCTACCTGACGAGGTGGGTTGTCCGGCTTTCACCCATGAGCTGCGGCAGTTCCAGTGGCCCTCCCACCGCACCTTTAAACCCGACGTCGGTGAGAAGTACAATGGCAAGACTCACTCGTCGGAGTTCCTCAGCATCTACACCATCGCAATGCAAGCTGCTGGGGCCCGCGACGATAAGGTGCTCGCCAACTACTTCCCGTTGGCACTCAAGCCTAATGTTATGTCGTGGTTAATGCACTTGCCAGTGGATTCCATCTCTTTTTGGGCGGATCTGTGCCATGAGTTTGTTGGCGCCTTTACTGGAGGTCACCAAGCTCATGGCCAGGCAAGTGATTTACACATCATCCCCCAGAAGGAAGGAGAAAACCTGCGCAAGTACATCCAGAGGTTCAGCCGAGTGCAGTACAACATCCCCGACGTTCATCCTGCTGCCGTGATCAGTGCGTTCCATCAGAAAGTGCGCAATCGCAAGATGCAAGAAGAGTTGGCAATGAACAAGGTTAAGGATGTGGCCGAGCTCTATGTTCTGGCCGATCGATGTGCTCGTGCTGAGGAGGGAAGGAAGTACCCCGACAAAGACGCCGGCGCGGAAACCGACTCCACAGATGACACCGCCACCCCTGCAAAGAAGGGCCGGCGCCGTAACAGGAAGCGCAGGAGCAAGACCGTGCTTGCCATCGAGGGATCCGACGATACCAGTGCCACCAAGAAACCCAAGGCAAGTGACCCCGGCAATGAGATTGCCGGGTGTGCCGCTTGCCGGGCCTCGGCGGCTGCCGATAAGCCAGGAGGCTCCGACAAGCAGTATTGCAAGATCCACCGCACTAAGGGCCGTGATCTCCAAAACTACTGGCAGGTAGAGCTGCTCGCCGAGAAGCAGAAAGCTGAGTATGAGAGACGGGACAAGGAGAAAGGCCCGGATGGTGCCGAAGGATCCGACAAGAAAAGTGGCGGCCAAGGAGGCCGCCGCGGCAAGGATAATCAGCAAGAGAGGCCCGCCCAGGGCCACGACAAGAAGCAGGAAGATGATGATCATGACGAGGACGACGAGTCCGGCGACCATGAGTTTCAGAAAGCCACAGAGGCCATGTGTGTCGATGGCGGCGCCTCGCTTCATACATCCCACCGCCAACTCAAGCAGTGGGCGCGTGAGATCACGGCAGTGTAGCCATCGTTTGACGCACGGAAGCCGCTGAAATTGTCCAGCACGCCCATCATCTTCGACACCGAGGACCACCCTGACCGCACCACCGCGGTCGGGTGCTTGCCGTTGTTGGTTTCGCCAATAATCGGCAACCTCAAAGTGACAAAGATGTTGGTTGACAGCGTGGCCGGCCTGAACTTGATCTCGCCTGTTGTGGTCAGAAGGTTGCAGATCCCTGATGTAGACCTCGAGGAGACGGGTACGTTCCAAGGGGTTAACCCGGGGAGGATCCAGCAAAAGGGAAAGATCACGCTGCCCGTGACATTCAGAGGCGAGCTGAACCATAGGACGGAGAGGATTGTTTTCGACATAGCCGAGATCCCCTTGCCTTACAACGGGATCCTCGGCCGCCCGACGCTAGCCAAGTTCATGGCGGCTTCACACTACGCCTACAACATGCTGAAGATGCCCGGGCCGATGAACATCATCACCGTCCCCTCCGACAACAAAGATGCGCCGACCAGCTCTACCGGGAAGCAATTGCAGCAGCTGCCGCTAAGGCGCCTGCTCCTGCCGACGGAGCCCCGGGAGAGAAGAAGACCGGCGAGACCCCTCGCACCCACTCCGGCAAGCGCAACCCTTCGGGGTGTTGTGCTTCCGTTGAGAACCTGCCAGAGAGCTCTGCCGGCAAGAGTAAGAAGTCCAGAGCTATGCAACTAGAGACCAAGAAGGTGCCCGTCAAGGAGGACGGCACGGGGGAACGTTCACCATAAGCTCCACCTTTGACGGCAAATAGGAAAGTGAGCTCGTCACCTCCCTGCGGGCGAATGTCAATGTGTTTACATGGCAAGCCTCTGACATCCCCGGCGTTCCCAGGAAGGTGATTGAGCACCACCTTGCTGTCTGTCCTCATGCGCGGCCCGTCAAGTAGAAGGTCAGGAAGCAAGCTCTGGAGAGGCATGATTTCATCACGGAGGAAATCAGAAAGCTAGAGGCGGCAGGCTTGGTGAGAGGAGTACTCCATCCGACGTGGTTGGCCAATCCGGTAGTGGTGCACAAGGCAAATGGGAAATGGAGGCTGTGTATTGACTACACGGACGTCAATAAGGCATGTCCAAAGGATCCTTTCCCATTACCACGCATTGACCAGATTGTTGACTCCACGGCTGGGTGTGAACTCCTATCGTTCCTTGACGCCTACTCAGGATACCACCAGATCTTCATGACAAAGGAAGACGAGGAAAAGACAACATTCATCACCCCATGTGGTACATATTGCTTTTTACGGATGCCTTTCGGGTTGAAGAGTGCTGGCTCAACCTTTGCAAGAGCAGTCCAAATTGGTTTTGAACCCCAGCTACATAGAAATATGGAAGCTTATATGGATGACATAGTGGTCAAAACCAAGGACAGAGCGACCCTTGTGCAAGATCTGGAGGAAACGTTTACAAACCTGCACAAGATTAACCTCAAACTGAACCCTGAGAAGTGCGTCTTTGGCGTCCAGTCCGGCAAGCTTCTCGGGTTCTTTGTGTCCCAGCGCGGGATTGAAGCAAACCTAGATAAGATCAAGGCCATCAGGCAGATTGAGGCGCCTAAGCGGATCAAGGACGTGCGTCGGCTCACTGGTTGCGTTGCCGCCATGAGCCGGTTCATCTCCAAGTCCGCGGAGCGTGCCCTTCCATTTTTCAAGGTCTTGAAGAAGGCTGGGCCAGTGGAGTGGACCCCAGAGGCCGAGGCAGCGCTGCAAGATTTGAAGAAATACCTCTCCTCTACCCCAGTGCTGGTTGCGCCCAAACCACAAGAACCATTGGTGCTTTACCTAGCGGCAACAAATCAAGTGGTTAGCGCTGCACTAGTGGCGCAGAGAGAGGTCGATGAGAAGGCAGCAGCAGCGGCAGAGCTGACAGATGGCAAACCGAAACCCTTTCCGACAGGGCTCGATCCCGGCAAGATTGAGTCCCCGATAGGGGTTGGCACCAGCTCGACAGGACCCACACGATAGAGGGAAGAGGCGCAGAAGAAGAAGATGGTGCAGTACTCGGTGTACTTCGTCAGCTCCCTCTTGCAGGGGGCTAGGTCGAGGTACTCAGGTGTGCAAAAGCTGCTCTTCGGTCTCCTTATGGCTTCGAGAAAGCTGCGCCATTACTTCCAAGTGCACGAGATCACGGTGGTCACCCACCTCCCGTTGCAACGGATACTGCACAACCCAGATGCGACGGGGAGGATTGTGGAATGGGCCCTGGAGCTGTCGAGTTTTGGTTTGAAATTTGAAAGTACCTCGACGATTCAGAGCAGAGTCTTGGCGGAGTTTGTCGCGGAATGGACCTCGATGCCAGACGAAGAGGTACAAGAGACCGTTCTCCCCGGCAAGGAAACGAGCCGCAACTGGATCATGTACTTTGATGGTGCCTTCTCGCTGCAAGGCGCTGGTGCTGGTGTGCTGCTTGTCGCACCCACCGGAGAGCACCTCAAGTATGTTATCCAGATGCACTTTCCCCGGGAGATGTCGACCAACAACACCGCCGAATACGAGGGTTTGCTTGCCGGTCTCAGGATCGCGGCAGACCTCGGAGTAAAGAAGCTCATCATCAGGGGCGATTCACAACTCGCCGTCAAGCAGATCAATAAAGATTATCAAATCCCATTGATGGAGGCTTACGTAGATGAGGTGAGGAAACTGGAGGAGCGCCTTGACGGTATACAAGCGGAGCATGTCCCTCGGGCGGAGAATGACATTGCCGACTACCTGTCAAAGCGCGCTGCCCTCAAGCTACCTGTGAAGCCAGGTACATTTGTGCTTCAGTTAACCCAACCATCCATTGAGCCGTCGACTGGGCAGAGCAAGCGGAGGAAGCTAGGCCTCGGCAAGTACTTCCCCACCGAGCTCCCCGGAGCCGCCGGTGAAGATGTTGCCGTGGATGCCGATCCTGCCGTAGGGCAACCAACTCCGGCGGGACCTCAGGTCATGGCCGTGGAGGTGGCCGCTCCCGCGGCAGAAGAGATGCCTTTAGTCCTTTCCGTCGAGCCACAGGCTCCGACATGGGCACAACACATCGTCCGATTTCTTCAAAAAGGAGAGCTTCCTGAGGAGCAGGAAGAGGCAGAAAGAGTAGCCCGCCGGTCTGCTCTGTACCAATTCGTTGATAACGTATTATATAGAAGAAGACCGAATGAGGTGAAATTGATGTGCATCTCTCGGGAGGAAGGACTAAAGCTGTTGGCCGAGATACATGGAGGCATATGTGGCTCCCACATAGGGTCGAGGGCCCTTGCCGGCAAGGCTTTTCGGCAAGGTTTCTTTTGGCCCACCACCCTCCAGGATGCGACGGCACTAGTAACCAAGTGTGAAGCGTGCCAGTTCCATTCAAAGAAGCTCCATCAGCCAACTCAAGCCCTTCAAACTATCCCTCTCTCCTGGCCCTTCTCGGTCTGGGGGCTCGACATATTGGGCTCTTTCCCCCATGCTGTCGGGGGCTTTGAGTACTTGTACGTCGCAATCGACAAGTTCACAAAGTGGCCAGAAGTGGAAGCAGTGAGGAAGGTGACAGCGCAGTCAGCCATCAAGTTTTTCAAGGGACTAGTGTGCCGTTTTGGGGTGCCCAACAGGATCATCACCGACAACGGCACACAGTTCACGAGCCATGCCTTCATGCAATACATTGAGGATCTCGACAGCAGGGTCTGTTTTGCTTCCTAGGCACATCCGCGGAGCAACGGCCAAGCGGAGAGAGCAAATGCTGAAGTCCTGTGAGGCTTAAGGACAAAGACTTTCGACAGGCTGCGCAAGAGTGGAAGGCGCTGGATTGATGAGTTGTCGGCGGTTCTTTGGTCGATCAGGACGACACCAAATCGAGCCACCGGCCAGACACCCTTTGCCCTGGTTTACGGGGCAGAAGCAGTTCTCCCCACGGAACTCATATACGGGTCACCTCGAGTGCTCGCTTATGATGAGCTTGAGCAAGAGCGATTGCGGCAAGATGATGCGACGCTCCTCGAGGAAGATCGTCTCTGGGCGGCTGTGAGAGCAGCACGCTACCAGCAAGCTTTGTGCCGCTACCATAGCCGCAAGGTTCATGCCCGGAGCTTTGAGGAAGGCAACCTTGTTCTTCGGCACATTCAGTCGACCAAGAATTCCAACAAGTTGACGCCGAAGTGGGAAGGCCCTTATCGGGTAACACGAGTCACCAGGCCCGGTGCAGTCCGGCTAGAGACCGAAGATGCCATTCCAGTGAGCAACTCCTGGAACATCGAGCATCTTTGCAAGTTTTACCCATAAGGCGTGGCTGCCGGGTCTCCTGGCAAGCCACCATTTTGTACAAGCCTTGCCGACAAGGCATGCAACCCTTTGTACAAAGCCAGGCGCAGACCCTGAGCATAAATAAACGAAGCGCTGGCACCCTAAGTTATAACATGCATGCTAGATTGAGTCTCTTCCTTAGTTACACTACAAAAAAAATACACTTCCGTGATGATACGTGTTTGTCACAGTAGGTCGCATTTTTTGTCATGCATGTACATCCATGACGATTTTATGACAGAATCAAGATAGTCATACCTGTGCTGTCGTAGAACTGTTCCATGACATTACCAAAATTATCATCACGGAAGTGTCCACTTCCATGACGATAAATCGCGCGTCACAGAAGTGCTTTCGTCAAGGGTGACCGACACGTGGCATCCACCATAACGGAACGCCGTTAAGCTATCGGGTCGGGTTTTGGATCCGATAACCCGTTATCAGCCCCAACCAATGGGGATTTTCCACGTGTAAAATCATCATTGGCTGGAGGAAACATGTGTTGGCTCATCATTGGGACAGATGTCATCCACTCACTGGACAGAAGGCGCCTATGATACATCGACATGTGGCACGGCCCAACAGTGGCCCATTCCTATGAAAAGGCCGTCCCGTTTGACTTGGTCAAAAGCTGGCGGGCCGGCCCATGGAAAGCATGTTAATGGTCTGTTAGCATATAGCCCATTTACAGCCTGCTAACCCAAGGCCCGTTACGCCCTATGCGAATTAGGCCCAGTAGCATCATCTGGGCCATCCAATATGATTCGAGCCCGTTTTCACTTCTGGCCCATGTATGGCCCATGACGTCTTTTGGCCCATATGAGGCCCTTTGTAACTCTTGGCCCATTAGCGGCCCGTGCTAAAACTGGCCCGTAATGAATAGTGTATTACTTTACACCCATTAACGGCCCGAGGTGAAACTGGCCCGTAATGAACACTGTAACACTTTATACCCATTAATGGGCCGTTATTCCATTGGGCCATTTCCAGCCCAAGTTAACTTTCGGCCTTCTGAGGGCCCATTTATTCTTGGGCTCATTTGCAGCATTCGGTTACTTATGGATCGTTACTGTCATTTTCTGCTTGTGGGCCAAATTCAGCCCGTCGTTACAGTTGGCCCATTTGTGGTCTGTTAGTCTGTTGGGCAATTTTCATAGCATCACCAAATACGGCCTATTAACGGCCCGTTATGGTCAGCCCATAAAACGTACAATTTCCAGTATAGGCCCGTCTACGGCCCATTAAAGGCCCATACAAGACCCATAAATGAGTCGGCGGCCCATGGATCCTACGTGATGTAGAAGGCCCATGGATCCTACGAGACATATAAGGCCCATGGATCCTACGAGACGTAGAAGGCCCATGGATCCTACGAGACGTAGAAGGCCCATGGATCCTACGAGACGTAGAAGGCCCATGGATCCGACGGCCCGTGAAGGCCCATGATCAAGCGAGTTGGCCCCCGTTTGAACGATATAGCATATTCAAAGAATTATTCTACTCAATACTATCACCTCTAAAAAGCATACACTATACAACAAAGAGATCAAGGCATAGAATGGTAGAATAATCCTACACTATACAATAAAGAAATTACAGCCGATTATACCCACTGGGCATTATGGTTCGGCACAGATGATAGTAAAGCATACACAAATAGCAAATTACATACAGTGGGCAAATACATCTCATACATCATGGACGCGCATCAACTTAACTCCATTTGAACTATAATCTCTTCAGAAAATAGGATTGGCCGGATTCAGATAGCACAAATTTCAGTCTGCAAAATCTCCCATTCCTTCATGGTTACCTTGTTGTCTTGTTTCATTTTTGGACTCCTGCATCTAATACCTGCATGTCCAGTCTCAACTTGTTGATTATACGTTGACAATCATGTACACGTTGTCTTGCCACCTCTAGTTGATGCTCGATAACATCAGCACATTCCAATTCCAATCCATAATCATTCGGTAACTGCCATGCCGCACTGCTCGCAGATTTTTGTGTTGATGTCACTTCATCCTAAAATGTTTCTGTAAGTACACGTGACTAGGGCAAAAATATAGTTACAACAGTGAAGCGAACAAGACACTATTTTGTACTACATGGCAAAACAGGACTAACAATTATGTTACACGTCACTTTCACACAAAAAATGTTACACGTCATGAAGCATAAGTAGGTGATATTTCAAAAACTATAAAAAAGATAGTTTGTGCAGCCTGCATACAGAAATCCCTCTTAGCTCACCAGAGGAGCATGATGTTGGGGCCCAATCGAAAACACAGACAAGTTACAAATTTAGACAGCACGTTGCATATAAGTAAGCAAGCAGTTGGCCATTCTATACCTCAATTAAAGTCTTAGGGAGCATAATGAACAGCAGAGGGTTTCATACAAACATACTACAGCAGGCAAAACTATGCAATCATTAGCGTGGTATAAACTAGATTGTGAGCCTCATGCAATAATAGTTGGTTAATAGACGTCAAAGCTTCAGGCACACTTCGGCAGAGTAATTAAATGGTAAGGCCTTTAATTATGTTAACTAATAGTGATACAAGTACCAAACATCAGGCATGATTATTTGGGCATCTCATTAAGTGAGGACAAATGAAGCAATTGAAAAGAGAAAATTAACTATGCCTGAAACAAACAAGGAATTGAACTGTTGAGTTGCATACAGTGACTTACCTTAGCAGGTTGAACAGGCTCAGTGCAGCTCCTACTTCTCTTGCAAGGCTCCTTCCTAACATCTTGTACTTGGAAATCCTCAATCTTATCTTCATTGCACCCCCTCTGCAAGGTGACACAAACTAGTTACTCGTCTCCTTGGAAGACAAGTACGCATACTTTCCAGTCTGTGAACACAAAAGGATGAGATTATAACAAAACAACACCACATAATGAAACATGCCGCATCTCTTGCACTTGCACACAATGAAATGAGCATTTACTATGTCTGCACTATGTAAAAACTAGGCATACCTTCGAACTGGATCTCCAGGTACTCTTGGAGAGCCTACTGTAGTGTACAGCCAAACCTTTATGTCACCTATGAGTTAGACAAGGCCCCACTACAACAGCCCTTAGTCTTTAAATCGTTGACAAGCTCTGTTAGAGTGTTAGGTCAAGAACAACAAGTAATCAAAGCAAACAGTCCTAGTATGGCTGGCTGATGCAAACAAGCAATTGAACAGATGTGCGAGCAAATCTTACATATCAAGAAAAGAAGCAAAGAAGGAGGCTTAAAGACCTTCACTTGACTGATCAGATTTAAGGGGCATTTAAACATCATGTGCAACGTATGAACTAACATAAACATTCCATATTCTAGATTCTACAATGGAATGCACATGTATTAGGTTATGCCATGTATGATGATGCCTAAATGTACAGATAGCAGGCAGGAGTGATTCATCATTGCACGCACAATTAAATTGCAGGTTAAGGGCCAGTTCGATTCTGCCTTTTCAGGGCATATTGTCAAAATAAGCCATAAAAGATGTAAAGAAGTCATTTTTGAGTTATGGGCTTGGACTTAACTAATTTCGCTTTGGAGGGGGTGTTTCAGGTAGAACCTCACTAAAAATTGAAGGGAAGGGGAATAGTGAAATGACTCTGTTGTCTGCCTATATTACACTCAAAATGCAACTGCTGACGCCCGTGTCACACCTGACCCTCAAGTAAAAACAAACACGCAAGCATTCATTGCCCTGCCCGCTTGCATCTCCTCTCCCCTTTCCCTCTACCTTGATCCCCTGCGAGCAGCACTAGGGCTCCTCCAGCGAGCCGTTGCCACTGGTCCCATCTGGCCTGGTCCTTGACGATGATATGTCCAGCTAGGCTACATGGCCGGCGAGTAGGGGCAAATCTCCCTGGCTGCTCCTCCCTCTGGCGCCGCCCCTCATTCTCATGGTCTCTAGTAGCTGCTCCACCGTGGTTCGTCCAACGCACTACTCCGGCGGGCGCTGCACAACTACGGCTGATGGCACACTGCGGCAGAAGGCACCTTATTCCCCCTCCCCTCCTCCCAGGCCATGGCCTTGAGGTGCTGTTGAAGGATGAGCTCATCCAACAAGGTGAGAATCTCCTCTGATTTTTTTGCCAAATTTTCATTCTGATCCACTATACGATGAATTGCTATGAGCTGCTTCTGCTGCTGCTATATGATGCATTGCTATGAGCTGCTCCTGCTGCTACTATATGATGAATTGCTATGAGTTGCTGCTACTGTATGATGAGTTGCTATGAGCTGCTGCTGCTGCTGCTATATGATGAATTGCTATGAGCTGCTGCTGCTGCTATATGATGAGTTACTACAAGCTGCTCCTGCTACTGCTATATGATGAATTGCTATGAGCTGCTCCTGCTGCTGCTATATGATGAATTGCTACGAGTTGCTCCTGCTGCTATATGATGAATTGCTATGAGCTGCTGCTGGTATATGATGAATTGCAGATTGCTGCAGCTATATGATGAATTGCTATGAGCTGCTGCTGCTGCTATATGATGCTTTCAGGTGATGCTGCTATATGATAATAACCAGCCACTAGGACCATCGAATTTCAATAAATAATTGTTCTTCATTTAAATGTGGGTCATGCGTTCTTCGTTTAAATTAGGCAATGGGATCTCTATGGAAAACATTGACCAAAGTAGATTGTGCCAAGTAGATGGTATCTTTGTATTTGCATTTTGAGGAAATAGTGATGGTCTGTTTTCCTATCATATTAATTACTGCACTGGGTTCAATTTGTGATGTTTGCAAGTCAAATTAATTTCCATATGGGCAGCAAAATGAAAAATATTTAATGCAATCTAATCATACCAAAGATAAGCTGAAAACACAATGAAAAGAACTGGTTGGCTTATTACATGGAGCTTATATTCACAGGTGCTTATTTTCTTAGGATAACTCGTAATAGTTGTCCCTAAGAAACTTGGCTAATATAACTGGCAACCAAATAACATGTCACGATGATTGCAATGGAGGAGTGACGTACCATAGCACACTGTATAGGCTCACCGCTGCCTCTCCTTTTTTTGCGATGTTCCATGAAATTGCCACATACATCTTGTACTTTTTCATTGTGTAACCCTATCTGCAAGTTGACATGGCTAATTTTATACATCTTGTAACGCCCCGGATTCGATGCGCCAGGTGTTCGCCAGTTATTCGTCGTCGTTGCCATGTCTTTTGCTTGCGTGTTGCATTTTGCCATGTCATCATCTGCATTTCATATCATGTCATGAGCTGCATCTCATTTTGCATACGTGTTCGTCTCAGGCGTCCGAGCATTTTCCCCGTTGTCCGTTTTGCAATACGGCACTCCTATGTCCTCCGGCGTCCCCCTTTTGTCTCTCGTTGTGAGCGGGTGTTAAACGTTCTCGGAATGGACTAGTCTTGCCAAGTGGCCTTGGTACACCACCGGTAGACCGCCTGTCAAGTTTCGTGCCATTTGGAGGTCCTTTGGTACTCCAACGGTTAACCGGGTAACCATAAAGGCCTCTTTCCTGTGCAGCCCAACACCCCTCCAAAGCAGCCCAATAACCCATCCAAACCCCCTCCATGCTCTCGGTCATTCGATCACGATCGTGTGGGCGAAAACCGCACTCCATTTGGACTCCCCTAGCCCCCTCTACCTATAAAAACGTCTTCCCCTCTCCATTTTCGAATCAATTTTCCCCTAACCCTAGCCCCGCTCCCCTCGCACCGCCGGACACGTCCAACTCCGGCCGGACATGTCCAGCCTCCACGTTGCTCGGACCAATCCCGGGGAGACACGTCACCCCGCCGCCGCTCCCGGACAGTGGCGTTGCGCCACGTCGCCCACGCCCGCGCCCCACTTCGCCGCCTCCAGCGCGGGCCCGCGAAGCCCGACGCCGGCCCTCCCGGCCCGGACGCGCGCCGCCCCCGGGCCCGTCCTCGCCTGCTGTCCCGAGCGCCTCGTCGCGCCGCCTCCCGTCGGCGAGCTGCCGCGCGCGCCCGGAGCCGCCGCGCCCGGCCGCGCCGCCCCGAGCCTCGTCCCCGCCGCCTCCGCAGGCGACCGGCCCTGCGCGCCTCCGCCGCCCTTCGCCTCGCTGCCTCGTCGCCGGGTTGCCGCCCTCGCCGTCCGGTCCCGTCCTGCCGGCGCCTTTCCCCGTCCACTCCGGCCACCGGCGCCGCCCCCGGCCTCCTCCGCCCAGTCCGGCCGGCCCTGCCATCGTCGCCTCGCCGGAATAGCTCGCCGGAGCTCCTCCGGCCGGATCCATCGATGGGTGGATCAGATCCACCCATCGCACCATCCAAACACGCCCCGAGCCCCGGACCTCTCCATCCCGTACCACCCCGTCCATTTTTCCCCGAGGTGCAATTTCCACCAAGTCCTGAAGTCATACATTCTGATGCTATGTTTGACCTACCATAACTCTCTGCATACTGCTTTGTTTCATGCGCATGATATTTAAAAATGTTCGTTGAGAGATGCTCTACATTTCATTCCACTGTCCCATGCTTTTTTCAGGTCATATTGATGCCCTAATCATCATTGCAAGAGTGCTATATGATGTTAACCTGCTGAAACTGTTATAACTTGGTGATTTGTCTTTTTCATTGCATTTTGTATGTGCATCCTTTGAGCTTGATGTCTACATGTGTTTTGAACTATGTCATGCCATCTTCACAGTGGTGCCATCCATGTATTTTTGTGAGTCTTGTATTGAGTGCATCGAGCTTGTTAAGTAGGGTACTTGCTGTTGCTGTTTTGCTAGGATGAATCTGTTATTTTGTGATGCTATGTAAACCTGCTGCTACAAGTCTTTCTATGTGTAATCTGGAGTTGTTCACTAAGGATGTTTTTTTATACATGTCATGATCTATCCATCCATGCCCCTTGTTGCATTTATATCCTATATTAGCTTGTTGTAATCTTGCCCTCAAACTTGCTAAATAATGTTGTTGTTAGCCTGTTAACATTACGTTCTATGTTGCCATGATTGTTGTTAGTGATCCATGCGCCCTATGAACTTGTTCTTGCCATTTATAGCTTCATAAACATGTATTCTTATTGTTGGTTGCCTTGACATGCCATATATTGCTCTGTGGTGAGTGGTACAAGCTCACGGACATTCCTACTTATTGTTGTTCCTGCCATGTTGAGATCTGTCATATCATTTGCCATGTTTACATGGGTGCCATCATATTTTCTGTGTCCTTTTGGCTCATGGTCAGTAAGGGACTTTTGTTATATGCAATTAGTAGATTAATTCCGTGCCTTTATTTGCCATGTTAAGTTCCTGTAACATGTTGTTTGATAGCTCTAAAGATTGCAACTTGATGTTATTTCTGCTAAGCCTGAAACTGTTATAATTTGCAATCTTGCCATGTCCTTTTGAGCATGTTCTAGTGATTTCTAGAGATAGCTCAGTGTTCATGTTTTGTCATGCTTTACCTGTACTTCATGCCCATGCCTTTTGTTATTATGTTGGGGGTGCTGTAGCTTATTGCTTTGATGCTTGCTAGATGCCTAGTTGCTGTTTTGGACAGCTTGTCCTTTAAACTTGTATAGTGTATGTGTTGCACCGTTGCTCCGTTTTGAGTGTGCCCTATATGAAACTTGCTTGATTTTGCATGTAGTTTCACATTGTCATGTTGCATCCTTGTTTTGAGGTGTTTGCTTGATGTTTGGATGCATTTAGCATCAATGCCATGTTTGACTTATTTTGCTCATATCTTCTAGACCGTAGCTCCGAATTAAATGAACTTTATATGTAACTTGACTAGAATCTCGTGTAGATCATCTTGGTGCATCTTAACTTGCTGTTTAACAACTTGAACATAAGGTTTATTCAGTTCTGAACCAATATCTAAATTTGCATATGAGGACTTACCGGGATTGTTATACGTTGTTTCCAGCCTCATTTAAACTTGCCTTGATGTGTTGCTCTTGGTTGCCTCATCTCTTGCCATGAGTAGCTTCATGTAGCCTTTGTCATGCATCATACTTGAGTATGCATCATGTCATGTCTATGTGTGGTGTGTTTACCATGTTGTGTGCTTCTTCTCGATAGTTCCCGTTTCGTTGCGATCGTGAGGATTCGTTCGTCTACGCTTGGTTCGTTTTCGTGGCTTCATCTTATTCATGGACTCGTTCTTCTTCCTAGCGGGATTTCAGGAAAGATGATCGCTACCCTGGATCTCACTACTATCATTGCTATGCTAGTTGCTTCGTTCTATCGCTTTGCTGCGCTACATATCGCTTGCTCTTCAAGCCCCCCAAATTGCCATGTCAGCCTCTAACCTTGTCACCCTTCCTAGCAAACCGTTGTTTGGCCATGTTACCGCTTTGCTCAGCCCCTCTTATAGCGTTGTTAGTTGCAGGTGAAGTTGAAGATTGCTCCATGATGGAGAGGTTTATGTTGGGATATCACAATATCTCTCATTTAATTAATGCATCTATATACTTGGTAAAGGGTGGAAGGCTCGGCCTTATGTCTGGTGTTTTGTTCCACTCTTGCCGCCCTAGTTTTCGTCATACCGGTGTTATGTTCCCGGATTTTGCATTCCTTACGCGGTTGGGTGATTTATGGGACCCCCTTGACAGTTCGCTTTGAATAAAACTCCTCCAGCAAGGCCCAACCTTGGTTTTACCATTTGCCTCACCTAGCCCTTTTTCCCTTGGGTTTCCGGAGTCCAAGGGTCATCTTTATTTACCCCCCGGGCTAGTGCTCCTCCGAGTGTTGGTCCAACCTGAGCGATGTCCGGCGCCCCCTGGGCAACCAGGGTCTATGCCAACCCGACGTCTGGCTCATCTGGTGTGCCCTGAGAATGAGATATGTGCAGCTCCTATCGGGATTTGTCGGCACATCGGGCGGCTTTGCTGGTCTTGTTTTACCATTGTCGAAATGTCTTGCAAAACCGGGATTCCGAGACTGATCAGGTCTTCCTGGGAGAAGGTATATCCTTTGTTGATCGCGAGAGCTTATCATGGGCTAAGTTGGGACACCCCTGCAGGGTATAAACTTTCGAGAGCCGGGCCCGCGGTTATGTGGCAGATGGGAATTTGTTAATGTCCGGTTGTAGATAACTTGACACCAGATTCGAATTAAAACGCATCAACCGTGTGTGTAGCCGTGATGGTCTCTTTTCGGCGGAGTCCGGGAAGTGAACACAGTTTCTGTGTTATGTTTGACGTACGTAGGAGTTCAGGATCACCTCTTGATCATTGCTAGTTTCACGACCGTTCCGTTGTTTCTCTTCTCGCTCTCATTTGCGTATGTTAGCCACCATACTTGCTTAGTCGCTGTTGCAGCCTCACCACTTTACCCTTTCCTTTCCCATTAGGCTTTGCTAGTCTTGATACCCATGGTAATGGGATTGTTGAGTCCTCGTGGCTCACAGATTACTACAACAACAGTTGCAGGTACAGGTTATGCGATGATCATGACGCGAGAGTGATGTTTGCTTGTTTTGGAGTTCTTCTTCTGCTTCTTCTTCGATCAGGGGATAGGTTCTAGGTCGGCAGCCTGGGCTAGCAGGGTGGATGTCATTTGAGTTTCTGTTTGTGTTTCATCCGTAGTCGGATGGTGCTCTTGTGTAAGATGATGTTGTATTCGTGTGGCATTGTATGCCTTCTGTATGTATCCCCATCTATTATGTAATGTTGATGTAATGATATCCACCTTGCAAAAGCGTTTCAATATGCGGGTCTATCCTTGGTGGGACCTTCGAGTTCCTTTTGGATAGGGTCGCATATTGGGCGTGACACATCTCTACATGATACTACATTGCATATCCCTTGCGCATATTTAAACCACCAATTAACGATTGTGTGCGTACCATAAACTATCCATGACTCTGTATGCTGGACTAGCAGGCACTCTAAGGGAGCCTAATGTAATGCACTGGAATTCCTACATGCCACCTACGATTTTGTGTAATGTACTGCCCCTGTTCCTAAATATATGTCTTTGTAGAGATTCCAGTATGGACCACATACAGATGTATATAGATGCATTTTCGAGTGTAGATTCACTCATTTTGCTCCGTATGTAGCCTATAGTGGAATCTCTAGAAAGACTTATATTTAGGAACGGAGGTACGAGGTAGTATCATGTATGACATCTACATATCTAATTTAGCAGCCAGTAGTAGAAATCATTGTCTGCACAAAGGGATTACTGGTCGAAAATCCTAGCAAAGCACGCTGGCAGGCACAGAACAATACAAGAGAGAGAGACGCACTTACAAGATCATAGCAATGCCTCAGTCCAGGATCTTGGTTGGCCAAGCTGTTAGATCCATAAGAAACATCGTCCTTGTAGTTTTTGCCAGCTGCATAACAGGTAACAGCGACCGGTTAGTATATTTGAAGTACATTGGGCAGGTGATGCTGGACGGGTTTAAAGGTGACAAGTACCTAGGTCGTGGCGGGTGCTTGGCATCTCTCCGGACGGTGGGAATCAGATGAGAAACGTCGAGGGTGATGACGCTGCGCTGGCTGTCGGGGTCCGGTAAGGAGATCTAGAACCTTGAGTAGGGTGTTTATGGAGCGGCTCTGGTAGGGTGGAATACGGTGTGGGCGAAGCATATCTGTGGCCGTGGACGAGGGCATAGGTGAAGCTGCTCTGGTGGTTGGGTTAAGGATGGTGTCAATGACGCGGATCTGCGGCCGTGGACGGGGCGTCAGAAGCTGCTCTGGTGGTTGGGTTAAGGATGGTGTCGACAATGCGGATCTGCGGCCGTGGACGGGGCGTCAGAAGCTGCTCCGATGGTTGGGTTAAGGGTGGTGTCGACGATGCGGATCTGCGACCGTGGACGGGGCGTCAGAAGCTGCTCCGGTAGGTTGGATGAGGGTGCGAGGAAGCGGATCTGAGGCCGTGGACTTGTGAGTTGGCAAAGTGGCCCCGGTAGGGTTGAGAATGGTATAGGCGAAGCTACTCCGTAGGGTTGACTGGTGTCGGCGAAGCGGCTCCGGTAGGGTTGAGGAAGGTGTCGATGAAGCGGCTCCGGTAGGGTTGAGGAAGGTGTCGGCGAAGAGGATCAGAGGCCGTCGACGGGGGCGTCGGTGGGGCGGCTCCGGCGGGTGTGGACGAAGCGTCTCCGGTGGGCAGTACGAATGAGCCGCTGCAGATGCGCGACAGTTGACGAGAGTACCGGCGAAGCAGATCCGGCGCCGTGGACAAGATCATCACTTAATGGGCTGTGGTACAGTGGTTGATGAGCAGTCTACTCGTTTCTAGGGGAGGTGGGAGGGGTAGATGCGGCCGCAGAAGCAGATCCGGCGAGGTGGACGCCGCTGGCATTGAATGGGCTAGGGTGGTCGATGGATGAGCGGTCTAGGGTTTCGAGAGGGGAGGGGAGAAAGGGCGATGAAGTACGGACGGCGTGATATAAGATGCTCTGGTGCTGTGGAGTTAGTCGTTTTTGCGCGAGGAGGAGAGGAAATGGGGGTGCCGTGTAGTGGGGGGAACCATAAGTTACCAAAGCAGCCCCGACCTATCATGTAGATGAGGGCGGTATTGTAACTGTTGGTCTCCGTGCACCAAGGACAAAAGGGGGATTTCGCATGCTAAAGACTAAGGTGGCGGAAATTTTAGAAGGAGGCGGGAGATTTTGCCGCCCGCGGGATCATTCGTATCCAGTTTCAACTAATTTTGGACCGTGCTAGCAGGAAGGTCATGCTAGACTGTGTACACGGGGCAGGCGTCAGCAGTTAATAACTGGTGTGAAGTCCACCCTAGAAAAAAAGACAATAACTCGGAATGATGTGCCGATAACTTGGACGTTCACACGGGCGCGGCCAATCGTACGGGTGTAGTGGCGCGTTCACAAAAAAGGGATCAAACGCTCAGCCTATGTATTTCTCGCGTAAATAGATAATTTAGTGCCATTGGTTATTTACTTTAAACATAATGCATTGACGTGTTAGTGTAGAGGCGCACAAAAAGAAATGGATATTATAGTTAGCTACTTAAAAGTGTTACCTCATATGATTACATAGCCTCCATTTCATAAATTGCGTACCCGTTGAATTCATATATGAATATTACATATATTACTTCAAAATAGAAACTTAAATCATTCAAGACTAATGAATTTGAATGCAAGAGTGACAATGGTGCATGTAGATGATAGCTACATTGGTTGTTTGAAGAAACATCACTGTAACTTTGGCATGCACAATTGAAAAGGTTTATTTAAATAGAAAAAAATGTGATATGTGAGTGCCCAATCTTTATAGCGTTGAATCGATATTGTACCTTTGGCCATGATACGAAGTAGATATTGACTTATGTTCAAGCGATGCATGTCCATGATCGCTAGATAGTGATACGTGAATGAATTGTGCAATCTCTCTGACACGCATACATATCTCATTTCCCTGTGGGCATCGGAATCACACACGCGCACTTCGTGTATTTCTCTCCCTCCGCCAGGGTTAAATTCGTCTTTCTACCCCGTCCTACAAGTCTCTCACACAGAAACACACACGCTCTCTATGACTAACACGCCCACCCCTTTAATTCCGCCCACCCACAGCCACTAATGTCTCAAAGTATAATAATGTCTCTCACACGTATGCTATCTACCTATCCCTTAACATAGCTAGATATGTGTCACACAAACTCCTTCTCCCTACTAGCAAGATGCCCATGCGTTGCACGGAACATCAAGATGCATTTGTATGAGAAGTTTATCTTGTGGGAGAAAAGGATGAACGAGGGAATGCCTTATTTGCAAATGTGGAGAGGGGTGTGGGTATCCTTTTGCAAAATTGCCATATTTTCCTTCCTGTCCGTTGGATATAAATCGGATGGCCTATATTGCAGGATGGCAGGAACACCATCATCACCAACTCTGTTTTTTTATAAGAGTAGAGATATGTGAGTGTCACTACCCCCCCCCCCCCCACACACCCACACTTCCCAACACTGAAGGAGTAGGGTGACACCTGAATCTTGATACTAATCTATCGACTGGCTTCTCTCTCAAACATACACACACACACACTACCCCGCACCGAAGGAGTAGGGTGACACCTCGATCTTGATACTAATCTATCAACTGGATTCTCTCTCAAACATACACACACACACACACACACTACCCGGCATGGAAGGAGTAGGGTGGCACATCAATCTTGATAATAATCTATCTACTCTTCTTTCAAACACACACACACACACACACACACACACTCGCTAGTTGTGCCTCTGTGCCTACCGCGCACACTCTCGATACATCTTTCTCTCCCCCCCAACAATGACAGCAGAAGGGTGACAACTCGATCTGATCATTATCTGTCAATTGGTTTCTCTCTCAAACATTGTGTCTCGGTGCCTCGCTCGGTAGCCCCCTCGATATGTAGACTTCTCGCGCGCGCACAGCTGTAGTGACGATGACGCTGAACCCAGTGTGCCTTGTTTTTACCGGCCTCATGTGATAGTTTTCACCCTGTTTTCTGTTAATTAACAAGGCAACCTTTTCTTTCTTACTACTAGTGAATCTGAAATCATTCGGGGTAGACATAAAATATATCACTCCAACCCAATTATCACAGCAACTATTTTAAAAGAAATTAGCTAGCTGCCCGTGCGTTGCACAAAACATCAAGATGCATTTGTATGAGTAGTTTATCTTGTGAGAGAAAAGGCTGAATGAGGCAAGGCCTTATTTGCGAACGTGGAGAGACGTGTGGGTATATTTTTGCAAAATTGCCATAGTTTCTTTCCTATCCGTTAGATATAAATCCGACGGCCTATATTGCAGGATGGCACGCACACCATCATCACCAACTCTGTTTTCTACTCCCTCCGTTCGAAAATACTTGTCATCAAAATGGATAAAAAGAGATGTATATAAAACTAAAATACGTCTAGATACATTTCCTTTTATCCATTTTGATGACAAGTATTTCCGGACGGAGGGAGTATTTGTCTTTTTAGAGATTTCAACAAGTGACTATGACCGGACCTTACCAACATACTCAAAAAAGTAGTCCATAATTTTGATGTTACCCTCTTTTCTTGGCGGTGCAGTGCCATCTGGATACCTCATAAATAAATCAAGGACAAATCTGACCCCTTCCTGAAAAGACATACGTAGCAAAAGGAGTGAATCTACACTCTAAAATATGTATACATACACATCCCTATGTGGTAGTCCATTTGTAATCTGAAAAAGACAAATATTTAGGAACGAATGGAGTATATATAAGAGTAGACATGGAGATATATCTCCAGCAGGTCTACAACAAAAATGTGCTGGGCTGGTTAGCGCCGGATGCTCGCAACGCGATGACATGAGTTCGAATTCTGTCTTTTAACTTTAGATTTTTATATTATATATTACTCTACTTATTTAATATGTACTTCTTTCGCTACTGTACTGACAGTGGAACCCACAGAGTACTTAGAATATTAAGGATGGACTTGTTTCTTTTTAACTTTCTGTACGAAGCTGTAGCCACCCTGCAAGTCATGTGTACATTGTACATGCAATTAACTTTTTATAGAGGGACAATCATACAAGCAATTAACTCAAATGGATTGGATGTCACTCTATTATTTCCAGCATAAAGAGCATCTCCAATGGCAGCCGACAAATTTCCTCCCGCTTCCTTCCACGTAGGACGACATCAAACGGCAGCGGCATACATTTTTACAACTCTAACCAACCAAATGAAATTCATGCAAAGACGGACTGATTTCATATAAGCATGAAGGATTTCGTATAAAAAAGCCGGATCTTCATATAAACATGATGGATTCATTACATTTACATGAACTAAGAGGTGCCAATCCGGCTCTCTTCTATAATCAATACTCCCTCCGTCCGGAAATACTTGTCCTAGAAATGGATATATCTAGACTTATTTTAGTTCTAAATGGCCGCCCATGGATCCCTTTGTCTTCCTCATGTCCGTCAGACACTTGCGGGGTCGACGAAGGTCCTCGGAAGAGACGAAGCAGCAAAGAAACCACCTGAATCCACGGTCGTCGCCTCGGCAGTGGCCTTCATGGGTCCCAGGTGGCGGTGGCCTCCCGTGTTCTACTTCTCCTTGATGATGGCGGCGGACACGGAGAAGCTGGCCACCGACTCGTCGCTCTCCACGCACCCGGCTTCTGTCTCTGCCTGCATGGCACTGCCACAGGAACGGGAGGCGCGCCCACAGACACGGGAAGCGTGGCCACCGCAGACACTGGTGGCGCGGTACAATGCGACAGCGAGGGCGCCCGTACTGGCGTGCTCGCTGCCATGCCGGCATGGAGAAACTCGCCACTCCTCATCGAGCTGAACTGGAGCTGTGAGTTGCTGAACCACGCGCCTCCTTGGGGCGGCAACTGGCTCCGTCGGGCCAAGCGAGGTTGGTGAAGCACCGAGCGGCCTCGCCCGTATCCGGAGGGCTCGGCGGGCCACCCAGCCGGGTAATATGCCGGAGAACGGCTCATCGGAAGCCATCGGAAGAGTGGAGAAAATGGTGAAGGAGGAGATGGGGGAGTGGCAGAGGGGTGCGATTCTTGCCCGCTGTCTGCCTGGCCTCATGTAAATAGAGGGCGGTCGGTAGGAGCTTGGCCAGCGTCTGGCCTAGTTTAAACTGAGGGCGGACGGGAGGATCTCGGCCGGTGTTGCATTTAATTCCGGCCCGTTCATGAACGAACGTGTGGACGGAGTAGGATTCTCGGTTTGCATGCGGGTTTAACGGAGGGGTTTAATGGAGGCGCCGGGTGAGCAGCGGGCGGCGTAGTACTATTCGATTTGACAGCATTAATGTGCCATCAAATCACAAAGGCCCTCGCCTCTCTTGAAACCGACCGAGCTAGACCACCCCGCCCTCTAGCCTTTTAAAAAATGTATACACTCCACTTTTGTAAAGTAGTAGTATCGATGGATTGCGCCATGGAGCAAAACTTGAAATTAAAAAAAAGGTGGTACATATAGAGAGCGCTCGTGAACTATGTGTCATACATGGCAATAAATAAAGTACTACATGGTACTAATATATGACACATGGCGCAGGAGTACTAAGGCTAGCCATAGTGGGGGTAACATAAGTAGTAACATGCACTTGGGACTCGCAAACATGCTTATGTGGCAGGCAATTAAAGAAGAGAAAGATCGTTATAGTAACATAGGTAGATACCGTACCATAATAAATGCGATTCTACTATGTGTCATGCATGGCAATAAATGAGACCACCTACGATACTAATCTACTCCCTCCATTCCTAAATATTTGTCTTTCTAGAGATTTCAACAAGTGACTACGTACGGAGCAAAATGAGTGAACCTACACTAAAATATGTCTATATACATTCGTATGTGGTAGTCCATTTGAAGTCTCTAAAAAGAAAAATATTTAGGAACGGAGGGAGTATGATACTATGCACTATAGAGGTAGTAACATAGACTAGTAACATATACATGTTACTAGTCTAAGTTACTCCCCACTATGACCAGCCTAAGTATTATTAATACAGTTTTGCTAGAACTCATCTAGATGAGATATAATTTGGTCTCATTCATCTTTTATAGCCATTGGATGTGTTGCTATAAGATGCATGTGTGTTGACGTGGGTTGTATTTGTTCTTGTGCAACAAACTAACCACTGCATGTCATGTTTGATAGTCTCAAGTCATTAAAAGCATACAAGTCATTCCTCTATTTATGTCAAAAAAATAAGAAACAACGTGAGAGTTAATGCACCACGCCTATGTGTTTACTACTCTAGGTCAGTATTTGGTTTTCGTAAGATGACTTAATACTCACCTAGACGGAGGGAGTATTCGATTTGACAGCGGGCGGCGCAGTTCCCGATACGGCTTTAATGCAGACGAGGGAGGGAGTAGCGGTTCCCGATATGTTGAACGACCAATGCATCCTCCTTCAATTAATGCATGAGGGAAGTAATGGGAGGAGGTCCGGGAAAAGAGGCTGCACGATGTGAATGCAACGCAGTTTGCCCTCAATGCCCTCATATAAAGGCGCCCCTCCATTCCAATGCATCTACCACTCCAGACCCATGGCGGCGATGCGCGTGAGCGGCCAGCGGCTGCGCCAGATGGTCCACGACACCGGCCTGCGGCATGGCACCGAGGATCATCTCCAGACGGTGTTGGAGACCGACTGGTGGATGGCCGCCGTCGACGCCAACTATGACTCTCAATTGGACCAGATGATCGTTGCCACCAACAACAAGTTCACTGTCCTTAAGAAGCTCGCGGACAACATCGCCGTACTCCTCTAGCCCGCGCGCCCGGGCTCCTCATTGCCTGCCACCCTAATCGGCCTCCATGGCCGGAACCTCTTTCAAGCACTGGTGGCGCTGCGACTGCCCGCCGACGCCACGACGAATGTCCACCTGGAGGTCGCGCTCGCCGCGAGGCACCTCGCCCTGCAAGAATTCATCGACCTACACATCCACGTGTACGAGAAAATCGTGTACATAGGTATCTACAAGGCCAGTGAGGACGCTACGATGTTGGCCTTCCTCAACCGGCTGGAAGCCTTGGATGCCTTTGCTGAGAAGCACCTCGACCTCGCCACAAAAGCCGCCGCTCCTTAGCCGTCGGTCGGTGGCCCGGCGCACTAAGTTGAGGAGGAGGAGGTCGTACATTCATGGATCCATCTTTCTTCTTGCCTTCTGTAACCAGCACTGCGATCGCATCATCGTGGCCTTAATTCTTATTGTGTTGTTATATTTTTGTTCCAGTCAATACCGACATGTGCGATCCCTTTGCTTAATTATATGCATCACTGTAACTAGTACTCCATCCATCAATTTATAAGTTGTGCTTACCTTTTCCATTAACTTCGTGCAATGCGCGGGCATCTTGCTAGAAACACTACAATATGTCTATATAATCCGTATGTGATAGTCCATTTGAAATCTCAAAAAAGACAAATATTTAGGTACAAAAGGAGTAATATATTAGGAGTATATCAAAACAATAGTGATTTCTTTCAAGTTTGTGAACAAATACTACTATTCTACTACATTGGATCCGTCGCAACGCACGGGCACATTGCTAGTAAAAGGAAAAGGCCTGCCACGTTTGCGTCGCACCCCCACACGCCCGGGAATCGGGAGTACAACACGGCCCGTCCAGCACGACACATAGCTTAGGGAAGGCGTGTTGCCTAGCATTTTCACTTTCATGTGGGACCGCTGTTGAGCAAACCGACACCCCGCCCGCCGCCGGGTTGGAAAATAGAGACGAGGGGAAGATCTAGCTATTGCACGGATCCAAGAAATTTGGTGTCAGACGGGGCTCGTTGATAGAGTAGGAGCATTCCGTACTAGTACTACTCCTACTAGCACCAAGTTTGTACTCCTAATACTATATTACTAGTACTACCACTATACAACTGGTAGATACGTGCACGGCACAACATCGTAGGAACAAAAAACGGGAAGATCTTGTTTTGGGTGATTTATCTTTTTTTCAATCAACGTAGTATGAAAAATATGATGTGGGGGGCACCCATGAAGCTTATGTGGCTCGGTTGCATGGCTACGGAAGGTTAGAGAAAAATAAATAGATAATTTGTTTAGAGTGCACTCCAATAAATAGATATACTTTGGATCCATTGCAACGGACCGGCAAATCTATATCTATACCCCCTATATAGTGTGTGAAAAACTTTGAAAGTTGGTCGTTGGATGACACCAATCCGACGGTACAAAGATGGCAAATCCGAGTACTACTGGCCGTTAGATATCATCCACCAGATTCTGCCACATGTATAATCTAGGAGACTCCATGGTTGAACTTAATTCATGACTAACTTTGCCACAACTAAGCTTAGGCAAAGTTAGTAGTTCTTCAAAATGAGAGCCACAAGTTGGCAAGCCTAAGGGAATCTTGCCACATTTTTTGTGTGTATGTCATGTGGGGCCTTAGTGTGGCTTGACTAAGGTGTGGCTTGAACCAAACACTCACCTAAGTTAATCAAACTTGCCTAACCTTACATTCCACCAGATTTTGCCACATGTTAGAATCCAGAAAACTCCACATGTAGAAGCATAATGCACAAACCACCAGAATCTCATGCGTGCAATGCACATGTACCTTACTAGTACTACTCCAGTTGGTAGTAGCACTAGTAAGAAACAAATTCCAGTTTTGGCACGAGCTCGTACTGCGGGAGCACCACAAGGCCTGCCGCAGGAGTTACATTTCCCTCTTGGGGCCCACGGGACCGAACTTCAGTGGCTTAGTGCCCGGCCTATGAGTCAATGACATGCGGACCTTAAATGCGGCTGGCCCACATGTCATTCTCATGGTGGTGGCGCGGTTCGCGACTTACTCGTTCGAGATGAACCGGCCAGTGGTGGCGTGGCTGCGGCGAGGGTGCCACAGCTAGGCGTCGGGGTGTTACGAGGCGTAGATGGCCACACCGGCGGGTACTACCTGTAGTCATAAGTACTCCAGCTGAGGATTGATGCCCGGGATGAAATGTGCCACAACCGTTGGATGAAAATTCGATGGTGCGGGAGTACGGATCGGAGCACAGCAGCGGAGCAGGCAAACCACGTCCAATCGGGTGTGTCTGTGGTAGAAAGTTGATGGTCGCCGCAGTTCAGCTGGCCCGCATGTCATGGATACACACGCACGCACACACATGCGCACACGCCCAAGTGGGACCCGTTGAATTATTTATTTGCTCGTGACAGCTTTTAATTAGGTTCCACTGTAATCTAACTTTTTTGTTAAGTTATTAATTGAGCTCAATGACTTCAAAAGGTTGTACAGAAGCCTTGTTTGGGCCTTTCCGGCGTCGCTGAATGTGAGCTGAGTAACCATGTTAGGTTGTACTATACTACACAGGCCTTTTTTTCAACATCAGCAATGCAACTGGGCCGACAGTTGTGACGCCCGGGTAATCAAGCTACAGTAACCCTCTGGTAATGATGACATGTCACCTCGATTAATGTTGATAATCTCGCGTTAGTTCGGAACCGATCCAAATTCAAATTTGAATTAAAGTCAAAACAATTAAAGTTTTCAAAAGTCAAAACTAAATTGTTCCTAATGTGTCAATTAATCCATAATAAATGTTGGTAAAGAAATCATCTTTTAATAAAGTACTTAAATGCACTAAATAAACTAAAAACAATGATAAAACAATTATCTAAAATGCTTTTAAAGTAATAAGCAAATGCAAAATACTTTATTTAAAGTGCCAAAATATTTGGGGCTGTGACCTAATTAATAACACCAAATTAGTTGTCGCATTTAAATTTTATAAAACTAAAATAAAATAAAACAGATAAAAAAATAGAACACAAAACAAAACTAACAGAAGAAAAAAAAGGAACCCCCCCCCACTGGGCCAGTCGGCCCAGCTGCTAGCCAGGCCGGCCCAAACCGGCCCAGGCCGCCCACTCCCTCTCCATATCGCCCCATCGGTGAGACCCCGAACCGCCACCGACACCCCACTCCTCCCCCAAAATATCTCCCTCCCCTCTCTCCCGATTGGATCGGGAGGGGGAACAAACCGCGCCGACGCCGCCGACGATCCCCGCCGCCCGGAGCTGCGTCGCCGCCCTCCACCTCGCCGGAACTCCCCACCGGCCTGCTACCACTACGCACGTCGTCTTCGTCTTCCTCCTCAACCCCCGCTGCCCGAACCCCTACACCACCCTGTGAGGCCCCCCCTTCCTCCTTTCCCCGTGGTCACCGCAGCTCACGCGCGCGCACGCCCGCGCTCGCGCGTGGCCTGTTCTCTGTCGCGCCCGACCGTGGCCGACAGCGCGCTCGCGCCCACACCCCCTGCGGTCCCTCCCGCTCATGCATCTGCCCGCTGATGTGCTCACCGGTGCCGCTGCTGAGCTCCGCCTCTCCTCCTCTCTCCCTTGCGCGCACGCGATCACGGCCGTGGCCTCCTTCCCGCGGCTCCGCTGTCGCCGCCGTGACCCCGCTCGGCCCTTCGCACCGTCCCGCGGGTCAGCCCCGCACTTCTTCTCCGCCACACGCCGGCAGGCCACCGCGGCCGCCCTGGCCACTGGCCTCGCCCTGCCTCTGCTCCGCCTGCCGCTGCGGCCTCACTGCGCCCCCCCCCCGCTGGCCTCCATCGCCTTCCCTGTCCGGCGACCACGCCGTTGGCCTCGCCTGGGTCACGCCTGACCAGGCTCGGGCGCCCAGCGCCCATTAACTGCAGCACCCGCACCGCCCTGTGCCCGCTAAGGCCTCCGTGCCTTTGACATGTGGGGCCGCCCCCAGAACGTTTTAAAAAAAAGAAGAATTAGAAAAATATTAATTAATTAATTAGATAATTAATTAACTTAATTAGATCTGCTAATTAACCTAATTAACTTTGATTAGATAACCTAATGATTAATTAACTAGTTAATTAGGTTTAGTTAAACTGTGACTATGACATGCGGGACCCACACGTAGTTGACCCAGTCAAATGCACAGTTGACTGCTGACGTCAGCATGTTGTCATGCTGACGTCACCTTTTACTATTCTGGATAGTGTTAAAATAAATAATTAAATAAATCCTAAAATGATTTAAATCTTTTAAAATTAATAGAAAATAAATCGTAGCTCGGATGGAAAAACTTTGTACATGAAAGTTGCTCAGAACGACGAGACGGATCCGGATACGCAGCCCGTTCATCCGCCACGCGTCCCTAGCATAGTGAACCTGCAACATTTCACCTCCGGTTCATCTGTCCGAAAACACGGAACACCGGGGATACTTTCCCGGATGTTTCCCCCCTTCACAGGTATCACCTCATACCGCGTTAGAACACGTCTAGCTCTGCTTGTTGTCCTGTTATGCACTTGCTTGCTATATATTTACTGTTTCTCCCCCTTTTCTCTCCGGTAGACCCCGTGACGATGCTGATGCCCATGTGGTCGACTACGTCACCGACGACCCCTCCTTCTTGTCTGAGCAACCAGGCAAGCCCCCCCCTTGATCACCAGATATCGCCTATTCTCCTCTATACTGCTTGCATTAGAGTAGTGTAGCATGTTGCTGCTTTCCGTTGATCCTATTCTGATGCATAGCCTGACATTGTTGCTACATCTGTTGATACCTTACCTGCAATCCTAAATGCTTAGTATAGGATGCTAGTTTATCATCATTGGCCCTACATTCTTGTCAGTATGCCTTGCTATACTATCGGGCCGTGATCACTTGGGAGGTGATCACGGGTATATACTATACATACATACATACTATACAGTTGGTGACTAAAGTCGGGTCAGCTCATTGAGTACCCGCAAGTGATTCTGATGAGGGGGCTGAAAGGACAGGTGGCTCCATCCCGGTAGAGGTGGGCCTGGGTTCCCGACGGCCCCCGACTGTTACTTTGTGGCGGAGCGACAGGGCAGGTTGAGACCACCTAGGAGACAGGTGGGCCTGGCCCTGTTCGGCGTTCGCGGATACTTAACACGCTTAACGAGATCTTGGTATTTGATCTGAGTCTGGCCATTTGGTCTATACGCACTAACCATCTACGCGGGAGTAGTTATGGGTATCCCGATGTCGTGGTATCAGCTGAAGCCTTCTTGACGTCAGCGACGGAGCGGCGCGCGCCGGGTTGGACTGCGTTAACGCAACTTCCTTTGTAATGGAGGTTGCTAGGTCTGCTCACCGGCCGCGTACGCAACATGCAGGTGTGCAATGGGCGATGGGCCCAGACCCCTGCGCGCATAGGATTTAGACCGACGTGTTGACCTCTCTGTTGTGCCTAGGTGGGGCTGCGACGTGTTGATCTTCCGAGGTCGGGCATGACCCAGGAAAGTGTGTCCGGGCAAATGGGATCGAGCGTGTTGGGTTATGTGGTGCACCCCTGCAGGGAAGCTAATCTATTCGAATAGCCGTGATCTTCGGTAACAGGACGACTTGGAGTTGTACCTTGACCTTATGACAACTAGAACCAGATACTTAATAAAACACACCCTTCCAAGCTCCACAGACAACCCGGTGATAGCTTTTTCACAGGGCAACGAGGAGAGGATTGCCGGGTAGGATTATACTATGCGATGCTACTGGAGATGCTACTTGGAGATGCTACTTGGAGATGCTACTTGGAGGACTTCAGTCTACTCTCTTCTACCTGCTGCAAGACGGAGGCTGCCAGAAGCGTAGTCTTCGACATGATTAGCTATCCCCCTCTTATTCTGGCATTCTGCAGTTCAGTCCACCGATATGGCCCTTTACACATATACCCATGCATATGTAGTGTAGATCCTTGCTTGCGAGTACTTTGGATGAGTACTCACGGTTGCTTTCTCCCCCCTTTCCCCCTTTTCTTTCTTTCTGGTTGCCGCAACCAGATGCTGGAGCCCAGGAGCCAGACGCCACGGTCGACGACGACTACTACCCTGGAGATGCCTACTACTACGTGCAGGCTGCTGACGACGACCAGGAGTAGTTTAGGAGGATCTCAGGCAGGAGGCCTGCGCCTCTTTCGATCTGTATCCCAGTTTGTGCTAGCCTTCTTAAGGCAAACTTGTTTAACTTATGTCTGTACTCAGATATTGTTGCTTCCGCTGACTCGTCTATGATCGAGCACTTGTATTCGAGCCCTCGAGGCCCCTGGCTTGTATTATGATGCTTGTATGACTTATTTATGTTTTAGAGTTGTGTTGTGATATCTTCCCGTGAGTCCCTGATCTTGATCGTACACATTTGCGTGCATGATTAGTGTACGATTGAATCGGGGGCGTCACAAGTTGGTATCAGATCCGACTGCCTGTAGGAATCCCCTTTCCAACTCCTTGGCCGAAGTCGAGTCTAGACATTGCAAGAACTTTTACTAACTTGGCTGTGCGGCCCATGGGCCCACGTAGCCAATTGGGTAGTATTAGGATCTTTTATTCCTCGACCTTTACTCCGGGACTCTGATCTCTCTTCTATTCGGGTGAAATGATTTTACTAACTCTGACTCTAGGTTCTCGTAACTATTTTCTCCCGGAGAGCCCCTCACTCCAGATGATTGCTTGGTGCACCGAAGGATTTCGAAGATACTCTCCGATGTTCTCGAGACTTTGTGCTCGTTGCTCTTACAATTACCTACCACAGATTTATCCCTATGGATAAATACTTACACCCGTCATTCTTAGTTTTATTCCAAGTTGATCTTGTTAATACAAGATGCCCTGAACCGCTCTCCGTTGTTCCAAGAATCCTTTGAGCTTACTGCTTTACAGTTCTTGCCTCATGAATACCCTTACGGATAATTCTTCGCACTTATCGAGTATCTGCTCTTTCCCAGTTGTTCATGTGTTTCACAAAAGTTTTTAAAATACCATTCGATCTTCCAAAAATCCTGAGCATCCTCTTGCTCTTGATATTCTTGCTTGCTTGCATTATGGTTAATCCCATAAGTCTCGTAATCTTATTGGCATCTCTTGTCATTATGATTTTGATCCTATGGGTTCAACATGAGTGCGAATGCACGCAATCATCAGTTGATCCTTTTAAATTATATTTCTGGCTCAGACGTCTTTCGAACATGAGCCGGTTCTCGGCCAATCAGATTACCATCAATTGTGCCCCTAAGTCTATTTAACTTACCCATCCTTGATCAGAGCATCTACTTCTGATCCTTTGATTTGGAATCATAATTCCTTTGCATTTAAGCTTCGAATTATTCAGATGATTCCATAACCTGTTGCATTTGCATTCTTTCCTCTTCTGCTTAAGTATCGATACTCACATCAGATCCTTTGTGTACCATCAATTCCTTTGTTGGATTTTATCCTACAACGTCCTTCATATTCAATCACGTTGTAAGTTCTTTCCTTGATACATAATGCCAATGGTAAATCCTATTCTCTGGATTGGCCAACGATGCTCTACTTTTGAGCTTGTGTTATTTACTCCTGAAGTGCGCAGTATATGTTCCTAAGATGCCCCGATGGGTTGAACCTATACTTTCCCTAAAACCGTATGAACCCGAAAGTTTTCACAAGTTGTACCCTTCTGGTGTTTTACCAGATAACTTCCTACCCTACAATTTCTTTGAAGACTAAAAGTGAATGAAAGGTTATGCATTAAAGAAGTGGGAGTCGACCTTGAACTTTGTGTTCATGCCCATGGACACGATGTAGATCTTATCATTAAAGCTTCTCTTAAATTAATTATTCCCTTGGTATAAGTTCATCTTATATCTGGTATCTGGCCTTTTGCAATTGTGGTTCTGGCCATGTTCTCCTTTAAATACCATTTCTCGTGCAAGTTTAAGCACTTATCTTCTATAGAGCAATACCCCAGTCCAATCTCTAATTTGATCTGTCGTCGAGTATTACCCCCTGGTATCTCGAGATTATCATGGAACTACATAACCTCTTATGAGTTCTTCATCAAGTACTACATTCTCACGGATTCCAATTTTTCACGGGCTCTGAGTTATTAAACACTCAAAGACACCGATAACTGAACCGCGTCTGCACTACGGTTCAACAACTCTTCAGTAATCTTCTTTAAGTACGAGTTTGTACCCAATCATGTCATTCCTAGCCTGCTCTGCTATATCTATTCGTGTTGATTTTAACTGTGCTACCTGGTCCTTCTTCTCGGAGCACAATTTTCGACGATGAGCTAAGCTTACGTCGATTTTCCTCATCATGTCACTTCGCCTTGAACAGCAAACTTGGTATGGAGTTTGTGACATACCCGTGGCTCCAATAACCTTTCGCTTCATCATTCCTTTGACTTGATGTCGTCGCCGACCGGTTACACCTTCATGAAATCTCTCGACAATTGTGTCGTGATCATCATCAACATTTGAGCTCTTCTAGGATATCAATTGAATTCATGATGAGAAATACCATCCTTGCCCTCGATGAATTTTATTATCATCGACCACTTTATTGCCTTCCCACCAACACAACTTGTTCGTGTTTGGTGTTGTACCTTGAGTTCCCTGCCATCCAACAATTGTTCTTCTTTACTCGGAACATTACCATCTCTTATGTCATCAATGTTGTGAGAATTACACCACCTCTTAAGAGTTTGTGATACAGTGATGTTTCCCACCATCACCATTCTTTCTTGGTCCTCGTGTTGATTCCAACCGGTGTACCAACAAGTGAACGATGCTGTTTGAATTCTGCCCTTTTAGCAACCCTATTGCTTTGAAGTTAATGGTCGACCGTCATTCTTGGACTATTGATTATTGAATCACCATTCTGACCTTGGTCGTGCAACCCAACCCATATTTCGGGCGCACCTTTCAACCAATGTTTAATTGTGTATGTTTTCCTCGAGCATACCTCATTATATCATTTGATCTGAAAAATGTTATCTCCTTGTTCACCTAATTGTTGAAATCCATCTTTTGGAAATCCCAATTAATTGTCGCTGAGTTCATCAGCCACCTCCTCACCCTCTCCTTGGTTTAATGATGAACTCATGATTCAGAACTTGCTTCCATAGTTTATTTCCCGAGAATCTTGCAACTCCATCACGTCAAATTGAGTTGCACCCTTCCTTCTCAGGCATCATGAGTCTGAGGTATCCTGACACCAATCAGATTCAAATCTCGGGTCAGATATGATGGTTTGAACTTATTTCCAGGAGTTTTAACATTGGTCTTTATGTGACCCGGTAAGGTGCTGTCGTGCCTAGCACACCTGGCCGGTGGCCTATTGTTATAGATTCCTTTTCAGCAAGGTTATCCATTCTTCCATGAGGAAATTGTAAGACTTATTCTACAAGTTATTCCTGATGGATCCTTTGTGTATCCAAAGTCCGACCTTTGCTTGAAGACCATGTCAATGCTATCTCGAAGCATGTCTGTGGTACTCCGATTTTCAATAAAAACATTTGAAGCACATTGCAAAAAAAAATTCCGTATCAATTATCCAAACACCGTTGTATGGGTAATGTCATGAGATTTCTCTACCCTCATCTAAAGGGTTTTCTATTTTTATCTTACCATGGATATCATGCTCTGCTTGTCCTTGGGAAGGGTATACCCCTGGTATACGTGTCAAACACATTCTACTTTCCATTGTTCCGTTTGATCTGATGATCACATTTTCCTTTCCATTGATTTGTTTAACATTCCTTGTGATCTATATGATCTAAGTAGTGATATTCTCCTGTTTATGTAAACACCTCAGTGTACAATTCTGTCAGCAAGACCATGTTACTATTGTTGATGACATTCCGGTAGCCACCGATGGACGAGAACTTTGCCTATTGGTCTACCTCATTGCAACCAGCAGGAAAATGGTTCTCTTCATTCCCCGTCCTTGGTACCGACATTGTTGCTGGCATAGCTGACAAGCTATTCACTGACATGCCTTCCTGTCGCGCTGTGCAAGATGTCACCACCCTTCCCACCTTCAACCACATGGTGGGCCCATAACCCACAGGTCCACTGGATCGAAACCTGACTCTTCTTTACAACCCGGATTCTAATGTATCCTTTGCACGTGCCTTCGCATGTGATTCACGAGCTAAATTCTATACCATTATTCATGTTGGAATCAAACACCATGTTATCCTCGTTGTCCAAACCCCCATTCCAGCTTCTGTCTAGTCATCGAATGATTGCCTACCCATTTGAAACTTTGGTACCATCGTATATTGCACTCAACGAATTCACAGAAATACAACTCGTGGGGGTACCTTGTGTATTTCCCATTGAGTTCACCGTCAGATGCCCAGCTTTCTGGATATGCGTTCTTTCGGAGTTTTTCCCCTTGGTCGCGTTCGTAGGACGATGGAGTTTCTGAAGAAAGGATGTCGACTTCATCATGATGACCTGAAGCAGAGGAATAAAGACATTAACGTAATGGATCAACCTCTTCGAAAGGGCAGCCAAGACCGAGAAGACTCGTTAGGTTTTTCGCTACTAGCACCTTCCCCCTTACTCCACCGCTTAAATCTCGGGACGAGATTTCTTGTAGTGGAGGAGAATTGTGACGCCCGGGTAATCAAGCTACAGTAACCCTCTGGTAATGATGCCATGTCACCTCGATTACTGTTGATAATCTCGCGTTAGTTCGGAACCGATCCAAATTCAAATTTGAATTAAAGTCAAAACAATTAAAGTTTTCAAAAGTCAAAACTAAATTGTTCCTAATGTGTCAATTAATCCATAATAAATGTTGGTGAAGAAATCATCTTTTAATAAAGTACTTAAATACACTAAATAAACTAAAAACAATGATAAAACAATTATCTAAAATGCTTTTAAAGTAATAAGCAAATGCAAAATACTTTATTTAAAGTGCCAAAATATTTGGGGCTGTGACCTAATTAATAACACCAAATTAGTTGTCGCATTTAAATTTTATAAAACTAAAATAAAATAAAACAGATAAAAAATAGAACACAAAACAAAAACTAACAGAAGAAAAAAAAGGAACCCCCCCCCACTGGGCCAGTCGGCCCAGCTGCTAGCCAGGCCGGCCCAAACCGGCCCAGGCCGCCCACTCCCTCTCCATATCGCCCCATCGGTGAGACCCCAAACCGCCACCGACACCCCACTCCTCCCCCAAAATATCTCCCTCCCCTCTCTCCCGATTGGATCGGGAGGGGGAACAAACCGCGCCGACGCCGCCGACGATCCCCGCCGCCCGGAGCTGCGTCGCCGCCCTCCACCTCGCCGGACCTCCCCACCGGCCTGCTACCACTACGCACGTCGTCTTCATCTTCCTCCTCAACCCCCGCTGCCCGAACCCCTACACCACCCTGTGAGGCCCCCCCCTTCATCCTTTCCCCGTGGTCACTGCAGCTCACGTGCGCGCACGCCCGCGCTCGCGCGTGGCCTGTTCTCTGTCGCGCCCGACCGTGGCCGACAGCGCGCTCGCGCCCACACCCCCTGCGGTCCCTCCCGCTCGTGCATCTGCCCGCTGATGTGCTCACCGGTGCCGCTGCTGAGCTCCCCCTCTCCTCCTCTCTCCCTTGCGCGCACGCGATCATGGCCGTGGCCTCCTTCCCGCGGCTCCGCTGTCGCCGCCGTGACCCTGCTCGGCCCTTCGCACCGTCCCACGGGTCAGCCCCGCACTTCTTCTCCGCCACACGCCGGCAGGCCACCGCGGCCGCCCTGGCCACTGGCCTCGCCCTGCCTCTGGTCCGCCTGCCGCTGCGGCCTCACTGCGCCCCCCCCCCCCCCCGCTGGCCTCCATCGCCTTCCCTGTCTGGCCACCGCGCCGTTGGCCTCGCCTGGGTCACGCCTGACCAGGCTCGGGCGCCCAGCGCCCGTTAACTACAGCACCCGCACCGCCCTGTGCCCGCTAAGGCCTCCGTGCCTTTGACATGTGGGGCCGCCCCTAGAACATTTTTAAAAAAAGAAGAATTAGAAAAATATTAATTAATTAATTAATTAATTAATTAGATAATTAATTAACTTAATTAGATCTGCTAATTAACCTAATTAACTTTGATTAGATAACCTAATGATTAATTAACTAGTTAATTAGGTTTAGTTAAACTGTGACTATGACATGCGGGACCCACACGTAGTTGACCCAGTCAACTGCACAGCTGACTGCTGACGTCAGCATGTTGTCATGCTGACGTCACCTTTTACTATTCTGGATAGTGTTAAAATAAATAATTAAATAAATCCTAAAATGATTTAAATCTTTTAAAATTAATAGAAAATAAACCGTAGCTCGGATGGAAAAACTTTGTACATGAAAGTTGCTCAGAACGACGAGACGGATCCGGATACGCAGCCCGTTCATCCGCCACGCGTCCCTAGCATAGTGAACCTGCAACATTTCACCTCCGGTTCATCTGTCCGAAAACACGGAACACCGGGGATACTTTCCCGGATGTTTCCCCCCTTCACCGGTATCACCTCATACCGCGTTAGAACACGTCTAGCTCTGCTTGTTGTCCTGTTATGCACTTGCTTGCTATATATTTACTGTTTCTCCCCCTTTTCTCTTTGGTAGACCCCGTGACGATGCTGATGCCCATGTGGTCGACTACATCACCGACGACCCCTCCTTGTCTGAGCAACCAGGCAAGCCCCCCCCTTGATCACCAGATATCGCCTATTCTCCTCTATACTGCTTGCATTAGAGTAGTGTAGCATGTTACTGCTTTCCGTTGATCCTATTCTGATGCATAGCCTGACATTGTTGCTACATCTGTTGATACCTTACCTGCAATCCTAAATGCTTAGTATAGGATGCTAGTTTATCATCATTGGCCCTACATTCTTGTCAGTCTGCCTTGCTATACTATCGGGCCGTGATCACTTGGGAGGTGATCACGGGTATGTACTATACATACATACATACTATACAGATGGTGACTAAAGTCGGGTCAGCTCATTGAGTACCCGCAAGTGATTCTGATGAGGGGGCTGAAAGGACAGGTGGATCCATCCTGGTAGAGGTGGGCCTGGGTTCCCGACGGCCCCCGACTGTTACTTTGTGGCGGAGCGACAGGGCAGGTTGAGACCACCTAGGAGATAGGTGGGCCTGGCCCTGTTTGGCGTTCGCGGATACTTAACACGCTTAACGAGATCTTGGTATTTGATCTGAGTCTGGCCATTTGGTCTATACGCACTAACCATCTACGCGGGAGTAGTTATGGGTATGCCGATGTCGTGGTATCAGCCGAAGCCTTCTTGACGTCAGCGATGGAGCGGCGCGCGCCGGGTTGGACTGCGTTAACGCAACTTCCTTTGTAATGGAGGTTGCTAGGTCTGCTCACCGGCCGCGTACGCAACGTGCAGGTGTGCAATGGGCGATGGGCCCAGACCCCTGCGCGCATAGGATTTAGACCGACGTGTTGACCTCTCTGTTGTGCCTAGGTGGGGCTGCGACGTGTTGATCTTCTGAGGTCGGGCATGACCCAGGAAAGTGTGTCCGGCCAAATGGGATCGAGCGTGTTGGGTTATGTGGTGCACCCCTGCAGGGAAGTTAATCTATTCGAATAGTCGTGATCTTCGGTAACAGGACGACTTGGAGTTGTACCTTGACCTTATGACAACTAGAACCAGATACTTAATAAAACACACCCTTCCAAGTTCCACAGACAACCCGGTGATCGCTTTTTCACAGGGCAACGACGAGAGGATCGCCGGGTAGGATTATACTATGCGATGCTACTGGAGATGCTACTTGGAGATGCTACTTGGAGATGCTACTTGGAGGACTTCAGTCTACTCTCTTCTACCTGCTGCAAGACGGAGGCTGCCAGAAGCGTAGTCTTCGACAGGATTAGCTATCCCCCTCTTATTCTGGCATTCTGCAGTTCAGTCCACCGATATGGCCCTTTACACATATACCCATGCATATGTAGTGTAGATCCTTGCTTGCGAGTACTTTGGATGAGTACTCACGGTTGCTTTCTCCCCCCTTTCCCCCTTTTCTTTCTTTCTGGTTGCCGCAACCAGATGCTGGAGCCCAGGAGCCAGACGCCACGGTCGACGACGACTACTACCCTGGAGGTGCCTACTACTACGTGGAGGCTCTGACGACGACCAGGAGTAGTTTAGGAGGATCCCAGGCAGGAGGCCTGCGCCTCTTTCGATCTGTATCCCAGTTTGTGCTAGCCTTCTTAAGGAAAACTTGTTTAGCTTATGTCTGTACTCAGATATTGTTGCTTCCGCTGACTCGTCTATGATCGAGCACTTGTATTCGAGCCCTCGAGGCCACTGGCTTGTATTATGATGCTTGTATGACTTATTTATGTTTTAGAGTTGTGTTGTGATATCTTCCCGTGAGTCCCTGATCTTGATCGTACACATTTACGTGCATGATTAGTGTACGATTGAATCGGGGGCGTCACAACAGTTGTACACAATATCCGGGTCAACTTGTTATCTGCCCCGCTTGTCGGTGTTCTGGGAATGGGGGTCCCCAGACTTGCCTGCCTGCGGCCTGCGGCATGGCTCAACGGAGGCCTAGCACAACCCATCTTCATCAACACAAACTCAGGACCCTCGCGAGGGGCCAAGCCTCGTGGGGCGGACGACAAGGAGCTTCCTCAGGCACGGCCTCGTCGGGCTGGCTCACGAGGAGGCGGAGAGTTCAAGGCGGGGTACCTCGCGAGGTGCCCATGATGCAAGCCATGACGACAAAGGGCACCAGTCGGGCGCCAGCCCGCATAATGTCCTCCTTTCCTCTTTGGTGCAAGGGGAGCAAGCGCAGGCGAGAGAATCAAGCAAAGGCATCCATTTCGGTGCAACGAGACCGAGACCAGCCGAACGGCAGGGAAGAAGTCATTGTGGAGCCCAAGCAGGCGTCACCACCAGAGCCTTTGATAGGCGAGGACCAACTTTAGTCAGGATAAGTGTACCTGCTATTCCCCTTCAAAATGGCCAAATGTTGGCGCCCTTCCCGCTCAATATTTGGGAAGAGGCCAAGGGCCTTTGCCTATAAATAGGACTAGCCACCCCCAGGGTAGAGGCATCTGGACCTGACTTAGCAATCCGGATCCTCACCAAGAAACCAGTAGATAGAGTGATTGAAGTCCTCCTAGCAGTTCATCGCACCAGCCAAGAACAGACCCTCGCGAGGCTGTTCTTCCTTGTATTGTTCATCATCAGCCCAAGAGGCAATCCACCACACCACACACTGGAGTAGGGCATTACACCACAATGGTGGCCTGAACCAGTATAAATCTTGCGTCTCTTGTGTTGTTCTGTTTGGTAGTTTAGATCCTAGCGATTCGGCGAGGAGCATGCAGGCAGAGGGTTAAATCTCCGTGCGCATCCCAGTGTTCGAACCTCAAGGGTCTGCCGGAACCCGAAATCCGACATTTGGCGTGCCAGGTAGGGGTGCGCCGGGATCCACCTTCCGCCACTTTGCGTCCCGTTGCATCGTCATCACCATGTCCGGTGACCAGGCGGGCAACCCTGATCCATGGGCGGCTTGGCCCGCCCGTGCAGAGCCGCTCGCCCCGGGCGACCCCATGCCCCAGGCAGCTCGCGGTCCGCAGGGCGCTGCGGGCCATGGGCGACGCAGACAGGCCTCGACAGCTCTAACACCGCGGCAGACGCGGTCGGCAGCAAGGGCCTCCAACCACGCCGCGGCCACGACGCCGTACACCCACCGGGAGCAGGCGAACTCAAGGGCCGCGCTCACGGTGGCCCAAGAGCTGCTGCAGTGCAGGATGATGGAAGGCGGCCGCGACGTGTTGCTAGAGCAGGTGGCGGAGCTCCTGGGCTTCGCCGCCTCAGGGGCTCACCCCTTCTGCACTCAGCTCCCGCCCCAGGCTCAGGGCGGCCCGCGCGGGGGCCCTATGCGCACCCGCGGGCTCCAAGGCTACTCCAACACCAGCGAAGCTGTCGGCACCGAACCAGCGGCAGCACTGACCCTGCTCCCCGCCAGCGAAGAAGGACTCATCACGACCCACGGCCCCAGCGGGCCGCCGCGCTACCACCCCCAGGTAGGCGCATCAGGCAAAGCTGCATGGCGCGTAGAGCCCTATGGCGCGGCCTTCGGGATGACGGCCCCAGAAGAGTACGTGCCCCACATGATGGATCAAGGGCACCCGCATGAAGGCAAATAGGGCTCACTCCTCAGCCCGAGCTGGGGGGACGAGGCACCAAAAGCTGAGCTCTTCCAGGAACCCAGGGACGGCCCCACTGGCCACGCTGGAAGCGATGATTATCGGGTACCACTAATCCCTCAGGAGCTGGCATACACTAATCATGGGTCGCAGGAGGTGCAGGTCGCCACAGCGAGCAGCTGCCCCGCTCCCGCGGCCTCTTACCTCTCAGGAGGAGGGCGTCAGGGGCTGCAGGAGAGGGGACGAGATCCGACATCACCACCGCGGCATTCGGAGCAAGGCGTTCCCAGGAGGTAGGCCCTCCGCTGGGGAGGTGCCTCAGGGCCTGCCCCTGGCGGAGGACCCATGGTCGTCGGGGGAACCGCTGGCGACCGCTCTACCCCATCGGCGGCGTCCTGGTTTCCGGTCGTCATTGATGGCACTAGAGTGTGGCGCAATGCGGGGCCCTCGTCAGGCGATATGAAGCAAGGCCGGTACCTGTGAAGAAGGCCCAGTGCCTGTGAAGCTCGCCGCCCCATGACACTCTCACGTAATAATGAGTGGGGCTTTACACGCCCCGGAGTCTCAGGGGTGCCAGCCTCAGGCCCTGGGGCTCCCTCCCACGCCCAGTAGCAGCACTTAGCTCCGCGCTGGTGAGAAGACGTCCAAGACTAGACTAGGTGTCGGACGCGCCCTTTTTCTGCTTTCATTGCTTTTCTTTTGGTTGTTGCTTTCCCCCACTGGATTTAAGCTGGACTCGAATTTGAGATTTGTGTGTGTTTGGGGAAGGGGTGCTTAGTCTCATTCGAGCAATCTCTCGCGTTTCGGTTACGACCTCGCCTCAGCTGCCTCCCCTCATGAGCCCCTCACGAGCCGGGTCTGGCCTGGCTTGCGTGCAGCCCAGACTGCCGCCGACGTACCCTCTCAGGAGGTTTTTCACTGCAGATCCCACGGATTCTATCAGGATGCGTACGAGGTGCCACGGCCTCTGACAAGTTATCTCGGGGCCCGCTCGGGACAAAGGTAAACTAGCTAGCCGGCTCGTCACATGGCCAACCACTTGGCACGGGCATGTGAGTGAAGTAGCATTCATTAGTACGCTGAACATAAGTTTTACATGAGGGGCACCCCCTCCCAAAAATGCTCTTACAACCATTGGGACAAAAGCCTGAGTTCTATTCATGCAGGATAAGGAAACAGGAACAATGCACTGTCAGTCAGATAAATCCCCCAATGCGTCCTCAGGAACGCCGCCCAAACTGCCGCTGGCGTCGCTAGCCTCGCCATCGCCCTCCGCGTTGTCGTCAGCGGCGTCAGAGCCGTTCACCACGCTGCCCTTGTCGGCGGCCATGATCACGCCATCGTCATCTGAAGCAAAGGCCCTGACAAGGGTGTCCATGTTGTCTTCCACCCAATATGCCAGGTCGTCCCGAACGGCCAGGGGGACTGGGGCAATGGCAACATCAAAGTAAAAGTGAGGATCCATGTTCCGGGGATGGCTGAAGACGCGGGAAAAGGTGCGCCCGAGCAGGGCACGGCTCCTCTCCTCCACCAACCTGTTGGCCCAAACCGACCGCGCCTCCAGCTGCGTCACGATGTCGGTGAAGAACTGAAGGTTGCCGGCGTAGTTAATGGCGCGCGGCTCGCCGACGGCCGCCTCGCAAATGTTACCTAAGGCCGTGTTGGCCTTCTCCCAAAGCATGGTGAGCATGGGGGCGTGCTCATGTTCCAAGAGCCGCCGCTGACGCATCTCGTCTCCATTCTGGCGAGCGATGGCCTCAGCCTCGACCACCCGTTGGCGAAGAAGAAGCACCTCGGCATGGGAAGTAGTTGACTCCCCCTGCGCCGCCTCAAGTGCGACCCGCAAAGCATCGGCCCGCCGCGTCGCTTCCTCCAGCTTGGTCCTGAGGACGTTGGTCCTACCTTCGGCCTCGGTCCGGACCAACTCCAGCCTCTCCTTGAACTCGCGCTCAAGGTTCAGGCGCGCCGTCGTCACCTGACGTCCGACCTCCTCCAAGACACGGGCTTCCCGCACAGCGACATCGTCCTCCGCCCGTGTCACCAAGCGCTCCCTCGTCTCCAGGCACTCGTACTCGCGTGCGCGTTCGGCGGCTTCCAGCGTCAGCGCCTCCTCACGCTTCTGGAGCTCCGCTGGGTCGCCGGTGGCCACCTTCATCGACGCAAGGGCCGCCTCACGCAGCTCCACCTGCTCCTCCAGTGAGCGGCACCGGGCCAGGAGTTCCCGTGCCCGCTCCTCCGTGGCCTCTCGCCGCCGATCAGCTTCCCGGCTTCGTCGACGGCCCGGGAACGGGCCTCCCGGGAGGCCGCCAGCGACGCCTTGGCCTCCTCATCGTTGAGATCACGCCGATGGTGCGGGAGGGCGACAGCCGCCTCCAGCTCACGCCTCTCTCCAACCAGGCGCAGGCCCTCGGCCTCCAGGCGCGCGTCCTCATCAGTGAGCTCCTCACCAAGCAGGCTCACCACGTCAGCTGCCCTCCGGAGGAACCCTTGGCGAAGAGCGCGACGCTCCCGGGTGTGCTCGAGTACGTCTTCCACACCATCATCCGCCCCAAGCGAGCGCCGTGGGGCACGGATCAGCACTCCCCTCCCGGGCAGGGGGCTGGGGGCTGGCGCCCTTGAGACGACCGGGCACGCCCTGCCAGAGGCCCGACCTAGAGCCAGTCCATCTCCAAGTGAAGAGCGTCGGGAGTACCCCAGCCAATCGCGATCCACGACCAGACGAGAAGCCCACGGTAGGCTGGCTATGCCACGAGAAGGCTCGCGAAGGATGGCCGTGGGGAGCGCAGGGCCGCGCTGCGCCTCGGGATGGTTCATCTCACCAACCGGCATCACCACAAGGGCCCTGCTGCTCGGAACGATTGAAGACGGCAGAGAGGGCGGAGGCGAGGGGGATGGATCCTCATCCACCTCCATGGGCTCGGAAGGAAGGGCCCTGCGGAGCAAGGATCAGGAAAGGCAACGGAAGAATCAGGAGCTGGGAAGGGAGAAGGCTTACTCATCGATGGCGAAGTACTTCCTACGCTTCAGCAGGCGGCAAGGGTAATCATCGCCCAGGGCCTCCCTCCTCTTCTGGAGGGCCTCAAAGTCCATGCGGAAGCGACCCAAGAGTTGAGCGCAGGGGTCAACCTGCGATGAAGAGGAAGCACCAAGGCGACCCGCGTTGGGGGCGTCCGCCTAATGCGCGCCGCCGGTCGCCTCACCAAGAAGAGCAGCTGGGGCCTCGGGGGCCTCAGCCGCAGGCACTGCGGGCGGCCGCTCGCCACCTTCAGCTACGGCAGCACGGGCCTCAGGGGCCGCTCCCTCATGAGCGCCGCCCAGTGCTATCACCTCGGCGGGGGCACCCTCGGCCTCCAAAGGCTCGTGCCTCCCTGCTCCGCCACTTGAGGAAAAGTCGCCCTGGCCGGCTGCGAGGGCGACCACCACCACTAGGTTCTCGCGAGGCCCCTGGAGGCTAGAAGGGCGCGGCCCCCATTTGTCGAAAATGGGCATCTGGCTCACGACGTCACCTCTATTCGAGCGTAGGTACAACATGGCCCCCCCTTGCCGAATGCCGTCGGGGGAAGGATCCCCAGTAAAGACCAAGAGCACCTTCCTCAGTGCTTCAGGCGTTAGGTCCTCTTCCTGGAGCCGCATACGATCCCCACGGCCGCTGAAGGCCCACATTCGGTGAGCATGGCGTTGGAGAGGGGCAACACGGCGTAGCAGGAACTCCTTCACCACCTTGGGCGCCATCACGCCGAGCTCCCTCAAGAACTCGAAGTGACGCCAGACGAAGGCGAGCCGGGGGCTCGCACCCCAGCCTGAGTTGGGGACAGCAGGTGAAGATGGCTCCGTCAGCAGGGGGCTGGGCACCCCTACGTCCACATATAGCCACCGCTCGCTAAACCCAGGCGCGGGCGGAGGAAGACTGAAGTCAATTCCTGAAGCCGCCGTCTCAAGCGCAGCAACAAAGATCACGCACCCCGAACATTGGGTGGGGTCGACTAGGCGCAGGGAGAAAAAAATGGCGCAACAAGGCAACTGAGGGAAGAATGCCCATCATTGCCTCGCAAACAAAGGCGAAGACCGCGAGAAGAGTGATGGACTCAGGACCCAGATGCATCATATGGATCTGATAATGGGAGAGCACGGCATTGAAGAAATCAGAAAAGGGGGGAACCTGTCCAGCCCACAGGGCATCGACAAAGTATCGGACCTCGGTGGCAATCCTATCGATGGCGAAGCGGGACGCGGGCCAGGCCATCGTCCTCCCACATTCGCTGAAGATGGTGGCCAGGGCCGAGCTGACCTTGCTCAAGCCCTCTTGATTGATTATGATCGGCCGATCGACGGCGGGGGCCGCCGACGACGATGAGCGAGGCGGCGGCATGGGCTTCTTCCCCCTTCCCTTCTTCGGTGGAGCCATGACGGCGGAAAAGGGGGGGAAGGTTCGAGATTGGATTGGATGTGGAAACTGGAGTTCAAGAGGAGAAAGGACAGAGAGCGCTCGAGCAGCGGAAAGGGGAGCGGCTATGTGCGGCTATGAGTCTGCCTAGCAAGGCATAAAATAAGGAGGCGTGGGGGAACAGTGCCGCCCACGTCCAATCAACCGCCACGCGGCACCCAAGGCCGCAGGCTGTTAGGGCCCGCGACGCTTCGCACTTGCCCTTTCGCCTCTCTGCTCGGCCAAGTCCAGGCGCGCCGTCGGCCCGGGGGCTACTGTCGGCGTTCTGGGAATGGGGGTCCCCAGACTTGCCTGCCTGCGGCCTGCGGCGTGGCTCAAGGGAGGCCCAGCACATCCCATCTTCATCAACACAAACTCAAGACCCTCGCGAGGGGCCAAGCCTCGCGGGGCGGATGACAAGGAGCTTCCTCAGGCACGGCCTCGTCGGGCTGGCTCACGAGGAGGCGGAGAGTTCAAGGCGGGGTACTTCGCGAGGTGCCCATGACGCAAGCCATGACGACCAAGGGCGCCAGTCGGGCGCCAGCCCGCACAATGTCCTCCTTTCCTCTTTGGTGCAAGGGGAGCAAGCGCATGCGAGAGCATCAAGCAAAGGCATCCATTTCGGTGCAACGAGACCGAGACCAGCCGAACGGCAGGGAAGAAGTCATTGTGGAGCCCAAGCAGGCATCACCACCAGAGCCTTTGATAGGCGAGGACCAACTTTAGTCAGGATAAGTGTACCTGCTATTCCCCTTCAAAATGGCCAATTGTTGGCGCCCTTCCTGCTCAATATTTGGGAAGAGGCCAAGGGCCTTTGCCTATAAATAGGACTAGCCACCCCCAGGGTAGAGGCATCTGGACCTGACTTAGCAATCCGGATCCTCACCAAGAAACCAGTAGATAGAGTGATTGAACTCCTCCTAGCAGTTCGTCGCACCAGCCAAGAACGGACCCTCGCGAGGCTGTTCTTCCTTGTATTGTTCATCATCAGCCCAAGAGGCAATCCACCACACCACACACTGGAGTAGGGCATTACACCACAATGGTGGCCTGAACCATTATAAATCTTGCATCTCTTGTGTTGTTCTGTTTGGTAGTTTAGATCCTAGCGATTAGGCGAGGAGCATGCAGGCAGAGGGTTAAATCTCCGCGCGCATCCCAGTGTTCGAACCTCAAGGGTCTGCCGGAACCCGAAATCCGACATTTGGCGTGCCAGGTAGGGGTGCGCCGGGATCCACCTTCCGCCACTTTGCGTCCCGTCGCATCGTCATCACCATGTCCGGTGACCAGGCGGGCAACCCTGATCCATGGGCGGCTTGGCCCGCCCGTGCAGAGCCGCTCGCCCCGGGCGACCCCATGCCCCAATTGTTGTTCCCCTTCAAAATGGACAATTCTTGGCGCCCTTCCCGCTCAATATTTGGGAAGAGGCCCAGGGCCTTTTCCTATAAATAGGACTAGCCACCCTCAGGGTAGAGGCATCTGGACCTGACTTAGCATCTGGACCTGATTCCTCCTAGCAGTTCGTCGCACCAGCCAAGAACAGACCCTCGTGAGGCTGTTCTTCCTTGTATTGTTTATCATCAGCCCAAGAGGCAATCCACCACACCACACACTGGGGTAGGGCATTACACCACAATGGTGGCGTGAACCAGTATAAATCTTGCGTCTCTTGTGTTGTTCTGTTTGGTAGTTTAGATCCTAGCGATTCGGAGAGGAGCATGCAGGCAGAGGGTTAAATCTCCGCGCGCACCCCAGTGTTCGAACCTCAAGGGTCTGCCGGAACCCGAAATCTGACACAGTTGGGCTACAAAGTTTCCTAGGAGGTATGCATTAGGCTTAACAAGAAAATGGACTTTAAGAAATTATAAATGGGATGTAATTATAATAACTGGGCAATTACTATGCACCAAACACGTAATTAGTTTGAAAAATATATTATTTTTGGAATTTGGAAATTTTAATTTCATTACTTGTTGCGCGCGCAATATCTCGTTGGATTTTAACGTAATACAACTTTATTGTGAAATTATATTTAACCTGACTAGAAATTTCGGATAAAAATATTTCGGATCCCATCAAAATGTGGGAATTTTTTTTGAATTCCGTTTTGAGCGGTTTTTTGAAATTATTAATCGTTTTCCTAGCTAGAAGTTGGGTTGTACTTTTAGCAAACTGTAAATGGGCTGTAGTAAATTCCATTAGAATTAAAAAATGGGTTGTACATTCTTACAAATTGCAAATGGGCTATATGTTCTCTACCAAATCCGAGATGTGGGCCTACTAAGTTGACGCGTACCAAGGGCTTTGTCAAGTTAGTCAATATAAACAATTCTAGCTGCAATGATCGTACAATGTCCATCAAACGGCCGTAGTGCTTCTTCAACCTCTGATCTTCTTGCTCCAGCCGCCCAAAGCAACGCCGGTCGTGTCGCGTGCTCCTGCGTCCCGTGGCCGGCTGTGATGCCGCGGAGGCCTCACCGCCCTGTACTACTCCCACCGCTGGCCAGGCCATCCCTCTACTCACCCACACCCCCTATTATTCTGCAGCGACGACAGCCTCACACCGCAGCCGAACCAGTGAACCCTCGCACTCCTCTCCGCGCGGGCTTCCACTGTTGCATCTTCCCCGACTCCATGTCGTCCCCTTCCTAGACCTCGCCGTCGTCCAGACCACCGCCCTGGTGCTCTCGGCGCGGCGTGGCCAACGTGGTCAACGACCGACTTCCATCGGAAGAGTACTGTACGTGGAGAGGCTGACAGCTGGGTCCACGCGGCCGCAAGGAAGTGCCTCCTTATTACACGCGAAATAATTATTCCTCCACCTGACAGCAGGGACCCACCGGACGGGCCACCTTATTTCACGAAAAAACATTTCCCCCTGACTGCTAGGACCCACCAGCTACATCTTCGCACGCAAGGAAGTGCGTCCGGGCAAAAGAACAAAACGATTCGCCCCCTGACTGCTGGGACCCACTGATGACCCACCAGTATACGGGATAGTTGTAGCCTCTTTCGATAAGTAAGAGTGTCGAGCCCAACGAGGAGCTAAAGATAGAACAAATACTCTGTCAAGTCCTATCGGCCACTGATACGACTCTACGCACGCTTGACGTTTGCTTTACCTAGAACAAGTATGAAACTAGAAGTACTTTGTAGGTGTTGTTGGATAGGTTTGCAAGATAATAAAGAACACGTAAATAAAATCTAGGGGCTGTTCAGATAATGATGCAACAAAGTTAATATAGCGACTATGGAAAAGTGGTGCTAGGAGTTGCGGAATTGTCCCTAAGCAATTGACTATGTTACTAGACCGGTAATCACTATTGCAATTCTATTTTGAGGGAGAGGCATAAGCTAACATATCATCCCTTACTTGTAATTCTATGCACTTATGATTGGAACTCTAGCAAGCATCCGCAACTACTAAAGATTCATTAAGGTAAAACCCAACCATAGCATTAAAGCACCAAGTCCCCTTTTATCCCATACGCAAACAACCTACTTACTCGGGTTTGTGTTTCAGTCACTCACGCAACCCACTATAAGCAAATCATAAACATATTGCAAACCCTACAGCGGGAATCCCTCATGTTTGCACGACACGGAGGGCACAATAGGACAGCACCAAAAATAAAACATGCAACTCAAACCAATCATAGCAATTCATCAATCACTCATAGGACAATAGAAATCTACTCAGACATCATAGGATGGCAATACATCATTGGATAATAATATGAAGCATAAAGCACCATGTTCAAGTAGAGGGTACAGCGGGTTGCGGGAGAGTGGACCGCTGAATATAGATGGGGGAAGGTGATGGAGATGTTGGTGAAGATGGCAGAGGTGTTGGTGAAGATCGCGGTGATGATGATGGCCCCCGGCGGCGTTCCGGCGCCACCGGAAGCAAGGGGGAGAGAGCCCCCCTTCTTCTTCTTCTTCCTTGACCTCCTCCCTAGATGGGAGAAGGGTTTCCCCTCTGGTACTTGGCTCCCATGGCTTGGGAGGGGCGAGAGCCCTCCGAGATTGGATCTATCTCTCTGTTTCTGCGTTCTTAGATTCCACCCCTTCGCTGTTTCTTAAATATCCGGAGATCCGTAACTCCGGTTGGGGTGAATCTTTCGCCTAGATTTTTCTCATAAAATTAGCTTTCTTGAGCCAAAAGAAGAGCGTCAACCGCCTTACGGGTGGCCCACGAGAGCCCAGGTCGCGCCCAGGGGGGAGGGTGCGCCCCCTGTCTCGTGGCCACCCCTGATACCGTTTCGCGTTGATTTTACTTCCCAGTAATCATAAATATTCCAAAAAAATCTCCGTCCGTTTTTATCCCGTTTGGACTCCGTTTGATATTGGGTTTCTGCGAAACAAAAAACATGCAATAGATAGGAACTGGCACTGGGCGCTGGATCAATATGTTAGTCCCAAAAATAATATGAAAAGTTGCCAAAAGTATATGAGAGTTGAATAATATTGGCATGGAACAATCAAAATTATAGATACGATGGAGACGTATCAGCATCCCCAAGCTTAATTCCTGCTTGTCCTCGAGTAGGTAAATGATAAAAAAGATAATTTTTGATGTGGAATGCTACCTAGCATAATCTTGATCATATGTCTAATCATGGCATGAATATTAATACACGAGTGATTCAAATCAATAGTCTATCATTTGACATAAAAACGATAATACTTCGAGCGTACCAATAAAGCAATCATGTCTTTTCAAAACAACATGGCCAAAGAAAGTTATCCCTACAAAATCATATAGTCTGGCTGTTGCTCTATCGTCATCACACAAAGTATTTAATCATGCACAACCCCGATGACAAGCCAAGCAATTGTTTCATACTTTAATAATCTCAAACTTTTTCAACTTTCACACAATACATGAGCGTGAGCCATGGATATAGCACTATAGGTGGAATAGAAAATGATGGTGGGGGTTATGTGGAGAAGACAAAAAGGGAGAAGGTCTCACATCAACTAGGCGTATCAACGAGCTATGGAGATGCCCATCAATAGATATCAATGTGAGTGAGTAGGGATTTCCATGCAACGGATGCACTAGAGCTATAAGTGTATGAAAGCTCAAACTAAAACTAAGTGGGTGTGCATCCAACTTGCTTGCTCATGAAGACCTCGGGCATTTGAGGAAGCCCATCATTGGAATATACAAGCCAAGTTCTATAATGAAAATTCCCACTATTATATGAAAGTGAAAGCATAGGAGGCTCTCTCTAATGAAGAACATGGTGCTACTTTGAAGCACAAGTGTGGTAATAGGATAGTAACCTTGCCCCTTCTCTCTTTTTCTCTCATTTTTTTCTTTTAGTTTTCATTTTTTATATTTTTTTCTTTTTGGTGGGCTTCTTTGGCCTCTTTTTTTATTTGGGCTTCTTTGGCCTCTTTTATTTTTCATAAAGTCCGGTGTCTCATCCCGACTTGTGGGGGAATCATAGTCTCCATCATCCTTCCTCACTGGGGCAATGCTCTAATAATGATGATCATCACACATTTATTTACTTACAACTCAATATCTAGAACAAAGATATGACTCTATATGAATGTTTCCGGCAGTGTACGGGGATGTGCAATGATCTAGCATAGCAATGACATCGAAAAACGGACAAGCCATGAAAACATCATGCTAGCTATCTTACGATCATGCAAAGCAATATGACAATGAATGCTCAAGTCATGTATATGATGATGATGATGAAAGTTGCATGGCAATATATGTCGGAATGGCTATGGAAATGCCATGATAGGTAGGTATGGTGGCTGTTTTGAGGAAGATATAAGGAGGCTTATGTGTGATAGAGCGTAACATATCACGGGGTTTGGATGCACCGGCGAAGTTTGCACCAACTCTCGAGGTGAGAAAGGGCAATGCACGGTACCGAAGAGGCTAGCAATGGTGGAAGGGTGAGAGTGTGTATAATCCACGAACTCAACATTAGTCATAAAGAACTCATATACTTATTGCAAAAATCTACAAGCCATTGAAAACAAAGTACTACGCGCATGCTCCTAGGGGGATAGATTGGTAGGAAAATACCATCGCTCGTCCCCGACCGCCACTCATAAGGAAGACAATAAATAAATAAAATTGTGCTCCAACTTCATCACAAAGCGGTTCACCATACGTGCATGCTACGGGAATCACAAACCTCAACACAAGTATTTCTACTAATCCACAACCACCCACTAGCATGACTCTAATATCACCATCTTTATATCGCAAAACTATTGCAAGGAATCAAAACATATCATATTCAGCGATCTACAAGTTTATGTAGGATTTTATGACTAACCATGTGAATGACCAATTCCTGTTATCTCTCTAAATAGATATAAGTGAAGCAAGAGAGTTTAATTCTTTCTACAAAAGATATTGCCACGCTCTAACAAATATAAGTGAAGCAAAATTCTATAAATGGCGGTTGTCTATGTGAAGAGAAACAGGCAATCGAGACTTCAAATGATATAAGTGAAGCACATGAAGCATTCTATAAAGCCATACTCAAAAGATTTAAGTGAGGTGCAAAGAGAATTCTATAAATCAACCAAGGACTATCTCATACCAGCATGGTGCATAAAAGGAAAATGAAAACTAAATGCAAAAGACGCTCCAAGACTTGCACATAATGCATAAACGAAACGAATACGAAAACATACCGATACTTGTTGAAGAAAGAGGGGATGCCTTCCGGGGCATCCCCAAGCTTAGACGCTTGAGTCTCCTTGAATTTTTACTTGGGGTGCCTCGGGCATCCCCAAACTTGAGCTCTTTCCTCTCTTCCTTTTCCTCAGATCGAGACCTCCTCGTTTAGACACTTCATACATACAAAACTTCAACAGAAAACTCGGTAAGATCCGTTAGTATAATAAAGCAAATCACTACTCTAAGTACTGTAGCAAACCAATTCATATCTTGTTTTTGCATTGTGTCTACTGTAATATAGCTTTTCCATGGCTTAATCCACAGATATAAATAGATAGATTCATCAAAACAAGCAAACTATGAATCATTAACAGAATCTGTCAAAAACAGAACTGTCTGTAGCAATCTGAACATCCACCAAACCTATGGTACCCCAAAAATTCTTCCAAAATTAGGAAAAATAAACAAGTTGTATGTAAAGACATTGCAAAAGGAATCAGAACCAATTGACGTTCCAGTTAGAAATGTAAAATCGCGCACTACAGCCAATGTTTCTGTCCTACACCGTACAAACCAACAAGCATTGTAAACATCCTAAAGGCAAACCTTGGCACATTATTTTTGTAATACAATGGAATTATACAAGGGTATAATTACTTTTGTTGAAAAGTTTCTGTAATCAAGATTCACAAAGTTTCCGTGAGCATGAACAAAGTTCAAGGCTAGCTCCTAGTTCAACAATGCTTGTCTTTCTCACTTTCACTTTCCTTTTTGAAAAGTTTTTAGGTTCCCCTCTTTATTTTTTTGTTTCTAAACTATATGAAAGCACTCAACATAAATAAATTACTCTCTAAAATTTCCAAGTTGTCTCCCTGGCAGCGCTTTCTTTAAATCCATTAAGCTAGGCATATAGTGCTCAAGTAATGGATCCACCCAGATCCCAAGGTATATCAAAGCCAATTTTAATTAGCAATGATTTGTAATTTAGTAGTGAGCACAAAGTAACATATATCATGCAACAACGAAGTCTAACTCTCTTCCTATGCATCGGCATGTCATAAAATAACAATTCATGCACACCAAGTAAAGGCCAACGCATAATATAAACAGTTTCTTGCAATTTCATAGTATGGGAAACATAGAGAGGTGGAGATATAGTTCCTCTCTCATAATAATTGCAAGTAGGAGCAGCAAGCACATGCATATTACATTCATCAAAATCATCATGTGCAATGGTAAAAGGCAACCCATCAATATAATCCTTAATAAGCACAAACTTCTCCGATATAGTGTAGTAGGGAGAATTCAAAAGGATAATAGGACTATCATGCGTGGGTGCAATAGCAAGTTCATCTCCATAAGCATAATTCATATTGTCATCTTGGCCACAAGCATAGCAAGCATCATCAAAAAGGGATATTTCAAAAAAATTCAAGGGATCATAGCAATCATCCTTCGGTAAGCACGAAGGGGAATTAAACAATGTATGAGTTGGAGGGTTACTCTCATTATAAGGTGGGCACGGGTAGCTAATCTGATCTTCCTCCTTTTGTTCTTTGCTCTCCTCATCACCTCTTTCATCCAATGAGCTCAATGTTTCATCAATTTCTTCTTCCATAGCTTCATGCAAAATATTAGTCTCTTCTTGGACAACGGAGAAGTCCTCAATATATGGTTTAACATAGGCATTAGAAGCATAATTATCATAACAATATTGAAATATGGCAAAACTTTCAGATTTGTAAAGAGTAGCATCATACTTTTCAATCAAAGAAGCAATCTCATAAGCACCCGTAAAAGCAGCAAATTCTTCAATTTGTTGAACATCATAGTAATTGTAAACACCCTTAGCATACAAAGATACGATTCCATTATCAATAAACTCACATTGGTAGGGAAGGTGTTTCTTAGGGTTTTCAGAACAACAGGTAACATCATATATTTCACATAAATTCCAAGCATAGCATTGCAAACGTTGAATTTGATCCCATAATAATTTTCCTTTTTCAGATATACGGTGTCGCACATAAAAAGCATGCTCATCTAAAGATTTGCCCTCAACTAAGCTAGTTGGGGTTTCAGCACGAGCACATAGGGATCGAAGATGATCCAAGTAAAAAGCTTCAGCAGTGTGATAGATTTTGAGTGGTTCTTCAACCACTGGTTCAGTAGGTACAACTAATTTTTTTTGGTATTTTGCATTTCCTACCCATAATTTAAGATATAAAACAACTAAGAACAGCAAATAAAAATTACTTAGTGATAAAGCAAACAAGCACACATGAGAATATTCACCCCACGCTGTGACTCCCCGGCAACGGCGCCAGAAAAAGGTCTTGATGACCCGCAAGTATACGGGATAGTTGTAGCCTCTTTCGATAAGTAAGAGTGTCGAACCCAACGAGGAGCTAAAGGTAGAACAAATACTCTCTCAAGTCCTATCGGCCACTGATACGACTCTACGCACGCTTGACGTTCGCTTTACCTAGAACAAGTATGAAACTATAAGTACTTTTTAGGTGTTGTTGGATAGGTTTGCAAGATAATAAAGAACACATAAATAAAATCTAGGGTCTGTTTAGATAAAGATGCAACAAAGTTAATATAGCGACTGTGGAAAAGTGGTGGTAGGAGTTGCGGAATTGTCCCTAAGCAATTGACTATGTTACTAGACCGGTAATCACTATTTGTGGGGACGCCGACTCATAAGTCGAGATCACCGAATGCACGTGTACAGTGATCCCAGAGATCAATGCTCACTGAACACACATAAGCTGAATAACAAGAGTCTTACATCCATACATACCGTCTTACACAAATTGTGACCATTATGGTCAAGTCTTACATTGATAAAGCCTTAAGGGCTGAACATCAAATGAAACACAAGCAGCGGAAATCGTCGTTGATAAGTAGAACCCATGCCATCAGCCTTGACCCTACAGGCATTCTGACTGGGAAACGTCCTAGTTCGCATGTTCGTCTCCAAAGAACTCTTCTTCGAACTCCGGTTCCTCCATGCCTGGTCAATTAAATAACCAGTGGCAAGCCAATGAGTACTTTGAATGTACTCGCAAGCAACTCATGTTTTGGTTCAAGATACAACAATGCATGATATAGGTAAATTTTGCAGAAAGCTAGTTTTGAGTGCAATGACATGTTCAACATCTGTATAAAGCACGCATCAAGAGAGTTCAAGTAACCATGAGAACATGTTACAGATATCAACATAAATAGAGTGGGCACCAACCCATCTATCATAAGCAGAGTGGGCACCAACCCATCTCAATCATGTCAAGTCCTTTGACTTGACCCAGTTAGTCTTATCAGCTCACACACACACGGTTGAAAACTCTGGACATAGTTTAAGCAGCACCGCCCAACCGTCCTTTACCGTGGACACGGCTATTCGAATAGTTTTACACTCTGCAGAGGTTGCACACTTTACCCACTAGATCCGGGGAACTTCCGTGTCATCCACGACCCGCGGTACCTCAAGTACCCGGGGTAAGCACCCGATCAATACCTTTCCCTAGACGACACTAACATGGAGTCCACTCGATTGGCAGTAACCCCCGTGCCCAACATTTCACATAACACTTTCTTGGAGCCTTGCTCCCATACTTATCACATACCACTGGCACGGGGTACCAACGGTGTGTCCTGTGCCCTGTGAAAACAGTCATGGCCGCCCTACCTGGCACGACCCCGTCCCGAGAGAGCGCACCAACAACTCTCCCGTCACTAGTAATGCGGTCCCCAAGCTAGTATCGGTCTAGGTACTCAATAATGCCCTTTCCCATATAAGGGTAGAGTGGTCGCGCATGTAAGGTTGGGACAGTCATCAAATCTTAAATCTAATCCGTTTTCGAAAACAACACACACTTGCCTCGGTACACCACTTCGTCATCAAGTGGTTACCCATCTCATCATCTCCCTTGGGCATAAGTGGCACCAGATGGGGTTTTCGAAAAGTCTTTTGAAGATACTTGTCTCTATCACCATGCATATCCCCGTCCCTTTTTGCGTCGCTCTACTTAGCATCCTATCTACTCCCACCGGCATAACCCTCATAAGAAGGTAGGGCCATGCACAATGCAAGTGTCAACGAGGATATAACGGAGGCAACCAACCCACGTGGTTCACCATCTCACCATGATTCCGATGCAACAATAATAAGGAGCTATGTATATGACATGCATAAAAAGGGTTCCATAGACATGGTCAAAGGGCTGCTTGCCTTGATTGGCTTGGTCTTCAAAGTCTTCAGGCCCTGCTCCTCCTTCTTCCTCAGCTACCTCATCAAATACGGGATCTAACGTTGCAAGGAAATAGCAGGAAAAATAAGACAATAATAAAAACAGAAAAGTCAAAGTGCTCAGAAAAAAATGTCAACTTATTTTTGTAAAATACTAGGAGGAAAACTATGAAGGGGAAAATTCTTGGTTTTGAATTTGGAGCTAGGGAAACAGAGTTGTGGATTTTCAAACAGAGGTTTTATTGTTCAAATTTGAATTTAAATTTGAACAGAACAAAAAAGTGTAATGGATGTGCATGAAAGTTACATCGATAAATAGGTGGGAATATTCTGAGATTTTAGGAGTTGGAATCATTTCATTTGGACAAATATTTTGCCATGTGGAATTTTTGGTAAGAAGACAGAAAAAGAAAAAGAAAAATGGCGCTGTGCCACTGGGCCAGAGAGGCCACGGCAGCAGCAGGCCCAGAGGGGAAACCAGCCCACGCGGCCGCCACGTCGAAGGCGTAAAGGCGAAAATACGCCTCATGCCGACGGCGAACCAGTGCGCGCGCGCGCACACGTTTTAAACCTGACGGGTGGATCCCACCCGTCAGGGCGTGAGGCTGACGGGCTAGCCCCATGGCCGTCATCGTCTACCTCCGGCCAGAGGCAACGGCGAGCTCGCCGACGGCGATACAGGGCATGGGAAGGAGCGTGGGTGCTATCGTTGGACTCGGGGTGGAGTCGCCGTTCGGGTGGTGGTGGAGACGGTCGCCGGAGCAGCCTGGTTCGCCGGCGACGAGGTCACGCGGCGTAGTTGCTTCAGGCGTCGACGACTCCGGCCGTTTCCGGCTGCAAAAAGAGGGGGAAAGAGAGGGGAAATGGTCAGCGTGGCCGTGCGGTTCCAGATCGAGAAGAAACAGAGGCGGAGGAGGCCTGTACCGCGCGAACGCCGACGAGCCGAGGCGGCAGAGCTCGAGCTCGATCTCGAGCTCGGGCGGCTCTGGAGAGGAGTGGGTGGTGCGGGAGGCCGATTGGGAGTGTGGAGGGGCGACAGGGAGGAAGAGAGAGGCTCGGGGTCGCCTTATATAGGCTGGCCGAGGTCCACCGTAGGCATGGCCTATGGGTGCCCGCGGGATCGGCTCGGGTGGCCGTTGGAGGAGGGTTGGAGCTGTCTACGATGTTCGTGGGGGTGGAGTAGGGCGCCAGGGAGAAGGAGAGAGAGCGGGGAGAGGCTCTGGCGTTCGCGCGTGCGAGGCCGGGCATTGGCCGAGCCGGGCGGCGCTGGGCACGCGTCGCAGGAGGTGAGAGAGAGGGGGAGACAAGGGGGCCTGCACGGTGGCGTGTCGCGGACGTCGAGGCACATCGACTGGCGCGAGGGGGAGGCACGAGGTGGTCGGGAGGCGCGGTGTCCATGGTCGGCGCTCTGCCAGGCGCTCCAGAGCGCGACTTTGGCTGGCATCCGCGGCTTTCCCGCATCGGGCGCGCGTCCACTTGTGTCTGGGAGCTACAGTGGGTGTGGGCAATACTAGGAGAGCGCCTAGGATGCTCTGGAGGGCCGAGGGGAGAGAGAGGGGCTGTGAGAGAGAGGAGAAACTGCTGTCCAGAGAAGACAAATGAGGTTCCCCCCTTCCTCCTCATTGCTTTCTCGGGCAGAAAAGCATCCAAGTTGCAGAGGGAAACGAGGAGGGGTTGTGGTAAAAAGATAGGCTCAAGGAGATTAGTAGAAGGGGCTGGAATTAGCATTCTAAAATTCCTCCAGAAGGTGTTTGATGAGGTTTTGGATAAGTTAAAGACTTCCACTGGCCATGATACTCCATAGGGTGAAATGCCACATATAATTAGGGCCTTCCACCCATTTTGAGCTTATTTGGACAAAGTTGCCAATGTAACTTTTGCAAACCCTAGAAATGGGCAGGAATGGATTTGTGTAGATCCAGTCGAGTAGATCACTTCTCCTTGATGCACCACTTGGTGTGGTGGACTTATTTGGTCATGTGATCAGGCTCACCAAAGTTGGGGTCTTGGAGAAAAAGTTGGTAGTACAAAGTAGTTCAAATTTGATTCTGGTCAGAGAGGGTTTTGAGGCACTTTGACCAAGATTTCTTCTTCTCCAACCTGTGCCATTTGGTCTAGATGCATAATTAGACCATTGGAGCAAGTGCACCAAGTTTGAGCATATTTGGTCATGTTTGGCAATGTAAAGTTGCTCAAACTTCAGAATGGACAGAAATGGTTTTGAAGGGTTTTGATGATGTTATCTTGTTCTCCAAGTCATGAGACTTGGCAAGATCCTCTAATATGTCATATGTGACATGATAGAATTTTCTTGGAATTTTTGGAGAATATTTCCTTTGTAAATATTTCAAAAGCTTGAAATATCCAGAAAGGGTTTTTGAGGGATTTGACCAATATTTTGAACATTACCATGTGTTGAAACTCTTATATATGGAAAATATATGTCCACTGAGTTTCCCTAATTTTTGTCAAATATTTTTAAAACAATAAAATAATTTTTCCCTATTAAAGACCATTTCTGGCCTTAAGAAAAAGCCTTTAAGTAAAATAGTAAAACAACTTTTAAAATTATATTTTTGTGGTTTCTGGGTATCCTATATCTAATAGGAGTCAAATATATTTTTGTAAAGATTTTTACTGCCCTTAATCAAGTACTTGCAGTGCAAACCTCAATTCAGGGGTTTTTGGAAAACTAAATTTAGAAAATACTTTCTGGCCAAAATATTTTTGTAAGAAAATTCTATATTGCACTATACACATGGCATGGTCATTGGGCAGGAGTTTGGGGCAAGGAGATGAAATATAGATGGTGGAGTAGTTGACTTTAATGAGCACTTGAAAAGAAGCACAGAGAGAAAACCAACTCCAAATAAAAGCCAAATAATGCAAAAGTTTTTGTTGGTCCAAATTTTCATGCTTTATTAATGAAAATGAAATGTTACAAAATGCAGGGTGTGACACTATTGCAATTCTATTTTGAGGGAGAGGCATAAGCTAACATATCATCCCTTACATGGAATTCTATGCACTTATGATTGGAACTCTAGCAAGCATCCGCAACTACTAAAGATTCATTAAGGTAAAACCCAACCATAGCATTAAAGCACCAAGTCCCCTTTTATCCCATACGCAAACAACCTACTTACTCGGGTTTGTGTTTCAGTCACTCACGCAACCCACTATAAGAAAATCATAAACATATTGCAAACCCTACAGTGGGAATCCCTCACGCTTGCGCGACACGGAGGGCACAATAGGACAGCACCAAAAATAAAACATGCAACTCAAACCAATCATAGCAATTCATCAATCACCGATAGGATAATAGAAATCTACTCAGACATCATAGGATGGCAACACATCATTGGATAATAATATGAAGCATAAAGCACCATGTTCAAGTAGAGGGTAAAGTGGGTTGCGGGACAGTGGACCGCTGAATATAGATGGGGGAAGGTGGTGGAGATGTTGGTGAAGATGGCGGAGGTGTTAGTGAAGATCGCGGTGATGATGATGGCCCCCGGCGGCGTTCCGGCGCCACCGGAAGCAAGGGGGAGAGAGCCCCCTTCTTCTTCTTCTTCCTTGACCTCCTCCCTAGATGGGAGAAGGGTTTCCCTCTGGTCCTTGGCTCCCATGGCTTGGGAGGGGCGAGAGCCCCTTCGAGATTGGATCTATCTCTCTGTTTCTGCGTTCTCGGATTCTACCCCTTTCACCGTTTCTTAAATATCCGGAGATCCGTAACTCCGATTGGGGTGAATCTTTCGCCCAGATTTTTCACATAAAATTAGCCTTCTTGCGCCAAAAGAAGAGCGTCAACCGCCTTACGGGTGGCCCACAAGAGCCTAGTCCGCGCCCAGGGGGGAGGGCGCGCCCCCTGTCTCGTGGCCACCAAGGACACCGTTTCGCATTGATTTTACTTCCCAAAAATCATAAATATTCCAAAAAAAATCTCCGTCCGTTTTTATCTCGTTTGGACTCCGTTTGATATTGGGTTTCTGCAAAACAAAAAACATGCAACATTTAGGAACTGGCACTGGGCACTGGATCAATATGTTAGTCCCAAAAATAATATAAAAAGTTTCCAAAAGTATATGAGAGTTGAATAATATTGGCATGGAACAATCGAAAATTATAGATACGATGGAGACATATCACCCACCAGCTACACCTTTGCACGCAAGGAAGTGCGTCTGGGCAAAAAAAAAACAATTCGCCCCCTGGCTGCTGGGACCCACCAGCTACATCTTCGCATGCAAGGAAGTGCGTCTGGGCAAAAAAAACCCAAAACGATTCGCCCCCCCTGACTGCTGGGTCCCACCAGCTACATCTTCGCAGGCAAGGAAGTGCCTGGCAGTCGGGACCCGTGTGGCACTACAACGGGGAAGATGATGCCACCCGCTGTGGCCGTAAGGGTCCGGACTTAGCCACTGCTCTGGCAAGGATATTGTCCGATTTATACAAAGGAGAAGAGGAACAATTCCTTCACATTAAACCGCGGGATGGATTTTCCATGTACAACCCCCCAAACTAGGTAAGTCGTCATTCCTTTCCCCGCTTCACTTATTGTGGCATTCTTCACTAAGACTATCTGCCTTAATATTTCCAAGAAAGAGCCGAGGAGGGTCGTAGAAGGAATCTCCAACCCTTCGCCGCAGCCAGAGGACCCCGGAAGGGCCCTCGATCCAGGACTCGAAGAAGATCTGGATATTACCGTGGAGCTTGTCAACGAGATATTTTATCAGGCGAGCTGCGATGGCGCCTCAGTGGCTATTATTGCCAACTATCCCAGACTGCTACCTACGTCGCGTGTAAGCCAAGCCGAAAACTCTATCCTCCGAAGAGGACTCCTTTCTGATGTCATGCCTTACCCCTGAAGTGTCGTGTTTTTGCAGAGACGACGGTCGGAGCACGGGGCCGAGCCCCTAGGGACCCGTCGGCAACGGGCGTCCGGATCGGGCAGGCTCAAGAGGAAGGCAGTTAGGGTCGAAATGCCGCTATAGAGTTAAGGCAAAAACCTGATCTACGATTATTGTATTTGAAGTGAAACAGCGCCCTTCGTGTCCTGGCAGGAGAGGAGTAGCCGGACTATATTGGGGATCCTGCCAATCACGCCTCCACCAGCTGGATTCCAGAACCGGCTTCCAGAGAGCAGGCGGACGTGGGACCGATGCCGCATAGTTCTCCGATAGAGGATGCGGATATGCTCTCTGCCACGAATTCCGAAGTAGAGAGCGCCATGAATCACCGGCGCCGACGGGCCGTACTTCTCAACAACATCTTTTCCGAAGAGGCATTTAATGCTTTCAATTCGGGAGACACATACATCCGAGCTGCTCAAGGCGGGCTTGCCCGAGCGACGGACCAATATACCAAAGATATACGGGTAAGAAAATTTGATAAGCATGTACAGCAGTAGCCCCTGAGACTTGAAACGGTTGAAACAACTGTTTTAAGGATCAATTTATGCACAGGTCCTTGTAGATAAGAACGAACAATTGTCTCAGGAGCTGGAGGAGTGCAAGACCCAGCTGAGGGCCACGGTTGCCAAGTTAGAGGGATCCCAGAAGGCCTCATCTGGTAACATTTGTCTCAATTGTACGAAGATGCACCAGTTAGTAAGTGGCTGGTATGACAAGTCTAACAGAAAATTCTGCACACAATCCCGGGGTGAATCCGGAGGGCGTAAGAGATGACGAGTCGCATCTCAAAAGGCAACTAAAGGCTGGCGAGCGCGTTCTTACGCAAGTTAGGCAGGAGAAGAACAATCTTCAAGATGCCAATGTCTGGCTGGACGTGGAATTAAAAGACGTCCGCGCTCAGCTGGTGGACTCCGTGAAGGAGAACAGAAGGCTTCGACACGGCATTTATGGTAAGTGCCTAGATGAACTGTAGTACAGCTCGGCGAGGAAGCATATTGAAAGAATTTTACTTGCAGGAATGTTAATGGGCCGCCCTGAGGAGGAGATGCCCTCGTCTGCAGGCGATTTACTGCAAGACCTCTCACAACTGCACGAGCGAGCTTGGCAGGTGATGCAGGGCATTGCTCAGGCCTTGTGGCCATCAAGCTTCCTGCCGAATGGCATGGGGGAGCTTGTGGATATGCTTCAAGGTGCATGGCGGCGTTTCCGATTGTGGAAGATGTTAGCCTGCCGGCAAGGTGCAAGAGAAGCCTGGGCTATTGTGAAGACGCGCTACACCAAGCTGGACCCGAACCATATGGCCGAAGTCGGACCGGCGGGGCCAGATGGGCAAGAAAATCCCGTGAGTCTGGTGTATGACCAGGTAGCATTAGCCGCAAAGTATTCTCAATAGGATTGTAAGCTAGATAGCCTGTTGGATGGTATAGAGGAGGAATATAGTCAGTCCAAGTGACTGTGTAATTCAATGGACATAAGTAGTCCCTAGCCGGATTAAAATCATTTGTCATGGCGGACCTATTCGCTTCAGCCCCCGGATCCTACAGTCCGGGGTGTGTCCGAATACCCGCTCAGTTATACAGAACCGGGGTATGCGTGGAAACCATGCGTAGGGGTCATAAGTGTTTGAACAGACAAGTACCCAACTAGTTATGTTATATTAAATGGGTAGTAAGAAACATCTTCCAGGGAGAATAGTTTCGTTAGGGGTTCCTTTCCCTCGGTAAGCATGCGACGATGCACATGTCCGGACTGCGAACAAGGACGCGGGATACAAAACTTCTGGGGATTTACGTTGTAATAAATGCTACGTCTTAAGCTTGCGTTGGTTTTCCTCGAAGAGGAGAGGGTGATGTAGCAAAGTGTAGCGTAAGTATTTCCCTCAGTTTTGAGAACCAAGGTGTCAATCCAGTAGGAGGCTCCTCAAAAGTCCCATGCACCTACACAAACAAACTGAGAACTCGCAACCAACGCTATAAAGGGGTTGTCAATCCCTTCACGGCCACTTGCGAAAGTGAGATCTAATAAAGATAGTATGATAAGATAAATATATTTTGGTATTTTTGATATAGATGCAAAAGGTAAAGATGCAAATAAAGGTAGATGGAAAGCAAATATGATAAGAGATAGACCCGGGGGGCATAGGTTTCACTAGAGGCTTCTCTCGAGATAGCATAAGTATTACGGTGGGTGAACAAATTACTGTCGAGCAATTGATAGAAAAGCGCATAGTTATGAGATTATCTAGGCATGATCATGTATATAGGCATCACGTCCGTAACAAGTAGACCGACTCCTGCATGCATCTACTACTATTACTCCACACATCGACCGACTCCTGCCTGCATCTAGAGTATTAAGTTCATAAGAACAAAGTAACGCATTAAGCAAGATGACATGATGTAAAGGGATAAACACATGCAATATGATATAAACACCATCTTGCTATCCTCGATGGCAACAATACAATATAGGTCTTGCAACCCTTTCTGTCACTAGGTAAGAACACCGCAAGATTGAACCCAAAGCTAAGCACTTCTCCCAAGGCAAGAAAGATCAATCTAGTAGGCCAAACCAAACTGATAATTCGAAGAGACTTGCAAAGATAACTCAATCATACATAATAGAATTCAGAGAAGATTCAAATATTATTCATAGATAAACTTGATCATAAACCCACAATTCATCGGATCTCAACAAACACACCGCAAAAAGAGATTACATCAAATAGATCTCCACAAGAGAGGGGGAGAACATTGTATTGAGATCCAAAAAGATAGAGGAAGCCATCTAGCTAATAACTATGGACCCGTAGGTCTATGGTAAACTACTAACAACTCATCGGAGGGACAAGGATGTAGATGTAGAGACCCTCCGTGGTTGCTTCCCCTCCGGCAGAGTGCCGTCAAGGGCTTCAAGATGGGATCTCGCGGATACAGAAGGTTACGGCGGTGGAAATTGTGTTTTATGGTGCCCCTTAATGTTTTCGGGGTACGTAGGCATATATAGGAGGAAGAAGTACGTCGGTGGCCGTCCGAGGGGCCCACGAGACAGGGGGCGCGCCCCACAGGTGGGGGCGCCCTCCTATCTTGTGTGGCCCTCGGAGCTTTCTTGACTTGCACGCCAGGCTCTCCGGATCAGATTGTTCCAAAAATAACGCTCCCGAAGGTTTCATTCTGTTTGGACTCCGTTTGATATTCCTTTTCTTCGACATACTGAAATAGGCAAAAAAACAGCAATATGGGCTGGGCCTCCGGTTAGTAGGTTAGTCCCAAAAATGATATAAATGTGTAAAATAAAGCCCATAGACATCCAAAAGAGGTAATATAATAGCATGGAACAATCAAAAATTATAGATACGTTGGAGACGTATCAAGCATCCCCAAGCTTAATTCCTGCTCGTCCTCGAGTAGGTAAATGATAAAAAAGAAATTTTTGATGTGGAATGCTACCTAGCATAATTCATATGTAATTTTCTTTATTGTGGCATGAATGTTCAGATCCAAATGAATACAAAATAAAAGTTCATATTGACATAAGAAATAGTAATACTTCAAGCATACTAATCAAAGTAATCATGTCTTCTCAAAATAGCATGGCTAAAGAAAGTTATCCCTACAAAATCATATAGTCTGGCTATGCTCTATCTTCATCACACAAAGTATTTAATCACGCACACCCCCGATGACAAGCCAAGCAATTGTTTCATATTTTAATAATCTCAAACTTTTTCAACTTTCACCGCAATACATGAGCGTGAGCCATGGACATAGCACTATATGTGGAATAGAATGGTGGTTGTGGAGAAGACAAAAAAGGAGAAGATAGTCTCACATCAATTAGGCGTATCAACGGGCTATGGAGATGCCCATTAATAGATATCAATGTGAGTGAGTAGGGATTGCCATGCACGGATGCACTAGAGCTATATATATATGAAAGCTCAACAAAAGAAACTAAGTGGGGTGCATCCAACTTGCTTGCTCACGAAGACCTAGGGCACTTTTGAGGAAGCCCATCATTGGAATATACAAGCCAAGTTCTATAATGAAAAATTCCCACTAGTATATGAAAGTGACAACATATGAGACTCTCTATCATGAAGATCGTGGTGCTATTTTCGAAGCACAAGTGTGGAAAAAGAGATAGTAGCATTGTCCCTTCTCTCTTTTTCTCTCATTTTATTTTTTTTCTTCTTTTTTTTCTCTTTTTTTCTTTTTCTTTCTTTTTTTTCTTTGGCCTTTTTTTCTTTTTGGCCTTTCTTTTTCTTTTCTTTTTGTAAAGTCCGAAGTCTCATCCCGACTTGTGGGGGAATCATAGTCTTCATCATCCTTTCCTCACTAGGACAATGCTCTAATAATGAAGATCATCACACTTTTATAGATTTACAACTCAAAGCTAGAACAAGATATGACTCTATATGAATGCGTCCGGCGGTGTACCGGTATATGCAATGAATCAAGAGTGGCATGTATGAAAATTATGAAGGTGGCCTTGCCACAAATACAATGTCAACTACATGATCATGCAAAAAGCAATATGACAAAAGTAATGCGTGTCATATGAACGGAACGGTGGAAAGTTGCATGGAAATATATCTTGGAATGGCTATGGAAATGCCATAATAGGTAGGTATGGTGGTTGTTTTGAGGAAGGTAAATGGTAGGTGTAAGGTATCGGAGAAAGTTGTGCGGTACAAGAGAGGCTAGCAATGGTGGAAGGGTGAAAGAGTGCGTATAATCCATGGACTCAACATTAATCAAAAGAACTCATATACTTGTTGCAAAAATTTAGAAGTCATCAGAAACCAAAGTACTACGCGCATGCTCCTAGGGGGATAGATTGGAAGGAAAATACCATCGCTCGTTCCAGACCGCCACTCATAAGGAAGACAATCAATAAATAAAATTGTGCTCCAACTTCATCACAAAGCGGTTCACCATACATGCATGCTACGGGAATCACAAGCTTCAACACAAGCATTCTTTAAATTCATAATCACCCAACTAGCATGACTTTAATATCACTACCTCCATATCTCAAAACAATTATCAAGCATCAAATTGATCATAGCATCCAGTTCACTTTCTATGATAGTTTTTATTATACCCAACTTGGATGCTCATCATTCTAGGACCAACTTTATGATAATAGAAAATACCATGCTGTTACAAAAGACTCTCAAAATAATATAAGTGAAGCATGAGAGACTAGTAATTTCTTCAAAATTAAGACACCACCGTGCTCTAAAAGATATAAGTGAAGCACTAGAGCAAAAACTATCAAGCTCAAAAGATATAAGGGAAGCACATAGAGTATTCTAGCAAATTCTAATCAAATAGGCTTCTCCTAAAAGGTGTGTACAGCAAGGATGATTGTGGTAAACTAAAAAGCAAAGACTAATATAATACACGACGCTCCAAGCAAAACACATATCATGTAGTGAATAAAAATATAGCTCCAAGTAAAGTTACCAATGAACGAAGATGAAAGGGGGGATGACTTCTCCGGGGCATCCCCAAGCTTAGGCTTTTGGCTATCCTTGAATATCTTGGGGTGCCATGGGCATCCCCAGGCTTAGGCTCCTGCCACTCCTTATTCCATAGTCCATAAAAGCTTTACCCAAAACTTGAAAACTTCACAACACAAAACTCAACAGGAAATCTTATAAGCTCCGTTAGTGAAAGAAAACAAAACCACCACATAAGGTACTGCCATGAACTCATTCTTTATTTATTTTGGTGTTAAACCTACTGTATTCCAACTTCTTACTAGCCATAGATGCATTGAAATAAGCAAACAACACACGAAAAATAGAATCTGTGAAAAACAGAACAGTCTGTAGAAATCTGTAACTAACGCAAACTTCTGGAACTCGAAAAATCCTACCAAAATAAGAAGTCCTGGACAATTTGTCTATTGAACAGCAGCAAAAATAATCAACACAAAAGCACGTTCCTGTGATTTAACAAAATTATATTCGTGCGCGCAAAGTTTCTATTTTTCAGCAGAATCAAATCAACTATCATCGTAGGATATCCTATAGGTTCTACTTGGCACAAACACTAATTAAAAGATAAAAACACATCTAACCAGAAGGCAGATGCAAGATTTATTACTAAACAGGAGCAAAAGCAAAAAACATAAAGAAAATTGGGTTGCCTCCCAACTAGCGCTATTGTTTAACGCCCCTAGCTAGGCATAAAAACAAAGATAGATCTAACGAGTGCCATCTTTGGCACTAAATTCATAAGTAGCACGCATGATAGATTCATAAGGTAATTTGACTTTCTTTTTGGAAAGTTCTCCATGCCTTTCTTTAATGGAAATTGGAATCTAATATTCCCTTCCTTCGTATCAATAATCGCACCAATCGTTCTAAGGAAAGGTCTACCAAGAATAATAGGGCAAGAAAGATTGCAATCTATATCAAGAACGATAAAATCTACGGGCACCAAATTTCTATTTGCAACAATAAGGACATCACTGATCCTTCCCATAGGCTTTTTAATGGCGGAATCCGCAAGGTGCAAATTTAAAGAGTAATCATCAAGATCATGGAAACCTAGAATATCACATAAAGTTTTCGGAATCGTGGAAACACTAGCACCCAAATCACACAAAGCAAAACACTCATAATCTTTAATTTTAATCTTTATAGTAGGTTCCCACTCATCATTAAGTTTTCTAGGTATAGAAACTTCCAAATTAAGTTTTTCATCATAAGATTGCATCAAGGCATCAACAATATGTTTGGTAAAAGCTTTGTTTTGACTATAAGCATGCGGAGAATTAACAACGGATTGCAACAAGGAAATACACCCTTTTAAAGAACAATTATCATAATCAAATTCCTTGAAATCCGAGATAGTAAGTTCAATATTATTAGAAGCTGAGGATTCTCCAATCTCATTTTTACCAAATTTAACATCAAGATCTAAAGACTCCAAATTTTTGGGACGCCTTCTAGGCAAAGTTGATTCATCATCACTCCCATAATCATCAAAATTCATATTGCAAAACATAGATCTAATCAGAGACGCATCAATAACTTTAAGATCCTCATCATTATTTTCATGAAATGTTTCTGGTTTAGCGACCATCTTATTGGCTAAGGTGGCTTGCTTGTCAGAAAAAAAGGTGGCTTGCTTGTCAGAAATTTTGGCTATAGCATTCTCAAGCCGGGTAATTTGAGTGTTTACACCATAGAATTCTTTATTCATATCATCAAGCTCTTTGTTCATAAACCCCAAAAAAAATTTCTGTTCCTTAAGCTCTTTTCTAAAGAAATTATTGTGCTCAAATTGCAAATTCATAAAGCTTATAATATTTGATTCAATCTCATCCATCCTTCTGAGAAGGTGGTCAGGACCCTTAGGCGCAACCCTAAGGGCAAAAAAGCAAACAAGCACACAGAAGAAGGCAAACGAAAAGAGAGGAGGGGATTGGGAAAGAGAGGGCGAATAAAACGGCAAGGGTGAAGTGGGGGAGAGGAAAACGAGAGGCAAATGGCAAATAATGTAAATGCGAGGGAGATGGGTTTGTGATGGGTACTTGGTATGTCTTGACTTGAGCGAAGACCTCCCCGGCAACGGCGCCAGAAATCCTTCTTGCTACGTCTTGAGTTTGCGTTTGTTTTCCTCGAAGAGGAGAGGGTGATGCAGCAAAGTGTAGCGTAAGTATTTCCATCAGTTTTGAGAACCAAGGTATCAATCCAGTAGGAGGCTCCTCAAAAGTCCCACGCACCTACACAAACAAACTGAGAACTCGCAACCAACGGAATAAAGGGGTTGTCAATCCCTTCACGGCCACTTGCAAAAGTGAGATCTAATAAAGATAGTATGATAAGATAAATATATTTTTGGTATTTTTGATATAGATGCAAAAAGTAAAGATGCAAATAAAGGTAGATGGAAAGCAAATATGATAAGAGATAGACCCGGTGTCGGTGTACCAGAGTAGGGGTACCCTAGTATCCCGAACTTGTGCAGGGGCAGTCGCAGCGCCCCGCGGCAAGGCTTGCCGGGTGACCGCCAAGGTCCTCCGTGGTTCCTTTGGAGCCATTGAAGAACAAAGTGTTTAAGCCAAGGAGACAAGACCCCGGCAAGAGGAGCTTGCCGGGAAGGCCAACCAAAGCGTCTCAAGGAACTTGCCGCGACGCGCCACACGTCCCGGCAAGGCCCGGCGAGCGACAAGCTTCCAGACGCGACAAGACAACGATCGCGGCATGGCGCTTGTCGCGGCAAGCTACCACTCCACACCCGGGCCCGGCGAGCGACATGCTTCCGGACGCGACAAGACAACGATCGCGGCAAGGCGCTTGCCGCGGCAATCCACCAACGGTCCTTTTCTTGCACTGTTTGGGCGACACAGACGAGCATTTAATGCCTTTGTCCCCTGTCGTCAGGGTTAGGTATGATACACTGTACAAGTAGTTATACCAACCACAAGTCCTTTTCCATTTTTGCCCTTGTCTACGTTGCCACCTGTCGGTGACCCCTTGAGCATATAAAAGGAGGCCCATGCGCAACATAGAGAAGGGTTCGAGAGGTTCGAAGCCAGAAAGCACTCATGCTCGATCTCGTTAGCAGCTAGGGTGTACTGTAGCTCTCAGCGCTCCCGAGCAAGAACACAATACAATCAGACAAGCAGCAGTAGGAGTATTATCTCTCCGGAGAGCTCCGAAGCTGGGTAAAATCGCTCGTGTGCTTCGCCTCGATCCGCTCTTCGTGCGGCCTCCGCCCCCCGCTGAACCGAAAGGGGCCCGGTCCGCCGGCCCCATAGGTGTTCGTTTCCCACGACATCTTTGGCGCGCCAGGTAGGGGGCGTCGAGGTTGTGAGAACCTGATCCGGCGTTCACGCGAGCTAGATCTTCATCTTCTTCATCAACATGCCACCGAAGAAGAAGGCTTCGGAGGTGGCTGCTCCGTCCACATCGATTCCACCACCACCGGAGCAAACGGGTGGTGGGGTAGACGCCGGCGGAGGTGCGGGCGTCGACGAGGGAGCTCACGGTGCTGCCAGGTCCAAGGACAAGGCTGCGCAGACCTCGGCGTCCGTACATGCGCTGCACCCGTCTCAGGAGGCGCGGGACCGACATCGTCATGGTACTCGCAGTACCATATGCTCGTTGGACAGAGATCGAGCTGGTGGATCTCGGGGTGCTCAAGACCAGCATGCATGCCCAAATGCTGGCACTAGCAAGACACAGTCACCTGGACGGGATACTGCTCCTTCCAACCCAATTGGAAGTCCGAGCATATCCCGCTCCTCGCACCGTTCGCCGCCGCCACCGAAAACTCCAGAAGAAGCGTTGGCCCGAGCTCAACTGCTCCTGGATTACCCTCCAACGGCGGACAAGATCGACGATTGGAGGGCCACTATTCAGGGTCTCATCGGCTTCGCCAACGGCGACACTCCACGGCAGCCGAGTACATCGAAGCCGCGGCAACATTGCCAAGCACGAGCCGATGGCGACAAGATCGGTGGGGGTGCAACCACCGTGCACTCTCCACCCCGAAGGCCAAGATCGCAGACTCGCCGGGTCAACCTCGACACTGAATCCACCGCGTCATCAGATCCGCGAGCTCGTCACGATCAGCGCCAAGTTCTTCACGAACGACAGCAAGAAGACGCTCGTACTCGCATCGAGCGCCGAAGAGAAGCGCGGCGTCAATCGGACCAGCGCGCGGGGCCCACTGTCGACATGCATGCGCCAGGGGAACCAGGCGACTTGCCGTACGCGGTAGGTTTCCCTGCGTTCACTTGTGAGCTGCGGCAAGTCCAGTGGCCCAGCACGAAGAATTTCAAGCCAGACATACCAGAGAAGTACGACGACAAGACGCATCCGTCGGAGTTCCTCAGCATCTACACCATCGCGGTGCAAGCTGCCGGGGGACAGGACGACAAGATCCTTGCCAACTACTTCCCGCTGGTGCTCAAGCCCAATGTCAGATCCTGGCTCATGCACTTGCCGGACAACTCCATATCCTCATGGGCAGATCTATGCCATCAGTTTGTCGGCGCCTTTATAGGCGGCTACAAGCCTCATGGCCAAGAGAGCGACCTTCATATACTCGTCTAGAAGGAAGGAGAGTCCCTGCGCAAGTACACACAGAGAGTCAGCCGTGTATAGCACACAATCCCAGATGTCCACCCTGCCGCGGTCATCAGCGCGTTCCATCAGAACATGCGTAACCGCGGGATGCGGGAGGAGATGGCGATGTGCAAGATCAGAGACGTTAGTGAGCTATATGCCCTGGCCGACAAGTGTGCACGTGCTGAAGAAGGGAGGAGACTCCCCAGAGAGAATATAGGAGCAGGAGGATCTGACAGCGAAGATGTTGCCCAGGCAAAGAGAAACCGGCGGCGGAACAACAGGAAGAGAAAAGGCAAAGACGTGCTAGTCGTTGAGCAGTCCGGCAATGAAGGTGGCGCCGAGAAAGCCAAAGCTGGTAGCTCCGGCGAGGCTGTGGCGGTCGCCGACAAGCAGGGCGGCTCCGACAAGCAGTACTACAAGATCCACCGCACCAAGGGCCATGATCTCCAGAGCTGCAAGAAGGTCGAGCAGCTTGTTGAGAAGCAGAAGGCTGAGTACGAGCGACGCGACAAGGAGAAAGGCCAAGAAGGTGCTGGAGGATCCGACAAGAAACGTCCCGGCCGAGGAGGACTCCGCGGCAAGGCCAAGCAGCGGCAAGGAGACAGACCTCCCCGCGGCCGCGACAAAGATGAAGATGACGACGAGGATGAGGATATGGATGATGCTGAGGCCGATGAGCAGGAGTTCCAGAAAGCCACAGAGGTCCTGTGTGTTGACGGTGGTGCTTCTCTGCATACTTCACACCGCCAGCTCAAGCAATGGGTGCGGAAAGTCAATGTGGCAGAACCACCCGTCGAGTCACGCAAGCCTCTGAAATGGTCCAGCACGCCTATCATCTTTGATATTGAGGACCACCCTGATCGCATAACTGCGGTCGGGTGCTTGCCGATGTTGGTTTCACCAACTATCCGCAACCTCAAGGTCACAAAGATGCTAGTTGACGGCGGGGCCGGCTTGAACCTGATCTCCTCCGCGGTACTCCAGAAGCTCCAGATCCCTAACAGCAAGCTCGAAGAGACCGGCACATTCCAAGGAATCAATCCGGGAAGGAGCAAGCCGAAGGGAAAGATCACGTTACCAATGACATTTGGCAGTGAGTTGAACTTCAGGACTGAGAGGGTCACTTTTGACGTTGCTGATTTTCCATTGCCTTACAATGGGATACTCAGCCGTCCAGCGCTCGCCAAATTCATGGCAGCCTCTCACTATGCATACAACATGCTGAAGATGCCAGGTCCGATAAGCGTCATCTCTGTCCCCGGCGACAAGAAGGATGCCCTTATCTGCACCGACAAGATCTACCGGGAAGCAGCAGCCGCAACAGAACGCAAGTCACTTGCCGCTGAAGCTCCCGGGGGGAAGAAGAAGGCCAAGTCCGGCAAGAGCTCTGATGCCCACTCCAGCAAGCGCACCTCTTCGGAGTGCTGCGCTACCATCGAGGACGCACCATCGAGCTCCACCGGCAAGTGCAAGAAGACAAAGGCAGCTCCACCAGAGACCAAGAAGGTGCCCGCCAAGGAGGACGACACTGGTGGTACTTTCACCATCAGTGCCACTCTCGACCCTAAATAGGAAAGCGCTCATTGCTTTCCTGCGGGCGAATGTCGACGTGTTTGCGTGGCAACCGTCTGACATCCCCGGTGTTCCCAGGAAAGTAATCGAGCAACATCTTGCCGTCTGTCCTCATGCACGGCCCGTCAAGCAGAAGGTCGGGAAACAAGCAGTGGAGCGCCAAGAATTCATCGCAGAAGAAATCAAGAGGTTGGAAGCAGCAGGCCTTGTCAGAGGAGTGCTCCATCCCACGTGGTTGGCCAATCCTGTAGTCGTGCGCGAGGCAAACGGGAAATGGAGGCTTTGTATTGACTTTACCGATGTTAATAAAGCTTGTCCCAAAGACCCATTTCCCTTGCCACGCATTGACCTGATTGTTGACTCCACGGCCGGATGTGACTTGCTTTCATTTCTTGACGCATATTCAGGATACCATCAGATCTTCATGGCAGAAGAGGATGAGGAGAAGACCGCATTCATCACTCCATGTGGCACATACTGTTTTGTACGGATGCCTTTCGGATTAAAGAATGCTGGTTCAACATTTGCAAGGGTAGTCCATGACGCTTTTGAGCCACAACTACACAGAAATGTAGAAGCTTACATGGATGACATAGTAGTCAAGAGCAAGGACAAGGCGACTCTGATTCAGGATTTAGATGAGACCTTTGCAAATCTGTGCAAGATCAACCTCAAGCTGAACCCCGAGAAATGTGTGTTTGGAGTTCCCTCCGGCAAGCTTCTCGGGTTCTTCGTGTCTCAGCGGGGAATTGAAGCCAATCCCGACAAGATTAAAGCCATTGAGCAGATTGAAGCACCAAAGCACGTCAAGGATGTACGAAGACTTGCCGGTTGCGTGGCTGCTCTCAGTAGGTTTATCTCTAAGTCTACTGAGTGCGCCCTGCCATTTTTCAAAATATTGAAAAAGGCAGGTCCAATGAAATGGACTCCGGAAGCGGAGGCTGCGCTGCAGGACTTGAAGAGATACCTGTCCTCCACTCCAATACTTGTCGCACCTAAGCCACAAGAGAAGTTGCTGCTGTATATAGCGGCAACCAATCAAGTGGTTAGTGTTGCGTTAGTAGCGGAGAGGGAGGCGGATGACGAGGCAGCAACCACGGCAGATGCATCCAACGACAAGCAGGGGGCTTCACCGACAAGCTCTGGTCCCGATAAGGGTGGATTTGCGCAGGAGCATGAGCAGATACAGAAGAGAATGGTGCAGCGCCCAGTTTACTTTGTCAGTTCCCTTCTGCAGGGGGCTAGATCAAGGTATTCTGGTGTGCAGAAATTGCTTTTTGGCCTTCTCATGGCCTCGAGAAAGCTGCGCCATTACTTCCAAGCACATGAGATCACAGTTGTCACTCGTTTTCCGCTGAAGAGGATACTGCAGAATCCAGAAGCAACAGGCAAGATTGTCGAGTGGGCGCTGGAACTGTCGAGCTTTGGCCTGAAGTTTGAGAGCACTTCAACTATCCAAAGCAGAGCATTGGCAGAATTCATAGCAGAATGGACGCCAACACCAGATGAAGAAATTCCAGAAATGAGCATCCCCGTCAAGGAAGCAAGCAAAGAGTGGCTGATGTACTTTGATGGTGCCTTTTCGCTACAAGGCGCCGGTGCGGGCGTGCTACTTGTCGCACCCACCGGAGAGCACCTCAAATACGTAGTCCAGATGCACTTTCCCAAGGAGCAAGCAACAAACAATACTGCAGAGTGTGAAGGTTTGCTTGCCGGTCTCAGGATCGCAGTAGACCTTGGGATCAAGAAGCTCATTGTCAGGGGTGACTCGCAGCTTGTCGTCCGCCAAGTAAACAAGAGTTATCAGAGTCCGTTGATGGAAGCTTATGTTGATGAAGTGAGAAAGTTAGAAGAGCACTTTGACGGCCTACAGATGGAACATGTTCCGAGAGCTCAGAACGACATTGCCGATAGCCTGTCAAAGTGCACCGCACTTAAGTTACCTGTGGAACCAGGGATCTTTGTGCTCAAACTGACTCAACCGTCTGTGACGCCATCAGCTGGACAGAGCAAGAAAAGGAAGTTGATTTATGGTGACTATTTTTCGGCAGAGCTCCCCGAAGCCGCCGCCAAGAAGGTCCCCAAGATCAACACCAAGGGTGCTGAGGAGCAGTCTGCTCCGGCAAGCCCTAGGGTTTGTTCCGTTGAAGCAGACGCTCCCGACAAGTTTTGCTCCGGCAAGCTTGCCGGGAAACGACAAGCTCTGGCTGAGCCGCAGGTTCTCGCCGTAGAAGCGGATGTTCCCGCAGCAGCATATGTGCCTTTAGTCCTTGTTGTCGAGCCGCAAGCTCCAGCATGGGCACAGCAGATTGTCCGTTTCCTTTAGACAGGAGAACTTCCCGAAGAGCAAGAAGAAGCGGAAAGAGTAGCCCGGCAGTCAAGTATGTACCAGTTTGTCGACGACACACTGTACAGAAGGAGATTCAACGGTGTGAAATTAAAGTGTATTCCCCGGGAAGACGGACAAAAGCTGTTGGTGGAGATACATGGAGGCATATGTGGTCACCACATTGGTGCAAGAGCACTTGCCGGCAAAGCATTCCGGCATGGTTTCTTTTGGCTGACAGCCCTCTAGGATGCAACTACACAAGTAACCAAGTGTGAAGCATGCCAGTTCCATTCCAAGCAGATACACCAACCAGCTCAAGCTCTCCAGACGATCCCTTTATCCTGGCCATTTTCGGTCTGGGGGCTCGATATCCTCGGCCCCTTTCCCCGAGCTGTCGGGGGCTTTGAGTACTTGTACATTGCAATCGACAAGTTCACAAAGTGGTCGGAAGTGGAAGCAGTGAGGAAGGTGACAGCACAGTCAGCAGTCAAGTTCTTCAGGTCGATTGTTTGCCGTTTCGGGGTCCCTAACAGGATCATCACCGACAACGGCACGCAATTCACGAGCCGCACCTTCATGCAGTACGTCCAAGATCTTGGCACCAAGGTCTGCTTCGCTTCTGTTGCTCACCCGAGAAGCAACGGTCAAGCGGAGAGGGCAAATGCTGAAGTGCTGCGCGGGCTCAAGACCAGGACTTTCGACAGGCTGCACAAGTGCGGAAAGAACTGGATTGAGGAGCTGCCGGTGGTTCTTTGGTCGATCAGGACGACGCCAAACGAGCCACTGGCCAGACACCTTTCGCTCTAGTATATGGAGTAGAGGCAGTTCTCCCCACGGAACTCGTATACGGGTCGCCTCGAGTGCTTGCTTATGATGAGCTTGAGCAAGAGCAGCTGCGACAAGATGACGCGCTGCTCCTTGAGGAAGGCCGTCTTCAGGCTGCTGTACGAGCTGCTCGATATCAGCAAGCTTTGCGCCGCTACCATAGCCGCAAAGTTAGTGCCAGAAGTCTCGAGGAAGGCGACCTTGTTCTTCGGCGCGTTCAGTCCGCCAAGAATCCCAACAAGTTGACGCCGAAGTGGGAAGGCCCTTACCGGGTGAGACGAGTCACTAGGCCTGGCGCTGTCTGCCTTGAGACCGAAGATGGCATTCCGGTGAGCAACTCCTGGAACATTGAGCATCTTCGTAAGTTTTACCCGTAAGGCGCGGTTGCCGGAACCTATTCCGGCAACCACCTTTTGTACAAGTCTTGCCGCTGTTGCATGTAATCCTTTGTACAAAGCCGGGCGCAGACCCCGTGCATAATTAAAGATCATGTGCTCCGCACATCTTGTCAATTTCATGTTTTCTATTTTTTGCATGTGTTATCTGACACTTTGTGCAGCACTTACCCCGGTAAGCAATAACGAGCCGTAAGGCTCCATATCTTTATTTTCTCTTCTTTCTTTTTCTCAAAGAAAGGGAAGGTTCCCTCGCCCACAAGTTTGCCGGGGGGGAAGGAGAAGATAATGGTGTGGACCAGGCATTGTTCGAGAAAGTTTCGCCTTACCGGGAAGCAAACTACAGAAAAGCTAAGTTGCCAAAGTTTGAGCAATCAGTTTTTAAATTTTTAAAGTTATTTTCCTTGAACGATCGTGCTTTGTATGGAAAACCTGTGCGCGGAGGAACCAACTCGTATCTAGTTGCGCCCTTACTTTGTTTCGAGTCCGCTCAACAACTTAAGTGAGCTGCGACTAGTTGCGACAAGGTTTCTTGTCGGTGACGGCACCGCCAGCAGGCTGCTGACGTCCCGTACTCAGCGCTCGCGGCTAAGGTGCCTACGCCGACAAGTTCCCTAAAAGCGTAGGGCAAAAACATACAAAGGAAGGAATCAAGTAAAGGAAATAACATAGCAATCGATACCCAAAATAAAGTTATATTACAATATAGCTTGTCGCAGCTCTAACAGATTGTTCCCGTAACATGACCGACAGCGACAAGAAAAGGAGGAAACGGGCGGCCTAATCTACGCGATCACCATCAACCCTCTTGACCTCATTCACCTTGTCCACAATGGGTGCGACAAGGGCCTTGAGCGCTTCCAGATCAGCATCCGCCGGCAGCTTCTTGAGGACGTTGGTGAGGTTGAGGCCTGGGTTGCGGAAGGCCACCTTCACCAACACCTTTTGCAGAACTCCCGCGCAGATCTGGCACGACTCGTCGGCCAACTGCTTTGGGATCCTCTCCCGGAGTCGCTAGAAGGCCGTCGCCACGCCTTTGAAGAACAAAGTGAGCTTGGCACTGGGTTGGAGGTTCTCGTCGAAGGAGTACCCGAGATCCTCCATTCCCAGCTATGCCAGCTCCTCGTCAATGACGGCGGCGATGTTCACAAGACCCTCCGTCCAGAGCTCCACATTCTCCCTAAAGGTGTTCTGGGTTTCGGCGGCCCTCGTCAGCAGCGCTTCGTTGGCCTTGATCTCCTCCTTCAAGGCCACCTCCCGCTCCTTGGCGCCGTCCAGCGTCACAGTCAAAGTAGCCATCTTCAACTCAAGATCTGCATTGGAGTCCTTGGCGGCGTTAAGCTCTTTGCCCTTCTCGACGAGACGAACCTGCAGCTCGCCATGGGTGTGGGCGTCCTTCTCGCGCTCATGCTTGAGCGCGGCAAGCTCTTCGCCGCTCGCTTTAAGATCGGCCTCCAGCTGCGCCACCTTTGTCTCCAGCTCCTTCTTGGCGGCCTCGGCAGCTGCGGCAGCATCCTTTGCCTCTTTGAGAGCCCCGCCGAGTGTTTGCTCACGCGCGGCAAGCTCCACCTCATGGCTGTCGAGATTGACCTTCCGCTGCGCCAGCTCGCCTTCCCGCGCAAACAGCTCCTCGGCGACAAGCCGCTGTTGCTCTTCAGCTTCGGCCTTCTCGAGGAGGAAGGCTTTCCGCGCCTCGGCGAGTTGCGCCCGCTCCTCTGCAAGAGACTGGAGAGCTTCCTGATTGCGTTCCCGGAGCTCCTCCGCGTGCTTCTCGATGTCCACTCCCGCCCTTGCGACAAGCGCTTCTCGGGATTCCAGCTTGGCTTGCCGGGCGCGGTAGAGTGACACCAGCTTCCGCAGCAGCTGCTCCTCCTCAGAATCGCCGCTGCTGCTACTCGGCGCGTCAACCAGCGTCAGCCCAGCGGAGGCGAGCACTTCTCCATCAAAAGTTTCTCCTTCGACCGGCGCCCTGGAGCTTGATGCCCAGGGGAACTTGATGAAGACGCCATCGCCGGCCTTCAAGTAGGCGCCAGGCTGGGGCTCTTCGGAGCCTGACGCTGCGGCAGCGGCGGAGGGATCAGCGGTCGGCGCAGCGCCTTGCGCTCCTGCGGCCTCAGGGTCGTCAGTGCAATTGCCAGATCCCTCGCCGGCTCCTGCGGCGGCAGCTTTGGCGGCCTCTTCGCCGGTGGGCTTATCAGCGCCAGCTCCTTCTTTGGTGGCAGCGGCGTCGTCGGTGTTGCCGCGCGCGTAATCCTCGCCGGTGGCCTCGGTCTCCATCGGCTCCGTGGAGGATGGATCTGACGGCTGGGAAAAGAGAGAAAAAGTCAAGCAAAAATCCAAAAAGAAGATCAGAAGAAGAAGAACACAAGGGAGGTTTTCAAGCAAGAAGGATTACCTGTATTGGGATCTGCAGTCATGGGCTCCACCACCGGGGGGTCGCTGGTGCTGTCCCTTGCCGGAGAACCGTCCCTTGCCGGAGAACTGTCCCTTGCCGGAGATTTCTCCCTTGCCGGAGAATGCTCCCTTGCCGGGGAATCCTCCCTTGGCGGCGTAGTCGAAGCAGATAGCATCTCGGGGGCGGCTTCCGGGTGCTCCCGGTGAGGCTGCTCTGCTCCTACACAAACCAATAGTCAGATGTCAGCAAAAGAAAGAACACCCATGCACGCCTAACAACGAGAAGTAAACCATATACTTACGCTGGGGGCTGCGCTGGGGGCTGCTTTGGGGGATGATTGCCGGGTCCAGCAAGGTGGTCTCGGGCGCACCCCCTGCTGTCGCGGTGGGTTCGTCCTCGATGACAATCACCGGGGCCTTGGCTCTCTTCGCCGCTCTCTGGGCCAAAGTCCTGAAAAGGAACAAGGTTCAGAGTAAACCAAATCAGACACAAGACAAAACAGCAAGAATTGAAGAAAAACAAGTGCAGCAAAGAATTTTACTCTTCTTCTTCCTCGTCGGAGCTGAGCGCGGAGAGGTCGAAGTCCGGCCCACCTTTGGCGCGACGAGCCGGAGGAGTAGGTTCCCTTGACCGCTTGGCGGGGGCAGTGGTGGTGGTCGGGGAAGACCCCGCTCCAGTTGCCGCAGCGACGTGAGGCGCTCCCGCGGCAATGTCGCTTGTTACGGTGGAGCGTGTCGCGCGGCGCGACGGCTGTTGACTCGTCTGCCGCCCTGCTACGTCCCCGGCCTTGCGGAGACGCCTTCTTGGTGGAGCTGGGGGCTGCACCGGGGGCTCTGCTTGCGGCAAGCTGCTTGAAGATAGCGATCCGCTCGCACCCACGGCGGGCTCGCTCGACTCGGCTTCAGGTTCGGCAAGCTCTCCCCCACCGAGAAGCTCCTCTCGCTCGGCAAGGCTTGCCGCCTCTGCTGCCTCTGCCTCCTCCACGGTGAATCCAAACTCGCCCGCGGCAGCGGCTGCCGCCGCCTCTTCCGCCCTGGTGGCGATGCACCGCATATCCACATCGGTGGTGTCGCGGGTGAGGCTTCTCTGCTCGTCGGAGTGGACCGCCACCTCCACCAAGCTGTCAAAGAACGCCTGGACGACGTCATCTGCAGGCTCCTGCCAAGTGGGGACGATTCCATGCGAGTCGCATAGCGGCATCATTGCACGGATGCGGTCGAGTGAGGAATTGTTGCACAGCGGAACGACACCTGTCGGCAACCTGAACCATTCGGGATGTTGAGGGTCGTGCTTGAACAATTCCTTGAGCATCGCGTCCAACTCCAAGACAGTGAAGTTGAAGTTGAGGCCCGGGCGCAGCCTCATGATATCCGCCGGACCCCCGAACTCCCAGGCGGGTCTCCTCCTCTCTTGCAGGGGGGCGATGCGGCAGCGAAGAAAATCCGCGCCAACAACGCCTACAGTGAGCCCGGCAAGCCTGAGCCGCAGGATCCGGGTAACGGCAATCTTCAGCCTATTGTCCTCCGGAGCCAAGCTGCTCCAATCGTTGCCGCGCACTACTGGGGCTTGGCGCTGGGCGGTGAATGGCTGCGGGTTCTCCTCAACAATCCAGCACCATTCTGCTCTCCACTCCTCCCACTTGCTGCGGAGCTCTCCTTCCAGATACGCTTCCTTCTTGCCGGCCCGCGAGATCCAGGCGATTCCGCCGGATAAGGGCTCCCCTCTCTCAACCCGGGGCATAAAGAAATGGCGGAAAAGGGCTACATTTGGATGGACTCCGACAAAGTTTTCGCAGAGATGTGCAAAAACTACCATGGTCAGAACATCATTGGGGGTGAAATCAAGGAGGTGGAACCCGTAGGTGTTCATGATAACGCAGAAGAATTCAGAGAAGGGCGGGCAGAGCCCGCAGTAGAAGAACAGTGCGAAGAACGGATATCCATTCGGAACCCATTCCGAAGCGGCGGCGGAGAGTACCTTCGTGCGCGGATGCGCTCGCGTCTCCGTCGACCAGAAGAGGTAGTACCACTCCCTCAGCTCCTTCGCAGCGAGCTTGGGGGGAAAGTTGCCCGCTCGTTTCGCAGCGCCTCGAGCCGCAGCGCCTCGGCCGACTTCACAGCCTTCCCGGCTTTCGGAGCCATGGCGGAGGTAGTGGGGGAGATCGAAGGCGTTGGTGGCGCCGGCGGTGATGGGCGGAGCGCCGCTCTCTTTCGGCTTTGGAAGAAGGGGGGTGCGGCGGAGATTTCTGAGATTGCAATGGCAACTGGCGAGGTGGACGAACTGCCCCTGTTTTCCCTGCTTATAAAGAGGGAGGGGGCGGACGTTCCGCTTTTCCGAATAAAGAAACCACCCACGATCTCTCCCACGACGCCGCATTCGACGCGTGCCGTTAGGGGAGGGCGCGGTGGATACGGAGTAAGATACGGCGTAACCCAGGCCGCGCGTGCCCGTGCCCTGTTTTGGGCCTGGCCCAACAGCGCTCGGCACCGTGTGTGGCCCAGGCCCGGGGGCTCCTGTCGGTGTACTAGAGTAGGGGTACCCTAGTATCCCGAACTTGTGCATGGGCAGTCGCAGCGCCCCGCGGCAAGGCTTGCCGGGTGACCGCCAAGGTCCTCCGTGGTTCCTTTGGAGCCATTCAAGAACAAAGTGTTTAATCCAAGGAGACAAGACCCCGGCAAGAGGAGCTTGCCGGGAAGGCCAACCAAGGCGTCTCAAGGAACTTGCCACGACGCGCTACACGTCCCGGCAAGGCCCGGCGAGCGACAAGCTTCCGGACGCGACAAGACAACGATCGCGGCAAGGCGCTTGCCGCGGCAAGCTACCACTCTGCACCCGGGCTCTAGCACATCCACCAACGTGTCGCCCTGGGGCCATCCCAGGCGCACATGGCAAGAGGCTGTGCAGCCAGCGGTGCGAGGTGGCAAGCGGAGATGACAAGATGGCCATCGTGGCAAGCGGTGGCGCACCTGACGGTCCTTTTCTTGCACTGTTTGGGCGACACAGACAGGCATTTAATGCCTTTGTCCCCTGCCGTCAGGGTTAGGTATGATACACTGTACAAGTAGTTGTACCAACCACAAGTCCTTTTCCATTTTTGCCCTTGTCTACGTTGCCACCTGTCGGTGACACCTTGAGCATATAAAAGGAGGCCCATGCGCAACGTAGAGAAGGGTTCGAGAGGTTCGAAGCCAGAAAGCACTCAGGCTTGATCTCATTAGCAGCTAGGGTGTACTGTAGCTCTCAGCGCTCCCGAGCAAGAACACAATACAATCAGACAAGTAGCAGTAGGAGTATTATCTCTCCGGGGAGCTCCGAAGCTGGGTAAAATCGCTCGTGTCCTTCGCCTCGATCCGCTCTTCGTGTGGCCTCCGCCCCCCGCCGAACCGAAAGGGGCCCGGTCCGCCGGCCCCATAGGTGTTCGTTTCCCACGACACCCGGGGGCCATAGGTTTCACTAGAGGCTTCTCTCGAGATAGCATAAGTATTACGGCGGGTGAACAAATTACTGTCGAGCAATTGATAGAAAAGCGCATAGTTATGAGATTATCTAGGCATGATCATGTATATAGGCATCACATCCATTACAAGTAGACCGACTCCTGCCTGCATCTACTACTATTACTCCACACATCGACCGACTCCTGCCTGCATCTAGAGTATTAAGTTCATAAGAACAGAGTAACGCATTAAGCAAGATGACATGATGTAGAGGGATAAACACATGCAATATGATATAAACCCCATCTTGATATCCTTGATGGCAACAATACAATACATGTCTTGCAACCCTTTCTGTCACTGGGTAAGAACACCGCAAGATTGAACCCAAAGCTAAGCACTTCTCCCATGGCAAGAAAGATCAATCTAGTAGGCCAAACCAAACTGATAATTCGAAGAGACTTGCAAAGATAACTCAATCATACATAAAAGAATTCAGAGAAGATTCAAATATTATTCATAGATAAACTTGATCATAAACCCACAATTCATCGGATCTCGACAAACACACCGCAAAAAGAGATTACATCGAATAGATCTCCACAAGAGAGGGGGAGAACATTGTATTGAGATCCAAAAAGAGAGAATAAGCCATCTAGCTAATAACTATGGACCCGTAGGTCTGTGGTAAACTACTCACAACTCATCGGAGGGGCAAGGATGTTGATGTCGAGGCCCTCCGTGGTTGCTTCCCCCTCCGGCAGAGTACTGGCAAGGGCTCCAAGATGGGATCTCACGGATACAGAAGGTTACGGCGGTGGAAATTGTGTTTTGTGGTGCCCCTTGATGTTTTCGGGGTACGTAGGCATATATAGGAGGAAGAAGTACGTCGGTGGCCGCCCGAGGGGCCCACGAGACAGGGGGGCGCTCCCTACAGGGAGGCGTGCCCTCCTATCTCATGGGGCCCTCAGAGCTTTCTTGACTTGCACTCCAGGCTCTCCGGGTCAGATTTGTTCCAAAAATAACGCTCCCGAAGGTTTCATTCCGTTTAGACTCCGTTTGATATTCCTTTTCTTCGAAATACTGAAATAGGCAAAAAAAACAGCAATATGGGCTGGGCCTCCGGTTAGTAGGTTAGTCCCAAAAATGATATAAATGTGTAAAGTAAAGCCCATAAACATCCAAAAGAGGTAATTTAATAGCATGGAACAATAAAAAATTATAGATACGTTGGAGACGTATCAATAAACAAATACATCTTTTGTTCACCAACCGAATATTCCCTTAAGGACGCTAGCTTTCGGCTTCAGCCAGTCTGAGGTACACATCTGGCTGAACCGGCAGTATCAATCGCAGAGGTGCTCCCCTTATGCCCTAGCCGAATTAACGGGAACGTAGGGCATAAACACAAGAGCCAGGCAAACCAGCTTGGCCACATCTTAAGTCATATCGATGCATATAATGGTGAAGAAAAGGCACATATGGAAAAAGAATGCATAAGTGATGGACAAAAAGCCATTAAAGTAATTATATTTAGCTTTCGAATAGGAAGCCCCCAGGTATTGCTTACACACATAGTGCGGCCGGAGTGATCCGGGCATCTGTACTGTATTAAATACTTTGTGTGAAGAGGAAAAAAGGTCTAGAGATGAAAAGGGAGGGAGCATAATTAAAAAGGAGGGGGTAAGGAGACGAACACTGAGTTCGGCGCTAGGCGTAGAATCTCCGGAGTCTGGCCGCGTTCCATGGGTTCGGCTCGAGTCTATTATCGGATGCATTACGTAAGCGGTACGCTCCTCAGGTGAGAACTTTATCAATGACGAAGGGACCTTCCCACTTGGGTTTGAGCTTGTCCTTCTTCTTCTTCGGTAGGCGTAGAACGAGCTCGCCAATATTATAAGTTTTGGCCCGCACTTCTCTGCTTTGGTACCGTCGAGCCTGCTACTGATAGAATGCGGAGCGGGCTTTTGCGACGTCGCGCTCCTCCTCCAGGGCATCCAAGTTATCCTGCCGATCTAACTCGTCTTCCTTCTCTTCGTACATGCGTACGCAAGGCGAATCATGTATTATGTCGCAGGGTAATACTGCTTCCATGCCGTACACCATAAAAAATGGTGTATATCCGGTGGTGCGACTCGGCATGGTCTGCAGACCCCAGAGTACGGAGTCGAGCTCTTCGACCCAGTGCATGTCCGACTCTGTCAAGGATCGCACTAGTTTGGGTTTGATGCCGCTCATGATGAGACCGTTTGCCCGTTTGACCTGACCGTTTGTTTGGGGATGGTAGACGGAAGCGTAGTCGAGCTTAATGCCCATTTTGCCGCCCCAAGGTTTCACTTCATCGGCTGTGAAATTTGAGCCATTATCAGTGATGATGCTGTGGAGGACGCCGTATCGGTGTACAACCCCGGATATGAAGTCTATCACTGGTCCGGATTGGACCGTTTTAACTGGTTTAGCTTCTATCCATTTGGTGAACTTGTCCACCATGACTAATAAGTAATTTTTCTTATGGCTTCCCCCTTTAAGAGGTCCGACCATATCCAGCCCCCAGATCGCGAAAGGCCAAGTTATGGGGATTGTTTGGAGAGCGGTAGGGGGCATATGACTCTGATTGGCAAAGAGCTGGCAACCGACACAGTGTTGGACAAGGTCCTGTGCGTCTGCTCGGGCCGTCGGCCAATAAAAGCCTGTATGGAAGGCCTTGCTGACTAGTGCTCGAGCCGCGGCGTGGTGCCCGCCCAGTCCGGCATGGATTTCAGCCAAGAGCTGCCGCCCTTCCTCTTCGGAGATGCACCTTTGCAGCACTCCGGTCGCACTTCTCTTGTAGAGTTCCCCTTTGTCGGTGTCAAAACCGGCGGATCTCGGGTAGGGGGTCCCAAACTGTGCGTCTAGGCGGATGGTAACAGGAGACGAGGGACACGATGTTTTTACCCAGGTTCGGGCCCTCTTGATGGAGGTAAAACCCTACGTCCTGCTTGATTAATATTGATGATATGGGTAGTACAAGAGTGGATCTACCACGAGATCAAGGAGGCTAAACCCTAAAGCTAGCCTATGGTATGATTGTTGTAATGTATGTTGTGTCCTACGGACTAAAGCCCTCCGGTTTATATAGACACCGGAGAGGGCTAAGGTTACACAGAGTCGGTTACAAAGGTAGGAGATCTACATATCCGTATCGCCAAGCTTGCCTTCCACGCCAAGGAAAGTCCCATCCGGACACGGGACGGAGTCTTCAATCTTGTATCTTCGTAGTCTTGGAGTCCGGCGGACGATGATAGTCCGGCTGTCCGGACACCCCCTAGTCCAGGACTCCCTCAGTAGCCCCTGAACCAGGCTTCAATGACGATTAGTCCGGCGCGCATAATGTTCGGCATTGCAAGGCGGGTTCCTCCCTTGAATAATCCAGAGAACATCATGAACACCAGGATAGTGTCCGGCTCTACAAAATAAATTCCACATTCTACCGTAGAGAGAATAAAATGTACACCAGTTCAATCTGCTGACGTATTATGCGGCGTGACATCACACCGCTACCAGGCTTTTACTTGAATCATTTTTTACTATACCGCCTCAGCACGTTTAGCGAAGCGGTTTCCTTGGCACGTCTTGTCGAAGCATAGATCGTGTTCCCCTTATTCTGGGATTCTCATCAATACGGACGTGGGTAACCCAACCGCGCCATTGATGGTGGCACTTGGGAGATAAGCGAGTTTTATCAGGCCGGTGGGGACGTATAGTTTTCGTCCGCCTATTTATAAGGGATAGGGATTCACCCTCTCACCTACGCCTTCTTCCTCCTTTGCTTATCCATCTCCGCGCACTCAAGCTCCAACGCCCAAGTTCGCACATCTCGCCTCGACCTTCTCCGAATATGTCCGGAGTGGGAGGCAAATGGTTGGCCTCCACCGTTAAGGAGGAGCACATCACCAAGCTGCGCAGCGCCGGATACCTTTCCGGCGATATCGCACATCGGCTGCCCGACGAGGGGCAGCTCATCCCTACCCCTGGGCCCCATGAGAGGGTCGTCTTCCTTCCCCACTTCCTCCGCGGACCGGGCTTTCCACTCCACCCATTCGTCCGGGGGATCATGTTTTACTACGGCCTGGATTTCCACGATCTGGCGCCGAACTTCATCCTCAACATCTCGGCGTTTATCGTCGTGTGCGAGGCCTTCCTCTGCATCCAGCCCCACTTCGGCCTGTGGCTCAAGACCTTCAACGTCAAGCCGAAGGTTGTGAAGGGCACGCAAGCGGAATGCGGAGGCGCCATGTTGGGTAAGTTGCCCAACGTCCTTTGGCTCGAAGGGGCCTTCGTGGACTCCGTCAAGGGGTGGCAATCGGGGTGGTTCTACATCACCGAGCCGCGCAAGCCCACATGGGCGGCGGCCCTCGAGTTTAGATCTGGCGTCCCCACGCAGCTCACCTCCTGGAAAGAGAAGGGCTTGCAGTGGGGCAATCCGAAGGAGGTGACGGGACTCCGATCCTGCATCCAGAAGCTGGTGAGCAATAAGCTCAGGCTCGTCGACGTGGTCCAGGTCATGCTCATCCGCCGGATTCTCCCATGCCAAGAAAGGGCATTCAATTTGTGGGAGTTCAATCCGAAATAGCACCAGGCGCTGAGCGGGCTCTTCGACACAACATACGAAGGCACTTGGAGGGTGTTGTTCAAGGGCGCTGAAGCCCCCGCATCCGCGACGGAAGATCGCGGATTCTGCTTGCAGCATCCGGCTGACGAGGTAAGTGATTCAACCCCATTACGGGACACTTGTGGTAATAAAATTGATTCTCAAAGGGTTTCATTCTTTCCTTTGACAGGAATGGATGGAGAAGGCCAAGCAGCTCATCAGCCTGGCTCCCATGCCAGAAGACTCAGAGAACGCCCGTTTAGCAGGGCTGCTGGTTCCGGCACCGCACGTGGTGCCGGAGAAGAAGGCCAAGAAGGTGGCCGCGGGGACTCGAAAGAGTTCCCGCAATCAGGCGTCCGACGACGAGGCGGACTCCTCCCCCGAAGATGAAGAGGAGGAGGAGGACTCTCTCCCGGAGGAGGGAGAGAAGAAGAGGAAGGCTTCCCCAATAGGGGAGGCCGAAGGGTCCAAGATGGGAAGGACTATCCCCCCGGACAGTTTCGCCAACACCATCGTTGGCGAAGATGAATGGTCTCCAAGGGCCAGGCGTCCAGCAAGATTGTAAGTATCCGGATCCTTGATATGCAATTTCTTTCGTGTCGCGTAGTGTCCTTCTAATGCCGCGTTCTGTCCGTAGTCCGGCCGATGATGATCTCCCCGCTTCATCAAGCGGGTCATTGGCCCCGTCGGATGTGGATTCACTTCCGACTGCCACTGCCCCCCGCGCCGGCGAAGACGCCGAGGTGGGATCCCAGAGAGGGACCCATCAGGAGGAGGCTCCGGAGGCGCCGTCAGGCTGCCTACCGGACTTTGTGCCGGACTCTACCTCGGAACCCGCATTGGTTCCAGAGTCCGGCGGGCGGCCCCTTCGAAGGAAGGGCAAGACCGTGACACCGGCGATCTCCGTCCAACCGGAGGCGCCGGATAACTTGTTGGAGGCGCTTAAAGGCGCTTCCATCGAGGAAGAACACCGCACTATCATGAGTGCGGTGATTCAGAAGGTTCAGCTCGCCAAGAGCGGGCTGACCGAAGCCTGCAGCAGCCTTTTAACAGGCTTTGAGGTAAGAAGTGAAAATTATGTACTGTAATACCGCATAGACAGTAGCCCCTGATGCTCAGTTCGGTGTTCGGAAAGAAAAGCCGGACTGAGGATCTAACAAGATATACGCAAGGTGCTTAAAATATGTCAATATGGGTTTGCAGGCTGCGCTGCTGACCTCTGCCGCACTATCGGTAGAGGTCGAAGTGTTGAAGAAGGATCTCGAGCGGTCCGAGCAAGAGCTCGGCCATGCCAAGAAGCAGCTCGAGGATAAAGAAGGTGAGTCACACCACTTTGAATAGTTACCTTACAGAAAAGGATTTTGGTTGCAATAAAATTAACAGGGATAATTTGGATATTTTAGGGGCCACGAACGAGGTGGCAGCCCTGAAGGAGGCCGTGTCCACGGCCGAACGCAGTGCGGCCGCGGAGTGGGAAGAGCGAGAGAAGCAGGAGGCACGGGTGGCGGAAGTACAGCAAGAGCTCCAGGCTCTCATGGAGAAGCATGAGAGTTTGGAGCGTGACTCCAAGACTCGAGAGTCCGAGCTTGCCTCGGCTCTCGAAAGTGCCAAGTCCGCCAATGCCGAGGCCCGTAAGGCCCTTCAGGAGGTTGAAGATGTGAAGAAGATAGCGGCGGGTAAGGCATTTTTCATGCAAAGCAAGCATGTTAATGTAAACTACCTTACACTTACCCGCGTTCGGAGCTCTCCAGGGGCGTTTGCAGATCTGCCGTGTAGTGCGTCCGATGCCGCCGCATTCTATAGTGGCGTGGAGGGGAGCTCGACGGAGAAGGTCTTCTGGTCTCAGTATGCTGAGGCCGGACATCCGGTGCCCCCAAGCGACCAGCTGAAGCAGCTGGTCGAACTCCACAAGGTAGCTGAGGAGGCCATGAAGGGCCTTATAGTCCGGCTGTGGCCTGGACAGGCCATGCCTGGAAGCTACTTCGGCCTCGTGCGGCGGCTGGTGGATGCGTGCCCCTGGGTGGAGGTCATCAAGCGCTCCGCCTGTATTGAAGGTGCTCGTCGGGCCCTTGCCCGCACAAAGGTGCACTGGGGCAAGTTGGATGCGGAGAAGCTTCTCACGGACCCACCGCCACCGGGCAAGGAGTATCGCACGCCGGAGATGTATTATAAAAATGTCCTGAAGGGAGCCCGCGATATTGCGGATGAGTGCCCTCGAAATGTAATCTTTGAGTGAACTCGCTATGTATTTATCCTGTGCGCTGAAAACTTCGTTCATATGCGCCGTAAGCAACACTTGTCTAATTTAAAATATTACCTTCTGTGCAGCCGTATATAAAATCTGAGAGATGGCAAGTCGTTGGCTTCAGCCCCCAAGCCGCGAGTGCTGGGGTGTTCGGGATAAACTTGAGCACTCTTGTTCCCATTTTTGGGTCCATCTAGGGAGGCGCTCAACACAATGAACAAGGCAACCGGACTTATAATGCTTGAACACTCTCACTTAGCCATAGAATTCTATAATTTTAAATTTTGGCGAAGCCCCTGGTATTCGGAAGACCGAATCCGGGGCGCTATCCACGCCTTCGTCGGACATGGTCCGGAACTTCACTCGAAGCGGCGTGAGTCTTTAAGGACCCGAAAAGACCTCTCGAACAGCGACCGGTCTCTCGCCTTATCATGCCAGTCAGTTTTAGCTTTCTCCACTGAGGCGCTCGCCCGGCTCAACCGGGCCGCAATCGCAGTGGTTCTCCCAGTGCCACCTTAGCCGACGGAACGGAACGTAAGGCACCAAAACGTGGGAGCCGGGCAAACCCAACTATTGACCCAAGACATGATTCGGAGCCGATTCATATAATGCTATAAGTTCGGGGTGCCGCACTTATGAAAGTGTTCGGACTTAACACACCATAATGTGGGGAACATAAGCCCCTGGTGTATTAGGCCGTACCAAAATATACGGGTGCAAGATGTCATGTAATGAACATATATAAAAAGGTGATGTAATTGCAGTCGAAAAGTGCTACGATATTTATTAAAGGAAGTCTGCTATGAGTGCGGACTAATACAAATAATGCGGTAAGCAAGGGATTTGTACTAAGTAAACATGTCCCCCTCCAGGGGTGAGCTGCGGACTTGGTGTATATAATCGAATTTAATGCTCGTAATTGAGACCACCTGAGTGTTCGTCGCAGCCTTCTTTCGTCCCTGACTGTTGCATCATGAGTTCGGCAGGTTCATCGCCGGACAGGGCCTCTGGTTAACGGAGTCCTGTGTACACAAAGAAGGAAAATAAAAAATAAAAAAGAAAGGGGGGCACACTTGCGAGCCCCCGGTGTGGTCGAACCGCACTCTGGGTCCGTTGCGATCGTGCCCCTTCCCCTGTGCCCATGGTATCTCCAAAGCGTAATGATGTACGCGGAGTGTTATTCTTGTGATCGTGCACGGGCGAGGGTTGGGGCCGCATTGCTACGCATGCTCTGATCGCGCCAAGTGGTCTTGGTTGGTATTGCTTTGGGCGCGTTTTGCTGTATCCGGCCGTTTAACGGCCGGGCTGGAGAATTGCCTTGAGAGGCTACTCTGTACTTCTGCCGCGAGAGCCGCTGTATGTTCCTCCGTTCGGAGGGAGCGTTCCGTATTCCCATTGACCGTAATGACTCCACGAGGGCCTGGCATCTTGAGCTTTAGGTATGCATAATGCGGCACCGCGTTGAATTTTGCAAACGCGGTTCGTCCGAGCAGAGCGTGATAGCCGCTGCAAAACGGGACTATGTCGAAGATTAACTCCTCGCTCTGGAAATTATCCGGGGATCCGAAGACCACTTCCAGTGTTACTGAGCCTGTGCAGTTGGCTTCCACACCTGGTATGACACCTTTAAAGGTCGTCTTCGTAGGTTTAATCCTTGAGGGGTCTATGCCCATTTTGCGCACTATATCCTGATAAAGCAGGTTCAGGCTACTACCGCCATCCATTAGGACTCTCGTGAGGTGAAATCCATCGACGATTGGGTCTAAAACCAATGCGGCGAATCCGCCATGGCGTATGCTGGTCGGATGGTCTCTTCGATCGAAAGTGATCGGACAAGAGGACCATGGATTGAACTTCGGGGCGACTGGCTCCATCACATAGACGTCCCTTAGTGCACGTTTCCTCTCCCTCTTGGGTATATGGGTCGCGTAAATCATGTTCACCGTCCGCACTTGTGGGGGAAAACCCTTCTGTCCTCTATTGTTCGGCGGTCGGGTCTCCTCCTGGTCGTCGCTGTTTAACCCCTTGTCATTGTTTTCGGCAATTAACTTGCCTGCCTGCTTGAACACCCAGCAATCTCTATTGGTGTGATTAGCTGGTTTTTCAGGGGTGCCATGTATCTGGCATAAGCGGTCGAGTATTCGGTCCAAATTGGACGGACCCGGAGTGGTTCTTTTGAATGGCTTCTTCCGCTGACCGGGTTTAGAGCCTCGAAATCTGGCGTTGACTGCCGTATCCTCCTTATCGTCGCCGTTAATACGGCGTTTGTTTTTGTTTCGACGTGACCTGCCGTTGTTGTCCTTAGTATCCGGACTGCCAGAATTTTTACGGAGATTGTTGCTGCGAGCTAGCCAGCTGTCCTCTCCCGCGCAAAAGCGGGTCATTAATGATGTGAGGGCTGCCATGGATTTCGGCTTTTCCTGCCCCAGGTGCCGGGCTAGCCATTCGTCCCGGATGTTATGTTTGAAGGCTGCAAGGGCCTCTGCATCCGGACAGTCGATGATTTGGTTTTTCTTTGTCAAGAACCGTGTCCAGAATTGTTTGGCCGATTCGTCTGGCTGCTGAATAATGTGGCTTAGGTCATCGGCGTCTGGTGGTCGCACATACGTGCCCTGGAAGTTGTCAAGGAATGCGGCTTCCAGGTCTTCCCAACACCCAATTGACTCTGCGGGCAGGCTGTTGAGCCAATGCCGAGCGGGTCCTTTAAGCTTGAGTGGGAGGTACTTGATGGCATGGAGATCGTCGCCGCGGGCCATATGGATGTGGAGAAGGTAATCTTCGATCCAAACCGCGGGGTCTGTCATGCCATCGTAGGATTCGATGTTTACGGGTTTAAACCCTTCAGGGATTTGATGATCCATTACTTCGTCAGTGAAGCATAGCGGGTGTGCGGCGCCTCTGTATTGAGCAATTCGCGACGCAGCTCGAAAGAGCGTTGTCTGCTGTGTTCGGCCCGGTCGGGGTTATTGTGTCCGGCGCGACGGTATTCGTCATGGGTCGTGGGGCGCCCACGTGATCCGTAGATGGATCTGGATTGCCTTGCTTTGTCCTCCAATATGTCTCGCAAGTCCGGCGCGTTCCCTCTTGGCTTCGTACTTTTGGAGCGATGCCGGGGTACGGTCTTGGCTGGGGGCCTGGATGCCTCTTTGTCACGACCACGGGGTGGTCGGTCAGCCATATCATGCGCTGGTGATGGAGGTATGTATGCTTCCTCCTCTAATCAGGGGAGCAGCTTGCGTCTTGGATAGCTTTTGGAGGGGCGTTCTAGTTTATATTCTTCGGCCGCGAGGACCTTGGTCCATCGATCGGCCAGCAGGTCCTGATCAGCTTGAAGCTGCTGTTGCTTTTTCTTTAGGCTGTTTGCCGTGGCGATAAGCCTGCGTTTAAAACGCTCTTGTTCGACGGGATCCTCGGGCACGACGAATTCATCATCGTTGAGGCTTGCCTCGTCTTCCGAGGGAGGCATATAGTTGTAATCCTCAACCTCTTCGTCTGCCGCCCTCTCGTGAGGGCTTGCTTCTGCATCCTCCTGCGCTGAGTCTTGCTGGAGGGGATTGTCTTCGGCACTCTCTGGGGTATTATTATCTCCTGTGCCGGAATCTCCATTCTTGCTGTGGCGGGATTTAGAGCGGCGCCGCTGACGCCGGCGTTTGGGATGCTTCTTTAAAGAGTCTGCCTCCGCTGCTTCTTCGCTGTCCCCGTCTTTTGGGGTGTCCACCATGTATATGTCGTATGACGAGGTGGTCTTCCAGTGCCCTGTAGGCGCTGGTTCATGTTCGTCTCCGGCATCGTCGTCCATAGCGTCGATGTCGTCGGAGTCGTAGTCTAGCATGTCGGTTAGATTGTCGACAGTGGCTACAAAGTGGGTGGTGGGTGGGCTCTGAATTTCTTCGTCATCCGTACCCCAACCATCCTGGCCATAGTCCGGCCAGGGCTCTCCCGATAGAGAGAGATGCTTTAGCGAATTTAGGATGTCGCCAAAGGGCGAGTGTTGGAAGATGTCCGCGGCGGTGAATTCCATAACCGGCGCCCAATCCGAATCGATTGGTAGGGGCGCGGGAGGTTCGGAGTTCGGCAAGGAGTCCGGCGCCTCGGAATCACGAGTTTCGCAGGGGACAAGATTAGTGTTCGGCTCCATCGCCGTGGATGTTGAAGCCCCCAGGGCGGCGTCTATCCACCGACCCTCGATATGGGCGATCGGCTCCGAACTAATGGCCGAAGCGGATTCGTGTGCGGCCACCAAGGCACTGTTAGGCGGCAGAGCTAGATCATGCCCGTCGTCACAGTGCGGCGCGCTTGGCTGTGGCTCGAGTCCGTCGAAGATCAAGTCTCCGCGGACATCGGCCGTGAAGTTTAGGCTTCCGAATCTGACCTGGCGGCCAGGGGCGTAGCTTTCGATATGCTCCAGATGGCCAAGTTAATTAGCCTGCAGTGCGAAGCTGTCGAATACGAAGATCTGTCTGGGGAGAAAAGTCTCACCCTGGACAGCGTTGTTGGTTGAAGATGCCATCGGGCCTATCGGTGACGGCACAGAGGAACTCTCAATGAAAGCACCAATGTCGGTGTCAAAACCGGCGGATCTCGGGTAGGGGGTCCCGAACTGTGCGTCTAGGTAGATGGTAACAGGAGACGAGGGACACGATGTTTTTACCCAGGTTCGGGCCCTCTTGATGGAGGTAAAACCCTACGTCCTGCTTGATTAATATTGATGATATGGGTAGTACAAGAGTGGATCTACCACGAGATCAAGGAGGCTAAACCCTAAAGCTAGCCTATGGTATGATTGTTATAATGTATGTTGTGTCCTACGGAGTAAAGCCCTCCGGTTTATATAGACACCGGAGAGGGCTAGGGTTACACAGAGTCGGTTACAATGGTAGGAGATCTACATATCCGTATCGCCAAGCTTGCCTTCCACGCAAAGGAAAGTCCCATCCGGACACGGGACGGAGTCTTCAATCTTGTATCTTCGTAGTCTTGGAGTCCGGTGGACAATGATAGTCCGGCTGTCCGGACACCCCCTAGTCCAGGACTCCCTCACCCTTCATGGACTTTCAAGCTTTAGAACGCCGAACGATGCAACGCGCTTCGTTTTGGTCTTCGGGGAGCTCCTGCCTATTGAGGTAGGCCAAGAAAGGCTCAGTCCACGAGGCGATTAAGCCATGATTTCGTGGGTCGAAGATGTTATTTCGGTGGTGGAGCCTCTGATTATGTCTGATAGTTTGGAATCTAGGGGTGTGTTCGGATCCGTGCTAGTATTGCCAGACTCCCCTTCCCATACTACGGATGACTTGAACAGCCTTACCAGGAATATGTTAGGTGGGACAGGGTTGCGTTTAGCACCGATGCGGGCGAGTACACCCGCCGCTTGATTGTTTTCTCGAGCCACATGGTGGAATTCGAGCTCCTCGAACCGAGCTGATATTTTGAGGACGACATTACGGCAGGCCGTCATTTTCGGGTCCTTGGCATCAAAGTCTCCATTTATTTGTGATATTGCGAGGTTTGAATCCCCGCGCACTTCTAGGCGTTGAATCCCCATAGAGACTGCCATCCGAACACCGTGCAACAGAGCCTCATATTCGGCTACATTGTTGGAGTATGTGTATAATATTTGGAGGATGTACTGGACCGTGTCTCCGGTGGGAGACGTCAGGACTACACCTGCTCCTAATCCGGCCAGCATTTTAGAGCCGTCAAAGTGCATGATCCAGTTAGAGTACCCGCCGTACTCTTTAGGGAGTTCGGCTTCTGTCCATTCGGCGACAAAGTCAGCCAGTACTTGCGATTTGATGGCCCGCCGTGGTTTGTATGTTATGTCGAACGGAAGGAGCTCGATGGCCCATTTAGCAATCCGACCCGTAGCGTCGTGGTTATTTATTATGTCATTGAGTGGTACTTCGGAGGCCACTGTAATCGAACACTCTTGAAAGTAGTGTCGTAGCTTCCGGGATGCCATGAAGACCGTGTATGCTATTTTTTGATAGTGTGGGTACCGGGATTTGCACGGGGTGAGGACCAAGGATACGTAATAAACCGGCTTCTGGAGCGGGAATTTGTATCCGTCAACCTCTCGTTCAAGGACGAGCACTGCGCTTACAACTTGATGTGTTGCAGCTATGTACAGCAGCATAGGTTCACCAATATTTGGCGCTGTTAGGACTGGATTACTGGCCAATAAGGTCTTTATTTCGTCTAGTCCGGCCACGGCTGCATCCGTGCACACGAAGTTTTCGGTGTGCCGAAGAAGGCGGCAAAGAGGTAGTGCCTTTTCTCCTAACCCGGAGATAAAGCGGCTCAAAGCAGCCACGCATCCAGCTAGTTTCTGGATGTGCTTGAGGTCTGTTGGTATAGCCAACTGCGACAGAGCTCGGATTTTTGCCGGATTCGCTTCAATTCCTCTATTGGAAACAATGAAGCCCAGCAGTTTCCCAGAGGGGACGCCGAAAACACATTTTTCCGGGTTCAGCTTGATGTCGTATGTTCGGAGGTTATCGAACGTAAGCCTCAAGTCATCTATTAGGGTTTCGACGTGTCTTGTTTTTATGACCACGTCGTCCACGTATGCCTCCACTGTTTTGCCGATTTGCTTTTCCAGGCATGTTTGAATCGTGCGTTGATAGGTTGCGCCAGCATTTTTAAGCCCGAAAGGCATAGTGTTGAAGAAGAAAGGGCCATATGGCGTTATGAAAGCTGTTGTAGCTTGGTCGGACTCTGCCATCTTTATTTGATGGTATCCAGAGTATGCGTCGAGGAAACACAGCGAGTCGTGTCCTGCTGTGGCATCGATGATTTGGTCGATGCGAGGGAGGGGGAAGGATCCTTGGGGCAGGCCTTATTGAGGTCTTTGAAGTCGACGCATAGGCGCCAGGATTTGTCCTTCTTTGGTACCATTACCAAATTTGCCAGTCAATCCGGATGCTTGATATCTCTGATGAATCCGGCCTCGAGTAGTTTGGCTAGCTCTTCCCTCATGGCTTGTCATTTGGGCTCTGAAAAGCGCCTTAGAGTTTGCTTGACAGGCTTGTATCCTTTTAGTATATTGAGGCTGTGTTCGTCTAGTCTGCGTGGGATGCCCGACATATCCGAAGGGTGCCAGGAAAAAATGTCCCAATTCTCGCGCAGGAAGTCTCACAGTGCGGCGTCCATTGTGGGGCTCAACTGTGTCTCGATGGAAGCTGTCTTCGTGGGGTCCATTGGATGGACCGAAAATTTGACTATCTTGTCTGCGGGTTTGAATGAGGTGGACTTGGGTCGCTTGTCGAGTATCACGTCATCCCTGTCCACGGTGGCGCGCAGCGTTGTTAGTTCTTTGGCTGCTAAGGCTTCGGATAATGCTTCCAGGGCTAGTGATGCGGTTTTCTTTTCGGCGCGAAGTGCGACGTCCGGATCACTGGCTAGAGTGATGATTCCATTGGGTCCGGGCATTTTAAGCTTCATGTACCCAAAATGGGTATAGCTTGAAAGCTTGTAAACGCGTCCCGTCCTAAAAGGGCGTGGTATCCGCTGCTGAAAGGAGCCACTTGGAATGTAATTTCTTCGGACCTGTAATTCTCCGGGGTGCCGAATACCACATCGAGTGTGATTTTTCCCGCACACCACGCCTCCCGACTAGGGATAATTCCCCTGAAGGTTGTGCCGCTTTGTTCAATGCGGCTTTTATCAATTTCCATCTTGTTGAGTGTTTCTTCGTAGATCATGTTTAATCCGCTTCCGCCGTCCATGAGTACTTTAGTGAGCTGAAAGCCGTCCACGATTGGGCTAAGGACCAGAGCGGCTGGCGCCCGGACAGTCTGGAATCGTGGTTCATCACTGGCATTGAAAGTTATAGCAGTGTTGTTCCATGGGTTTATTTTTGCCACATGGAAGATTTCAGCGGAGCTTCGATGAGCTCGCTTGCGCCTATTGTTTGAGGCGAAAGTCTCGAAGACTGTTAGTACCGTATTGTGTTCGTTGGCGGGATGTTGTTCTGCTTTATGGCTTACAAGAAGATCCTCGCCACTTTTTGCAACCTGCCGGAGTATCCAACATGCCCTAAGGCTATGAGTTGGTGTTGTGTCCGGCGTACTATGGAGTTTACATGGCCCATTGAGCCATTCTTCCAATGCGGTTCCATGCCCTGGGGTGGGCTTTGGTTTTTTGGGGATTGGATCGGCCAACTTACGAGAGTTCGCCCGTTTAGCTCGGACAAAGGTTTTGGTGAGAGCCAGACTATCCCAAAATTCTGTTTGGGTTTTCCAGGCGCTTTTCATCGCACAGTACTTCTGTACTATGGTTGCCAAGTCAGCAAAGTGTACTATGTCACGGCGACTTATATCATTAAGGATTCCTTTGTTCGTGCAGCTTTTGCAGAAAAGTGAGACTACGTCCTCCTCGCGACAGTCCTTGACCTTATTTAGCACAAGGAGGAATCTGGCCCAGTAGCGATGTACTGTCTCCTGGGGCTCTTGTATGATATGGGAGAGATGGTTTAAGTCCGGGTGGGTGGGCGTAGCTGAATCCGGATTCTGATCCGATCCAGCGCCTAGGGGCATGGGAGCTTCCGAGTTTGACAGCTCGGGATCCGGGGTATTGCCCAATTTTTCCGGCCCAATACCCGATTCTAAGTCCGGGACCTAGGTCATGTCTTCCCTTGAGTGGGTGTCCGGCTTAGGGAGCTCGGTGATCCGGACATAATTCGTCCTCAAAATAGAGGGGTAATCCGTGTGTGGTTCCTCCACTACCGCTATCTCATTGGTGGCCGGCGGGGATTTAATGTCCCTTTGGTCGGGTTTAAGCCCGATCCGGTCATAGTCTGTAGCAACTCCCAAAGCGGCGATGTGATCCAAGAGCTCATTAAGGGAGGAAAGCTCTATTGGATCCATTTTTTCGGCGAGTTCCGAATTGGTGCAAAGGTTATGCGTGATGACCCGAGAGGCCATCGTCGGCGCGACAGCCGATGGGGCAGCCATGATGAAGCCGCCAAGTCGGAGAGTTTGGCCTACAGCCATCGCTCCCCCAGAGGTAATGTTGTCCTTGATAACAAGACTAGCCATCGAGCCTTGCAGCGACGACACAGAGGAACTCTCAATGAAAGCAGCAATGTCAGTGTCAAAACCGGCGGATCTTGGGTAGGGGGTCCCGATCTATGCGTCTTAGGCTGATGGTAACAGGAAGCAAGTGACACAATGTTTACCCAGGTTCGGGCCCACTCGATGGAGGTAAAACCCTACTTCCTGCTTGATTAATATTGATGATATGAGTAGTGCAAGAGTAGATCTACCACGAGATTGTAGAGGCTAAACCCTAGAAGCTAGCCTATGATGATTATGATTGTGATTGTGATCGTTATCGTGATCGTGATCGGCCTTCTAAGGACCAACCTCTCCAGTTTATATAGACACCGGAGAGGGATAGGGTTTACACGGAGTTGGTTACAAGGGAGGAAATATAATATTGAAATCGCCAAGCTTGTCTTCCACGCAAAGGATTGTCCCACCCGGACACGGGACGGAGTCTTGAGTCTTGTATCTTCATGCTCCAATAGTCCGGACGAAGTATATAGTCCGGCCGTCCGGATACCCCCTAATCCAGGACTCCCTCACTTGCCGTTGTAGAACTCGTGGCCACCACGACCTCCGCACATCCTCGACGTGTCCGCTCGCTCTGCCTCCCTCGACTACGCCTCCCCGATGAGCCGCAGGACGTCGGGCGCCCACGAACGCTGCCCCGGCCTCATCTTCTTCCTGGGATCCCCGGCGCGTCTCCGATGAGCATCGTCGACTCTGCAGCTACTAAACCCCCAAGGGCCTTTCGTGTGTGCCGCTTGGTGAGCTCCAACCCTCCTGCTTTCTGTTTTCTCTCTCGCATGCCCTAGCTAGCTACCGCCGAAGCGCCCGAACGCAGCGCCGCGGAGCTCGTCGCCGACGAGTCTCCGGTGACCAAATGGTCAATGGCGTGTTTCCGTTGAACTCGCCGCGTCGAGTAGGGCCCGAATAGCCCGCCCGTTTGCCCAATAACGCGCATCATCGCCATTCCCTCTCGCGGCCGAACTCCAGCGTTCACCTCTCTTCTCGCTGTCGCCGCTCCGGTGCACCTCCGGCCACGCCACCGCCACCACTAGATGCGGCTCACCGCACTCGTTCGAATGTCACCTCCAACGCTCGAATCGGACCACCACAGCGGATATCCGGCCACCCCCTGAACCGCGCTGCCGCGATTTGCCTTGCCGGCGTCGTTCTGGCGCCATCCGCCGATGTGGCTAGGCGGGCCCCACCCCTGGTGGCCCCAGGGGCCTAGCTGGCCCAGTTCACTATGGTCAACTTGCTGACTGGGCTGGTCCCAGCAGCTGACCAGTGGCCCCCGCCCTGTAAGCTAATTAAATTAGCTAAATTAATTAACCTAGGCTAATTAGTCATTGACTAATGGGGCCCACACTTAGTTAATCATTATTAGTTTAAAACAAATCATATTCCAACTCTAACTGAATGACAGGTGGGTCCCACTGGACCCACAAGTCAGTTTTGACCCTAGTCAACCGCACTGTTGACTGCTGACATCACACATACGCCATGCTGATGTCATCCCATACTATTCTGGATAATGTTGATGTAATTAATTAAATAAATTCCAGAAAATGATTAAAACTTTAGAAAACCATAGAAAAAAAGCGTAGCTCGGATGAAAATACTTTCTACATGAAAGTTGCTAAGAACGACGAGACGAATGCGGATACGCAACCCATTCGTTCACCACACACCCCTAACATATCAAACACGCAACTTTCCCCCTCCGGTTCATCTGTCTGAAAACGCGAAACACCGGGAATACTTTCCCGGATGTTTTCCCCCTTCGCCGGTATCACCTACTACCGCATTAGGGCACACCTAACACCACTCATTGTCATGTCATGCATCGTCATGCTTATGTTTGAATTGTATTTACTGTTTCTTCCCCCTCTTCTCTCCGGTAGACTACGAGACCGACGCTGCTACTGCCCAGTTCGACTACGGAGATGACGACCCCTCCTTCTTGCTAGAGCAACCAGGGAAGCCCCCCCCCCCTTGATCACCAGATATCGTCTATTCTTCTCTCTACTGCTTGCATTAGAGTAGTGTAGCATGTTACTGTTCGGTTGCTCCTATTCTGTTGCATAGCCTGTCATTGTTGCTACAGTTGTTGATACCTTACCCGCAATCCTAAATGCTTAGTATAGGATGCTAGTTTATCATCATTGGCCCTACATTCTTGTCAGTCTGCCTTGCTATACTATCGGGCCATGGTCACTCAGGAGGTGATCACGGGTATATACTATACATATATACATACTATACAGATGGTGACTAAAGTCGGGTCAGCTCGTTGAGTACCCACGAGTGATTCACGGATTGGGGGCTGAAAGGACATTTGTCCCAACGGCCCTCTGTGTGGATCTTTGTGGCGGAGCGACAGGGTAGGTTGAGACCACCTAGGCGAGAGGTGGGTCTGGCCTTGGTCGGCGTTCGTGGTTACTTCAAAATAACACGCTTAACGAGATCTTGGTATTTGATCTGAGTCTGACCACTGGCTTATACGCACTAACCAACTACGCGGGAACAGTTATGGACACTCAGCGTCGTGGTATCAGCCGAACCCTTCGTGATGTCAGCGACCGAGTGGCGCGCGCCGGATTGGACTGTAAGCCTGCTCCTGTATTAAGGGGGCTAGGTCTACTTCCGGCCGCCCTTGCAACGTGCAGGTGTGCAATGGGCGATGGGCCCAGGCCCCCTGCTCGCATAGGATTTAGACCGGCATGCTGACCTCTCTGTTGTGCCTAGGTGGGGCTGCGACGTGTTGATCTTCCGAGGCCGAGCATGACCCAGGAAAGTGTGTCCGGCCAAATGGGATCGAGCGTGTTGGGTTATGTGGTGCACCCCTGCAGGGAAGTTTATCTATTCGAATAGCCGTGTCCCTCGGTAAAAGGACGACCCAGAGTTGTACCTTGACCTTATGACAACTAGAACCAGATACTTAATAAAACACACCCAAACAAGTTCCAGAGACAACCCGGTGGTCGTTTTCCCACAGGGCGACAAGGGGAGGATCGCCGGGTAGGATTATGCTATGCGATGCTATTTGGAGGACTTCAATCTACTCTCTTCTACATGCTACAAGATGGAGGCTGCCAGAAGCATAGTCTTTGATAGGACTAGCTATCCCCCTCTTATTCTGGCATTCTACAGTTCAGTCCACCGATATTGCATCTTTACACATATACCCATGCATATGTAGTGTAGATTCTTGCTTGCGAGTACTTTTGATGAGTACTCACGGTTGCTTTGCTCCCTCTTTTCCCCCGTTTTCCTCTTCTTCTCGGATGCCGCAACCAGACGTTGGAGCCCAGGATCCAGACGCCACCATCGACGATGACTCCTAGTACACTGGAGGTGCCTACTACTACGTGCAGGCCGCTGACGACGATCAGGAGTAGCTAGGGGGATCCCAGGCAGGAGGCCTGCGCCTCTTTCGATCTATATCCCAGTTTGTGCTAGCCATCTTATGGCAACTTGTTTAACTTATGTCTGTTCTCAGATATTGTTGCTTCCGCTGACTCGTTGTGTCGAGCACTTGTATTCGAGCCCTCGAGGCCCCTGGCTTGTAATACGATGCTTGTATGACTTATTTTATTTTAGAGTTGTGTTGTGATATCTTCCTGTGAGTCCCTGATCTTGATCATACACATTTGCGTGCATGATTAGTGTACGATTGAATCGGGGGCGTCACACACATTATTCCTTTGAATATGACATGCCTTCCTATTTTTGGTACATACTACTACATCTATCTATTAACCATGTTCTTACATCAAACTAATGTTCTTGTGTATCCCGCATCAATCACTTATGATGAGACAGTCAGGCCGATGGATTACTGTGAGAAAAGATCCTCTTTTAAAGAATGCAATGTCAGCCTCCCCACATGATTCTCAAGAAATAGCAATGCTAGATGAAGATAGTCAACATAGCTCTATAGTTGATGACCACATTTCCCCTACACCACCATCACATGTGCTTGCTTTAACTTGGTAGCGTGATATGTGGTTGCATGTTGCATATAGTGTCTAGATTGTAATTCTTCCAATCTGGTTAAATTGCATGTGCTATTCTGCTAAGTTTATACATTACATCTGTTAATGTGACATGCCTTCCTATTTTTGGTACATAGTACATCTGTCTATTAAGCATGTCCTTACATAAAACTACTGTTTTTTGTATCCCGCATCAATCAATTATGACGAGACAGTATATGCAGAGTGATATTGGTTGCATCTTTCATATGATTTATAGCGTGCACTTCTTCTAATTTGTTGAAACACCATTTATGATGGGACGCTTTTAACTTGGCAGTCATATTGGTTACATCTTTCATGTGGTGTCTAGCTTGCATTGCTTCTAATTTGTTGAAATGGCTTCTGCTGAGTTTACACAAATAGTTATGAATATGACATGCCATCCTGTTTTTGTACATATTCCATCCTCGTATCATGTGTTTGCCTTACATCAAAGTAGTGATTGTCATTATCATGCATGAATGAGTTCTGAAGAGTGAAATTTTATTGCTTTTTCTTGTCGGTTTTACTTGATAATGCAAAATCAATAAAGCGGAAGGAAATTAGCAAGGCAGTGGATAAAGGTGCTCCTTACAAACAACTAAAACGGAAGGCCTCTACAGATTCTACTCCACCATCCCCCAAGAAGATTTGCAATACAACCCATGCATAGGCACTCAACGTTGTTTTGTTGATGATGAGCACGTCTCCCCTAGTCCACCATCACAGGAGCTCCCTCTAACTTGGCACTGTTATATGTGGTTGCATGTTATGTATGATGTCTAGCTTGTATTGCTTCTAGTTTTGTTGAATTCCATCTTCTTACTTTACACATTATACTTGTGAATAAGACATGTGTTCCTGTTTCTAGAATATACAATATCTGTCTATCACACCATGTTCTTACATCAAAGTACTACTGTTGCGTAACCTGCAACAATCACTTTCACACGACATGTTTAACTTGGGAGTCTGATATAGTTTACATCTCACATTATTTTTAGCTTGTACTACTAATTTGTTGAAATAACACTAATGACGAGACAATTTTAACTTGGTAGAGTGATATTCGTTGCGTCTTACATATGGTGTCTAGCTTTCATTGCTTCTAATTTGTTGAAATGCCTTCTGCTTAGTTTACACATCATAACTGTGAATATGCAATGGCACTAATGACGAGAGACCTTTAACTTGGTAGTGTGATGTTGTTTGCATCTTGCATATGATTTATTTCTTGTACTACTTCACATTTGTTTAAATGCCAGTTAAGACGAGACACTATTAACTTGGTAGAGCGATATCTGTAGCGTCTTTCATATGGTGTCTACCTTCCATTGCATTGCTTCTAATTTATTGAAATGCCTTCTGCTTAGTTTACACATCATAGTTATGATCATCTCATGTCGTCCTGTTTTTCATACATATTACATACTCCTATCATGCGGTTGTCCAACATCAAAGTTTAGTTCGTCTACATCACACATAAATTTGTTCTGAAGAACTAAATTTTTATTCCTTTTTCTTGTCGGCTTGACTTGACATGGCACAGAGAAAGAGGAAGGAACACAGAATGGCAGGGGATGGTGTTAGTACTCAGGACGCACGGAAATGGAAGTGAAAGAATTATGCAGATTTTGCTGGTACTGATGGTGCAATAGAAGGTCACAGTCCACTGAAAAATTGTACAAACACAACATCCCGTGCTACACCAGCTGCAAAACAATCCAAACAGAAACTAATAGCTTCCACCAAACAAGCAGCGATAGCCCTAGTTGTTGCAAAACCTTCCACAGTACCACTAGCTGCACAAGTTACTCGTTTGTCAACTCAGCTAGCAACATGTTCCCAAGCTCCGTTGCCACTTGACACTACTTCTGAAGCACTCTTGACACAAGACGAGTTGGCAAGATCAAATGAACCTTGTGAGCTTCAATAGCAAGAAGGTAGTTGTTTTAGTCAAGTTACAGTTGCATGCTTCTTTATATGTAGTCTCACACTTTTTTGTACACTAACACTTCATATTTTCGTTCTTAGACTAGCACCTAGGCGCAAGAGGTAATAGACATCAGGGATAATGCACGATAGGTTAACTAAATCTAGATGAGGAAGAATGGAGATCCATTTTGAGGCAGGTTCAAAAAGGCCACGTGATGCTATAGAGTGAGCCAAGTTAGTATCAGAGGCAGCGGTTGCCGTTAGGTGTCATGCATGTATCCTCCTGATATCTACTACTAAACCTTCTTCTTGTAGACGTTGTTGGGACTCCAAGTGCAGAGGTTTGTAGGACAATGCAAATTTCCCTCAAGTGGATGACCTAAGGCTTATCAATCCGTGGGAGGCGTAGGATGAAGATGGTCTCTCTCTCAAGCAACCCTGCAACAAAATAACAAAGAGTCTCTTGTGTCCTCAACACACCCAATACAATGGTAAATTGTATAGGTGCACTAGTTCGGCGAAGAGATAGTGATACAAGTGCAATATGGATGATAGATATAGGTATTTGTAATCTGAAAAATATAAAAACAGCAAGGTAACTAATGATAAAAGTGAGTGTAAACGGTATTGCAATGGTAGGAAAGAAGGCCTAAGGTTCATACTTTCACTAGTGCAAGTTCTCTCAACAATAATAACATAACTGGATCATATAACTATCCCTCAACATGCAACAAAGAGTCACTCCAAAGCCACTAATAGCAGAGAACAAACAAAGAGATTATTGTAGGGTATGGAACCACCTCAAAGTTATCCTTTCTATTCTATTTATTCAAGAGTCCGTAGTAAAATAACATGAAGCTATTCTTTCCGTTCAATCTATCATAGAGTTCATACTAGAATAACACCTTAAGACACAAATCAACCAAAACCCTAATGTCACCTAGATACTCCATTGTCACCTCAATTATCCGTGGGCATGATTATACGATATGCATCACACAATCTCAGATTCATCTATTCAACCAACATAAATTACTTCAAAGAGTGCCCCAAAGTTTCTACCGGAGAGTCTAGACAAAAACGTGTGCCAACCCCTATGCATAGGTTCATAGGCGGAACCCGCAAGTTGATCACCAAAACATACATCAAGTGGATCACGTGAATATCCCATTCTCAACACAGATAAGCACGGCAAGACATACATCAAGTGCTCTCAAATCCTTAAAGACTCAATCCGACAAGACAACTTCAAAGGGAAAACTCAATCCATTACAAAAGAGTAGAGGGGAAAAACATCATAAGATCCAACTATAATAGCAAAGCTCGCGGTACATCAACATCGTGCCATAGAGAGAACACGAGAAAGAGAGAGAGATCAAACACATAGCTATTGGTACATACCCTCAGCCCCGAGGGTGAACTACTCCCTCCTCGTCATGGAGAGCGCCGGGATGATGAAGATGGCCACGGGTGAGGGATCCCCCCTCTGGCAGGGTGTCGGAACGGGCTCCCGAGAGGTTTTTGGTGGCTACAGAGGCTTGCGGTGGCGGAACTCCCGATCTATTGTATTCTTCTAAGGTTTTAGGGTATATGGACTTATATAGGCGAAAGAAGTTGGTCGGGGGAGCCTCGATGGTCCGCGAGGGTGGAGGGCGCACCGAGGGGGGTGGGCTCGCCCCCTGCCTAGTGGCCACCTCAAAACTTCCCTGACTTGCACTCCAAGTCCCCTGGATTGCTTCCATTCCAAAAATAACGCTCCCGAAGGTTTCATTCCGTTTGGACTTTGTTTGATATTCCTTTTCTTCGAAACACTCAAATAGGCAATAAAACAGCAATTTGGGCTGGGCCTCTGGTTAGTAGGTTAGTCCCAAAAATGATATAAAAGTGTAAAGTAAAGCCCATAAACATTCAAAACAGATAGTATAATAGCATGAATGCTTCATAAATTATAGATACGTTGGAGACGTATCAGCATCCCCAAGCTTAATTCCTGCTCGTCCTCGAGTAGGTAATGATAAAAGAAAGAATTTATGAAGTGTGAATGCTAGCAGGTGCACAAGTTTGATCAATGATAATTTCAATCACCTTTTCTAGCATGATTATATGTCATAACAGTAGTTCATCTCATAAAACTTCTCACGATCAAGTAACAAGCTATTCACATGTTGAAGCATAGACCATAAACTTTCTTGAAAACTAGCAAACTTCATTCTTAGTCATCAAACAATTACAATTCATCTTATTTTCTAGAAGGGTCTATGTCAGAGCTTGGATTTAGCAAACTCCATATACTCAACTATCATATAGTCTTCTACAATTGCTAACACTCACGCAATACTTATGGTTATGGAGTTTTAATCGGACACTGAGAAAGATAGGGGCTTATAATTTCGCCTCCCAACGTATTCACCTTTGGGTGATGTCAAAAATAATAGTTCATGCTAACTTACATCCAATTGGATATATATATATATATATATATATATATATATATATATATATATATATATATATATATATATATATCAGGATCTTTCCAACACGAGGTGCTTGCCAAAGGATAAAATGAAAAAGGGAAAGGTGAAGATCACCTTGACTCTTGCATAAAGTAGAAGATAAGCCCTTCGCAGAGGGAAGCAGGGATTTGCAAAGGTTCCAGAGCTCAATTTTGAAATAGAGATAAATATTTTTGAGAGGTATGATATCATTGTCCACATAACAACCAAGAGTTCCCAATATCTTCCATACTACATACATTATAGGCGGTTCCCAAACAGAATGGTAAAGTTTTTACTCCCCCTCCACCAACAATCACACTCCACGGCTTGTCCGAAACAACGGGTGCCGTACAACTAACATCAATCCTGGGGGAGTTTTATTTGCATTTATTTTGATTTGATTTTGATCTTTCTGATCATGGGACTGGGCATCCCGGTTACCAGCCATTTTTCTCGTGAATGATGAGCAGAGTCCACTCATCTTGAGAATAACCCACCTTGCATGGAAGATACTGACAGACCCTTGTTGATACATTAGCGATTCAGGCATACAAAACAGATCATTATTTGAAGGTTTAGAGTTTGGCACATGCAAATTTACTTGGAACAGCAGGTAAATACCGCATAAAGGTACGTATGGTGGACACTCATGGCAAAAACTAGGTTTAAGGATATTTGGAAGCAGAAGTAGTATCTCTACTTGGTGCAAGGAATGTTGGCTAGCATGAGGGGGAAAGGCAAGCTCAACATGTTTTAATAATCCATGATAATATACTTTAAATGAGATGTGAGAGAACATAACCCATTCTGTTGTCTTCCTTGTCCAACATCAACTCTTTAGCATGTCATACTTAATGAGTGCTCACAATTATAAAAGATGTCTAGGATAGTATATTGATATGTGAAATCTCTCTTCCTTCAATATTCTTTCATGAATTTTTCAAATGACCAATACAATGCTTGCTAACTTTCAATAAATTTACAACCTCTACTTCTTAGATGTGAAGTCATTACTCCCCATGGGATAAGCAAATGAGACATATATAATTTCAGATTTATGACATTCAGCTCATTCAACCATTTACTCATAGGATATAAGTGGAGCACACGAGTAAATGACAAACTACTGCAACAAGATATAAGTGAAGATCAATGAGTAGCTAAATAATTATGTAACTATGTGAAGACTCTCTCTCTCTCATTTAAGAATTTCAGGTCTTGGTATTTTATTCAAACAGCAAGCAAAGCAAAATAAAATGACATCGCAAGGATAGCACAACTCATGTGAAGAAGCAAAAACTTAGGCTCAACCGATACTAACCGAAAGTTGTTGAAGAAGAAAGGTGGGATTCCTACGGGGCATCCCCAAGCTTAAACTTTTGTGTCTCCTTAATTCCTCTCATATTATGGTTTCTCTATTTCTCAAAAACTTCATCCACATAAAACTCAACAAGAACTCGTGAGATAAGTTAGTATAAACCAATGCAAAAGTCTTATCATTTTCTACTGTAAGAAATCACTAAAAATTATTATTCAACATTGCATACTAAATGTCTCTGCATATTTGATACTCCTATCCTCAAATAGAATCATTAAACAAGCAAACATATGCAAACAATGCAAACATAACAGCAATCTGCCAAAACAGTATAGTCAGTAAAGAATGCAAGATTCATCATACTTACCTAACTCCAAACATTATGAGAAAAATACTACGCTGTAGAAGATTTACCAGAGCTCATTATGCAAAAAGTTTCAACATTATATCATTCTCTTACTTTTCTAGGGAATTTTTGCAACAGCTGTAAACTTTCTATTTTCAAACAGCAACATGAATACTTGAAAAATAAGCATGGTAAAGGCTATCCTTGACTTTTTTTATTGAAAATAAAGATGCAAAGCATTATTCTGAATAACATCAATAAAATACTAACAAAAGACAATGACGCTCCAAGCAAAACACATATCATGTCGTGAATAAAAATATACCTCCAAGTAAAGTTACCGGTGAATGAGGACGAAAGAGGGGATGCCACCCGGGGCATCCCCAAGATTAGGCTCTTGGTTGTCCTTGAATATTACCTTGGGGTGCCTTGGGCATCCCCAAGCTTAGGCTCTTACCACTCCTTATTCCGTAGTCCATCGAATCTTTACCCAAAACTTGAAAACTTCACAACACAAAACTCAACAGAAAACTCGTAAGCTCCGTTAGTATAAGAAAATAAAACCACCACTTAGGTACTGTAATGAACTCATTCTAAATTCATATTTGTGTAATATATACTGTATTCCAACTTATCTATGGTCCATAACATCCGATACTACTCATAGATTCATCAAAATAAGCAAACAACACATAGAAAACAGAATCTGTCAAAAACAGAACAGTCTGTAGTAATTTGTATCAAACGTATACTCATGGAACTCGAAAAATCCTACAAAATTAGGAAGTACTAAGAAATGTGCGTACCAATCCAGAGAAAAAAGAATCATATCATAAGCACGTTTATGTGAATTATCAAAACTAATTTACTGGGTGCAAAAGTTTTTGATTTTCAGCGGGTTCAACACAACTATCACTGTAAGCTATCCTAAAGGTCTTACTTGGCACTTTATTGAAACAAAAGCTATAAAACATGATTACTACAGTAGCATAGTCATGTTAACACACAAAAACAGTAAAGTTAAAGATTGGGTTGTCTCCCAACAAGCGCTTTTCTTTAATGCCATTTAGCTAGGCATGATGATGACAATGATGCTCACATAAAAGATAAGAATTGAAACATAACGGGAGCATCATGAAGCATATGACTAGCACATTTAAGCCTAACCCTCTTCCTATGCATAGGGATTTTGTGAGCAAACAACTTATGGGAACAATAATCAACTAGCATAGGAAGGTAAAACAAGCATAACTTCAAGATTTTAAGCACATAGAGAGGAAAGTTGACATTATTGCAATTTCCTAGAAGCATATGTTCCTCCCTCATAATAATTTTCAGTAGCATCATGAATGAATTCAACAATATAACCAGCACCTAAAGCATTCTTTTTATGATCTACTTGCATAGAAATTATACTACTCTCCACATAAGCAAATTTATTCTCATCAATAGTAGTGGGAGCAAACTCAAGAAAATAACTATCATGTGAAGTATAATCCAATTGAAAACTAAAATCATGATGACCAGTTTCATGGTCATCATTATTCTTAATAGCATACAAGTCATCACAATAATCATCACAGATAGCAACTTTGTTCTCATAATCAATTGGAACCTCTTTTGAAATAGTGGATTCATCACTAAATAAAGTCACGACCTCTCCAAATCCACTTTCATAATTATCACAATAATATTCAACATCCTCCAAAATAGTGGGATCATTACTTCCTAAAGTTGACACTCTTTCAAACCCACTTTCATCAATATAACCATCATAAATCGGAGGCATGCTTTCATCATAATAAATATTCTCATCAAAACTTGGGGGACTAAACATATCATCTTCATCAAACATAGCATCCCCAAGCTTGTGGCTTTGCATATCATTAGCATCATGGATATTCGAGGAATTCAAACTAACAACATTGCAACCATGCTCATCATACACATATTTTATGCCAAGCATTCTATGTAATTCTTCTTCTAGTACTTGAGCACAATTTTCCTTTCCATCATTCTCACGAAAGATATTAAAAAGATTAAGCATATGAGGCAAACTCAATTCCATTTTTTAGTTTTTTTTTATAAAGTAAACTAGTGATAAAACAAGAAACAAAAAGAATCAATTGCAAGATCGAAAGATATACCTTCAAGCGCTCACCTCCCCGGCAACGGAGCCAGAAAAGAGCTTGATGTCTACTACACAACCTTCTTCATGTAGACGTTGTTGGGCCTCTAAGTGCATAGGTTTGTAGGATAGTAGCAAATTTCCCTCAAGTGGATGACCTAAGGTTTATCAATCCGTGGGAGGCGTAGGATGAATATGGTATCTCTCAAGCAACCCTGCAACCAAATAACAAAGAGTCTCTTGTGTCCCCAACACACCCAATACAATGGTAAATTGTATAGGTGCACTAGTTCGGCGAAGAGATAGTGATACGAGCGCAATATGGATGATAGATATAGGTATTTGTAATCTGAAAATATAAAAACAGCAAGGTAACTAATAATAAAAGTGAGCGTAAACGGTATTGCAATGGTAGGAAACAAGGCCTAAGGTTCATACTTTCACTAGTGCAAGTTCTCTCAACAATAATAACATAACTGGATCATATAACTATCCCTCAACATGCAACAAAGAGTCACTCCAAAGCCACTAATAGTGGAGAACAAACGAAGAGATTATGGTAGGGTACGAAACCACCTCAAAGTTATCCTTTCTGCTCTATCTATTCAAGAGTCCGTAGTAAAATAACATGAAGCTATTCTTTCTGTTCAATCTATCATAGAGTTCACACTAGAATAACACCTTAAGACACAAATCAACCAAAACCCTAATGTCACCTAGATACTCCATTGTCACCTCAAGTATCTGTGGGCATGATTATGCGATATGCATCACACAATCTCAGATTCATCTATTCAACCAACACAAATTACTTCAAAGAGTGCCCCAAAGTTTCTATCGGAGAGTCAAGATGAAAACGTGTGCCAACCCCTATGCATAGGTTCATGGGCGGAACCCGCAAGTTGATCACCAAAACATATATCAAGTGAATCACGTTAATATCCCATTGTCACCACAGATAAGCACGGTAAGACATACATCAAGTGTTCTCAAATCCTTAAAGACTCACTCTGACAAGACAACTTCAAAGGGAAAACTCAATTCATTACAAGAGAGTAGAGGGGGAAAAACATCATAAGATCCAACTATAATAGCAAAGCTCGTGATACATCAAGATCATGCCATAGAGAGAACACGAGAGAGAGATCAAACACATAGCTACTGGTACATACCCTCAGCCCCGAGGGTGAACTACTCCCTCCTCGTCATGGAGAGCGCCGGGATGATGAAGATGGCCAATAGTGAGGGATCCCCCTCCGGCAGGGTGCTGGAATGTTCTCCCGAGAGGTTTTTGGTGGCTACAGAGGCTTGCGGCGGCGGAACTCCCGATCTATTGTGTTCTTCGAAGGTTTTAGGGTATATGGACTTATATAGGCGAAAGAAGTCAGTTGGGGGAGCCTCAAGGGGCCCACGAGGGTGGAGGGCGCGCCCAGTGGGGTGGGCGCGCCCCCTGCCTCGTGGACTCCTCGAAACTTCCCTGACTTGCACTCCAAGTCCCCTGGATTGCTTTCGTTCCAAAAATAACACTCCCGAAGGTTTCATTCCATTTGGACTCCGTTTGATATTCCTTTTCTTTGAAACACTAAAATAGGCATTAAGACAACAATATGGGTTGGGCCTCCGGTTTGTAGGTTAGTCCCAAAAATGATATAAAAGTGTAAAGTAAAGCCCATAAACATTCAAAACAGATAATATAATAGCATGAATGCTTCATAAATTATAGATACGTTGGAGACGTATCACCTCCCAACATGGATTCAGTATAGGATTGACAAAGATGAAACCCAGTTCAACACCTTCCTCGACCATTTATATGTAAGTATGCTTAAGTATGCAAGTTAGTAATATCGTCTTGCTCTGTCCCATACTTTCTAGGTTGCTGGGAGACTCCCATAGTTTTCAACAGATGAGGTTCAAGTTGGATAGCCATGATGATGCAACCAGACAAGCATGCACCCCATGTTTTCAAGACTGCTCTGCGACAATATAGGTATAACTTGAGGAAAACTCACTTTGAAGGCAAGGCTAACAGTGAACTTTCCCAAACATCTCCAGTGGAAAATATATCGGATGAAGATTGGAGAGGCCTCGTTAAACACTGGTCTGATCCAAAGTATCAAGTACGTTATATATATATGTGATCACATCACATTTTGAACTCCTATTTACGCATGTGCCTCACAAATCTATCTTCTTTTAGGTGAACTGTTCAAAGAACAAGGCCAGCCGTACGAAAGTGTCCAACAGATGATAGGATCTCGTAGCTATATTGCACACTGCGAGGCTCTTGTAATTAGCTGCTGTTTCACTCTTTTCACTGTGCCATATTATCAGATCTATATTGACTTGCTCCAATACAAAGGAAATCCCGCAAGGACCAAAAAGAAAAAGGGCGTGACTACACCAGTCAAAGACGTTGTTGTAAGTCCTTAATCCTCACGCCTTTTAACTACTACTTACTGTGACTTGTGCATTGAACTGCACGGTTTGCAGCCAATGTCTATTACTCTTTTCAATTTTATACAGAATTGTCTTAGCGTATCATTGCACCTTACAAGGTTTAAAAGAGAGTAGTGACGTTCCTTTGATCTTGATCTATAATCTAGTTCCGTGCTGGACTTGTCTACACAATGTAACAATTGCCTGTTTGTTTGTTCTCAGTTTTTTTGTGATATGAATGATGTCATACTATGCTTACTGTATTAAAAACTTTGTCTCTTTATCCTTAGTTGTCAATACAATGTGAATAAATAGACAATACATTAGCCATGGTACATGCTCATATGTTTGGAACCTGGTTTTATTATGTACTTTGTAGTAAAATACAACTAATATTTTACACGGGTTCACCATAATAAGTTTTGTATACAGACCAAAGCTATTTTGTTTGGTTTTGCTGCCTCCTTGATCTTCTATTTTGGTACTACTAATGTAAAAACTCAACTTTTCAGCAAGCTATGGAACAAATGGTGGAACCGCCACCTTCTGAAGGTGACAAGGCAACTATAACCACAATGCCACCTCTTGCTACAGTGGGTCAGTACATGTCCACTAACAGTGCCAAAAGCATGTTCCTGCATAATACTAGGTTGGTTGTTAAGGCAATCTCATCCAAACTGCTTCATGATCAAGATATGCAAGCTCAAAACAATGTTATATCTGCGCTCCAGACACAAGTCCATTCCCTAACAGAGACTGATACGTCTCCAACGTATCTATAATTTTTGATTGTTCCATGCTATTATATTATCATTCTTGGATGTTTTACAATCATTTTATATCATTTTTTGGTACTAACCTATTGACGTAGTGCCAAGTGCCAGTTGTTGTTTTCTGCATGTTTTTTACATCGGAAATCAACACCAAACAGAGTCCAAATGCAGTGAAACTTTTTGTGGATTTTTTTGGACCAGAAGACATCCAGTGTGCTGGAGAAAGCACCTGGGGGTGCTCTGAGGGGAGCACAACCCACGAGGGCACGCTTGGAGGCCCAAGCGCGCCTTGGTGGGTTGTGCCCACCTCGATGGCCTCCTGCACGGCCTCTTTGCTCTATAAATACCCCAATATTCCAGAAACCCTAGGGGAGACGACGAAATTCTATTCCAGCCGCCGCAAGTTCCAGAACCACCAGATCCAATCTAGACACCGTCACAGACGGGTTCATCATCCTCATTGGTGCCTCTCTGATGATGCGTGAGTAGTCTTTTGTAGACCTACGGGTCCGTAGTTAGTAGCTAGATGGCTTCCTCTCTCTCTTTTGATTCTCAATACAATGGTCTCTTGGAGACCCATATGATGTAACTCTTTTTGCGGTGTGTTTGTTGGGGTCCGATGAACTTTGAGTTTATGATCAGATCTATCTTTTTATCCATGAAAGTTATTTGAGTCTTATTTGATCTCTTATATGCATGATTGCTTATAGCCTCGTATTTATTCTCTGATATTTGGGTTTTGTTTGGCCAACTTGATTTATTTATCTTGCAATGGGAAGAGGTGCTTTGTGATGGGTTCGATCTTATGGTGCTTGATCCCAGTGATAGAAGGGGAACCAACATGTATGTATCGTTGCCATTAAGGATAACAAGATGGGGTCCATTTCTACATAAATAGATCTTGTCTACATCATGTCATCGTTCTTATTGCATTAATCTGTTTCTCCATGAACTTAATACACTAGATGCATGCTGGATAGCGGTCGATGTGTGGAGTAATAGTAGTAGATGCAGGCAGGAGTCGGTCTACTAATCTTAGACGTGATGCCTATATAATGATCATTGCCTGGATATCGCCATGATTATTTGAAGTTCTATCGATTTCCCAACAGTAATTTGTTTACCCACCGTTGGCTATTTTTCTCGAGAGAAGCCACTAGTGAAATCTACGTCCCCCAGGTCTCTTCTTTATTATATTTGCCTTCATGATCTATTTTTACTTGCTTTTATTTTCAGATCTATTAAACCAAAAATATAAAAATACCTTGTTGCACTTTATTTTATTTTGGCGTTCGATCTATCAATATATTACAACTCTCTCACATCCGTTTGCCAATTTCTGGAGCCATTGCCCAAAAGGGATTGACAACCCCTTTAACACGTCGGGTTGCGAGTATTTGTTATTTGTGTGCAGATGCCATTCACGTAGTGTTGCGTGGTTCTCCTATTGGTTTGATAACCTTGGTCTCATCACTAAGGGAAATACCTACCATTGCTGTGCTGCATCATCCCTTCCTCTTCGGGGAAATACCGACGTTGTTAAAGCAAGCATCAAAAGGAATTTTTGGCGCCGTTGCCAGGGAGACATCATCAACAACTACCAGGTTCCTAATCAAAAATCTCATCTCCTTGCAATTTACATTATTTTCCATCTGCCTCTCGTTTTCCTCTCCCCCACTTCACAAAAATTTGTCGTTTTATTCGCCCTCTTTTTCGTTCGCCGTTTTCTCGTCAGATCTATTTCTGAGTGCAATCTTGTTGCATAGTCACAATGACTCAAGAGAACCAAGTTATGTGATTTCTCAAAAACCAACAACAATGATTTTATTACCACTCCGATTGCTCCTCCCGCCACTAGTGCGGAGTCTTGTGATATTAATACTCCTATTGAATCTTGTTATGAAAGATCAATTTTCCGGTACTCCTAATGAGGATACCGCGTCCCATCTTAACACATTCGTGGAATTATGCGATGTCCAAAATAAAAAATATGTCGACAATGATTTTGTGAAGTTGAAATTATTTCCGTTTTCTTTGCGAGATCGTTTAAAAATTTGGTTTTCTTCTTTGCCTCACAATAGTATCGATTCTTGGGATAAGTGCAAAGACGCTTTTATTTACTAAGTATTTTCCGCCCGCGAAAATTATTTCCCTTAGAACCCAGATCATGAATTTCAAGCAACTTGAACATGAGCATGTTGCACAATCTTGGGAAAGGATGAAATTGATGCTAAGGAATTGCCCAACTCATGGGTTAAATCTTTGGATGATCATACACATTTTTTATGCGGGGTTGAATTTTGTTTCTTGTAATCATTTAGGTTTCGCCACGGGTGATACTTTCATGGAAATTACTTTGGGTGAAGCTACTAAATTTTTAGACAATATTATGGCAAATTATTCGCAATGGCATACCAAAAGAGCCCCTACTAGTAAAAAAGTTAATTCGGTAGAAGAAATTTCTTCTTTGAGTGAAAAAGTTGATGCTCTTATGAAATTGGTTGCTAATAAAAGTGCTCCTATTGATTTTAATGATGTTCCTTTGTCTACTTTGATTGAGCAAAATAGTGATGCCATAGATGTGAATTTTATCTCGCGAAATAATTTCAATAACAATGCTTATAGAGGTCATTTTAATCCTAGGCCTTTTCCTAGTAATTCCTCTAACAATTATGGTAATTTCTATGGTAATCCTTCTTATAATAATAATATGAACACCTCTGATCTTGAGAATAATATTAAAGAATTTATCAACACTCAAAAAGTTTTCAATGCTACAATGGGAAAAAAATTGAATAAGATTGATGATTTGTCTAGAAGTGTTGATAGAATTTCTATTGATGTAGAGAATCTCAAGATGAAAATTTTTGTGCCTAAGGTTGAGAAATCAATTAAAGCCCTTTATGTTTCAATGGATGAAAGTAAGAAAAGAACCGCTATGCTTAGAGCTAGAACGGAATTCTTAGAAAAAGCTTCTCTAGTGATTGCTTTCATAAAAATGATGAAGATATTAAAATGATTGGTGTTTCTTATATTGATTCCTTGTTTAGTAAAATTAAAATTAATGAAAAAGGGACTGGAGAAGAGTCAACTTTAGCTAGAAGGCGTCCCGATAATTCGGAGGGTGAAAATCTTTTTGAGAAAATTGATAAAAGTGGGTTTGAACAGGTCAAAACTTTAACTAGCGATGTGCCCACTCTTTTGGATTACAAAGACTTTAATTATGATAGTTGCTCTTTGATTGATTGTATTTATTTATTGCAATCCATGATAAATTCACGCCATGCTTATGAACAAAATAAAGCTTTTACGAAACATAATGTTGATGCTTTGATGAAAGCTTTGGAAGAAAAATTGGAATTAGAGGTTTTGATTCCTAGAAAATTACATGATGAATGGGAACCTACTAAAAAAAGTCAAGTTGAAAAATTATGAGTGTTTTGCTTTATGTGACTTGGGTGCTAGTGTTTCTACAATTCTGAAATCTCTATGTATGTGCTTGGTCTTACCGATATTAAAGAATGCTCTTTCAATTTGCACTTGGCAGATTCTACTATTAAAAAGCCTATGGGAAGAATTAATGAGGTTCTTATTTTTTCAAATAGGAATTATGTTCCCATCGATTTTACTGTTCTTGATATTGATTGCAATCCTCCTTGTCCAATTATTCTTGGTAGACCGTTCTTATGTACTATATGTGACGTGATTGATATGAAAGAAGGCAATATTAAATTTCTAATTCCACTAAGGAAGGGTATGGAACACTTCCCTAGAATAAGAATTAGGCCACCATATGAATCAATCATGAGGGCATCTTATGGATCTGGAAACAAAGATGACAATACTTAGATCCTTGCTTTATGCCTAGCTAGGGGCATAAAATGATAGCGCTGGTTGGGTGGCAACCCAATGAATAAAATTTATTTTTGTCTTTTGCTTTCAGTTCTTGAGTGTTTGCACGATTATGATATTGTTATGATTGTGTTTTTTATGTTTTAGTTAGTGTTTGTGCCAAGTAAAGCCTTTGGGATCATGTTGGGTGATAGTTGATTTGATCTTGCTGAAAAATAGAAACTTTTGTGCTCACGAAAATAATTTTCATTTTTAACAGGAGCGCGACAATGTACCAATTTTGCAGAAGATTAATATACAAATTGTTCACGTGGTCCTAATTTTTCAGAATTTTTGGAGTTTCAGAAGTATTCGAAATATCCAGATTGCTACACACTATTCTATTTTCTTTGAGTTGTGTGCTTGTTTTGATGATTCTATGGTTTTCTTTGAAGAGTTTTTGCCATAGAAAAGTTGGAATACAATAGATATAATGCAAGAATAAATATGAATGGTTTTGCAATAGTACTTATAGTAGTGATTTGTTTTCTTATACTAACGGATCGCACGAAGGTTTTGTTGAGTTTTGTGTGATTGAAGTTTTCAAGTTTTCGGTGATATTACGATGGATGAAGGAATAAGGAGTAAGAAGAGCCTAAGGTTGGGGATGCCCATGGCATCCCAGCTATTATCCAAAGAGAAGCAAGCAACTAAGCTTGGGGATGCCCGAGTGGCATCCCCTCTTTCTTCTAACGACCATCGGTATTTTACTCGGAACTATATTTTTATTCGTCACTTACAATGAGTATTGCTTGGAGCGTCTTGTATGATATGAGTCTTTGCTTGTTTTGCTTTTTGTTTTATGTCTTGAATCCTTACTGGACACACCTATTTGAGAGAGTCAAAATTATGCCATGACTTGTTAGAATTGCTCTCTATGCTTCACTTAAATCTTTGTGAGCTATGGAATTGCTCTAGTGCTTCACTTATATCTTTTTGAGCACAGTGTGCTTTGTTATTTTTGAAGAAATGCTCTCATGCTTCACTTAGATTTATTTGAGAGTTAGTCAATTTTTTCAGAAATTCTCTCTTGCTTCACTTAAATTATTTTGAGAGAAAGAAATATTATGCTCATGATGTTCACTTATATTTGTTTGAGCTTATCAAAAGCAACACATGAAAAATAGTTCCAAAGTGATATATATCCAAGGAGGATATAATAAAAACTTTCATGAAGATCATTGGACAAAATAAACTTGATTCCTTGTAATAGTTTTGAGATATGATGATGTGATATGTGAGTCATGTTGATGAGTAATTATGATTTAGCAAGAATATTGGTGTTAAGGTTTGTGATTCCCTATGCAAGAAGGAAAGTCAATAATTATGCAATGAAATTACATCCTACTTGTGGTGCATTATTCGGTGTTAATTATGCTTAATGCTCACTTATGAGATTTTTCGTTTCTTGGTTGGTCGCTTCTCAATAATTTGCTAGCCTTCATTTTGCACTAAGTATGCTCACTACTTGTGCATTCAAAATCATTTAAACCAGTTTTGCCACATGATTCCACCATACCTACATATATGTAGCATTTCCGTGCCGTTCTAAGCAAGTTTGTCTGTGCCATCTCTAATTTTCAAAACAAATTTCTCTTTTGTGTGCTCGTACCGCTCATGAAACGGTAGGGGGTGGCTAATATATTTCTATGTTAGATATGGTATTCTCACGATGAGTGTTTATTCACTTGTCATAGCACGAGAGTACATCAAAGGTATTAGGGATGCCTAGTCCCGAAATGTAAAATGAATTTACTTTATGTTGTCAAATAATAAATTCCTTGGAAAGTGTCGGTATGGAAGGCACCCGTGGATACGGTTAGCCATGGAAAGTGAAAGTATGGTTGAAAAAGGAATAAACCTTAATTTCTGTTTGGGAACCGCCTATGATATATCTAGCATGGAAAGTATTGGGAACTACTCGATCATTCTCGTTGACAGGAAAGGCATGCCTCCCAAAATGTTTTTATCTCTGTCTTTTTCGCTTTGAGCTCTGGCACCTCTACAAATCCCTACTACCCTCTACGAAGGGCCCTTCTTTTACTTTATGCAATTTTTATTTTTAATTTGAGCCTCCATCTTATCTTATAAAGCACCAACTAAGGAGCACTATCGTACTTGAGCATTGGGTGTAGCTAATATGCGAGTGTGTTTGATGAATGGATCAATGATTGAGCATAATGGGCTTGGGATAACTTATTTTAGTGTTGATATTTTGAAAGACATGGTTGCTTGTTGATATGCTTGAGTATTTAAGTCTCATGTCAAAACTAGACTATTGCTTTGAAAAGAAAAGAATATGTGATGATCATGTTAGGCAGCATTCCACATCAAAAATTTTGTTTTTATCATTTACGTACTCGAGGACGAGCAAGAATTAAGCTTAGGGATGCTGATACGTATCCAACGTATCTATAATTTTTCAATGTTCCCTGCTGTTATATTATCATTCTTGGATGTTTTACATTTATTTTATAGTCATTTTATATCATTTTTTGGTACTAAACTATTGACATAGTGCCAAGTGCCAGTTGTTGTTTTCTGCATGTTTTTACATTGCAGGAAATCAATACCAAACGGAGTCCAAACGCAGCGAAACTTTTGTGGATTTTTTTGGACCAGAAGACATCCAGTGGCCGGAGAAGCACCTGGGGGTGCTCTGAGGGGAGCACAACCCACCAGGGCGCGCTTGGAGGCCCATGCGCGCCTTGGTGGGTTGCACACACCTCTGTGGCCTCCTGCACCGCCTCTTTGCTCTATAAATACCCCAATATTCCAGAAACCCTAGGGGAGTCGACGAAATTCTATTCTAGTCGTTGCAAGTTCCAGAACCACCAGATCCAATCTAGACACCATCACGGAGGGGTTCATCATCCTCATTGGTGCCTCTCCGATCATGCGGGAGTAGTCTTTGGAGACCTAAGGGTCCATAGTAAGTAGCTAGATGGCTTCCTTTCTCTCTCTCTCTCTCTCTCTCTCTCTCTCTCTCTCTCTTGATTCTCAATACAATGGTCTCTTGGAGATCCATACGATGTAACTCTTTTTGCGGTGTGTTTGTTGGGATCCGATGAACTTAGAGTTTATGATCAGATCTATATTTTTATCCATGAAAGTTATTGGAGTCTTCTTTGATCTCTTATATGCATGATTGCTTATAGCCTTGTATTTATTCTCCGATATTTGGGTTTTGGTTGGCCAACTTGATCTATTTATCTTGCAATGGGAGGAGGTGCTTTGTGATGGGTTCGATCTTACGGTGCTTGATCCCAGTGACAGAAGGGGAACCGACACATATGTATCATTTCCATTAAGGATAACAATATGGGCTCTATTTCTACATAAATAGATCTTGTCTACATCATGTCATTGTTCTTATTGCATTTATCCATTTCACCATGAACTTAATACACTAGATACATGTTGGATAGCGGTCGATGTGTGGAGTAATAGTAGTAGATGCAAGCAGGAGTCGGTCTACTAATCTTGGATGTGATGCCTATATAATGATCATTGCCTGGATATCGTCATGATTATTTGAAGTTCTATCAATTGCCCAACAGTAATTTGTTTACCCACCATTTGCTATTTTTCTCGAGAGAAGCCACTAGTGAAACCTACGGCCCCCCGGGTCTCTTCTTTATTATATTTGCCTTCGCGATCTATTTTTATTTGCTTTTATTTTCAGATCTATTAAACCAAAAATACAAAAAATACCTTGATGCACTTTATTTTATTTTGGCGTTCGATCTATCAATTTATTACAACTCTCTCACATCTGTTTGCCAATTTCTGGCGCTGTTGCCCGAAAGGGATTGAAAACCCCTTTAATACGTCGGATTGCGAGTATTTGTTAATTGTGTGCAGGTTCCGTTCATGTAGTGTTGTCTGGTTCTCCTACTGGTTCGATAACCTTGGTCTCCTCAATGAGGGAAATACCTACCGTTGTTGTGCTGCATCATCCCTTCCTCTTTGGGGAAATACCGACGTAGTTCAAGCAAGCATCAGATACCCTTTGTGAAACAAGGACAACCATTGTTTGATGTCGTCAAGATATGCATGGTTTTGGAACCAGACTATCAGACATTTTCTATATTGTTCAGGAGCCTAGGAGAAATTAAGGCGAAGGTTATGGTGCTCCATCGAACAGTACAACATGAAAACATAACACTCAGGTCAAATGAACTGAGCTTCTGAATTTCTGGTAGTGCATTTATCTGCCAGGATGTTAACTTTTATGCCAACCTTCCTTTTGTTTTATGGTTGTAATTCGTATTGTTGCAATACAAAATTTGTTCTTAATCTGCAGCCATCGACTGAAGAAATAGAAGCCATTTTTGTATACTGTAGGGTGTTCCCTATATTTGCACTGGTGGCGAACTTTGATGCCCAGTGCATGCAATCTATGCAATCCCCTTAATAGCCTAGCATTAGTTTCTCGCTTATTTATTTCCCTAGTCTTCTTTTTACTTGGTTTGCTAGTGGCCGCAACAACCATGGGCCATATACGGACCTTGGTAACTTTGAGCCTGCTACGGGCCATAGGATCCATGGGCCTCCTACGGGCCGTCGGATAAATGGGCCTCCAACAGGTTGTAGATTCAGTGGGCCTTAGGCCGTTGGATAAATGGGCCCACATGGGCCATAAACGGGCGTAATTGGTATCGGGCCAGCAGGGTAACATGCCATTAACAGGACGGAAGACAGCAAAGGCTTAGTTCTGATACAGGCATAACGGGTCGTTAATGGGCCAAATATAAGACGGGCTGGAAACGGCGCAACGGGTTAACAGGCCACAAACAGGACAATTCTAACCACAAGCCGAATTTGGCCCATCAGGGGAACAGGCCAGTAAACGTCCGGAACTAATCGAGGGTCGGAAAGGAGCCCAAGAATGTATGGGTCGTCAGTAGGCCGAGCTAACACGGGCTGGAAACGGCCTATGTGAATCATGGGCCATTACTGGGCATAAATAAATTTACTGTTTATTATGGGCCAGAGTCACCGGGGCCCATTAAAGGGCCCAAAAATACGAAAGGCCTCGTATGGGCTGAAAGACGTCATGGGCCATACATGGGTCGAAAATGAAATGAGCTGGTATTATACTGGATGGCCCAAATGACGCTGTTGGGATGGTTTCGGGAACGCCATAACGGGTCGTGAGTTACTGGGCCGTAAAGTAGGCTATATGCGAACACCCTGTTAATAGGCTTTTCATGGGCCAGCCTGCTAGCCTTTGACCAAGTCAAACGGGCTGACCTTTGTTAGCTAAATGGGCCAGTGTTGGGCCGTTGCACGTGTCAACATATCATAGGTGCCTATCAGACCCAATGACGAGTGGACATGTGTTTCCTCCAGCCAATGAGAATTTTACTCGTGGAAAATTGCTATTGGTCATTGTTGTTAACGGGTTATCGGATCCAAAACCAGACCCAATAGCTTAACATCGACCCGTTATGGTGCATGCCACGTGTTGGTTACCCTTGACGAAAGCACTTCCATGACGCGTCATTTATCATCATGGAAGTGAACACTTCCGTGATGATAATTTTGGTATTTTCATGGAACACTTCTACGACTGCACAGGTATGACTATCTTGATTCTGTCATAAAATCGTCATGAATGTACAAGCATGACAGAAAACGTGACCTAGTGTGACAAACACGTATCATCATGGAAGTGTATTTTTTTGTAGTGCTACTCTCCGCAATGAAGATATACTAGAGATGCTGCCCATTTTCAATTTTTAGTGGATGCTAACCATGTTGTACTTAATATGCGTTTCCATATACTTATGCAGGGCCATAACGGGCGGTGTTGTTGTTTGCCATCGAGGTTAGCTGCATCCCATGTCTTACAGTATTTTACATCATTTATGCAATTGCAGTTTGGCTTCTAACATTTCCTGGCTTCTTGTAGGTACACATGTCGGCGGCATTGATCAACTCTTCGACCCGGATGAATACCTCGCCGCCGCCCTAAGTAAATTTGCATGTGCCATCTCTAAAAACTTCAAACAAAATATCCTTTTTGTGTGCCTGGATCGTTCATGGAACGACAGGAGGTAGTCAGTACCTTCCATGCTAAGCGGGTTATTCTCAGGTTGAGTGTTTATTCACTTGCCATCGCACGAGAAAAGGGCGGTAATAGGGATGAGTCCCAAACTGCAAAAAGAAAAGAGCTTACAAATAATCAAACAAAAACTCCCAATGGAGTCATAACCTTTACATTTCCGCTTTGGAACCGCCACTAGCGTGTTTAGCATGGAAGATATTGATAACTGATAGTCGTGAAGTTAATGAGAAGGGTGCATGTCTCAAAATTTCATTTACCTCTGTTTTAAAAACATGAGCTCTGGCATCTCTACAAATCACTGCTTCCCTCTGCGAAGGGACTATCTATTTACTTCTATGTTGTGTCATCACCTTCTCAAATAAGCGCCAGAACCTGAGAGCACTGCTGTCATGCTGATGCATTTTGTGTAGCTAATGTTGGGTGCGTCATGACTCGATCTTTTCTACCATGAATTACAATGTTTAGTCGCTGCTTGAACTTTGGGGGTGCTTTGCATTTATGTTTTGCGGTCTCATAAAGGGTTAGCGAGATACCACTATTGTCATATTATATCATGGTTGTTTTGACAACGTGTTGCTATTTGAGATATCTTATTATTGATCTCGAGTTGTTTATGTCATTGATATGAGTTAATATATTTTTTAAGAGTTATTGTCGACATGGTTAGTTATAAGCCTTGCTGAAAACCTGGGTGTTGTTTAAGCTTATTTATGAAACAAGAGCAAAAGAGTTCATAAAAGTTTTTCTTTTTCACTTTCAGTTTATCAACTGAATTGCTTGAGGACAAGCAAAGGTTTAAGCTTGGGAGAGTTGATACGTCTCCAATGTATCTACTTTTCCTAATTCTTTTCCTCTTGTTTTGGACTCTAATTTGCATGATTTTAATGAAACTAACCCAAGACTAACGATGTTTTCAGCAGAACTACCATGGTGTTGTTTTTGTGCAGAAATAAAAGTTCTCAGAATGGAACGAAACTTTTAGGGGAATTTCTATTTCAATAAAGAGAATTTCTGGAGCCAAGAGATACCTGAGGGGGGCACCTGGGTGGGCAATACCCACCAGGGCGCGCCTGCCCCCCCAGGAACGCACAGGTGGGTGTTGCCCACCTGGTGGCCCCGCTGACCCTGAAACCGACGCTATAAAATCACATTATTCTAGAAAAAATTTAGGGAGAAAGAATTATCACGTTTCACGAGACAAAGCTGTCGCCGTCTCCTGTTCTTCATTGGGGGGCCAGATCTGGATTCTGTTTGGGGCTCCGGAGAAGGGGATCTTCGATCTTCGTCATCACCAACACCTCTCCATCGCCAATTCCATGATGCTCCCCACTGGGAGTGAGTAATTCCTTCGTAGGCTCGTTGGTCGGTGAGGAGTTGGATTAGATTCATCATGTAATCGAGTTAGTTTTGTTAGGGCCTAATCCCTAGTATCCACTATGTTCTGAGATTGATGTTGCTATGACTTTGCCAAGCTGGGTGCCATGATTTCATATCTGAACCATTTATGTTATCACCTTTATATCCATGTTCTAGATCCGATCTTGCAAGTTATAGTCACCTACTACGTGTTATGATCCGGCAACTCCGGAGTGACAACAATAGGGACCACTCCCGGTGATGACCGTAGTTTGAGGAGTTCATGTATTCACCGTGTGCTAATGCTTTGTTCTGGTTCTCTATTAAAAGCAGGCCTTAATACCTTAGTTTCCAATAGGACTCCGCTGCCACGGGAGGGTAGGACAAAAGATGTCATGCAAGTTCTTTCCATAAGCACGTATGACTATTTACGGAATACATGCCTACATTACATTTATGAACTGGTGCTACTACCGTATCGCCCGAGATTATAACTGTCTCATGATGAATATCATCCAACGAGTCACTGATCCTATGCCTACAAATTTATCTTATATTGTTTCTGCTAAGTTACTATTGCTACTGCTATTGTTACTGCTACAATATCACTATTATCATTGTTACGTTACCGTTGCTATTGCTGCTATCATCAAAACTATAACACTACTGTGCTACTGATCACTTTGCTGCAGATAATTAATTTCTAGGTGCGGTTGAATTGACAACTCAGCTGCTAATACCTTCAAATATTCTTTGGCTCCCCTTGTGTCGAATCTGTAAATTTGGGTTGAATACTCTACCCTCGAAAACTGTTGTGATCCCATATACTTGTGGGTTATCAAGACCTTTTTCTAGCGCCGTTGCCAGGGAGCATAGCTATATTTCTTGAGTCACTTGGGATTATTATCATATTATCACTATGAAGAATCTGAAGGATGCTAAGACTAAGATTTTTTTCCCTCAAAGATGAGGGGAGGTAAGGAATTGCCATCTAGCTTCGCTTTAGATTCACCTTATGTTATAAGTAAACTTGCAACACCACAACATGCTATTAATTCTGATATGTCGCAAGTTATTGATGATGCTACTTCTGATATGGGGGGTTGGGTGCGACATATGCCAATGGATGGCTTATCATGGTGGGAGCGAGTAGAACGTCGCCGGTGCCTGGAAGCGGGATGAGGCGTAGACACGTACGCCGGCGAACTTTACCCAGGTTGGGGGCTCTCCGTGGAGATAATACCCCTACTCCTGCTCTGCGGGGTCTCCGCATGATCACTAAGGCACTAGTGCTACAAGTCGCTCCTTGAGCTGTGTCTAGAGGTAGGAGAAGGCAAGGCTAGCTCTTCCCTGCCCTCGGTATCTGGCTACTTCTACCAGGGTTGAAACCGTTTGCATGGGTGGCCCGGGGGGTTTATATAGGCCTACACCCCAGGGGTACAATGGTAATCCGTCTGGGTGTTGGGCCCGGCTATCAGGGTCTCCAGCCTCTGGCTTCTCCGCCGACTGTTGGGGCCCGCCGCCAGGTGGGCCCTGCTGTCTGGTTGGTGGCTGCTTACTGTAGCCGTGTCGTTGGTGACGGGGGCTTGGTCATCTTAGTGTGGCTACAGTCCAGCCGCCAGGTGGGAGGCCACTATAGACACACCTGGACGGCCGCCTGCTGGAGGCCGACCCCTCCCGAATCCGTCTGGTTGAGCTTCTGCCGTCTTTCGTGGAGTCACTGCCCGATAGGGCCCGCCACCGGTAGGCCGTACCGACAGACCGTCGTGGGGAACAAGGCTCCGCTTGCCTAGAGCGACGTCAAGGGAGATATGGCACAGTGCCCCGTCATGCGGAGATCTCCGTCTATACGGAGCACTGTAGCCACGCCCATCTCGAGCGTTGGAGGCGACGTGCTTCACTGTAGCCATGCTCTGACTTGTACTCTCGATGGGGGCTCGGCCGCACCATAGTTGGGAGGTGGCCACCTGCCCATTGCCGCCCTCTCTGGAGGGCGGCCGGCAGGAGCCGGTCACTCGGAGCGCCGTATACTTGGGTCGGCCGCCCTCTAGCAGCCGTCCGCTGAGCTAGCTGGCACCAGAGGGCGGAGCTTCAGCTTGGGGTCCAGCTAGGCGGAGCTGGCCCAAAGTCTTGATAAATCCAGGGACTCGGGTGAGCCTACCTGTGGCCCATTACTCCGACAGTAGTCCCCAAAGCCGGTGAGGCAAAAGTCTCAGCGGCTTCCTCCTTCACCGGGCTCCGGGAAGACGCCGGTCCGCCGTGCGGCCAGCCGACTGCTGAGGCCGACCACTTCCAGGCGGAGCTTGCACGGTTGGTTTTTGAACTTCGAGGCGGGAAATAGGTGGCATGCCTGCTAAGCTTCCCAGGCCGTGGCCCGCCACAGACATGCCACGTGGCGCACGTCAGCCTGATCAGCCTACCACCCCACGTCTTAGACGGGACGTGACACTAGGCCGGGCCCGCCACTACCGTGCCTTGGCAACCGGACGGATCCGCTGCGCCGAAGGAGACAGTTTCCATTCCCACGACCATTTACGACGTGATGAATGCGCGTGGGAAACGGGGGCCGTGGGGACGTGGGCGCAGTTAATCCCACGACACACGCCCCACCCCCTCGGCTTCATAGCCCGAGAGCTATAAGTAGGGAGGGGGGAGTGGTGCGGCAAAGCTCTCGCGCCCCCTCCCACTCTTCTTCTTCTGCTTGCCCATCCTCCGCTGCTGCTGCTGCTCTGTGCTGCCATAGCGCTGCCGCCGTCGCCCGGCACTGACGCACTTCTCCTCTCCATGCCGCCAGCCGGAAGCAATGGCGCGCAAGAGGGGCATGACTAGGACGGATCGACCATGATCGAAGATCACATTTCCTTCCTCCGCGATACGCGCAGGATGCCCAGCACGGCCTTCGTCAAGCCGCGGGTACCGCCGGAGACAGAGATTTCGCCGATGCCGCAGGGAGACGAGCGGGTCGTCTTCCGCTCGCACTTCCTCCGCGGCTTCGGCCTTCCGGTGAGCGGCTTCTTCCGCTCTTTCCTCGACTTCTACCATCTTCAGCCTCACCACCTCACGCCTAACACCATGACTCTACTCTTCGCCTTCGTCATGGCGTGCGAGGGCTATATCGGCGTCCTCCCCACAATCGAGCTGTGGGGAGCGTTCTTTTATGGGAAGCTCGGCACCTCTGCCAGGGAGACGGCGGCCGAGTGTGGGGGCTTCGTTGCCGTGCGCCGACTGACGAAGCGGAACGCCATCCCCGTCATCAAGCTGGCGCAGTCGGTGAAGATGTGGCAGCAGTCCTACTTCTACATCGAGAACGTGGACCCGGCCGCCGACTTCCTCAACCTGCCGGCCTACGAGGCCGGCCCCCCACCGGGGATCGGCCCACCTGGGGGTACAAACCGAAACCGGTGTCGGCAGACGCGGCGGCCGCCATTGGCCGACTCCGGGTGCTCCAGGAGTCGGAGGGCCTCGTGGCCTCCGACCTCCTCATTGCCTTCGTCGAGCGCCGGGTCCTCCCGCTCCAGAGCCACCCTCATCCGATCTTCCGGATGGGCGGACACCGTGATCCGTGCCAGCTGTGCACGAAAGGGATGCCGCCCGCTGAAGTTGCGCGGATGGTAAACGATATCTCCGACCTCAAAGTGTCGGAGGCGGAGTGGCGGTATGGGAAGCGGCCGTACTCTCGCCACAATCCGCCGCCCGCTGTAAGTTTCTTCATTTTGTCCTTTGAACTATTTCCTTCAGCTTCGTTTCTCTTCATGATGCAGCTCTTTCTTGGTTGCAGATTTCGATGTGCGAGGCAATGGCCGCCCTCCTGGGGCTGGGTGGTGTCCTCCAGCCAGACAAGGCGGAGAGCGACTTGGACAACCCCGACTTGGGGGTGGTCGCCCTGGCCGACGACGCGACAGGCGGCGGTGGCAGAGCTGTCAGCGTTGGTGGAGCAGGCGGCTCCGAGTAAGGCGGCGGCATGGGGACTTGGCCCGACGACAATGAAGATGAAGACGAACCGCACCCTGCCCGGAGCTCCGCCACCACCGGCGCCGGCCCCTCTTCTAGACGGCCTGCCCGTGGCAGGAAGCACAAGTGGAAACAGGGTGTGACCCTATTCGGCAGCGCCCCGAAGAAGCCCAAGAACCCGGCCGCGGCAACCAGGCGGAAAGAAGCCGCGACCAAGGTGGCCCAATATCAGAGGCAGCTGAAGGTGCCTGTTATGGTGTCGGCGTAAGTATCCTTCCCTCACTTCTTGTCTTTTCGTCAATCTAGCGTGAGAGCCTTCCAACTTGTCTTCTTGTTTCAGGGCCCCGCTAACCCTCGAGAAGTTGTGCGCCGCCTCGGTCCTCAGGTCGGCACCGACCTCCTCGACCAGTTGGTGGATCGACCCGGCCGCCGACCTCCGGGAGGCGACAGAGCGGAATGCGCGGGAGGCGCGCGAGGAAGAGGCCGACCGCCTGGCCAAGGAGCAGGCGGCCTTGTCCGCCGCGTCTGCTAAGAGAGCGCTGGTGCAGGCGGAAGCCCAGGCTGCGGAGAAGGAGCGGCTCACGGAGGCCGTACGCCGCCAAGAGCCGCTGCTCGTGGCGCCCCGGAACACCGCGTCGCCTCCGCCTGAATTCGAGGCAACGGCCAGAGGAGCCAGCGACGACCACCCGATCTGGGAGTGGGAGGGCGGCGACGTAGCCATGCGGGACATCTTCGTGCCGCCGCCCCCGCCCCCGCCGTCTCCGCCAGCCAGCGAGCCACGGGACGAGTAGCCGGTTGCACCGCCGGTGCCGCCGGTCGAAAATACGGTGGTGACGGGCTTGATTCCTACGGTCTGCACACCCACGCGCCGCCGTCTGGAGAAGGCGGCCTTAGCACCGAGGCCACAGGAGATCAGCGCCGCAAGCTCGTCGGCCCTCGACACCGAGGCAACCAGCGCCGCACCTATGGGTTGGATACACGGGGGCCGGATGGGCGTCCTGAACCAGGCGTCTCTTGACATCCAGGCCAAGCTCCGGGCAGAAGCGGAGGCCCTCAAGCGCTACAACGAGGCCTTCTTGGAGTCGCGCACTGCCATCCGCATAAGTTGTCTTTTGCTTTCTTCTTCGGATGATCCTCTTGCTTCTCTCATGGGGGCGTGCAAGCGCACCCACTGGGTGTAGTCCCCAAGTTCCGGGCCGGCTCCTGAGCAGGCGGGTCGGAACTTTATCTTGCAATTGTTGACTGCTGACTTCGTCTGATGTCTCTTCTACAGGACTATCACAATCTCCGCGCGACCGCCTACAACTCCAGGGTTCGGGAGCTGGAGACGCAGACGGCCCATCTGGCCGAGAGCCGGCGTAAGTTTCTATCTTCTTTTCTTCGCGGGGGCGCGATGGCGCACCCGCGGGCTGTAGTCCCCGAGGTTCGGGCCGACTGTGGAACAGTCGGGCCGAATCTCCTCAGTTGTCTCTTTCCTTCGTCAACTACTTCTTTTCTGCGGGGGCGCGATGGCGCGCCCGCGGGCTGTAGTCCCCGAGGTTCGGGCCGACTGTTGAGCAGTCGGGCCGAATCTCCTCGGTTGTTTCTTTCCTTTGTCTTGTCCGCTTGACTGATGCCTTTTTCTTCTCTTTCTTTCTTCAGAGGCCAATGCCGCCCTGCAGCACCAGCTGGGCGAAGCCAATAGCACCCTGCGCAGCAAGGAGGCGGAGTGCAGCAAGCTGGCGGAGGAGCGGGACCGCCTGGTTGCCCAACTTGCCGAGTAGGTGGAAACCCTCAAGGCGGCTCAGCTGAAGGTGAAGACGATGAAGACCAACCTCCTCGCTGAGTTTGAGATCGAGCGCTCTGCCTGGGCCAACAAGGAGGCCCAGATGACGGCCTGCTTCAGCAGCATCGAAGACTTGGTCGATGGTAAGCCTCATTCTCTTGGTTTCTTGTTTTGAACTGTCGGCCCTTGCTTATAGCCTTGGCCTTTTTCTTCTTCCGCCCGGACAGACTTCTTCCCGGGCCGTTCTGTAGCCGCAATCCAAATGACCGAGGCCCAGCGCGAGGAGCGAAGGGCAGAGGGTGCGCAAATTGCCGCTGATGCTCCCCGGACTCTTGGCGAGCAAGTCCTCAGCATTCAGGCCCGGCTTCGGCCTGCTCGCCGCACGCTACGCCGCCTCCAGTGCATCGGAGCCCAGGCGGTCTCCGCCCTCTGGCCAGGCTTGCCGGCTCCGCGCACCCCGAGTCGGACTGCCGACTGGCTGGAGGTGGCGGCTGGCTGCCTGGAAGCCTGGAAAGGCTCAGCAGCCCGGGCAGGGGCGCGTCAGGGCTTGGAATTCGTCAAGGCGTGGTACCCTGGGCTAGATCTAGCCCAGTTGGCCACGTTCCGGCTGGAGGCGGTGGAGGAGCTGGCGGTGGTGGAAGCTGAGCTCGTCAATAGGGCGGCGGCGATCACCGACTTCACTAACACCAGTGTCTTTGTCCCGGAGGTGGTCGAGGAAGGCGGTGAAGCTCCGCAAGAGTGGCTCGGGTTAAACCCGGAGGACAGCGAAGATTCAGCTGAAGTCATCGACTCCAGCAACGAAGGGGAAGACGGGGAGGAGGAAGAGGAGGAGGAGGAGGAAGAAGATGAGGAGAGCGACGTCGACCTGCCGAAGGTCGGGGCGGACGGTCAGCCCCAACCTGACTGGGCCTCGAGCAACGAGCCACGTACCAAGGTGCCGCCCGCTACTGGAGGCGCCCAGGTGGGGGCCGACCAGCCGCCCGTTCCTCCGACGGACGCCATCGACTCCGTCCTCCAGCACTCCAACGCCCCACCTGCTGCTGGTGATTCCTCCGTTCAGATGGAGCCGCCTGCCGCGCTAGGTGGTGCAGCTGACTCCAGCGTCCAGCCAGAGTCCTCGGCCACACCATCCGGCACTGTCCAGCTGGATCCTTCTGCTGCGCCAACCGACACCGCCCAGCCGGAGTCTTCTGCTGCTCCTTAGGGTTTTATCTGCTTTCTGCTTGCTGCTCTGAACATTTTGTTAAATTCGCGCAACTCCACCCGTGGGGTGTATAGCAAAACTCTGTTTGAATGCCGGCCAGAGGCCTTTATCTATGTAAATATTTATCATTGCTTACGCTTGCTGTGCCGACCTCTAGCCTTTTTTCCCTTTTTCTCCTTGGTTTTTTCCTTTGCCGCCAACCCTTGGCTATGCTCTTACCAGCTGGGCAGCCGCTTTGCGGACCGTGGCTGATTTGAGCACTCTAGCCGTTTGTGAGGGGGGCTAGGACTTAGCCATTCGGAGTTTTTGGTAATAAAAGTGGAGGCCGGCCGTCCGGCTGCCAAGCAGCCAGATGGCTAGGTGCGATGCCGCCCTCTACTATATGCGTTTTCTTCCTTGGTCATTTTTTCATGTGGGGCACTACTTGGCAACCTTTGCCCGCCATATAGTCGCTCTACGAGTTGTGGCTTCTGACAAAGGAAGTTTTTGCTGCCGGCACACTACTTGTCCAGCTGCAGGAGGCGGCATATTGTAGAAGGCAGCAAGCTGGGCCGACTGGTCGAACCCGGTGCCAGGCGGAAGAACTAAAACTACACATTCTCATAGGCATGACACTTATCATATAGATAAAAGAGGGCAGTCCCTGAGCTCTTCTCGGGGGACCCGGAGTCTTTATACATAGTACAAAAGGTAGCGTGATACATACTTCTTTCAACTGTAAAACCTTCGGAGGAGGTTTGTGTTCCATGGCCTCTCCGTCTCTTTGCCTGAATCATCTCTCTTGCGTGCTCTGGGCTTCTGGGCATCGATCAGATAGTAGGCATCGTTGCCCAATACCTTACTGATGATGAAAGGGCCTTCCCAAGGTGCCGAGAGCTTGTGCTGTCCGGCTGTTCGCTGGATCAGCGGAAGCACAAGGTCTCCCTCCAGGAAGGATCTTGGCTTCACCTTGCGGTTGTAGTATCGGCGCAGACTCTACTGGTAGATGGCCGACCGGCTGAGTGCCAACAGCCGGCCTTCCTCCAGCAGGTTGACGCCATCTTCTCGAGTCTCCTTGGCGTCCACCTCGGTGTACATGGTGACTCTTGGGGAGTCGAACTCAATATCTGTCGGGATGACAGCTTCGGCACCGTAGACGAGGATGAAGGGCGTGAAGCCCGTTGACTTGTTCGGAGTTGTGCGGAAGCTCCAGAGGACGGCCGGCAGCTCGTCGAGCCAGCAGCCGGCCGAACGCTCCAAAGGCTCGACCAGTCGAGGCTTGAGGCCGGACAAAATGAGGATGTTTGCACGCTCCACTTGGCCATTTGACTGTGGGTGGGCAACGGACGCTAAGTCCAGGCGGATGCCCTGTGTTGCACAGAAACGAGCCAAGGCCCCTTTGGCGAAGTTGGTGCCGTTGTCGGTGATGATGCTATGTGGGATGCTGTATCGCGTGGTGATGTCGGCGATGAAGGTCACTGCAGTCGGCCCATTCAGCTTCTTGATTGGTTTTGCCTCTATCCACTTGGTGAACTTGTCCATAGCAACAAGCAAGTGAGTCATGCCACCACGGGCCGTCTTGAATGGTCCTACCAGATCCAGTCCCCAAACAGCAAAGGGCCAGGCTATGGGAATGGTCTTGAGTGTAAAAGCCGGCAGGTGTGGCTTGGAGCGGAACATCTGACACCATTGACACTTCTGAACTAGCTCTTTGGCCTCTTCCAGGGCACTCGGCCAGAAGAACCCATGGCGGAAAGCCTTGGCCACAAGTGATCTTGAAGCCGCGTGGTTGCCGCTCTCGCCCTGGTGGATATCCCTGAGTATTGCTTGGCCTTGGTCCAGCTCCACGCAATGCTGATAAACCCCTGTGATGCTTCGTCGCACCAGCTCTCTGTTGACTATGGTGTAGGCTACTGCTCGCCTCTGCACTTGTCGGGCTGAGATCTCATCAGTCGGCAGCTCTTTATTCACCAAGAACCTGAGGATTGACTGAGCCCATGAGGGCGCCGCAATTTTTTTGACTGCCACTACTGCAACCTGTATGAGGGCGGTTGGGCCGGGAGGCGGCGGGTTGGCAGCTGCTTCCGCCTGCTATGTTGAAGAAGTCCCCGGGCAGACTGGTGAAGTCCCCGGGCCGTCTGCTGAAGTCCCCGGGCCGGGCTCCGAAGTCCCCGGATCGGGTGTGGCTGTAGCAGTCCCCGGGCCGCCTTCGAAATCTCCGTGCCGGCCTCTGGGATCGTCAAGTCGGATCCGACTGCTTCGGGGGGGGGGGGGGCACAAAGATGGAGTCTGAATCAGGAGACGGCTTCAGAAGGCGGCGTAGGGCGACGCCGGCTGGTATTGCTTGTCGGGTGGAGCCAATTCGTGCCAAGGCATCTGCTTGCTTGTTGTCATTTCTTGGCACGTGAAGGAACTCACACCCAGCAAAGTATCCGCTGAGTTGCTGTACGAGGAAGTGGTAGCTTGCCATGTTTGCATCCTTGGCGTCCCAGTCGCCTGACGACTGCTAGACCACCAAGTCGGAGTCACCATAACATAGGATCCGGCGAATGCCGTGTTCCTTGGCAAGCTGGAGCCCGTGTATGAGTGCCTCATATTCTGCTACATTGTTGGAGGCGGCGAAGTGGACTTGAAACACGTATTTGAGCTTGTCGCCCTTGGGAGAGGTGAGGACGACGCCGGCTCCCAGACTAGTGCGCATTTTTGAACCATCAAAATGCATCCGCCAATGAGTGGAGTCTGGTGCAGGCGGCAAATATTGGGTCTCGGCCCAATCGACGAGGAAGTCGGCCAGCACTTGTGATTTGATGGCGGTGCGAGGCTGGTAGTAGATGGTGTAAGGGGCCAGATCAATAGCCCACTTGGCCACTCGGCCAGAGGCGTCTCGGCTCCCAATGATCTCAGCAATTGGAGCTGTGCAGACGAAGGTTATTGGGTGCTCTTGAAAGTAAGGCTTCAGCTTCTTGGCGGCAAAATGCACGCCGTAACACATCTTCTGGTAATGGGGGTAGTTTTGCTTGGAGGCGGACAATACTTCGCTCAAGTAATACACCGGTCTCTGGACCGGCAATGCTCTGTCCTCCTCCTTGCGCTCTACTGCCATGACTACGCTGACAACCCGACTGGTGGCTGCAATGTAGAGGAGCATGGGCTCCTTCTCAGTCGGAGCCGCCAGGATAGGTGGGGTTGCCAACATCTTCTTGAGTTGGAGAAACGCTTTGTCCGCCTTGTCATTCCACTCGAAAAAGGTGGTCTTCTTCGTGAGTTGGTACAGGGGAAGAGCCTTCTCGCCCAGCCGACTGATGAAATGGCTGACTGACGATAGGCGGCCAGTGAATTTCTGCACGTCCAGCAGTCGGGTAGGTACTTTCATCATCTCAATTGCCTTGATCTTCACGGGGTTGCACTCTATGCCGCGTTCTGAGACCAGGAAGCCAAGAAGCTGGTCGGCTGGCACTCCAAAGACACATTTCTCCGGGTTGAGCTTGATCTGGAATCGGCGTAGGTTCTCAAAGGTTTCCTTGAGATCTTCCAGCAGAGTGCCATGCTTCTCCGTCTTCACCACCATATCATCCACATAGACATGGGCATTTCTGCCGAGCTGCTTGAGGAGACACTTCTGCATGCAATGCTGAAAGGTAGCGCTGGCATTGCGCAAGCCGAACATCATCGTCAGGTAGCAGAATGCTCCAAATGGCGTGATGAAGGCGGTCTTCAACCGATCGGCTGGGTTCAGCTTTATCTGGTGGTAACCTGAGTATGCATCCAAGAAACTCAACAGCTCGCATCCGTCTGTGGAATCTATCACCTGGTCAATCCTTGGTAGATAAAATGGATCTTTGGGGTAGGCCTTGTTAAGGCTTGTATAATCAATGCACAGACGCCACTGCTTGTTCTTCTTCAGCACTAGGACTGGGTTGGCTAGCCATTCTGGGAAAAACACCTCCATGATAAATCCGGCTACCAGGAGCCGGGCTATCTCTTCTCCAACAACTCTTCTCTTCTCCTCCGACAGATGGCACAAAGGCTGCCTGACCGGCTTGACGTTAGGTCGGACATGTAGCTTGTGCTTGGCGAAATCCGTCAGAACACTCGGCATGTCTTTGGGAGACCACGCGAAGATGTCCCGATTCTCACGGAGGAAATCGATGAGCTCGCTTTCCTATTTGCTGTCAAGGCCCGTGCCTACGACAGCGTGCCTCTCCGGGTGCTCCGGGTCCAAGGGTATTTTCTTTGTTTCCTTGGCCAGCTTGAACGAGCCCTCAACCCCCGACTCCTGGGGGTGGGTGACATTTCCGGCTTCTTGCCTGCCAACGCCACTACCCGGTCAAGGAGCCGCTTCTCAGCTACAATCACGAGGGACTCGGCCAGCCGGCTGCTATCTGCGGCGCGAGCGACCGACTTCTTGTAGTCTCCAACTACAGTCAGGATACCCTTGGTACTCGGCATCTTCATCTTGAGGTAGGCGTAGTGGGGGACTGCCATGAACTTGGCCAGAGCAGGCCGGCCAAGCAGTGCATGGTAGGGGCTCTCAAGGTCCACCACTTCAAACCAAACTGGCTCTTGGCGGAAATGTTTCTTATCTCTGAAGAGGACATCAATTTGGGTCTTGCCGATTGGCAAGCCAGAAAGGCCAGGAACTATGCCTTGGAACACAGTCCGACTGGGGGTGAGCTGCTTTTGCTTGATTCCCAACTTCTCCATTGTGTCACGGTACAGGATATTGATGTCGCTACCGCCATCTATCAAGACTCTGGAGAAACGGGCTGCTCGCCTCTCTGTTGCAAGGGTTGCTTCTAGGACCAGGGCATATGAACCAGGGGAGGGCATCACTTCTGGGTGGTCAGCCCTGCTCCAGCTGATAGGTTTCTCGGACCAATGCATGAACTCTGGAGTGCTAGAGGCCACTGCTTGCACTTCTTGTTGTTGCTGCCGACGGCTGCGTCTATCATCGGCCACGCTGGTGAACACAACATAAGCTCCGTGTTCCTCTGGGTACTCGTCTTGTATGGCGCCGACTGGCGGGGCCGCCGGCTGTTGGGGCTGAGGAGGCGGCGGTCCGGCAGGCGGAGGAGGCAAGAGTGCATCTCCCTTGGCAGTTCTGGTGAGCCAGTGACACTTCCGAGTGGTGTGGTTGGAGGGCTTCACGCCACTATGAAACTTGCAGGGTGCGTCTAAGGTTTGCTCGTAAGAGAAAGCAGGCAACCAATTGGACTTGCCGCCCTTCGGCCGCTTGGGGGCCGGCTGCCATTCTGGCTGCTGATCCTCGACCGTTGCCACCTGCCGGCTGGTGGAAGGCGGCTGGGCGGCCTTCCGCTTGTTGTCGCCTGGCTGCTATCGCTAACTGGTGTCACCAGCCGGAGTCCGAGGGGCCTGGGGTGCCACCTTGCCGGACGCATCAACCAGAATTTCCGCCTTCATGGAGGAGTCGGCCGTGGCGTGCTTGTCAACAATGACCAGCAGCTCATCGAGGGTCTCGGGCTCGTCGCAGAGGAGTCGATGCTTGAGGAGGGTGCCCACTCGGCACCCGGCGGTGAAGTACTCGATTGCCTGCACCTCGTGTACGCCCTCGCAGGAATTGCACAGCTCGGTCTAGTGTGTGAGGTAGTCGCGAGTTGACTCCGTGGGCCCTTGGACGCACAAGGAGAGCTGTCGGGGCTTGGGAGCCCGCTTGTAGGTGCTGGTGAAATTGCGGATGAAGACCTCAGTGAAATCAACCCAGCTATTGATGCTGCGGGGCTTTAGGCTGTTGAGCCACGTCCGGGCAGTGCCTTGAAGCATGAGCGGGATGTATTTCACGGCGACGCGCTTGTTGCCCTTTGCTATACTGACGGCCGTGGAGTAATCGACCAGCCAGTCCTCCGGCTTCACGGAGCCGGTGTACTTGGGCGTGTCTCGCAGGAGGGTGAACCCCTTGGGGAAGGGCTCATCTCGGATTCGGGGGCCAAAACAGGGCGGGCCCAGCGCATCTTCTTCTTCAAGTGCCAGGGATCGATTGAGGCGATCGATCCGATGGCGAGCATCATTCTCTCCGACTCCCTCTCGGCGGCCAAGGCGGTCAACGAGTGTCGGATGCGCGACAAGAGGCGGAGTGGGGTACCTCGCTCCACGAGGCGGGGGAGGCGGCGGGTCGCCTCGCTGCTCTACTGCACGAGGGCGGCCGTCCTTGTCCCGCTCGATGGAGAGGCGCGTCTGGCTGCGGCTGGCAGCCGGCTCATTGCCCTTTCCTCCGCGGGCACCACCAGTCGGCGTCCGGGAAGTCGCCCCATGATCTTGGCGTGGGGGCAGCTCGTTGTTTTGTTGGCTGGGACTTCAGCGCGGCAGGCGGCCTCGTGCTGCGCGGCAGCCGCGTCTAGGAGCTGCTGGACTCGCTCCGTCATGTGGCGGCGCTCGTCGCCGTCGTATTTGTCCAGCTCATCTGTTACCGCCTGGGCGGCCCGGATGTTCTCTGCAGGCGTGGCGTAGACGGGGCGCTCTGCCCCTAACATGCTGGCGCTGGTCGCGCCACGCTGCCGAACTGTGCCGAGGCGGCTAGGCCCCTCAGGAGCCGGCGTGCCGCCTACGGCCCGGTCCATCTCGCACCGGTAGGCGTCCGAAAGCCGGCGCATGCTGGCCAGGTGGCCAGCATTTTCGAGAAGCTGGAGGCGGCGTGCCTCCAGCGCGTCAGCATCCGCGCCCTCGGGAATGGGCGCCGTGAGGTCGCACAGAGTGGCGTCGAGGGGATATTGAGCACGCTCGTCCGAGTGCTCTCCACTGTTGATGACGAGTACCTCCGTGACGGTGCTCCCGCCACTGTACTCGCGAGGAGGCGGCTCGTCATAGACCACCACGTTGGTGGGGAACGCGTCGAGCGACGCCGTGTCGAAGTCGACGATCATTGGATCGGTCGAGCCGACGGACTCCAGGTCCACAGCAGGCTCGCCGGTGACATGGAGCTGGTCGAGGAGGCTGACGAGGCGGCTCTCAGGGCAGCTAGTGCCCGCGTTGAAGGCCGGCTCGTCGGAGAGGTCGATCTCGCCGACAAGGTCGGCGAGGCAACTCGCCGCGCAGGCGATCTCCGCGCCGTCTAGCGCGTCAGGGCTGACGCCGTCGGGCATGCTGGGCTGGCTTCGCTCGCCAGGAAGGAACAGGGTTCCCGTCTAGAGCAGATCTCTGGGAGACGGTGCACCTCGCCCCACGGTGGGCGCCAAATGTCGGGGGTTGGGTGCGACATATGCCAATGGATGGCTTATCATGGTGGGAGCGAGTAGAACGTCGCCGGTGCCTGGAAGCGGGATGAGGCATAGACACGTACGCCGGCGAACTTTACCCAGGTTGGGGGCTCTCCGTGGAGATAATACCCCTACTCCTGCTCTGCGGGGTCTCCGCATGATCACTAAGGCACTAGTGCTACAAGTCGCTCCTTGAGCTGTGTCTAGTGGTAGGAGAAGGCAAGGCTAGCTCTTCCCTGCCCTCAGTATCTGGCTACTTCTATCAGGGTTGTAACCGTTTGCATGGGTGGCCCGGGGGGTTTATATAGGCCTACCCCCCGGGGGTACAATGGTAATCCGTCCGGGTGCTAGGCCCGGCTGTCAGGGTCTCCAGCCTCCGGCTTCTCCGCCGACTATTGGGGTCCGCCGCCTAGTGGGCCCTGCCATCTGGTTGGTGGCTGCTTACTGTAGCCATGTCGTTGGTGACGGGGCTTGGTCATCTTAGTGTGGCTACAGTCCCGCCGCCTGGTGGGAGGCCACTGTAGCCACACCTGGTCTTATCAGCTTAATGGCGTGCTTGCCTCGGGGCAAGGGACGGCCGCCTGCTGGAGGTCGGCCCCTCCCCAATCTGTCCGGTTGAGCTTCCGCCGTCATTCGTGGAGTCACTGCCCGATAGGGCCCGCCACCGGTTGGCCGTACCGATAGACCGTCGTGGGGAACAGGACTCCGCCTGCCCGGAGCGACATCAGGGGAGATATGGCACAGTGCCCCATCGTGCGGAGATCTCTGTCTGTACGGAGCACTGTAGCCACGCCCGTCTCAAGCATTGGAGGTGACGTGCTTCACTGTAGCCATGCTCTAACTTGTACTCTCGATGGGGGCTCGGCCGCACCGTAGTCGGGAGGTGGCCGCCTGCCCGTTGCCGCCCTCTCTGGAGGACGACCGGCAGGAGCCGGTCACTCAGAGCGCCGTAGACTTGGGTCGGCCGCCCTCTGGCAGCCGGGCGTCAACCTATGTATATAAGGGGACGACCCGGCGGCGGTTTAGGGACAACAGACAACAACTCGAGACTCAGGCAAGCATATTTTGCTCCCTGGTCATCAAAACCCAATCAATTCCATCACAACTAGACGTAGGCCTTTACCTTCATCGAAGGGGCCGAACTAGTATAAACTCTCGTGTCCCTTGTCCGGTTTAACCCCTTCAAGCTAACCCGTTGCGATGGCTCCACGACTAAGTCCTTTCATGAGGACATCTGACGTGTTAATTCCACGACAGTTCCCCTTTGAGAGGTTCATGGGAGTCTAGAAGAAATATGTTCATAACCGTGCTAGGCCAGAAGGAAGCATCTTGAAGGGCCATGAAAATGAGGAGGTCATTGAGTTTTGTATTGACTTTATTCCTAACCTTAAGCCGATTGGTGTTCCTGAATCGCGGCATAAGGGCAGACTGGATGGAAAAGGCACGCTTGGAGGGGATCAAATAATAGGTTTGGACGGGCATTCTCTCGCTGAAGCACACTACAAAGTTCTACGGAATTCCTCCTTGGTGGCTCCGTATATGGAAGAACACAAGAATTTTCTACACTCCAAACACCCGGAGCAGTCTGACGACTGGATTACACATGAACAAACGCAGACACGTGCCATGCATGATAGCGATATTGAAGATGACTTGTACTTGCTGTCCCAGTTACCATCTTCGAATATAATGACTTTCAAAGGGTACAAGATAAATGGGAATACATTTTACACGATCGCCCAAGATAAGAAGAGCACCAACCAAAACAGTGGTGTCCGCTTTGATGCAACAAGCAACACGGGAAAGGAAACATATTATGATTACATAGAGGACATATGGGAACTTAACTATGGAGGTGGTTTGAAGGTCCCTTTGTTTCGGTGCAAATGGGTCAATATGACACGAGGCGGGGTAACGAAAGACCCGTAGTACGGAATGACAACAGTGGATCTCAACAATCTTGCGTATGCAGACGAACCATTCGTCCTAGCCAATGATGTGGCGTAGGTTTTCTATGTGAAAGACATGTCTACCAGGCCGAGAAAAAGAAAAGATAAGGAAGCGAATGGATCATACCATGAGCCAAAGTGCCACATAGTTCTTTCAAGGAAAAGAACATCGTTGGAGTGGATGACAAGACAGACATGTTAGAAGATTATGAAAAGTTTGATGGAATTGCTCCATTCACAGTGAATATTGACCTGAGCATCCAGTTAAATGATGAAGATTGTCCATGGTTACGGCGCAAAGGGACACACGTGAAGACAAAGTTCCACAGCCAAAGATCCCACACTGGCATGTGATAGGCTTCACCGCACGTCATCACTTTCTTCTGTTGTGACTTTCCAGACTTATATATCTGGACAGTGCCTGATACGTCTCCAACATATCTATAATTTATGAAGCATTCATGCTATTTTATTATCTGTTTTGAATGATTATGGGCTTTATTATACACTTTTATATTACTTTTGGGACTAACCTATTAACCGGAGGCCCAGCCCATATTGTTGTTTTATTGCCTGTTTCAATATTTCGAAGAGAAGGAATATCAAACGGAGTCCAAACGGAATGAAACCTTCGGCAGCGTGATTTTTTGGAAGAATATGATCCTGGAGACTTGGAGTTCACGTCAGAATATCCTCGAGGAGGCCAGGAGATAGGGGGGCGCCCCCCTACTGGGCGTGCCCCTCTGTCTCGTGGGCCCCTCGACCACCTCCCGACCGACTTCTTTCGCCTATATAGTCCCACGTACCCTAAAAACATCCACGAAGAAGATAGATCAGGAGTTCCGCCGCCGTAAGCCTCTGTAGCCACCAAAAATCTCTCGGGAGCCCGTTCCGGCACCCTGCCGGAGGGGGAACCCATCACCGGTGGCCATCTTCATCATCCCGGTGCTATCCATGACGAGGAGGGAGTAGTTCACCCTCGGGGCTGAGGGTATGTACTAGTAGCTATGTGTTTGATCTCTCTCTCTCTCTCTCGTGTTCTCTCTATGGCACGATCTTGATGTATCGCGAGCTTTGCTATTATAGTTGGATCTTATGATGTTTCTCCCCCTCTACTCTCTTGTGATGAATTGAGTATCCCTCTTGAAGTTATCTTATCAGATTGAGTCTTTGAATTGAGAACACTTGATGTATGTCTTGTCGTGTTTATCTGTGGTGACAATGGGATATCACGTGCCACTTGATGTATGTTTTGGTGACCAACTTGCGGGTTCCGCCCATAAACCTATGCATAGGGGTTGGCACACGTTTTCTTGACTCTCCGGTAGAAACTTTGGGGCACTCTTTGAAGTACTTTGTGTTGGTTTGATCAATTTGAGATTGTGTGACGCATACCCTATAATCATGCCCACAGATACTTGAGGTGAAAATGGATTATCTAGGTGACATTAGGGTTTTGGTTGATTTGTGTCTTAAGGTGTTATTCTAGTATGAACTCTATGATGGATCGAGCGGAAAGAATAGCTCCAAAAATATGTTTCTTGCTTCTTTTTGATTTTTCTTCCTAGTTTAAGTTGTTGTAGTACTATAAAAACCCAAATAGATTTCTTTGTTCTTCTTTTACTTGTTGGGAGCTTTCCTGTGTAAATAGTTTGTCTTGTTTTTGTTTTTCTCTTTTCATTTGCTTGCTTTTGAAAAACCAAAAACTTTAAAAATATTTCAGTGTGTTTCTCTGAATTTCTTTTTCGTTTATTGAGTCATACCGAGGAGAAGACCACAATGAAAATGTTGAGTGGCTCTCATTTGCATTGTTGATCTAACAAAGAGCCCATATTACCTTGTCTTCTGTTGAATAAAATGTTTGCAGATTCCAGCTTAGTCCACGGCACTCTTGCACTATTATTATTTCAAATCATTCGGTTTTGCAAGTGAAAGGCAATAATGATGATAGATGAACTAGCCGTGGTAGAGAGAAACGGGTATGAACTCGACTTGTTCTGTTTTTGTAAATATGTTTAACCAAAGTATCAATGATTCAGCCTATTATGATCAAACATGTTTGCAATGACAATTAGAGATTATTGTTTCTTATGCCATGTATAAGTAGCTAGGAGTGAATAATGATTTATCTTAGATATCAACATTGCGTTAAAATGATTGTGATGTAGTATGATGATATGGTATCCTCCTCTGAATGTTCGAGTGGCTTGACTTGGCACATGTTTATGCATGTAGTTGAATCAAAACCAACATAGCCTCTATGATATTTATTTCATGGTGTTCATATCCTACTCATGGTAGTATCCAATGTTACTTATGCATAATGCATGTTCATGTCCATTGTTGCTCTCTAGCTGGCCGCTTCTCAACCTATTTGCTAGCCTTCACCTGTACTAAGTGGGAACTATGCTTGTACATCAAAAGCCTGAAACCCAAGTTACTCCAGATGAGTCCACCATACCTACCTATAAGCGGTATTACCCTGCTGCCCTAAGTAAATTTGCATGTGCCATCTCTAAAAACTTCAAAAAATTTCCTTTTTGTGTGCCTGGATTGTTCATGCAACGACAGGAGGTAGTCGGTACCTTCCATGCTAAGCGGGTTATTCTGAGGTTGAGTGTTTATTCACTTGCCATCGCACGAGAAAAGGGTGGTGATATGGATGCCGAGTCCCAAAATCCAAAAAGAAAAGAGCTTACAAATAATCAAACAAAAACTCACAATGGAGTTATAACCTTTACATTTCTGCTTGGGAACCGCCACTAGCGTGTTTAGCATGGAAGATATTGATAACTGATAGTCGTGAAGTAAATAAGAAGGGTGCATGTCTCAAAATTTCATTTACCTCTATTTTAAAAACTTGAGCTCTGGCACCTCTACAAATCACTGCTTCCCTCTGCGAAGGGACTATCTATTTACTGTTATGTTGTGTCATCACCTTCTCAAATAAGCGCCAGAACCTGAGAGGACTGTTGTCATGTTGATACATTGTGTATAGCTAATGCTAGGTGCATCATGACTGAATCTTTTCTACCATGAATTACAATGTTTAGTCGCTGCTTGAACTTTGGAGGTGCTCTGCATTTATGTTTTGCGGTCTCAGAAAGGGCTAGCGAGATACCACTATTGTCATATTATATCATGGTTGTTTTGACAACGTGTTGCTATTTGAGATATCTTATATTGCTCTCTTGTTTATGTCATTGATATGAGTTAATATAATTTTTAGGAGTTATTGTCGACATGGTTAGTTATAAGCCTTGCTGAAAACCTGCGTGTTGTTTAAGCTTATTTATGAAACAAGAGCAAATGAGTTCGTAAAAGTTTTACTATTTCACTTTCAGTTTATCAACTTAATTGCTTGAGGAAACGCAAAGGTTTAAGCTTGGGGGAGTTGATACGTCCCCAACATATCTACTTTTCCCAACGCTTTTCCTCTTGTTCTGGACTCTAATTTGCATGATTTGAATGAAACTAACCCCGGACTGACGTTGTTTTCAGCAGAACTACCATGGTGTTGTTTTTGTGAAGAAATAAACATTCTCAAAATGGAATGAAACTTTGCGAGGAATTTTTGTATCAATAAAGAGAATTTATGGAGCCAAGAGATACCTAAGGGGGGCACCTGGGTGGGCACTACCCACCAGGGCGCGCCTGCCCCACCAGGCACGCCCAGGTGGGTGCTTCCCACCTGGTGGCCCCGCTGACCCTGAAACCGATGCTATAAAATCTCATTATTCCAGAAAAAATTCAGGGAGAAAGAATTATCGCATTTCACGAGACAGAGCCACCGCCATCTCCTGTTCTTCATCGGGAGGCTAGATCTAGAGTCTGTTTGGGGCTTCGGAGAGGGGGATCTTCGATCTTCGTCATCACCAACACCTCTCTATCGCCAATTCCATGATGCTCCCATTGGGAGTGAGTAATTCCTTCATAGGCTCGTTGGTCAGTGAGGAGTTGGATGAGATTCATCATGTAATCGAGTTAGTTTTGTTAGGGCCTAATCCCTAGTATCCACTATGTTCTGGGATTGATGTTGCTATGACTTTTCCATGCTTAATGCTTGTCACTTTGGGCCCGGGTGCCATGATTTCAGATCTGCACTGTTTCTGTTATCACCATTATATCCATGTTCTAGATCTGAACTTGCAAGTTATAGTCACCTACTACGTGTTATGGTCCGGCAACCCCGGAGTGACAACAATCGGGACCACTCCCGATGATGACTGTAGTTTGAGGAGTTCATGTATTCACCATGTGCTAATGCTTTGTTCCGGATCTCTATTAAAAGGAGGCCTTAGTGTCCCTTAGTTTCCAATAGGACCCCGCTGCCACAGGAGGGTAGGACAAAAGATGCCATGCAAGTTCTTTTTATAAGCATGTACGTCTATTTACACAATACATGCCTACATATATTTATGAGCTGGAGCTAGTGCCGTATCGCCCTAGGTTATAACTGTCTCATGATGAATATCATCCAATGAGTCACCGATCCAATGCCTATTAATTTATCTTATATTGTTTCTGCTAAGTTACTATTGCTACTATCGTTACTGCTACAATATCACTGTTATCATTGTTACCGTTACTATTGCTATTGCTGCTATCATCAAAACTATCAGGCTACTATGCTACTGATCACTTTGTTGCAGATCATTAATCTCTAGGTGCGGTTGAATTGACAACTCAGTTGCTAATACCTTCAAATATTCCTTGGTTCCCCTTGTGTCGAATCTACAAATTTGGGTTGAATACTCTACCCTCGAAAACAGTTGCGATCCCATATACTTGTGGGTTATCAGAACTCATCAGTTGAATCTTACCAATACCAGTTGCAATGGCCATGTTTTGTATGGTCCATGTATTAAGCATGTTGTAGTAAACACGCCTAGCCCATCTTATCTAGTTTCCCTACCTTTTAATACACAACAGGGCCATTCTCTGCTCTAGTAGCACCTGCCTTGCGATGTTTAACTCTGACAGTTTCATTTCTATCAGTACCAGTTTCAATGGCTATACTAGGTTGTTTGTTGCAGTAAACAATTCTATCCATTTTTTAATCCATCCCTTTGCTACCGTGCTACTCTTTCGCAATGAAGATATCACTACAGATGCTACCATTTTATTACCATTTGATATTTTTGGTGGACGTTAACCCTGTTGTAGTTAACATTGGCTTTCCATGTACTTACACAGGGCTAATATGGGTGATGCTGTTGTTTGCCATCGAGGTTAGCTGCATCCCGTGTCTTATACACCATTGTCGGTGGGAAACGACACCTATGGGATCACTAGAATCCCTTCTATGGTTGCGGGGCGCGGGGATCATGAGAAGAGCGGGACTGGTAGACAACACAAAGATGCGTAAAACCCTATGATCCTACTTTGGTGGATGTATTTAATGTTCTTGGGCTCTTGAACTAGCTCTGGGTGCTGCTATGTTCGAAAGATCCGAATCCTATCTCAGTGCGCCATGGTCCTCCTTTTATAGGCGAAAGGGGCTACCACAGTGGCACACAGGAGGTGGAAAGTGCTACCGCATCGCGAGCTTATTGCTGGTATTACAGGACAAAGTGCACTTAATGCAAGGCTGTGTCCCTTCGCTTTATCGGGGACGGAGGCGAGGCCCATCCCATCCGTCGCCGCTCCTCCTTGCTTCGACACGTGCCCTGGCCAGTGATGCATGCGGTGCCATGTAGGCAGGTAGGCAGCTGAGGTGGCGCGGTGGTGGAGCCTCCACGAAGGGTTGCATGTTGCCATGCAGGTGCCCGCCCAATTGGTTGGGTCGGCAGCTGCATGCGAGCGGCGGTGAAGACTTGGCTGGCGTGGGCCTGGCAGTGGCCCCGCTAGCATGCTTGGCGAGGGCCTTGCCGGGTGGCCCGGCAAGGGTCTTGCCGTGGCGCGCAGGCGTCCCCGGCAAGGATCTTGCCGGGGGTCTTGCGGGTTTCTTCGGTGAGGATGGTTGCCTTCCTATCCTCATTTGATCTTCACTATTCTTTGTCTTCACAAAGATCTGCATGCCACCATGGAGGTGCCTCCCGAGCCATGTCCCAGTGCATTTATTTAGCGTTGGTGGGCTCAAAGGTGGCTCGCTCGGCTGGTGGGGGCAAGCTGCCTCGGCAAGGGTCTTGCCGGGGCCGCTGACGCTATCCCGGCAAGGGTCCTTGCCGAGGAAAACCTGCGTCGTCCATCTGATCTTTGTGGCCTTGGTCCTTGTCGTCGCTTTGCTTGTCTTTGTGCCTTCGGCTTCTCTCCGGCTTCCCTTTCCTACCCTTTTATGCGTGGTCGTGGCGGGTGGCTCTGACTGCCCGTGCACAAGTAAAGGGGTCAAAAGGAGAGCCCCTACTTTTGTACACCGACCGGAGCCCCCAGGCCTGGGCCATACATAAGCGCAACATGTTGTTGGGCTAGGCCCAGAACGGTGCGCGGGCAGTTGGGGCGGATTTTACGGCAGCCACTGCTCCATCCACTGCGCTTCCCCACGACCCGTGTTGAATGCGTGGCGTGGGGGTCGTGCGCGTGCATGACGAAAGCATGCTGGCGTCACCTTGCAGTGGACAGTAAAGGGGCGGCTTGCGTGTCTCTTCAAGATCGCAAGGCCGCCTCCCATTTACTGCCCTCGCTTGGGAACCGTCGCTCCACGTGTCCCACTGCACCCGCCCCTTGTGCCATGTTCGCTGCATGCATAATGTAGAGCGAATGACGGGCGCATGGGATGTGGGAAGTCATGCGTGCGCGGGTCGATTCCCACGCGCCTTCAATGGAGCAGGGAGGGCGGTCGACGGCCCCGCTTGTTGTCACTTCAACGAGCCGGATTGGCTGAGAGGGGGCGGCCGAGCCTCGCCCCTGCCCCTTTATAAAGAGGGGAGCGGGAGGAATGGTGCCTCTCAACTCTTCGCCATCTGCCTCTCCCCATTCCTGCTTCCTTTCTTCTTCTGCCATGGCGAGGGGGCGTGGCGACGCTTCATCGGTGGCGGCGAGGGTTTCGGCCAGACAACGCATCGCTCCTCCCCAAGAGCTCGTAGTGGCGGAGCCGGCCGCTAGAAGAAGGGGGAGGGGGCGAGGTCGAGGCTGTCGTGGTGCTCGAGGGAGGGCAGGACGGGGCGGCAGATCAGCCTCGCCTCCGCCAGCAGCCCCTCCTCTGATGGAGGGCCATGCCGGGGACAACCCCTGCGAATTCTTCATCAGGCTGCGCCAGCCACCGCGCCGTCGCCTTCGCCTCCCGACTCCATTCGCGCGGGAGATGGAGCTAGATCCGCCGCAGGCGTTGCGGCTACACATGAGGGGTTGCGGGAACAGCGGCACATGGGCCGACGTCGAGTTCCCCGCCCCTCACGTCATGTATCTTCACCAAGGGTGGAAGACCTTCGCTCGCCTCCACAGCGTGACGGATGGGCTCAACCTCCATTTCAAACTAATGGAGGGTGGCCTCCTCTCCGTCAAGATCTTTGGGCACTTCGGGACTCGCGTAAGGTGCTGCGTGGAGAGCCCTTCTGACGACGAAGATTCCTCCTCGAGCGAGAGTGGCAAGGAAGACAACGGCAGCGACGACGAGGCTAGCGGACGACAGATGACGGGTCCGACTAGGCGTCGGGCGCCGCTCCGACCGGCACCAGCGACCCCATCATCTGTGTCGCCAGCTCCTTGAACTTCTCGGGGTCGTCTCCTTGGGCGGCTGGCGTTGGGAGGCTGCGGAAGAGGAAGAGGGCGGGCGGCAAGGCCGTCAAGTCGGAGTACGCGGGCACCAACGCTTTTGTCGCGTATTGACGTCCTGCCGCCTCGTCTTCGACCTCTGCCTCCGGCGCCGCCATCACCATCCATCCCTTGGACGGCCACCGAGATGTTCTCTTGGTGTCCTCTGCCACTCGTAGCTCGCCTAGGCGCCCCTTTTTCCCTTCTGCTTTCTTGTTCCATTTCCTGAGGAGAGGGACAAGAAAGGGGTTACGAGCACCTTGTATCTTTTTAGTCTTGTAAGCCTTCGGGCCTTTGTTAACTTTAGAACTTGTAATCCCCTTGCTCATGTTTTTCATTTCGTATGAACTGTACCTGTACGGGATGTTTTTAATGAAAAAGGGGTGTTTGCCGGGATTTTCGTTCGTGGGTGGAACCCATGACAAGGAGGGAATCCTTGTTTCTTTTTAAGACAAACGTTTTTCACCCGGCAACAGGCCTTGCCATCCCCCCACTTCGCTCGACCTTTCTCACGCCCTTGGCGGAGGCAGGGATGAGGTGAGCTTAGGCTCCTTGTTTCACTTCCTTGCTACCGCGACTACAACCAAACTTGGTCCTAGGAGATGAGTCCTAGGGTCCGGAATGAGGGGAGCACGGTAGCCTACGGATAAAACGAGGTATCACATACCTTAGTCCATAACAAAACGCATGATAGGGGATAGAGAACTTATCTGGATCTGCAGCCCCTGGCAACCTTGGCTTGCCGCGGATGGATCTTTGCTCTTGTAGCCCCCAACTGCTTTGGCTTGCCGGGGCTCAGATGCTGGTCCGTCCCATTTTCTCCAAAATAGCTCAGCAAGGATATTTATGTGTCCTGCGAACCAAAGAAGACAGAGAAGAACAGAGAGACACACACTCGACCTCTAAGCTAGGGGTTAGCCGCCGCTAAGCACTATCAACCCTAACCAAGGAAGAGACTCAACCTAGCATGCATGCTATAACTTAGGGCGCTAGCGCTTCATTTATTTATGCTCAGGGTCTCGGCCTGGCTTTGTACAAAGGGTTACATGCCTTGCCGGAAAGGCTTGTACGAAAGGGTGGCTCGCCTGGAGGCCCGGCAACCGCGCCTTATGGGTAAAACTTGCTAAGATGCTCGATGTTCCAGGAGTTGCTCACTGGAATGGCATCTTCGGCCTCCAGCCGGACTGCACCGGGCCTGGTGACTCGTGTTACCCGGTAAGGGCCTTCCCACTTTGTCGTCAACTTGTTGGAATTCTTGGCTGACTGAACATGCTGAACAACAAGGTCGCCTTCCTCAAAACTTCGGGCATGAACCTTGCGGCTATGGTAGCGGCGCAAAGCTTGCTGGTAGCATGCTGCTCTCACAGCCGCCCAGAGACGATCTTCCTCAAGGAGCGTCGCGTCATCTTGCCGCAATCGCTCTTGCTCAAGCTCATCATAAGCGAGCACTCGAGGTGACACGTATATGAGTTCTGTGGGGAGAACTGCTTCTGCCCCGTAAACCAGGGCAAAGGGTGTCTGGCCGGTGGCTCGATTTGGCGTCATTCTGATCGACCAAAGAACCGCCGGTAACTCATCAATCCAGCGCCTTCCACTCTTGCGCAGCCTGTCAAAAGTCTTCGTTCTCAAGCCTCGCAGGACTTCAGCATTTGCTCTCTCCGCTTGGTCGTTGCTCCGTGGATGTGCCACGGAAGCAAAACAGACCCTGCTACCAAGATCCTCAATATATTGCATGAAGGCGTGGCTTATGAACTATGTGCCGTTGTCGGTGATGATCCTGTTGGGCACCCCAAAACGGCACACTAGTCCCTTGAAGAACTTGATGGCTCACTGCGCTGTCACCTTCCTCACTGCCTCCACCTCTGGCCACTTTATGAACTTGTCGATTGCGACATACAAGTACTCAAAGCCCCCGACAGCACGGAGGAAAGGGCCCAATATGTCGAGCCCCCAGACCGAGAAGGGCCAGGAGAGAGGGATAGTTTGCAGGGCTTGAGCTGGTTGATGGAGCTTCTTTGAATGGAATTGCCACGCTTCACACTTGGTTACTAGCGTCGTCGCATCCTGGAGGGTGGTGGGCTAGAAGAAACCTTGCCGGAAAGCTTTGCCGGCAAGGGCCCTCGACCCTATGTGGGAGCCACATATGCCTCCATGTATCTCTGCCAACAGCTTTAGTCCTTCCTCCTGGGAGATGCACTTCAATTTCACCCCATTCGGTCTTTTCTGTACAATTTGTTATCAACGAATTGGTACAGAGCAGACCGGCGGGCTACTCTCTCCGCCTCTTCCTGCTCGTCAGGAAGCTCTCCTTTTTGAAGGAATCGGACGGTATGCTCCGCCCATGTCGGAGCCTGTGGCTCGACGACAAGGACAAAAGGCATCTCTTCTGCCACGAGAGCGGTCGTCTCCACGGCGATGACCTGAGGTCCTGCCGGAGTCGGCTGTCCCACGGCAGGATTGGCATCCATGGCAACATCTTCGCCAGCGGCTCTAGGGAGCTCGGTAGGGAAGTACTTGCCGGGGCCTAGCTTCCTCCGCTTGTTCTGCCCGGTTGACGGCTCAACGGATGGTTGAGTTAACTGAAGCACAAAAGTACCTGGTTCCACAGGTAGCTTGAGGGCAGCGTGCTTCGACAGGTAGTCGGCGATGTCGTTCTCCGCCCTGGGGACATGCTCCGCTTGTATACCGTCAATGCGCTCCTCCAGTTTCCTCACCTCATGTACGTAAGCTTCCATCAACGTGCTTTGATAATCTTTGTTGATTTGCCTAACGACGAGCTGTGAGTCGCCCCTGATGATGAGCTTTCTAACTCCGAGGTCTGCCGCGATCCTGAGACCGGCAAGCAAACCCTCGTACTCGGCGGTGTTGTTGGTTGACATCTCCCAGGGGAAGTGCATCTGGATGACATACTTGAGGTTCTCTCCGGTGGGTGCGACAAGCAGCACACCAGCGCCGGCGCCTTGCAGCGAGAAGGCACCATCAAAGTACATGATTGTCGGGGGTTGGGTGCGACATATGCCAATGGATGGCTTATCATGGTGGGAGCGAGTAGAACATCGTCGGTGCCTGGAAGTGGGATAAGGCATAGACACGAACGCCGGCGTACTTTACCCAGGTTCGGGGTTCTCCTGGGAGATAACACCCCTAGTCCTGCTCTGCGGGGTCTCCGCATGATCACTAAGGCACAAGTGATACAAAGGTGCTCCTCGAGTTGTATGCTAGAGGCAGGAGGAGGGAAGGCTCAGCTCTCTACCTGCTCTAAGGGGTGGCTAGTTCTAATGGGGTCGAACCCTTTGCATGGGTAACCTGGGGGGTTTATATAGGCCTACCCCCTAGGGGTACAATGGTAATCTGGCCGGCTGCCGGGCCCGGCTGTCAGAGTCTCCAGCCTCCGGCTTCTCCGCCGACCGCTGGGGCCCGCCGCCTGGTGGGGCCCTGCCGACTGGTTGGTGGCTGCTCACTATAGCCATGTCGTCGGTGACGAGGGTTTGGTCACCTTCGCGTGGCTACAGTCCCGCCGCCTGGCAGGAGGCCACTGTAGCCACTCCTGGTCTCATCAACTTAATGGCGTGCACGCCTCGGGATAAGGGACGACCGCCTGCTGGAGGCCGGCTCCTCTTGAATCCGCTTGGTCGAGCTTCCGCCACCTTCCTCGAGGTCAATGCCCGATAGGGCCCACCTCTGGCAGGCCGTACCGATAGGCCGTCATGGGGAATAGGGTTCCGCCTGGCCGGAGCGACGTCAGGGGAGACATGGCACAGTGCCCCGCCGTGCGGAGATCTTCGTCTGTATAGAGCACTGTAGCCACGCCCGTCCTGAACGTGAGAGGCGACGCGCCTTACTGTAGCCATGCTCTGTCTCGTACTCTCGTTGGGGGACTCGACCGTGCCACAGTTGTGAGGTGGCCGCCTGCCCGTCGCCGCCCTCTCTGGAGGGCGGCCGCTAGGAGCCGGCCACTCGGAGCGCCGTATTCTCGGCTCGGCCGCCCTCTGGCAGCCGGCCGCTGAGCCAGCCGGCCCCAGAGGGCGGAGGTACAGCTTGGGGTCCAGCTAGGCGGAGCTGGCCGAAAGTCTTGGTAAATCTTGGGGCTTGGGTGAGCCTACTCGTGGCCCATTACTCCGACAGCAGTCCCCGAAGCCGGTGATGCGTCGTGGTCGAGGGGCCGCGAGGTCTCAGTGGCTTCTCTCCTCCCCGAACTTTGGAAAAATGTCGATCCATCTGGTGGCCAGCCGACCGCTCAAGCCGGCCTCTCCCAGGCGGAGCTATATGGTTGATTTTGAACTTCCAGGCGGGAAGCAGGTGGCATGCCTGTTAAGCTTCCCAGACATCCGCTTGCCACGGACGCGCCATGCGGCGTGCGTCAGCCTGGCAAGCCTGCCATCCCACGCTCTGGATGGGACGTGACACCGGGCCAGGCCCGCCACTACCGGGCGGATTTACTATGCCAGAGGGGGCGTTTGCCATCCCCATGACTGTTCACGACGGGGTAAACGCGCGCGGGAGACGGGGGGTCGTGGGGACATGGGCGCAGTTAATCCCACGACCACACGTCCCGCCCCCTCGGCTTCATAGCCCGGGCGCTATAAGTAGGGAGGGGGGAGGTGCGGCAAACTTCCTGCGCCCCCTCCCACTCTTCTTCTTCTCTCAGCTTCTGCCGCTGCTGCCGTAGCGCTGCCGTCGTTGCTCGTCGTTGCTCGTCGCCGACGCGTCTCTCCCCTCCGCGCCGCCAGCCGGGGCCATGGGCGACTGGGATGGGTCGACCGTGATCAAGGACCGCATCGCTTTCCTTCGTGACACGTGACGGATGCCCGCCGCGGCCTTCACCAAGGCGCGGGTACCGCCGGAGACGGAGATCTCGCCGGCGCCGCAGGAAGGCGAGCGGGTCATCTTCCGCTCGCATTTCCTGCGGGACTTCGGCCTCCCAGCGAGCAACTCCTTCCGTGCCTTTCTCAACTTCTACAACCTTCAACCCCACCATCTCACGCCCAACATCTTGACCCTGCTCTCCGCCTTCGTCACGGCGTGCGAGGGCTACCTCGGCATCTTCCCCACCATCGAGCTGTGGGCAGCATTCTTCTATGGAAAGCTCGGCACCTCCGCCAAGGAGATGGCGGCCGAGTGCGGGGGCTTCGTCGTCGTGCGCCGGCCGGCGCAGCGAAACGCCTTCCCCGTCATCAAGCTGGCGCAGTCGGTGAAGATGTGGCAGCAGTCCTACTTCTATGTCGGGAACGTGGACCCTGCTGCCGACTTCCTCAACCTGCCGGCCTACGAGGCCGGCCCCCCACCGGAGCCCATGTCTCCTGGAAGTACAAGCCAAAGCCAGTGTTGGCGGACGCGGCAGCCGCCATTGGCCGACTCCGAGTGCTCCAGGTGTCGGAGGGCCTCGTGGCCTCCAACCTCCTCGTCGCCTTCGTGGAGCGCTGGGTCCTCCCGCTCCAGAGCCGCCCTCATCCGATCTTCCGGATGGGCAGACACCGTGATTTGTGCCGGCTGTGTACGAAGGGAATGCCGCCCACCGAAGTCTTCACGGATGGTGAACGAGATCTCCAACCTCAAGATGTCGGAGAAGGAGTGGCGGTACGGGAAGCGGCCGTACTCTCGCCACAACCCGCCTCCTGCGGTAAGTTTCTTGTCTTCGTCCTTTGAACTGCTTTCTTCTACTTTGTTTCTCTTTATGGCGCCGCCCTTCAAGATTTGATTCCTTATTGGTTGCAGATTTATATGTCCGAGGCAACGGCCGCCCTCCTGGGGCCGGGTGATAACCTCCAGGCGGACAGGGCGGAGAGTGACGTGGACGACCCCGACTTGGGGGCGGCCGCCCTGGTCGACGACGCGATAGGCGGCGGAGGCAGAGCGGACGGAGGTAGTGGAGCAGGCGGCTCCGCGAGAGGCGGCGGAGTGGAGGCTTGGCCTGACGATGATGATGACGAAGACGACGACGAGCCGCGCCCCGCCCGGAGCTCTGCCACTACCGGCGCCGGCCCCTCTTCTGGGCCGCCCGCCCCAGGCGGCAAGCGAAAATGGAAACAGGGCTCGACCCTGTTCGGCAGCGCTCCCAAGAAGCCCAAGAATCCGGCCGCGGCGACCTGGCGGAGAGGGACCGCGGCCAAGGCGGCCCAGTACCAGAGGCAGCCGAAGGTGCCTGTCATGGTGTTGGCGTAAGCATCATTACCTTACTCCTTGTTTTTTTATCAATCTGTCGTGAAAGTCTCCTGACTTGTCTTCTTATTTCAGGGCCCCACTGACCTTGAGAAGTCGGGCGCCGGCTCGGTCCTCAGGTCGGCAGCGACCTCTTCGACCAGTCGGCGCATCGACCCGGCCGCCATCCTCCGGGAGGCGATAGAGCGGAATGCGCGAGAGGCGCGCGAGGAGGCGGAGGCCGACCGCCTAGCCCAGGAGCAGGCGGCCTTGTCTGCTGCATTTGCCGAGAGGGCGCTGGCGCAGGCAGAAGCCCTGGCCACAGAGAAGGAACGGCTTGCGGAGGCCGCCCGCCGCCAAGAGCCACTACTTGTGACCCCTCTGAATACTGCGCTGCCTCCGCCTGATTTCGAGGCAACGGCCGGAGGAGCCGGCGGTGACTACCCGATCCGAGAGCAGGGGAAGGTGACGTAGCCATGCCGGACGTCTTTGTGCCGCCGCCCCCGCCGCCTTCTCCGCCGCCTCCGCCAGCCAGCGAGCCGCGGGATGAACAGCCAATGGCGCCGCCGGTGCCACCGGTCGGGACTCCGGTGGCAACGGTCCTGGTTCCCACGGTCCGTATTCCCACGCGCTGCTATCTGTAGAAGGCGGCCTCGGCGCCGTGGCCGCGGGAGATCGGCGCCTCGAGCTCGTCGGCCCTTGACACCGAGGCGACCAGTGCCGCGCCCGTGGGCTGGGTACACGGGGGTAGAACTGGCGCCCTGAATGAGGCGTCTCTTGACGTCCAGGCCAAGCTCCGGGCGGAGGCAGTGGCACTCAAGCGCTGCAAGTAGGCCTACTTGGATTCGCGCACCACCATCCGGGTAAGCCGTCCTCTGGTTTCTTTTTTGAGTGTTCTTCTTTGCTTCTTTCGTGGGGGCGCGCAAGCGCACCCACTGGGTGTAGTCCCCATGTTCCGGGCCGACTGCTGAGCAGGCGGGTCGGAACTTTAACTTGTGATTGCCGATTGCTGACTTTATTTTGACGTTTCTTCTGCAGGATTATCACAACCTCCGTGCGACTGCCTATAACTCCAAGGTTCGGGAGCTGGAGGCGCAGACGGCCCATCTCGCCGAAAGCCGGCGTGAGTCTCTTTCTTCTTTCTTCGCGGGGGCACGCTGGCGCACCCGCGGGCTGTAGTCCCCGAGGTTCGTGCCGACTGCTGAGCAGTCGGGCCGAGTCTCCTCAGATGCTCTTTTTCCCTTGTCGGCTACTTCTTTTTCGCGGGGGCGCACTGGCGCGCCCGCGGGCTGTAGTCCCCGAGGTTCGGGCCGACTGCTGAGCAGTCGGGCCGTATCTCCTTGATCGTTTCTTTCTTTTGTCTTTTATTCTTGACTAATGCCTTCTTCTCTTCTTTCTTCAGAGGCTAATGCCGCCCTGCAGTAGAAGCTGGGCGAGGCCCAAACCGCCCTTCGTGGCAAGGAGGCGGAGTGCGGCAAGCTGGCGGAGGAGTGCGACCGCCTGGTCGCCCAACTTGCCGAACAGGCGGAAACCCTTAAGGCGGCTCAGCAGAAGGCGGAGACGGCGGGAACCAGCCTCCTTGCCGAGTTTGAGCTTGAACGCTCTGCTTGGGCCGACAAGGAGGCCCAGGTCACGGACTGCTTCGGCAGCATTGAATACTTGGTCGACGGTAAGCCCTGCTCCCCTGATTTCTTTCTTTGAGCAGCCGGCCCCTGCTTATGGTCCTATCTTTTTTTCTTCCTCTGTCCATACAGACTTCTTCCCAGGCCATTCTGTAGCCGCGATCCAAATGATCGAGGCCCAGCGCGAGGAGCAAAGAGCGGGAGGTGCGCAGATCGCCGCAGACGCGCCGCGGACTCTTGGCGAACAGGTCCTCAGCATCCAGGCCCGGCTTCGGCCTGCCCACCACCTGGTGCGTCGCCTCCAGCGCGCCGGAGCCCAGGCGGTCTCCGCCCTCTGGCCGGGCCTGCCGGATCCGCGTACCCCAAGTCGGACTGCCGACTGGCTGGGGGTGGCAGCCGGCCGCCTGGAGGCCTAGAAGGGCTCAGCAACCCGAGCAGGAGCGTGCCGGGCCTTGGAATTCGTCAAGGCGTGGTACCCTAGGCTAGATCTAGCCCAGTTAGCCACATTCCGGCTGGAGGCGCAGGAGGAGCTGGCGGCGGTGGAAACCGAGCTTGTCAACAGGGCGGCGGCGATCGCCGACTTCACCGACACCAATGTCTTTGTGTCGGAGGTGGTCGAGGAAGGCGGCGAAGCTCCGCACGAGTGGCTCTGGCTGAACCCGGAGGACAGCGAGCATTCTGCTGAAGTCATCGACTCCAGCGACGAGGGGAAGGACGGGAAGGAGGAAGAGGAGGAGGAGGAGGAGGAGGAGGAGGAGGAAGACGAGAGCGACATCGACATGCCGGAGGTCGGGGCGGACGGTCATCCACAACCTGACCGGGCCTCGAGCAACGAGCCACGCACTGAAGTGCCGCCTGCTACTAGAGGCGTTCAGGTGGGGGCGGACCCGCCGCCCGTTCCTCCGATGGATGCCACCGACTCCGTCCCCCAGCACTCCAACGCCCCGCCTGCCGCCGGCGACCCCTCTGCTCAGACGGAGCCGCCTGCCGCGCCAGATGGTGCAGCCGACTCCATCGTTCAGCCGGAGCCTCTGGCCTCACCTTCCGGCATCATCCATCCGAAACCTTCTGCCGCGCCAACCGGCACCGCCCAGCCGGAGTCCTCTGCTGCGCCAACCGGCACCGCCCAGCTGGAGCCTTCTGCTGCTCCTTAGGCTTTATCTAGTTTCTGTTTGCTGCTCTGAACACTTTGTTAAATTCGCGCAATTCCACCCACTGGGTGTATATCAAACTCTGTTTGAATGCTGGCCAGAGGCGTTTATGTATGTAAAATATTTTATCATTGCTTATGCTCGCTGCGCCGACCTCCAACCTTTTTTCCTTTTTCTCCTTGGTGTTTTTTCCTTTGCGGCCGGCCCTTTTGCTTTGCTTTCACCAGCCCGGCGGCCGCTCTGCGGACCGTGGCTGGCTTGAGCATTCTAGCCATTTGTGAAGGGGGCTAGGACTTAGCCATTCAGAGCTTTGGGTAGTAAGGTGGAGGCCGGTCGTCTGGCTGCCGAGCAGCCAGACGGCAAGGTGCGAGGCCGCCTGCCACCATATGCGTTTTCCTCCTTATTCGTTTTTTCGTGTGGGGCACCTCTTTGCAACCTTTGCCTACCATGTAGTCGCTCTGCGAGCTGTGGCTTCTGACAAAGGAAGCTTTGGTGCCGGCACACTACATGTCCGGCTGCAGGAGGCGGCATATTGTGGAAGGCAGGCCAGGCGGAAGAAATAGACCATACATTCTCATGGGCATGACGCTTATCATATAGATAAAAAGAGGGCAGTCCCCGAGCTTTCCTCGGGGGACCCGGAGTCTTTACACATAGTACAAAAGGTAGCGTGATACATACTGCTTTCAACTGTAAAACCTTCGGAGGAGGTTTGCATTCCACGGCCTCTCCGTTTCTTTGCCTGAATCATCTCTCTTGCGCGCCCTGGGCTTCTATGCATCAATCAGATAGTAGGCATCGTTGCCTAACACCTTACTGATGATGAAACGGCCTTCCCAAGGTGTCGAGAGCTTGTGCTGTCCGGCTGTTCGCTGGATCAGCAGGAGCACAAGGTCTCCCTCCAGGAAGGACCTTGGCTTCACCTTGCGGTTGTAGTATCGGCGTAGACTCTGCTGGTAGATGGCCGACCTGCTGAGTGCCAACAGCCGGCCTTCCTCCAGCAAGTCGACGCCGTCTTCTCGTGCTGCAATCACGAGGGACTCGGCTAGCCGTCTGCTATCTGCGGCGCAAGCGACCGACTTCTTGTAGTCTCCGACTACTGTCAGGATCCCCTTAGTACTCGGCATCTTCATCTTGAGGTAGGCATAGTGGGGGACTGCCATGAATTTGGCCAGAGCAGGCTGGCCTAGCAGTGCATGGTAGGGGCTCTGAAGGTCCACCACTTCAAACCAAACTGGCTCTCAGGGAAAGTGATTCTTGTCTCCGAAGAGGACATCAATCTGGGTCTTGCCGATTGGTGAGCAGGAAAGGCAGGGGACTATGCCATGGAATACAGTCTGACTGGGGACGAGCTGCTTCTGCTTGATTCCCAGCTTCTCCATCGTATCACAATGCAGGATGTTGATGCTGCTGCCGCCATCTATCAAGACTCTGGAGAAACGGGCTGCTCGTCTCTCCGTTGCAAGGGTCGCTTCCAGGACCAGGGCGTACAAACCAGGGGAAGGCATCACTTCCGGGTGGTCGGCTCTTCTCCAACTGATAGGCTTCTAGGACCAATGCATGAACTCTGGGGTGCTGGAGGCCACTGCTTGCACTTTTTGTTGTTGTTGCCGTCTGCTGCGCCTGTCATCGGCCACGTTGTTGAACACAACATAAGCTCCATGTTCCTCCGGGTACTCATCTTGGATGGAGCCGACTGGTCGGGCCGCCAGCTGCTGGGGCTGAGGAGGCGGTGGTTTAGCAGGCGGAGTAGGCAGGAGTCCATCTCCCTTGGCAATTCTGGTGAGCCAGTGACACTTTCGAGTGGTGTGGTTGGAGGGTTTCGCTCCGCTATGGAACTTGCAGGGTGCATCTAAAGTTTGCTCGTAAGAGAAGGCGGGCAACCAATTGGACTTGCCGCCCTTCTGCCGCTTGGGGGCTGGCTGCCCTTCTGGCTCCTGATCCTCGAACGTCGCCACCTGTCAGCTAGTGGAAGTCGGCTGAGTGGCCTTTTTCTTGTTATCTCCTAGCTGCTGTCGCCGACTGGTGTCGCCAGCCGGAGTTTGAGGTGCCTGGGGTGCCACCTTTCCAGACGCGTCAACCAGGATTTCCGCCTTCATGGAGGAGTCGGCTGTTGCGTGCTTGTCGGCGATGACCAGCAGCTCATCAAGGGTCTCGGGCTCGTCGCAGAGGAGGCGATGCTTGAGGAGGGTGCCCTCTCGGCACCCGGGAGTAAAGTACTCGATTGCCTGCACCTTGTGCATGCCCTCGCAGAAATTGCGCAGCTCGGTCCAGCGCGTGAGGTAGTCGCGAGTGGACTCGATGGGCCCTTGGACGCATAAAGAGAGCTGTCGGGGCTTGGGGGCCCGCTTGTAAATGCTGGTGAAGTTGCGGATGAAGACCTCGGTGAAATCAACCCAGCTGTTGATGCTGCGGCGCTTCAGGCTGTAGAGCCACATCTGAGCAGTGCCTTGAAGCATGAGCGGGACGTACTTCACGGCAACGCGCGTGTTGCCGTTTGCTATGCTAACGGCTGTGGAGTAGTCGACCAGCCAGTCCTCCGGCTTCATGGAGCCGGTGTATTTGGGCGTGTCTCGTGGGAGGGTGAACCCTTTGGGGAAGGGCTCATCGCGGATTCGGGGGCCGAAGCAGGGCGGGCCCAGTGCATGTTCTTCTTCAAGCGCCAGGGAACGGTTGAGGCGATCGATCCGGTGGCGAGCATCATTCTCTCCGACTCCCTCTTGCCGGCCAAGGAGGTCGCCGAGTGTCGGGTGCGTGACAGGAGGCGGAGTGGGGTGTCTCGCTCCACGAGGCGGGGGAGGCGGCAGGTCGCCTCACTGCTCTACTGCACGAGGGCGGCCTTCCTCGTCCCGCTCGATGGAGATGCATGTCCAACTGCAGCTAGCAGCCGGCTCATTGCCTTTTCCTCCGCGGGCGCCACCAGTCGGCGTCCGGGAGGTCGCCCCGTGGTCTCGGCATGGGGGCGGCTCGTTGTTTCGTCCGGCTGGGTCTACAGTGCAGCAGGTGGCCTCGTTCTACGCGGCAGCCGCGTCCAGGAGCTGCTGGACTCGCTTTGTCATGTGGCGGAGTTCGTCGCCGTCGTACTTGTTCAACTCATCCGTCACCGCCTGGGCGGCCCGGATGTTCTCTGCAGGCGTGGCGTAGACGGGGCGCTCTACCCCGAACATGGTGGCGACGGCTGCGCCATGCTGCCGAACTGTGTCGAGGCGGCTAGGCCCCCCAGGAGCCGGTGTGCCACCTACGGCCCGGTCCATCTCGCGCCGATAGGCATCCGACAGCCGGCGCATGCTGGCCAGGCGGCCAGCACTCTCGACAAGCTGGAGGCGGCGTGCCTCCAGCACCTCAGCATCCGCGCCCTCGGGAATGGGCGTCGTGAGGTCGCGCAGGGTGGCCTCAAGGGGATCTTGAGCACGCCCGTCCGAGTGCTCCTCGCTGTTAATGACAAGCACCTCTATGACGGTGCTCCCGCCGCTGTACTCGCGAGGAGGCGGCTCATCGTAGACCACCACGTTGGTGGGAAACGCGTCGAGCGACGCCGTGTTGGAGTCGACGATCATCGGATCGGTCAAGCCAACGGACTCCAGGTCCACAGCGGGCTCGCTGGCGACAAGGAGCTGGTCGGGGAGGCTGACGAGGCGGCTCTCGGGGCAGCTTGTGCCCGCATCAGAGGCCGGCTCATTGGAGAGGTCAATCTCGCCGACGAGGTCAACGAGGCAACTCCCGCGCAGGCAATCTCCGCGCCATGCAGCGCGTTGAGGCTAACGTCGTCGGGCGTGTTGGGCTGGCTTCGCTCGCCAGGAAGGAACAGGGTTCCCATCCAGAGCAGATCTCCGGGAGACGATGCACCTCGCCCCACGGTGGGCGCCAAATGTTAGGGGTTGGGTGCGACATATGCCAATGGATGGCTTATCATGGTGGGAGCGAGTAGAACGTCGCCGGTGCCTGGAAGCGGGATAAGGCGTAGACATGAACACCGGCGTACTTTACCCAGGTTTGGGGCTCTCCTGGGAGATAACACCCCTAGTCCTGCTCTGCGGGGTCTCCGCATGATCACTAAGGCACAAGTGATACAAAGGTGCTCCTCGAGCTGTATGCTAGAGGCAGGAGGAGGCAAGGCTCAGCTCTCTTCCTGCTCTAAGGGGTGGCTAGTTCTAATGGGGTCGAACCCTTTGCATGGGTGACCTGGGGGGTTTATATAGGCCTACCCCCTAGGGGTACAATGGTAATCTGGCCGGCTGCCGGGCCCGGTTGTCAGTGTCTCCAGCCTCCGGCTTCTCCGCCGACCGCTGGGACCCGCCGCCTAGTGGGGCCCCGCCGACTGGTTGGTGGCTGCTCACTGTAGCCATGTCATCTGTGACGAGGGTATGGTCACCTTTGCGTGGCTACAGTCCCGCCGCCTGGCGGGAGGCCATTGTAGCCACTCCTGGTCTCATCAACTTAATGGCGTGCACGCCTCGGGATAAGGGACGGCCGCCTGCTAGAGGCCTGCTCCTCTTGAATCCGCTTGGTCGAGCTTCAGCCGCCTTCCTCGAGGTCACTGCCCGATAGGGCCCTCCTCTGGCAGGCCATACCGACAGGCCGTCGTGGGGAACAGGGTTCTGCCTGCCCGGACCGACGCCAGGGGAGACATGGCACAGTGCCCCATCGTGCAGAGATCTCCGTCTGTACGGAGCACTGTAGCCACGCCCGTCCTGAATGTGAGAGGCGACGCGCCTTACTGTAGCCATGCTCTATCTTGTACTCTCGTTGGGAGACTCGGCCGTGCCGCAGTTGTGAGGTGGCCGCCTGCCCGTAGCCGCCCTCTCTGGAGGGCAGCCGATAGAAGTCGGCCACTCGGAGCGCCGTATTCTCGGCTCGGCCGCCCTCTGCCAGCTGGCCGCTGAGCCAGCCGGCCCTAGAGGGCGGAGCTTCAGCTTGGGGTCCAGCTAGGCGGAGCTGGCCCAAAGTCTTGGTAAATCTTGGGACTCGGGTGATCCTACCCGTGGCCCATTACTCCGACGATGATCCAGTTGTGGCTCATTTCCTCGCCGGGGAGAGTGGTCTCCTGGACCTCTTCGTCAGGCGTCGAGGTCCATGCCGCAACAAACTCCGCCAAGACTCTGCTCTGAATCGAGGTACTTTGGAACTTCAAACCGAAACTTGACAGCTCCAGGGCCCATTCCACGATCCTTCCCGTTGCATCTGGATTATGCAGTATCCGTTGCAATGGGAGGCGGGTGATCACCGTGATCTCGTGTGCTTGGAAGTAATGGCGCAGCTTCCTCGAAGCCATAAGAAGGCCGAAGAGCAGCTTTTTCACACCTGAGTACCTCGATCTAGCCCCCTGCAAGAGGGGGCTGACGAAGTAAACTGGGTGTTGTACCATTTTATTCTTCTGTGCCTCTTCACCCGGTCGCGTGGGTCCTGTCGCGCTGGCACCAGTCTTGCCGGGACCGAGCCATGCCGGGGACTCAGTCTTGCCGGGACCGAGCCCTGTCGGGGAGGGTCTGGCCCGCCAACCGTTGACTCTGCCACTGCTGTTGTCTCCTCATCGACCTCTCTCTGCGCCACTAGTGCGACGCAAACCACTTGATTTGTTGCCGCTAGGTAAAGCAGCAATGGTTCTTGTGGTTTGGGCGCAACCAGCACTGGGGTAGAGGAGAGGTATTTCTTCAAATCCTGCAGTGCTTCCTCGGCCTCTAGGGTCCACTCCACTGGCCCTGCCTTCTTCAAGATCTTGAATAAAGGAAGGGCACGCTCTACAGACTTGGAGATGATCCGGCTCATGGCAGCAACGCAGCCAGTGAGCCGACGCACGTCCTTGATCCGTTTGGGTGCCTCAATCTGCTCGATGGCCTTGATCTTATCTGGGTTTGCTTCAATCCCGCGCTGGGACACAAAGAACCCGAGAAGCTTGCCTGACAGAATGCCGAAGACACACTTCTCAGGGTTCAACTTGAGGTTGATCTTGCGCAGGTTTGCAAATGTTTCCTCCAGATCTTGCACAAGGGTCATTTTGTCCTTGGTTTTGACCACTATGTCATCCATATAAGCTTCCATATTTCTATGTAGCTGGGGCTCAAAACCAATCTGGACTGCTCTTGCAAAGGTCGAGCCAGCACTCTTCAACCCGAAAGGCATCCGTAAAAAGCAATACGTACCACATGGGGTGACGAATGTTGTCTTTTCCTCGTCTTTTTTTGTCATGAAGATCTGGTGGTATCCTGAGTAGGCGTCAAGGAATAATAACAGGTCACACCCAGCCGTGGAGTCAATAATTTGGTCAATGCGCGGTAACGGGAAGGGATCCGTTGACAAGCCTTATTTATGTCTGTGTAATCAATACACAGCCTCCACTTCCCATTTGCCCTGCGCACTACTACCGGATTGGCCAACCACGTCGGATGGAGTACCCCTCTCACCAAGCCTGCCGCCTCTAGCTTTCTGATTTCCTTCGTGATGAGCTCCTACCTTTCCAGAGCTTGCTTCCTGACCTTCTGCTTGACGGGTCGCGCATGAGGACAGACAGCAGGGTGGTGCTCAATCACCTCCCTGCGAACGCCGGGGATGTCGCAGGCTTGCCATACAAACACATTGACATTCGCCCCCAGGAAGGTGACGAGCTCGCTTTCCTATTTGTCGTCAAGGGTGGAGCTTATGGTAAAAGATCCCCCTGTGTCGTCCTCCTTGACGGGAACCTTCTTGGTCTCTGGTGGTGTAGCTCTGGACTTCTTGCTCTTGCCGGCGGAGCTCTCTGGCATGTTCTCAACGGAAGCGCAACACCCCGAAGAGGTGCGCTTGCCAGAGTGGGTGCGAGGGGTCTCGCCGGTCTTCTTCCCCCTGGAGCTCCATCGGCAGGAGCAGGTGCCTTAGCGGCAGCTGCTGCAACTGCTTCCTGGTAGAGTTGGGCGGTGTAAATCAGTGCATCCTTCTTGTCAGAGGGGACGGCGGTGATGTTCATCGGCCCGGGCATCTTCAGCATGCTGTAGGCATAGTGTGAAGCCGCCATGAACTTGGCTAGTGTCGGGCGATCGAGGATCCCGTTGTAAGGCAAGGGGATCTCGGCTACATCAAAAACAATCCTCTCCGTCCTGTGGTTCAGCTTGCTTCTGAATGTCACGGGCAGCGTGATCTTTCCCTTTGGCTAGCTCCTCCCCAGGTTAACCCCTTGGAACATGCACATCTCCTCGAGGTCTCCATCAGGGATCTGCAGCCTTTTGACCACAACAGGCGAGATCAAGTTCAGGCCGGCCCCGCCGTCAACCAACATCTTCGCCACCTTGAGGTTGCGGATTGTTGGTGAAAGATGTGGTCAGGGTGGTCAGGGTGGTCCTCGGTGCCGAAGATGATGGGCATGCTGGACCATTTCAGCAGCTTCCATGCGTCGAACGATGGCTCTACCGCGGTGACCTCACGCGCCCACTGCTTGAGTTGGCGGTGGGATGTATGCAGCAAGGCACCACCATCGACGCACATGGCCTCTGTGGCTTTCTGAAACTCGTGGTCGCCGGACTCGTTGTCCTCGTCATGATCATCGTCTTCCTGCTTCTTGTCGCGGCCCCGGGCGGGCCTCTCTTGCTGATTATCCTTGCCGCGGTGGCCTCCTTGGCCGCCACGTTTCTTGCCAGATCCCTCGGCACCATCTGGGCCTTTCTCCTTGTCCCGCCACTCATACTCAGCTTTCTGCTTCTCGGCGAGCAGCTCTACCTGCCGGCAGTTTTGGAGATCATGGCCCTTAGTGCGGTGGATCTTGCAGTACTGCTTGTCGGAGCCTCCTGGCTTGTCGGTAGCCGCCAAGGCCCGGCAGGCATCACACTCGGCAACCTCCTTGCCGGGGTCGCTCGCCTTGGTCTTCTTGGTGGCATCGGTGTCGTCGGATCCCTCGACGGCAAGCACGGCCTTGCCCTTGCGCTTCCTGTTACGGCATCGACCCTTCTTCGCTGGGGTGGCGGTGTCATCCGTGGAGTCGGTTTCCGCACCACCGTCTTCGCTGGGGTACTTCCTTCCCTCTTCAGCACGAGTGCACCGATTGGCCTGAACATAAAGTTCGGCCACGTCTCTGACCTTGTTCATCGCCATCTCTTCACGCATCTTACGATTGCGCACATTTTGATGGAACGCACTGATCATGGCGGCAGGATGAATGTCTGGGATGTTGTACTGCACTCGGCTGAACCTTTGGATATACTTGCGCAAGTTCTCCCCTTCCTTCTGGAGGATGATGTGTAAATCACTCGCCTGGCCATGAGCCTGGTGACCTCCGGTAAAGGCGCCAACAAACTCATGGCACAGATCCTCCCAAGAAGAGATGGAATCCACCGGCAATTGCATCAACCATGACATAACATTAGGCTTGAGTGCCAACGGGAAGTAGTTGGCAAGCACCTTATCATCGCGGGCCCTAGCAGCTTGCATCGCGATGGTGTAGATGCTGAGGAACTCTGACGGGTGAGTATTGCCATTGTACTTCTCACCAACATCGGGCTTGAACGTACGGTGGGAGGGCCACTAGAACTGCCGCAGCTCACGGGTGAAGGCTGGACAACCCACCTCGTAAGGTAGGCCACCGTAGCCTCCCAGCGCTGGGTGGTCCATAGCGGGCCCTGCCCGCCTGTCCGACTTGTGGCGCGCGTCACGTCGGCGCTCGATCGTAGTTTGAGCGTCCTCATGAGCCCGCTCCCGAAGGACTTGACGCTGATCGCGGTTGGTTCGCGGGTCGGACAATGCGATGGAGATATCATCTTGAGCGTTGTCGTGACGAACCGATGCCCAGGGTGGCCGAGATGGAGCAGGGGAGTGCACCATGGCTGCATCGCCTCCAGCACGGTCTCCGCTGGCATGTGGTGGCCCGGTGGAGCGACGGCCTACGGGTCCCGCCGGCTGCAACTCATCGTTGTTGGCTATGCCGACGAGGCTCCGGACGGTGGCCCTCCACTCGTCGAGCTTGTCCGCGGCGGGAGGAAAATTGAGAAGCATCTGCGCGCGCGCACTAGGGCTTCCGCTGGCGTGGGTGGCGGCGAGAGTTGGGTGGACCGCGATGTGCCTCGACTTCTAACCGCGTTAGAAGGAGCTGCATCATGGCCCAGCAGTCGTTCGCCACCTCCGTCAGCACCTCGGCGCGCATGCCGGCCCTCCTCATCATACGATGGGCGCACGGGACTCTTCCCAGGGCGGCGCGCAGGGTCACCGGCAGGGTGACGCTCCTCATCACACTATAAAAAAAAGACACATCCGTGACATTTTGGGCCGAACGAAAAAAAATTCTGTCATACATATGACACTTCTATGACGATAATTGTGACCAAACCCGGTATCATCATAGATGTGGTGGGCTCCTACTTCTATGACAAAAAATCATGACATAAAATGGGCTTTTCATCCTGGGCGGGCCGGAGACGCAGCTGCATGACATTCTTTGGGCCGTCCATGATGGAAAAAACCGTGGTAGAAGCAGGGGGGAGGAAAATTTCGGGGAGTTGCCGATTATGGTGGAAGGTCGGGGTGGAGCAATGCGCGTTTCTATCGTATGTACGCGCGTGTGTGCGAGGCGTTGGCTCTAACTGAAGCCGAGCGAGGCGTTGGGATCTAACTGAACCCGAGAAATTGCACTGCAGGCTACGCGTTACTGAACCCGAGCGATCGATCGATGGCTGTTAACTGAACCCGACGGAGCGATTCCTTCGCGACTGCTGCTAACTGAAACCGATCGATGCTGCCTCTGGGATGAACAGTGAGTGTTGCGGTGGAGGCTGGATGAACAGGAGCCCGTGGAGGCTGGAGGAGGTCCACGGTAGCCCGTGGAGGCTGGAGGAGGTCGACGGTGGAGATGAACATTATCCCGTGGAGTCCCGTTTTGTGGTACGCCACACCCCTCCCCCCCCCCCCCCGTTTCGACCGTAGCGCTCCAACACAAGTCCGTTTCGTCCGTTTTGCGGTACGCCACACCCCTCCCGATCAACAAGATCCTGTTTCGACCGTAGGAGGTCCGTCTCGTCCGTTTTTTGGTACCCACACCCCTCCTGATCAACAGGACCCTCATTTCGACCGTAGGAGGTCCATTTCGTCCGTTTTGCGGTACGCCACACCCCTCCCGATGAACAGGACCCCCGTTTCGACCATAGGAGGTCCGTTTCCTCTGTTCTGCGGTATGCCAGGCCTCGTTTCCATCGCCTGTTCCGTCCAAGCCGGTTGGCTCCCACGCGTTTCGTTGCCTCCCGATGAACACGATGCATTCCGTTGCCTCCCCATGAACATGACGCATTCCGTTGCCTCCCCATGAACACGACGCATTCCGTTGCCTCCCCATGAACACGAGGCATTCCGTTGCCTCCCCATGAACACGAGCCATCGCCGTACGTATGCGCGACTAGGCGTTTGAGACCCCGCCCGTATGTACACATACATGGCCGTATTTTCTTTCTTGCACCCTGGCCGCTGTACGTACGTGTACATGCTACGTGCGTGCCTCTACTACGACACGTGCACGCCTCTACAACGACCAGTATGTACGTACACGTTCGCGACCAGAATGACAACGCTACGTACGCTTCGACCAGGTGGGTCCCGACTGTCAGGCAGTTCCTTGCGTGCGAAAATGTAGCTGGTGGGTCCCAGCAGTCAGAGGGGCGAAACGTTTTTTTTGCCCGGACGCACTTCCTTTGCGTGCGAAGATGTAGTTGGTGGGTCCCAGCAGTCAGGGGGGCGAATCATTTTTTTTTGCCTGGACGCACTTCCTTGCGTGCGAAGGTGTAGCTGGTGGGTCCCGGCAGTCAGGGGGTAAATGTTTTTTTCGCGAAATATGGTGGCCCGTCCGGTGGGTCCCCACTGTCAGGTGGAGGAATAATTATTTTCGCGTAATAAGGAGGCACTTCCTTGCTGCGGCCGTGGACCCAGCTGTCAGCCTCTCCACGTACAGTCCACGTCCGATGGAAATCGTTCCTTTACCATGTTGACCACTCCGCGCCGAGAGCACCAGGGCGGTGGACGACGGCGAGGCCTAGGAAGGGGACGACGGGGAGCCGGGGAAGACGCGGCAGTGTAAGCCCGCGCCGAGAGGAGTACGAGGGTTCACTGGTTTGGCTGCGGTGTGAGGCTGCCGTCGCCGCAGGGCTTGGCCAGCGGTGGGAATAGTAGGGCGGTGAGGCCTCCGCGGCAGCACATCCGGCCACGGGAGGCAGGAGCATGCGGCATGACCGGCGCTGCTTTTGGCGGCTGGAGCAAGAAGACCAGTGGTTGAAGAAGCACTACGGCCGTTGGATGGACATCGTACGGTCACTGGAGCTAGAATCGTTTATATTGACTAAGTTGACAAAGCCCTCCGTCCCCGTCAACTTAGTAGGCCCACAAGTCAGCCTCCCACCAAGGTGGGTCCCAGCTAGCTGGGGGGTATTCATTTTTTTATGCGTAATAAGGAGGCAATTCCGGTGGGTCCGAGCTGACAGCAGGGGGAACGTTTTTTTCGCGAAATACGGTGGCCCGTCGGGTAGGTCCCAGCAGTCAGGGGCAAACATTTTTTTTTCGAAATACTGGTAGCCCGTCCGGTGGGTCCCTGCTGTCAGGTGGAGGAATAATTATTTTCCGCGTAATAAGGAGGCACTTCCTTGCGGCTGACGTGGACCCAGCTGTCAGCCTCTCCACATACAGTATTCTTCCAATGGAATTCGGTGGTTGACCACATTGACCACGCCGCGCCGAGAGCACCACGGCAGTGGACGACGGTGAGGCCTAGGAAGGGGACGACGCGGAGCCGGGGAAGACGCGGCAGTGGATGCCCACGCAGAGAGGAGTACAAGGGTTCACTGGTTCGGCTGCGCTGCCGTCGCGGCAGAATAATAGGGGGTGTGGGTGAGTGGAGTGGAGGGATGGCCTGGCCAGCGGCAGGAGTAGTATGGGGAAGGTGAGGCCTCAACGGCAGCACGGCCGGCCACGGGAGGCAGGAGCAGGCGGCACGACCGGCGCTGCTTTGGGTGGCTGGAGCAAGAAGACCAGAGGTTGAAGAAGCACTACGGCCGTTGGATGGACATCGTACGGTCAGTCGAGCTAGAATCGTGCATATTGAGTAAGTTGACAAAGCCCTTCGTCCCCGTCAACTTAGTAGGCCCACTATACTGGGTCCCAGCTAGTAGGGGGAGTATTCTTTTTTTGGGCGTAATAAGGAAGCACTTCCTTGCGTGCGAAGATATAGCTGGTGGGTCCGAGCTGTCAGTGGTGGTAACGTTTTTTGTGAAATACAGAGGCCCTTTCGGTGGGTCCCAGATGTCAGGTGGAGGAATCATTATTTTGCGCGTAATAAGGACGCATTACCTTGTGTGCGGCCGTGGACCTAGCTGTCAGCCTCTCCACGTACAGTCCACTTCCGATGGATGTCGTTCATTGACCACGTTGACCAGGCCGCGCCGAGAGCACCAGGGCAGTGGTGACGGCGAGTCCTAGGAAGGGAATGACACGGAGCTAGGGAATACTCGGCAGTTATTTCCCACGCGGAGGAGTACGAGGGTTTACTGGTTCGTCTGCTATCGCCGGAGAATAACAGCATGTGTGGGACTGAGGGTGAGTAGAGGGATAGCTAGGCCAGCGATGGGAGTACGGTGGGGCGGTGAGGCCTGCGCGGCAGCACAGCCGGCCGCGGGGAGGAGGGAGCAGGCAGTCCCGCCGGCGCTTGTTTGAGCGGCTGAAGCAGGAAGAGCAGACATTGAAGAAGCACGACGGCCGTTGGATGGACATCCAACAGTATACATGCCATCTGTGGAAAGCCTCAAATCTGTGGAAAACAGCATACAGCCCATCTGCCATTATTTCAAATAGTTTATAGCCCATTTGCTAATTCTTATGGGTTTTTTTGGAGCCCATATTCTTTTTGTTAGCATTACAGCCCATATTCTGGCCACGGTTAAAAAATTATATGAAATTTAGCATTGTCGGTGCGGTCTGAACTGTTTTTAATCCCGAAATTTTGAGTCACATTTAGACTGGTTTTAAAAACAAATGTATAGCAATATAAAATCCAATAAATTGTCCACGCATAAAAATCAATGTAATTTAAAATCTCGAAATGAAAAAAAGATATTTGAAACTAATTGCCGGTTTGATGTGTTTTAAATATGTACAGCCCATTTCTCATTACTGATAGGCCATTTTTTCGGCCAGCCGAATGAAGCTCTCCTCGTCTAGCCCAACAAGCCTGATAAAGTGACTTACTTGACAAATCACAAAAAAACTGGGCTAGCCATTTTCAAAAAGAAAAAAACTACCGGGCTGGTCTGTGGTAAAAATAAAAGAAAAGGCTGTCTAGACAGTCCAGAGTGTCCCGCACAGCCCAGTTGACACCCTGCTTCCGTCTCAAAAACATATTAGACAAATGCCACTCCAATTATGGCGATTCATAAAAATGCCACTACAATTTCCAAACTTTGAAAAATTCCACTGCAATTTTTGTAAACTTTGAAAAATGCCACTGCAGTTTGCAAACTTTGAAAAATGCCACTCCAGACTTCAAAAAATGCCACTAGAAATGGCATGAAATGGCATTTTTCATAGTTTGGAAATTGCAGTGGCATTTCTCGGAGGCATTTATCAAATTAACCCAAAACAAAAATAACTGGGCGAGCTGCTGGGTCCCTGGTGTCAGTCGCTCGTTGTGCAATTCTCTCGTTTACTGACTATGTTGACAATGGCATGGGACCCAGATGTCAGAAATCCACTAGGAGGAGCCATTTTTTTATTGGCTTGAAATAAGGAGGCACTTGCTTGCGTACTGCCATGACCTTGGCGGGTCCCTGCTGTCATCCTCTCCACGTACAATCATCTCCTGATTGTGTATGCGTCAACTTGCTAGGCCCACAAGTTAGCCTCTAAACCTGTGGAGGACAAATACAACCCATTTAAAAAAATAACAGCCCATTCCATACGTTCAAATGGAAAGTTCAACATTCAGAGCAAAGTAACAGGTCTGATCCACATATAGAGTAATGAACTTCCATGTTGACAACCATCATAGCCAAGTTAACTATCTACTCCCACTAGACAAGTACTAACTTACTCTTAGCTAACTAGACAATGCCGGCAGTACACGCTAAACGCCGGCACCGGCGTCCTGCGCCTTGCCTCGGACTTGCCAGAGGTGCGATAGGGCGCGTTGCTCGCGCGTGTTGGCCCTTTCCATGCCGGCGTGGTCCACCGAAGCTTCGGCTTCCAAGCAGGAAACCCACTTGACGAGCTGGTAGTAAAAATCGGCGTCGCGAACGCGTGCATGCCCGACAGCCTCCAGGGCTATTTGCCGGGCGCTGGCCTCCATGTAGTCGGCCCAGTTGCGGGCGCCCTGCTCGCGACTCAGAGCATCGGTGTGCTGCTGCTCGATGTCCCACTGGCGACGCAAATCGGCGTTACGCTGCTCCTCTGCCAGGCGGTCACACTCCAACAACTCCTGCTCCTCCGCCATGCGGTCGTGCTCCAACAACTCTCGATTTGCGCATTGCCATCTAAAGACAGATAGAATGCCTCCTCCCTCCGTCTGCCTTCCTGTGAAAAACTGAACACTAGTTTCGGCGGTGACCGCCTTCGGCGTCGCCTACCGCGGACGGGCGGGGGCATGGCGGACGTGGCGAGCGACGTCGGGCTGATGGGGGCTTATGAGGATATGGCGAGTTGGGTCACGATGGCACTGGAGAATGCTGGGAAACAGTACTTGTAGGGGGAAGGTAGCGCGACGCTCATCGGAATTCAATGCAAAATGGCTTAGCGCGCCAGCTTGCCGTGGAAAACTAGGGAAACTGAAATTATGACTGTGCCATCCCATCCCATCTGGGTCGCACGCCGGCATGGCGGTTAAACGAGTGCACTCAAATCATCTCCCTCCTTGTCAATAATGATTTCACGGATTTAAAAAGCCCGCAACAATTAAAGCATATCTTTTTTCGCATCAGTTAGCTACCTTAATTACGGCCGGCTGCATGCAGGCACTCAGAATCGCTCGCAGGCAGTACGCGAAGCAGCATGCAACGAGTCGTAGCCGAGGGCACGCATGCAGCCACTTAAATTGCTGGAATTAATTAGGCTTAAACTTCTACATGCTGTTAATTATTGCCATGCCTTGGTCTTGCTGATTTGCTCACGGGACTAATAAACCCAGACAGAGGGAGTACCTTGGTTGGTGAGAGGTTTGAATTAAGCCCTACAAACCGGAAAGGAGGTACTAGTACGTGCGTGATCCGCTATTTATTCGTGTAGGATTGAGTAGGTCGTTTCTTGAATTGAGCCCTGCAAACCGGAAAGGAGGTAGTACGTGTGTGATACGCTATTTATCCGTGTAGGATCGATAGTGTAGCTTGCCAGTTTCTTCAGAGGTAGGCATTTTTATCCGTGTAGGATCGATAGTGTAGCTTGTCAGTTTCTTCAGAGGTAGGCATTTTTATTCAAAAAACTGCCACTTTGCATCTTGCGTCGCAAATAAAAATGCCAGGTGTGCATTTGTAGGCTAGCTAGTGATCGATCAGTAACTTGTAAACACTAAGCGAACAGAAATAAGTAACTGTTAATGCATCTCAATGATTCACAGATCATATACAAATATGTAGCTCCAAAAGCAAAGATCATCCACTTCGGATCTTGCATCTCAACTAAAACTTACTAGTACGATTCCCATACATAAGATCAACATGTTAATGCATCTCAATGATTCACAGATCATATACAAATATGTAGCTCCAAAAGCAAAGATCTAGAAAAAACATCTGTCTTCCTACTAACATGGCTGCTTCTCTTGACCAACATTTAGTACAGACTGAAAGACAAATTTGTTTGTGAAGTCTACAATTCCTCTTGCAAACGTAAGTGGTTTCACCAACAGCTGGAACCATGAGAATGAACCACACATGATGGAGGAACATCCACTGCAATATGATTTGGTCTTCTCTCGATCACACCGCAAGACTATTTTCGGAATACAAACTTAAATTAGGGAAAATGATGCCCATTGTATAATCAGACCATGAAGTGACTATCCAATCTTTGTGTCTATTTTCAAATGGCACTGCATGCAGTGACTATACTATTCTCTTGTGCAGTTCAACCAAAATTGCGGACACTTTGTTTGTTTGCCAAATAGCAACGGGCAGGCATCTCTGTCTGCACAAATATCAAGCAGCTAGTAAACATATACCACACCATGTTCGCCGTGATGGAAGAGGTGAAATCGATACAACCGAAATTGAGCATCCAATCATTGAATCTTGTCCTGCACGTCCAATGTAGGTCCACCCTGCCAATAAATTCACATGCAAACCACTACTATTACTATCAAATGACAGTACAAAAAGAGTAGCAAGATAGTAGCAAACCATGTACCTTTGTAATGAAGAGCTCATAGTGCCACCAATTGGATATAAAGGTTTGGAAAAAAACATGTTCCTAATGTTGAACTAGTTGGACTTTTTGTGCAGCTCCACTAAAATCGAGCATCCCTGTTTGCATAGATATTGAAAGTGTGATTACTATAAAAGTGGCACTAGTTGAAGCATAGACTCACAAATATAAGAATTCCAATTTCTTAATGGGAAAAGGTAGCAAGATTGTTTCTAACCACCTGTTTGAAGGAATAAATAAAGCAACAGCGGCTGATGTCAGGAAGGCATACATAATTTTTTCTGAAAAACTGAGCCATTCCTGACCTTTCCTCTTCTTTTAAGCAAATTTTGTGCAGTTCTACTAAAATAAAATGCCATCACCGCCTTGACAATTTAGTTACACTGTACAAAAGGAAATGACTTAACATTACATCATGATGTTGGGTATGTAGTAGACAGGCATTAGAGACAAACATACAGACCTCCTCCGATAACATAATGAACATTAATTTTAACAAAGGTGTGACTAGCTTTACCGAGATAATTTGAGTGAACTCTACACCCTCTATTCCTTAATATAAGACATTTTCGTGGTTCAATTTAAAGTACCCAAACGTCTAGTATTTAGAAAAACAGGTAGTAGTTTTCTTGAGCACATATCTGGGAAAGCTCGCCACACTTTATTTATGTCCATACGCTAACGCAACACCATTCGAATACTACAAATATACACTAATCCAGTGGCTAGTGCAACAGTAGAGTAGTTAGTTTATTACAGGGTACAGTACAATGGTTTTACTGAACAGATTTCAATAAACTCTAGCACTGGAAGGTTTCTATAAGAATTAACAATACAAAATGTAAAGGTAACAAGTTTCAGCATTGGTATACTAGCTGTGCATGAGCATAAAACCAAATACAAAAGTCTGAAGGTAACTAGCATTACTAACTAATGACAGTATAAAAAAATTGCAAACCATGTACCTCCAAGGTAAATATCATTTCGAACTTGGGGGGACCTTAAAAATTGATATCCCAATCTTGATAATCGATCAAACATAAAAACTTGATCTTTCCTCTTGATAATCAAGAGAACAGCCGGAGGAGGAGGTGCCCACTCTTGACCTTTCCTCTTGTCTTCATAATTGTCTGTGCAGTTTAACCAAAATAAAATGACATCAGCGCCTTGGCATTTTGGTGACACTGTACAAAAAAATTAAATTATCTCATGAAAGTGAGGTATGTAATCTATAAGCATTAACAGTGCAAAAATCTGAAGGTAGTAACAAGTTTCATCGTTGGTATACTGGCTGTGCAACAGCATTAGAATGCCTTAGCTGAAAAATCTTTAATACATCCACAATCAACAGCTAACCATGAAATGATCCAGTGACATTAAATGGCACTGCTTAAATTTATCTGTGGCATTAGACTGAGAGCGGCATTAGTTAAATGTGGCATCACTTTAGCAGTAGCATTGCTTGACTTGACTGCTGGCGTTATACTAACAGCAAAAAAAGTGGCAATAAGAGCATGGGAGGCCCATTCGGACAGTCGGCGCACCAGTACGATGTACCTCCACGGACGCAGAGTGGTGAGGGAGGTATGGTTGCCCAGAGCAACAAATATCCAGACAGCATATGTGGATTACGTACCATTTTTGTTCTCTTTAGCCACCTTTTTCCTATGTGAGGACAACAAACCGATCGACCTGGTCATTCTCTATTGCGTTGTCATGCCTTTCTACCCTTCTTCAACCAAGAGACACGAGACTCGTTCCTTAGCTACTGAGTTTCCCCTTTTCAACCTAGATGCGGGTTCGATGCCTACTCTCTTGGACAGTACAGTCTCCCTTCCTTTCCTTATTCAACCCAGACATGCATTAGTCTGCATGAAGTAGGGTTTCCTTTAATAGTGCAAATTATGGTTTTCGTCTGCGTGGCCAGCAGAGCAGAGGATAGCAAATTGGGAAGATGGTGGAGTGGAAAAAGATCCACATGCAACGACATGCCAGATGGGGCAATAGAACAAGGGTATGGTTCGAAAAGAGGTAGCATACCTGAGGGTCGGTGGGAAGTGGCTTCGCTCGTGGTCGTCATCCTCCGCACACACTACGGCAGCGATCCCGCGTGAGCGCTAGGTCTGAGAGGATGGCCTTGTCGTCAGTGCGTGACCTCGCTCGCCGACGATGAGTGCGTCAACATTGCACGTCCTTTTCTTCCTCGGCGGATCTGTGTCCACCGATGAGGAGGGAGAGAGGGGCCGTCTTTTTAGATCTAGAGAGAGGGTGGTAGTGTGAGAAGCAAGTGGGAAGCCCTTGGCAAGAAAGCGCTGAAGCTCTAGCCTATATATTTTCTTTATACTACTAGTACTGGAGGTGGAGTAGTGGTAGAGTAGTTTATATTTTCTCTGCGTACAGTACTAGTTAGTCGTGCTTCAAAACTGAACGGCGCGCCATTAAAAATATAAAGGCCGATAACTAATGCGGCACCTCGGGCCAACGCGGCCAGATCGCATTTTGCACGAGAAATTACACACCATGTCTCGTTGACATGTGGTCCCGTTCCACATATCAGTGAGACGACGGCGAGTAGTAGGAGTATTTCCGAACCGACGTGTAGACCGGGGCGCCCCTTCGTGAACCGTGGCAAACTGGCAACCGTCCACCGACTCTTCGCCTTTCCCTCTCAATTTGGAACTGCTGTCGCACGCTCTTCCTCTCCCTCCTCCATTTTCCTTCAGCCCTTCACCCTTTATTCTGCCATTGTTCGATCGTCTTATCCATGGAGGGAACAGGACGGAAACGACCCCGTTATTCTTGCCCCGATCTGAAAGATGACGTGGTGGTGGAACTCATTGATCGGTGCGACGTCATCACCTCGGCTAGCATGGCAGGTTCGTTCAAGCCCATTCTTGACTCAACTAATAACATCATTACAAGGAACCCAAGAGTCAAGGAGCGGTTTGATCTCCCCTATCTTCTTCGCCATGACCCTGATGACTGGCGCCGTCACGACAGAGGCCTCGCCCTGTGCAAGTTGATGCCGCTTGATAATGATACTATGATGTTAAGATGCCATCGCTTGAGGGCAAGGCTTGGGCAGGCGCAAATGGAGATTGGGTTATTTACATTGGGTCCAACTGCAAGTGGGAACTTGTGAATGTGTACACTCATGACCGGGTTCCACTTCCAAAAAGCTCAGCAGACTGCCCAGAGGTTGAGCACACCGGTATTGTACGCACGTTCAAATACAATCATGGTGACTGTCTTCTACGGAAGATAGCAATTTCTCGAGTCCCCAATCGCTCTTGGAATTACAACAACTATGAAGTTGTTGCTATCTTCGATAGTGGCTTGACTTGATGGATATTGCTCAAAAATCAGTTTCTGTACACGAATGAGTACTGTGATGCAATTGAATACGAGAGCCTTGTGTTTGCTGCCACCACTCGTGGCACTGTTTTTGCATGGCATCCTCGTTGTTTCGGTACGTTTGTCTTCCACCGTAATTATAATTGTTTCATCCACATGCATGCGGGTTAGCAAGGCTGGTCATAGTGGGGAGTAACTTAGACAAGTAACATGCATATGTTACTAGTTTATGTTACTACCTCTATAGTGCATAGTATCTTACATTAGTATCATAGGTGGTCTCATTTATTGCCATGCATGACACATAGTAGCATCACATTTATTATGTTATGGTATCTACCTATGTTACTATAACAATCTCTCTCTTCCTTAATTGCCTGCCACATAAGCATGTTTGCGAGTCCCAAGTGCATGATACTACTTATGTTACCCCCACTATGGCCAGCCTTACTAATTAACCTTCTTCTTGTGTTTCCAAGGTCCTGTGAACATTCCACCACCTATACTTGAAGATTTTTATAACCAAGGGGGAGATGATGATGGTGATGATCACGAGCATGAGGACGAGCAGCGCCCATGTACTATTTGGCGCCTGGCAACTAATTCTGATGGATCACCTCTTCTCGTGTGTATACAGCCCACTGATGATGTTACTGCTAAGGAAGCAGGTGTAGTCTCCCATGGTTGCACTCTCCGGACCTATTCCAACACCCGTTGCATGGTATTCGGGATGGATACTAGTGTGCTAGCGCCAACTCCTTCTCCCTGGTACAGAATTGATAGTCTTGGAGAAAACTCGCTCTTCCTTGGACAAAACTATCCAATGATGGTGAAAGGCGATCCAACTGCTGTTGACACAACGTTACTATCATTTATGAGAAGCAACTATGTCTATACCTCGGACATTTGGGTGGTTCCCTACCCTGGTACTGATATAGTAGGCTGCTTCAGCCTGGATGATCAGTCTTGTGTTGGTCTCCAGATCGACAATGGATGGCCCGTCCCAGAGAATCACTTGTGGTTCAAAGCAAGTGTTTCCAACGCCGAGGAATGCTTGAGTTGAAGTTCATTTCATTGCTTGTTATTTGTTGTGTGGTGAAAACTTTAGTATTTATAATGTATCCTCGTTGTCGATGTGGGTTGATGACCTGTTGTATGTAATAAAATGATATGCCTGTGATAAACTTACTAAATTTATGAATGGCTTTCGAGTTGCTTCTGTGAGTGAGTGGTGCGACGAGGCAAAAAATATATTTTCCGAATACATAATTGTACGTGCATTGCAATAGGTTATCGGATGAGGCCAATCAACAATAGTAGTACACTATTTGTACTAGCTTCACATGCTTTGTGCGTCGTGCGGGTGTTTTTACTGTAGCCATACTTTACTACGTAACCAGCACCTCGAATCCTCGATACTAGTAGTACTATATAGTACTAACTAGTAGGAGTAGTAGGGTGGCATGGGCCAGAACAAGCATTCACGTCCAGGAGTACGGCACACGCCACTAGCACGACTTCCATCTGACATCATATTTCTTGGAGTCCGTGCTAGAGCAATCTCTTCAACCTCATCGTTTCTCTAACTCAGCCATCGTGCGGCGGGCGAGGTGGGGGTTTGCCGATAGTCGGTTTCCTTAACTGCGGTCCCACTTGTAAGGCCAACTACAACGCACGACCCCAAACGGACCTCCGTTTTGCACGAACTCCAACGATAATTTTAACTAGAAAAGCAAGACCAAAGAAAACAATAACCACAAGAATACATTTTACTACTCCTGTAAGTTGGATTAGTGCCTTCTTGATGCATTCATTGTTGATCTGCGGAGGCTCGATCTTGCGTGCTTCTTTCTTCTTTGAGTGTAAAGAAGTAGACGTTGCTTCCTTGCATCTAGTCTCATGTCTAGCCTCTATTCTAGTACTCCCTCCGGTCCGTTTTTCTCTGCGTCTAAGTAGCAACACGCATACCAAGTAGGAGTATCAACAAGTGCACTAATCTCATCTATAGCCTCTGTGCTAGCTAAAAGTGATAGAACATCTACGAAATTGCACTCTATCAATATATGGATGTACACTTCTTCCCAATACAAAAACTTGCATCCATTCTACTCCCTCCGTTGCACAATACGTGCCTTCTATTTGTCAAAATATATATGTATCTAGACATGTTTTAGTATATAGGCACATCCATTTTTGGACAAATGGAAGTCAAGTATTTTGGAACGGAGGGAGTACACAATAAAAATTAAGTTAGCACAACTAGTCTAATCCGAGAGCACAACCAAAGATTTGGTCGAGTTATTCCTCCTTTTGCCGACACATGGGACATCCAGCATCCAGGTCGTGTCATGAAAGAAAATAGAGTGGTAGTAGTTGATAAGTTGAAGCCACGAGATGTGCATCTTGGGTTAAACTGTAAATAGAATCTTACTACTCTTGAGTAACTCCAAAAGCGGCCACCGAAGATCTTTCTTGGATTTGTTTTTCATCACCAGCATGTCGAGGTGAAAGATGTGCAGGTTCAGTGGGTCTGCTTGCGTTTTCACTAACATGTGGGACCGCATGTGAGCAAACAGACGACGGGCTCCGTGCGTCCGCTGACTGGCTGAGAAGGGAGATAGAGGAGTGCTGAGCACGGACTGCAGGAAATTTGTTCTACGTATTGTACCTCGATATAGGCTCGACATAGTGGGGTGGCATGGGCCATAACTAGCATTCACGTCTAGAACTACGGCACACGCCACCCACACGAGTCCCATCCGACACCAATTTTCTTGGAGTCCGTGCTACAGCCATCTCTTCTCCCTCCTATTTTCTCAGCCATCGCGCGGTAGGCGGGGTGGGGGTTTGCTCAACTACGGTCCCACTTGTAAGTGAAAATTCAACACCGCACGCATTCCTGCTTGAGTGGCATGCCGGACCAACCATGTGGGGGTGCGACGCGAACACGGCAGGCTTTTCCTTTTGAACTCGTAACTTGTAAAATTTGGTTCTACTCCATGGCGCGATCGATAGATAGAAAATAATGATTTTGCCTAGAGTAATGAGAAGTTTGGTTCTGGCGCCGTTCATGCATGGAGTACGTACGAAAATTATGAAGTTGATTACGAAAGGTAAGATAATTACTGTAGTATCATATACTACTACATGGATTTGACGAAAAGATAAAAATACATACGGATCCATCAACGATATCCTCACGCCCTAGTGCGCCGGGTCACCAACCGACATGTGAGGAGCAGCGGCGTTGACGGCAAGCTCAATGTGCTTCTGAACAGTGCGTCCAAGGTTGCCCTGCGGTCCAAGAAGGCCAGCGTCCTATCGTCCTCCTCTTGCATGCGCGTAGACGTGGGTGATTATGTCCATGGTGTCTTGCTGCGCCAGGCGCTGCACGGCGAGCGCGACCTCAAGGTGGACATTCTCCAGCGCGACGGCGGGCAGTCGCGGGGCCACCAGTGCGTCGAAGTGGTTGTCACCATAGTGGTTGTTGAGGGTGGCAGGCATCGCAGAGCCTGAGCGCGTCGGCTGAAGGCTTACGTCAAAGTCGTGCGTGACCTTCTTGACGATGTTGAACTTGTCGAGGAAACCGACGAGGACCTCGTCGAACAAGGAGACGAAGTTGTCGTCTAAGCGGCACCTCGCCCTGCCGGCCTCAAGCAATACTACCTGGAGACGTTCCTCGTTGCCGGGCTGCAACCGGCGTCGTGGACCAACTGGCACAGCCGGCTGATGCTCGTGCTCATCGCCTCCATGGGTCTAGCTTAGCTTGTACTACTAGTCAACTGATCTTGCGATTCGAGTGATCACTCTTGCCCTTGGTTAGCGTGCGTAGGTGCATAGGATTTCGTACTACTCCTCGGCCCTCTACTGCACCTGCCTTTGGCTGTATGATAGGTGGGCCAGCCACCCCCTGGGCCCACGTGTCATTCACCCAAAGGTAGTTGCCGTAAGTCAATGAAGCTGCGCCCCCCTCTGTGCCGGTGCAGTATAGTCATCTCACCGGACCTCTAGTTGGGGCCAAACGAGAGAAGTTTGATGTTTACTGGTTTATTGGTCCCCTTTGCATTTTGCGCCAAGTTTTGACCTTTGATTTAACTAATAAAATGTTAATGCATGTAAAAAAAATGTTGTGTAAGTCACATTACAAAAACCAAATAATCCCAAAACACTTAGGCACGGTGCATTAACTCCCTCCTTGTTTCTTATTTCGTGACATATAAACCAATGAGAGATGTGGGCCGTGCATGCTTTCAATGACTTGAGACTACCAAAAATGACATGCAGTGTTTAGTTCATTGCATATAATCCTATTAAGACTCTAGTTAGAAAGAAAACATTAAGTTCTCTCGCCGATAGGAATAAAACACCATGTATTTATTTACAGAGGGAGTAGTACATTTTTTGTGACATGCATTACTAGATATTGCTAGTCAAATACTAAAATCCAGATGGACGTGGTAGTACTCCTAAATCCAGACGGTGGTGCAACTATTACTAGTAGTAGTACTACCAATGTAGTACTCCTAGGAGTACTAGCACTGTACTACCCGTTGGTCAAATTATTACGTGCTGCTCCTCACAGTGAAGTGACAAGACCATGCGGCGGAGATGACACCTGAGTATAGGCGTCGTGTTCGGCATACCATAGTCAGCCTCACCGTCTGCAGTCACTATCATCATGGCTATAGAGCTAGCCTGCTTACAACTAGCCCTGTTCGACATAATTTCCCGTGCGTAGATGCCCGTGCATTGCACGGAACACCAAGATTGGGGGTGGACTGCTCCGGCAGCGGCCATCGCACCAGATTTTTCCACGGCCTTCTAGATATGGTGGGGAGGAGATAAGGCTGATTGTGAGAGACAAGGAGTTGTTTGTAAATAGGGAACAAGTGCGGGCATCTTTTTGCAAAAATGGAGAAGCTTGGTTTGTATGCGTCAGATCTAGATCCGACGGCTACTGGTGAAAGATGGGAGGAACAACATCATCACCAACTCAGAACCTGTTTGATTCGCAGGCTTTTGAAAACGCAGGAATAGGACACGGCAATATTACAAGTTTCAAACTGATATTACAAATGTTAGGAGTAATGCTGCACCTAGGAAGAGGGAATTACTGGGAAGTTCATGTAAGAACTTTCGTTACTTTAGGTGGATGCAGCGTTATCGTACAAACTAAAATCCACCGCCCTGACAAGTCACTAATGGGCAAATAAGTTTTCGAGTCTCTGGCCACTTGATGTTTCAAAAACAAATTCAGCTTCTGCGGAGACTTTGTCATTTAGGCTTAGACGCTTGCGGTGATCAGCACGCCATTCATTGTTGCGCCAGAGAACGCCAAACTACATTACCTTGAGCACACTTGCCTCCAGAACAAAGAACCTAGCCAATTTAATCTCAGATGTGTTACCTCGGTAGTCGATCAAATCAATTTCTGTAAGATGGAGATCAAGGCATTCGATGAGATTGTTATAGTGCAGCACATTTTTCACTTTCGGGTCTTTTTTTATCTGCAAAAGAAGAGAACATATTAGAGCAGCTGGTTGCATAAGATTGCCGTGTCATCAAGAGGTACCAATATCATTCTCTCATACGATAGGGTTGGCTGGCTAGTGATATTTTTTCACTCTCTCTCTCTCCCTCTCTCTCTCTCTCAGTTTCTGTTTCCTCTCATTTAACTAGGAGCACGTGAAGAGCTTGGGCATTTGTTGCCTTCCACTATGTGGCCGATGCCATATTTCGCAAAAGTATGCCACATAATACGCATCGATGTCAAATCAAAAGATTTTGGCACCGCTCTCGCGATGTGAGAGAGTTGGCACCGCTGTGCACACAGACCCACATGTATAAACAAATCAATCAAACCAACTACACCAGCCTCTCACTCTCCCAAACAAGTGTTTTTTATTGCCTCAGTCCTCTCTCTCTCTCCCACGCAGTGTTTTTTCATAGCGTGAGTTAATTTGGCATCGGACCAAAGTAGGTGCTCCAGATTGGGGCACCAGGTGAGCAATGGAGGGGCATCGATGCCATATGCATCACAAGTGAATTTGGCACATGTTTTGGCCTACATAGCCCACTTTTGTACTCCCTCCATCCCAAAATTCTTGTCTTAAATTTGTCTAAATACGGATGTATCTAGTTAAATTTTAGTGTTAGATACATCCGTATCTAAACAAATGTAAGACAAGAGTTTTGGGACGGAGGGAATACTACCTCGTATTTAGTATTAAATTTTGACCATAGATTTACCTAAGAAAATGCCAATGCATGTCACTAAAAATTACACCATTTGAAATTATGGTCAAATACGAATCCAACGATATAGTTCTTAGTGACATGCATTAACATTTTGTCAGTTAAATCTATGGTCAAATTTTGATACTACAAAATTGGAAGAGTAAACCAGGATGGAGGTAGTACTTTCCCTTAGAGTAACCATAGAGTTACTGGAGTAGTCTAAGTTACTTTCCACTATGACTAGTCTAGGCTACTATAGTAGTACAGCATAAAAATGATGCAGGTGATCACGTGAGAAAAAATACTAAAAACATTTCTTTTGGTGCAGTGCGTGGATGTAGTTTTGAACACTACACTTGTCATCGTAATTTGGGAAAATTACGAAAAAATTGAGCTACGTTGTGATTACCGTTTACTAATAGGAAAGAAGTTTCACCTCGAGGAGTAGCTTCTCCGTGCATGGAAAGCATGTAAGGAATCCAACAACTTGATCCAGATTGGGGCCGATAGATTTTAGTGCTAAGATCTTCACTGTGCGCATGGACTGGGTCAAGCTTGTGGGAATCATTTTCTGGAAGACGGTCGTAAATACATCAAGAAGAAATTTAAAAATGTTAATTTCAAGAAGACGGAGAATAAGATGAGTGTTGTACCTGAACGATTATGGATCCAATAAAGAGTTCAGAGAATTTGGCAGATGAGTAAACCAACGCTGTCAATTTCGGCGCGTCAATGACCCTGATTTTTGTTGGACCTTCTAGATCCGATACAAGCAATCTCTCAAGGAAAAGCGCATTCTCAATGACCATAACATGGAACAGCTGGAGTGATCTCTTCCCAATTGATGTCTTGTTGCGGGGCCAGCAAGACACATAAATCCATCGGAGATTCCTCAAGGCGATGTGGAGGCTAATGAACCCGTGGATCTGCTCAAGACGAAGGTACTCGAGCACAGTACAGCTGCGGAGCAGGTGCTCCATAGCCTTCTTCGAGATGACAACGTCGAAGAGGTCGAGCTGCTTGAGTTGAGGGAGAAGAAGGGCAGGCGAGGCATTAATCTGGGGAAGATAGCAGGAGCTGAAGCTGGCGCGGCGCTGCGTTGGCGTGAGGCGGAGCGCGGACGGTGGCAGAGAGCGACATCGTCCACCTTCAGAGCTGAGCTCCTCGAGCTGATCTAGGGCGGGGGATAAGAACCACTCGTCGAACTTGGCTTGGACCTTGCAGTTGGTACTGAACATGCGGATGTCAAGGCGTTTGGCTGGCCCTGGGTGCGATGAAAGGATCTTGGAGACTGCGGCCATGCATTTGCAATCCTTGTCGCAGAGGCAGCTGTCGACGGTGAGGTTGAGGGGGACGCAGCGCCAGAGGGGGCGCCACCACCGGGATAGCAGGGCGGTCCGCACGGCAGATTTGGTGGGGAGGAGGCCGATGATGACGAGCAGCATGTCGTCGGGGAGGCTGCTGATGAAGTCCAGGCTCGCCGGATGCGGTTTTGGCTCGAGCGGCCTCTGCTTGTTGGCTGCCTCGCCGTCCATCTCAACCGGCGGTGACGCCGGTGTACACGTGTGCTGGTGTGTGTTGTGTGCTGGGTGTGCGCGAGTGCGTCCTTCTGTGCATGCCGCCGCGCAGTGGTGAATTGTGCGCGAGTGCGTCCTTCGCGTGCAAGAACTTTGTCCTCAATGCGTCCTCAATTTACTAGCGTGCGGGGTGCTACCCCGAGTGGTTTCAACTTTGTTTCCTTCACCGCGTGTCAGATGGACCTCTAGTTTACTTATTTTCACCCACTGCCACATGGGCCAGCACACCAAGATACAGAACACGAGCTGACAACGCAGCATGTGGATTGGTTGACCGGTCAACTAAACAATATACAGAGCTATACGCTGACACAGTGAGCGTATAATCCGTCGGTATAGAGAGTTCGAGTGAGAGGGGAGGCCCGTGAGAGATAGCAGAGAGAGAAAGAGCTACTCCCTCCGTTCGATAATGTAGTTACAACATTTTTTTAAAGTCAAACTTTTGAAAGTTTGACCAAGTTTATAAAGAAATTACTTATATCAGCAATACCAAAGATAAATGATAGTATGAAGTAAGTACATGTTGTGATGAATCTAATGATCGTTCCAGATGTAAATGTTTTTCTCCACATATACCTATTCAAACTTTTCTGAGGTTTGACTTTTCAAAAAATCCATATGCTTATGGACGTGACAGAGTCCCTGACGAGAGAGAGAGAGAGAGAGAGAGAGAGTGAAAAAAGTGTGTGTGCGTGTGTGAAAGAGACTTGGACAACACACGATAAAAGTGGAGAAAAAGCGTGCGCGTCTTATGCAAACATATCACACATGTATCTTCGACAACGGAGGCAAGGTGAGGAGATAGTGTGTGGTTGTTTGGAACCGAGAGAGGAAGACCACTAGCACGTGGCCAAGAGGGGTCTGACAAACAAGGGAGAGAGGTTGAGAGAGACGTACGGAGAAAATGCAGACATGGGGAGGAGAGAGTGTATGTTTGTCATAGAGAGATCCCCTAGAGATCGTGATGGGACTACATGGGTGGGAGATCGAGTGACAAGGTGTGTGCACGATAGAAGATGCCCCGAGAGATATTGAGATAGACGTATGGATGGAAGGAGACAATACGTGTGTTCCTGATGGCTAGTAAGAGATAATCATACTTAGGAGGGGGGTGCTTGCGCCTATGGCCCTGTTTGGATACTCTAACTCAGTTAGAGGTTAGAGTTAGATTCTAACCCTGAACTAACTCTAAGTAAAGAGGTGTTTGGATGGCAGGGTTAGATGGAGCGCGGATACGGCGAGGCACCTTCACGGGCGGTGCGAGAGGGAGGGAGGGAGAGGACGAGAAGCTTCGAGGAAGTGGGGAGGGATCTGCTGCGGGGAGAATGAGAGAAAAAAGTGTTTATTAGTGGTCCCGAGAAGAACTAACCCAAATAAGCACCTCTTGGATGGGTTAGTTTTTTGGATGGGTTAGATGCATCTAACCTAAATTAACCCTCCTGTTTGGATCTTTTTGGGTTAGTTGACTCCAAACTAACCCAAACTAACTCTAACCCATGGATCCAAACAGAGCCTATGATGGAGTGAGGGATTATGGTACTTAGGGGGGTGCGTGTCACATGGAGAGAGAACAAGGGCGAAGAGTGTTGGATGGGTCTATATCTATAGCGCGAGCGAGACATGTGTATGTGTGAACCAGGGAGATATAAGGCCCGTTTGGCTTGCGTCGTGAGCATCTTTTCCGTGGCCTGGGGTTGTGGCTGGATTTCATGCACGCTTGTTTGGTTGCTACCCTGTGAAAAAGAAAGCCCGCCTGGGCTGGGTTCCCTTGCACTTTAATTACCCTGGCTGAACTCCACACACTGCAAGTAGCCTGGCCCAAGCGACCGATTTCGAACGCCTGGCCATGCCTGGTCGTGCGACCATGAGGCTAACAGCAACATGGATCGATATTAGCATTAAATAATTGATGCATGGATTGATTGATGGGACATTGATGCTTTGCATGGCCCAGGCATGAACCAAACGCTTCAGCACCACACAAGCATGGCCAGGCAGAAATATTTTACATCTCACGTCCACACCAGGCAGTACCGACCATCAAGGCATGAGGGTCAGGTCACGAACCAAACTAACCAATAAAGTTTGAGAGAGATTGAGGAGCCCCGATAAGGCTTTGTGGTGCGTCAGATAGCTGAGAGGGGGAAAGAGATATTCCATCCGCTCGATAATGCAGTGCATGTAAATTTTTTAGAAGCCAAACTTTGGAAACTTTGATCAGGTTTACGCAAATGTTATTTATATCTACAATACCAAATATACATCATACAAAACTACATCTCATGGTGAATCTAATGGTATATGTTTGTCGTACTAGATGTAATTCTTTTTCTCCACGTACATGGTCAAACTTTGTGATGTTTGACTTTTCAATAAATCTATGTGCTATGGACGGAGGTGAGTGCCTCAGTTGAGACAGATCAAGTGCGTGTGAAGGAGAATGAGTAAGTGTGCAAAAAGAGTATGTGTGTGAAAGAGAAAGTGACAACAAACGATAAATTAGAGAGAGTGTGTGTTTTTTTGTTTCTTATGCGAACATATCACGCATGCATCTCCAAGATGGAAAAGCGAGGCGAGGAGATACACGAAGATAGCTAGTGTGTGATTGTTTGCAATGGAGAGAGACACCCCTATAGCACATGTCCAATAGAGGTCTGGTCAACAAGGAAAAAAGGTCGAGAGGGACACATGGATGTCATGGACGCAAGGGGAGGGAGAGAGGGTGTGTTTGTGATAGAGAGATCCCCTCGAGATCGTGAGGGGACTATATGGGTGGGAGATCGAGGGAGTGTGTGCGCGATAGAAAGATGCCCCGAGAGAAATCGAGATAGACCATGCACATGTTTGTGATGGAGACTAAGATTAGCTAGTCATATACATATAGGGGGGACTACGTGTGCCTACAATTGAGTGAGAGACCATCATACTTGGCTAGCTGGGCATGAGATTGTGTGTGTGTGTGTGTGTGTGCGTGTGAGATGGAGAGAGAACGATGGAGACAGATAGAGTTTTAGATGGGCCTATTGAGTGCGAGTGAGATATGCATGTGTATGTGTGACCCAGGTGGATGGAGAGTTTGAGAGAGGGGGGAAGAGCTCTGAGACGACATAGTGGTGCGTGAGAGAGTTACGGCAAAGAGCCAAGAAATTTGTGTGCGTACGATGAGTGCACCCAAGATATCTAGCTTGGACTAGCTAGAGTATCATACATAGTGTGCGAGAGAGACCTATAGATGGTGTATATATGAATGCGGACTAGAAAGACCCCCCCCCCCACACACACACACACACACAGAGAGAGAAAGGGAGAGGGACCAACAAGGTTTTTGTGTCGGATGCGTGCGACAGAATTGAAGATTGTCGGAGAGAGAGTGAGAGAGAGAGAGAACAGGAGTCCGGGAGAAGGGGAGGTCACGTTTTATGCATCAAAGACTGATATAAACTTGCATTCAAATATTTAAATTGGAGACCATGTTGTCTGCAATCCACACATGAACGGATATATGCGTATATCAAACAAGTTCATTAATTTGACTTTCAACATGTTCATGGAGTACTATAATACTGTACAACATGCTACTCGATTGAGGTGTTCAATTTTGGATTTAGTTCACTATTTTGACCTACTGAACGAGCTAGTTCATTGAATCGAGATATTTCATTTTGGGTTTGATTCACGTTTTTGAGTGGGTCAACTATTTGTCATATAGTAAATCACTAGCAACGAGCATGTAAAAACACATTACTCCCGAGCATCATCTCTCCATCTAAAAAAGAAGTGGCAAGCTAATATTTCAAAATTTGATTCGGATCGACTTGGTAAGGTAGACGTGGATGCTCGTTCCCCCAAAATTTGAACAAACCGTTAAACATCCTCTCTGCTCGGTGGAATTCGCCCGAGCAAACAAATGGGAGACGCGAAATTACCTTCCTATGTGGGACACGCATCAATTGGCCCATTGTACATCGAGGGTAGGTTCGTAACTTCATCCAAGCGCGCCTTCTCCTTGGCCGAAATGACATGTGCCGAATAATTCATAAACTATGGTCAGCAAAACACGCTCTCCTCGCCCGAAATAGCTCGCGCCCACTATTTCAAAACACGCTCTCCTCGCCCGAATTCGCTCGCGCCCACTATAGTTCAAAACACGCCCTCCTCGCCTGAAATCGCTCCCGCCCACTATTTGGGGAGAAGCAAAGTTACTCTACTATCCCCGACCCTCAGTACACAGACCCAAGCCGAGAAGCCTATAGGCAAGGGTAGAACTGTAACTCCCCCTCACATTCCAGACAAATGCATCTGTAAGACATGGTTCCACTCCCCTCCCAATTCCCCCCCGCCCGCCCCCATTCATACCTCGTGGGTGCCAAATCACCTTCTCCCCGGGAAGATCCCTTCTCCCGAGCTGCGAAACCTCAGCCCCACCTCCATGGTGCCCCCCACCGCACCAATTTCACAGCCGCCCTCCTCCCTAATGCCGGAGACGCTGTCCAATTGTCGTCGTGCACTGGGCCGTGTGACTCTTACTCCGTGCTGCTGGTGCTGCCTCGACGACAGCCGCGTGAGCCTTACCGGAGCCGATTCACCCCCGCCGTTGTTCACGGCGCCGGAGCGGCTCCAACTTTGGATCCGTCCAGAGTCCTGGCGCTGCTTCCGCGTAGCCGTCGACCGTCGCGACATCGCTCTTTCCCTACCGCCGGTCACCACCGCAACTGTGCCGGCCTCACCGACTCGGCACCTGGACCTGCCTACTTCACCATGCCGCCAGATAGGTCGCACCCTCATCTGAAATCACTTTATTTAGGCGTCAGTTGTCTGAATTTTTATTCTGGGCCAATCGATTCCCAATGGGAAGCAGCACCCCTCGAGGCGGCGGAGCTCCTAGGCTGCCGGTTGGCTGGTGTCTAACGTAAGGGTGCGGGGCCGTAAGTTCACCGCGGAAGCAGCGCTTAGATGGCTATCTTTTAGAGTTGCATGGTGAGGGAGTCCTGGACTAGGGGGTGTCCGGACAGCCGGACCATCAATATCCGCCGGACTCCAAGACTACGAAGATACAAGATTGAAGACTCCGGCTCGTGTCTGGATGGTACTTTCCTTGGCGTGGAAGGCAAGCTTGGCAATACGGATATGTAGATCTCCTACCATTGTAACCGACTCTGTGTAACCCTAGCCTCCTCCGGTGTCTATATAAACCGGAGGGCTTTAGTCTGTAGGACAACATACATCTCAACAATCATACCATAGGCTAGCTTCTAGGGTTTAGCCTCCTCGATCTCGTGGTAGATCTACTCTTGTACTACCCATATCATCAATATTAATCAAGCAGGACGTAGGGTTTTACCTCCATCGAGAGGGCCCGAACCTGGGTAAAAACATCATGTCCCTCGTCTCCTATTACCATCCGCCTAGACGCACAGTTCGGGACCCCCTACCCGAGATCCGCCGGTTTTGACACCGACATTGGTGCATTCATAGAGAGTTCCTCTGTGTCGTCACTGATAGGCTTGATGGCATCTTCAACCATCAACATTGTCCAGGGTGAGACCTTTCTCCCCGGACAGATCTTCGTATTCGGCGGCTTCGCACTGCGGGCCAATTCACTTGGCCATCTGGAGTAGATCGAAAGCTACGCCCCTGGCTGTCAGGTCAGATTCGGAAGCTTAAACTTCACGGCCGATGTCCGCGGAGACTTGATCTTCGACGGACTCGAGCCACAGCCAAGTGCGCCGCACTATGACGATGGGCACGATCTAGCTCTGCCGCCGAACAGTGCCTTGGTGGCCGCACTCGGATCCGCTTCGGCCATTAGCCTGGAGCCAATCGCCCAGATCGAGGGCCGGTGGATAGACGCCGCCCCTAGGGCTTCAACATCCACGGCGATGGAGCCGAACACTGATCTTGTCCCCTGCAAAGCCCGTGATTCCGAAGCGCCGGACTCCTCGCCGGACTCCGAAACCCCCGCGCCCCTACCAATCGATCCTGATTGGGCGCCAGTTATGGAATTCACCGCCGTGGACATTTTCCAACACTCGCCTTTTGGCGATATCCTGAATTCACTGAAGCATCTCTCGCTATCAGGAGAATCCTGGCCGGACTATGGCCAGGATGGTTGGGGTACGGACGGCAAAGAAATTCAGAGCCCACCCACCACCCACTTTGTAGCCACTGTCAAGGATTTAACCGACATGCTAGACTTCGACTCCGACGACATCGACGCCATGGACGACGATGCCGGAGACGAACAGGAGCCAGCGCCTACAGGGCACTGGAAGACCACCTCGTCATACGACATATACATGGTGGACACCCCAAAAGATGGGGATGGCGAAGAAGCAGCGGAGGCAGATTCCCTAAAGAAGCAGCCCAAACGCCGACGTCAGCGGCGCCGCTCTAAATCCCACCACAGCAAGAATGGAGATTCCGGCACGGGAGATAATAATACTCCGGAGAGCGCCGAAGACAATCCCCTCCAGCAAGACTCAGCGTAGGAGGATTCAGAAGCAAGCCCCCACGAGAGCGCGGCAGACGAAGGGGTTGAGGATGATAACTATATGCCTCCCTCCGAAGATGAAGCAAGCCTCAACGATGATGAATTCGTCGTACCTGAGGATCCCGTCGAACAAGAGCGCTTCAAGCGCAGGCTCATCGCCACAGCAAACAGCCTCAAGAAAAAGCAGCAACAGCTCAAAGCTGATCAAGACCTGCTGGCCGATCGATGGACCGAGGTCCTCGCGGCCGAAGAGTATAAACTCGAACGCCCCTCCAAAAGTTACCCAAGACGCAAGCTGCTCCCCGAATTAGAGGAGGAAGCATACATACCTTCATCACCAGCGCACGATATGGCTGACCGACCACCCCGTGGTCGTGACAGAGAGGCATTCAAGCCCCCAGCCAAGACCGTACCCCGGCATCGCTCCAAAAGTATGAAGCCAAGAGGGAACGCGCCGGACTTGCGAGACATATTGGAGGACAAGGCAAGGCAATCCAGATCCATCTACGGATCACGTGGGCGCCCTACGACCCACGACAAATACCATCGCGCCGGACATAATAACACCGGCCGGGCCGAACACAGCAGACAATGCTCTCTCGAGCTGCGTCGCGATATTGCTCAATACAGGGGCGCCGCACACCCTCTATGCTTCACTGACGAAGTAATGGATCATCAGATCCCCGAAGGGTTTAAACCCATAAACATTGAATCTTACGATGGCACAACAAACCCGCGGTTTGGGTTGAAGACTATCTTCTCCACATTCACATGGCCCGCAGCGACGATCTTCATGCCATCAAATATCTCCCACTCAAGCTTAAAGGACCAGCTCGGCATTGGCTAAACAGCTTGCCCGCAGAGTCAATTGGGTGCTGGGAGGACCTGGAAGCCGCATTCCTCGACAACTTCCAGGGCACATATGTGCGACCACCAGACGCCGATGACCTAAGCCACATTATTCAGCAGCCAGACGAATCGGCCAGACAATTCTGGACACGGTTCTTGACAAAGAAAAACCAAATCGTCGACTGTCTGGATGCAGAGGCCCTTGCAGCCTTCAAACATAACATCCGGGACGAATGGCTAGCCCGGCACCTGGGGCAGGAAAAGCCGAAGTCCATGGCAGCCCTCACATCGTTAATGACCCGCTTTTGTGCGGGAGAGGACAGCTGGCTAGCCCGCAGCAACAATCTCCGTAAAAATTCTAGCAGTCCGGATACTAAGGACAACAACGGCAGGTCACGTCGAAACAAAAACAAGCGCCGCATTAACGGCGACGATAAGGAGGATACGGCAGTCAATGCCGGATTCCGAGGCTCCAAACCCGGTCAGCGGAAGAAGCCATTTAAAAGAACCACTCCGGGTCCGTCCAATCTGGACCGAATACTCGACCGCTTATGCCAGATACACGGCACCTCTGAAAAGCCAGCTAACCACACCAATAGAGACTGTTAGGTGTTCAAGTAGGCCGGCAAGTTAATTGCCGAAAACAATGACAAGGGGCTAAATAGCGACGACGAGGAAGAGAGCCGGCCGCCGAACAATAGAGGATAGAAGGGTTTTCCCCCACAAGTGCGGACGGTGAATATGATATACGCGACCCATATACCCAAGAGGGAGAGGAAGCGCGCACTACGGGACGTCTATGCGATGGAGCCAGTCGCCCCAAAGTTCAACCCATGGTCCTCTTGCCCGATCACTTTCGATCGAAGAGACCATCCGACTAGAATACGCCATGGCGGATTCGCCGCATTGGTTTTAGACCCAATCGTCGATGGGTTCCACCTCACGAGAGTCCTGATGGACGGCGGTAGCAGCCTGAACCTGCTTTATCAGGATACAGTGCGCAAAATGGGCATAGACCCATCAAGGATTAAACCTACAAAGACAACCTTTAAAGGTGTCATCCCAGGACTGGAGGCCAACTGTACAGGCTCAGTCACACTGGAAGTGGTCTTCGGATCCCCGGATAATTTCCGAAGCGAAGAGTTAATCTTCGACATAGTCCCGTTTCGCAGCGGCTATCATGCTCTGCTCGGACGAACCGCGTTTGCAAAATTAAACGCGGTGCCGCATTATGCATACCTAAAGCTCAAGATGCCAGGCCCTCGTGGAGTCATCACGGTCAATGGAAATACGGAATGCTCCCTCCGAACGGAGGAACATACAGCGGCTCTCGCGGCAGAAGTACAGAGTAGCCTTCTAAGGCAATTCTCAAGTCCGGCAGTTAAAAGGTCGGACACATCAAAGCGCGCCCGGAGCAATGCCAACCAAGACCACCCGGCGCGATCAGAGCACGCGTAGCAATGCGGCCCCAACCCTCGCCCGCGCATGATCTCAAGAATAACACTCCGCGTACATCATTACGCTTTGGAGATACCATGGGCGCAGGGAAAGGGGCACGATCACAACAGAACTAGAGTGCGGCTCGACCACACCAGGGGCTCACACGAGTGCCCCCCTTCTTTTTATTTTTTTCTTTTCTTCTTTTATGTACACAGGACTCTGTTAACCAGAAGCCCTATCCGATGGCGAACTTGCCGAACTCATGATGCAACAGTCAGGGACTAAAGAAGGCCGCAACGAACACCCAGGTGGTCTCAATTACGAGCATTAAATACAATTATATACACCAAGTCTGCAGCTCATCCCTGGAGGGGGACATGTTTATTTAGTCCAAATCCCTTGCTTACCGCACTATTTGTATCAGTCCGCTCTACTAGCAGACTTTCTTTCATAAATAATGCAGCACCTTTTTATTGCAATTGCGTTATCTTTTATATATGTTCATTATATGACATCTTGCACCCGTATATTTTGGTATGGCCGAATACGCCAGGGGCTTCTGTTCCCCAAATTATGGTGTGATAAAGTCCGAACACTTTCACAAGTGCGGCACCCCGAACTTATAGCATTATATGAATCGGCTCCGAATCATGTCTTGGGTCAATAGTTGGGTTTGCCCAGCTCCCACGTTTTGGTGCCTTACGTTCCGTTCTGTCGGCTAAGGTGGCACTGGGAGAACCACTGCGATTGCGCCCAGGTTGAGTCGGGTTAACGCCTCAGTGGAGAAAGCTAAAACTGACTGGCATGATAAGGCGAGAGACTGGTCGCTGTTCGAGAGGTTCTTTTAGGTCCTTAAAGACTCACGCCGCTTCGAGCGAAGTTCCGGATAATGTCCGATGAAGGCGTGGATAGCGCCCCGGATTCGGTCTTCCGAATACCAGGGGCTTCGCCGAAATTTAAAATTATAGAATTCTATGGCTAAGTGAGAGTGTTCAAGCATTATAAGTCCAGTTGCCTTGTTCGTCGTGTTGAGCGCCTCCCTAGATGGACCCAAAAATGGGAACAAGAGTGCTCAAGTTTATCACCGAACACCCCAGCACTTGTGGCTTGGGGGCTGAAGCCAACGACTTGCCATCTCTCAGATTTCACAAACGGCCGCACAGAAGGTAATATTTTAAATTAAACAAGCGTTGCTCATGGCGCATATAAACGAAGTTTTCAGCGCATAGGATAAATACACAGCGAGTTCACTCAAAGATTACATTTCTGGAGCACTCATCTGCAATATCGCAGGCTCCCTTCAGGACAACTTTATAATATCGCTCCAGCGTGCGATGCTCCTTGCCCGGCGGCGGTGGGTCCGTGAGAAGCTTCTCCGCATCCAGTTTGCCCCATTGCACCTTTATGCGGGCAAGGGCCCGACGAGCGCCTTCAATACAGGCGGAGCGCTTGAATACATCCAGCCTGGGGCATGCATCCACCAGCCGCCGCACGAGGCCAAAGTAGCTCCCAGGCATGGCCTGTCCAGGCCATAGCCGGACTATGAGGCCCTTCATGGCCTCCTCAGCTACCTTGTGGAGTTCGACCAGCTGCTTCAGCTGGTCGCTTGGGGGCACCGGATGGCCGGCCTCAGAGTACTGAGACCAGAAGACCTTCTTCGTCGAGCTCCCCTCCTCGCCACGATAGAATGCGGCGGCATCAGATGCACTACGTGGCAGATCTGCAAACGCCCCTGGAGAGCTCCGAATGCGGGTAAGTATCAAGTAATTCACATTAACATGCCTGCTTTGCATGAAAAACGCCTTACCCGCCGCTATCTTCTTTATGTCCTCAACCTCCTGAAGGGCCTTACGGGCCTCGGCCTTGGCGGATTTGGCACTTTCGAGAGCCGAGGCAAGCTCGGACTCTCGAGTCTTGGAGTCACGCTCCAAACTCTCATGCTTTTCCATGAGAGCCTGGAGCTCTTGCCGAACTTCCGCCACCCGTGCCTCTTGCTTTTCTCGCTCAGCCCGTTCCGCGGCCGCACTGCATTCGGCCACGGACACAGCATCCTTTAGGGCTGCCACCTCGTTAGTGGCCCCTGCAATACACATATTATCCTTGTTAATTTTATTTGCAACCGAAACCCTTTTCTGTAAGGTACTTATTTAAAGTGGTGTTACTCACCTTCTTTTTCCTCGAGCTGCCTCTTGGCATGGCCGAGCTCTTGCTCGGACCGCTCGAGATTCTTCTTCAGCACCTCCACCTCCGCCATTAATGCGGCAGAGGTCAGCAGTGCAGCCTGCAAACCCATATTGACATATTTTAAGCAACCCTGCGTATATCTTGTTAGATCCTCAGTCCGGCTTTTCTTTCCGAACACTGAACTAAGCATCAGGGGCTACTGTCTATGCGGTATTACATTACATAATTTTAACTTCTTACCTCAAAGCCTGTTAGAAGGCTGCTGCAGGCTTTGGTCAGCCCGCTCTTGGCGAGCTGGACCTTCTCAATCACCGCACTCATGATAGTGCGGTGTTCTTCCTCGATGGAAGCGCCTTTAAGCGCCTCCAACAGGTTATCCGGCACCTCCGGTTGGACGGAGGCCGCCGGCGTCACGGTCCTGCCCTTCTTTCGAAGGGGCCGCTTGCCGGACTCTGGAACCACTGCGGGTTCCGATGTAGAGTCCGGCGCAAAGTCCGGGAGGTCGCCTGACGGCGCCTCTGGAGCCTCCTCCTGATGGGTCCCCTCTTGGGATCCCACCTCGGCGTCCTCGTCGGCGCGTGGGGTAGAGGCGGTCGGGACGGAATTTACGTCCGACGAGGCCAACGACCCGCTCATCGAGTCGGGGAGATCGTCATCAACCGGACTACGGGCAGAATGCGGTGTTAGAAGGATACTGTATAACATAAAAGGTACGGCATATAAATGATCCGAATACTTACGATCCGGCCGGACGCCTGGCCCTTGGAGGCCACTCATCCTCGCCAACGCTGATGTTGGCGAAACTGTCCGGGGGGATAGTTCTCCCCCTCTTGGACCCTTCGGCCCTCCCGATTGGGGAAGCCTTCCTCTTCTTCTCTCCCTCCTCTGGGAGAGAGTACTCCTCCTCGTTGTCTTCAGGGGAGGAGTCCTCGTCGTCGTCAGACGCCTGATTGCGAGAACTCTTTCGAGTCCCCGCGGCCACCTTCTTGGCCTTCTTCTCCGGCACCACGTGCGGTGCCGGAACCAGCAGCCCTGTTAAGTGGGCGTTCACTGGGTCTTCTGGCATGGGAGCCGGGCTGATAAGCAGCTTGGCCTTCTCCATCCATTCCTGTCAAAGGAAGAGGCAGAATGAAACCTCACTAGAGTCAATCTAATTATCACAAGTGTCCCGTAATGGGGTTGAATCACTTACCTCGTCAGTTGGACACTGCGAGCTGAATCCACGATCTTCCGTCGCGGATGCGGGGGCTTCGGCGCCCTTGAACAGCACCCTCCAGGCGCCTTCGTATGTTGTATCGAAGAGCCCGCTTAGCGCCTGGTGCTGTTCCGGATTAAACTCCCACAAATTGAATGCCCGTTCTTGGCATGGGAGAATCCGCTGGAGGAGCATGACTTGGACCACGTCGACGAGCCGGAGCCTATTGCTCACCATCTTCTTGATGCAGGCTCGGAGTCCCGTCACCTCCACCGGATTGCCCCACTGCAAGCCCTTCTCTTTCCAGGAGGTGAGCTGCGTGGGGATTCCAGATCTAAACTCGAGGGCCGCCGCCCATGTGGGCTCGCGCGGCTCGGTGATGTAGAACCACCTCGATTGCCACCCCTTGACGGAGTCCACGAAGGTCCCTTCTAGCCAAGGGACGTTGGGCAATTTGCCCAACATGGCGCCTCCGCATTCCGCTTGCGTGCCCTTCACAACCTTCGGCTTGACGTTGAAGGTCTTGAGCCACAGGCCGAAGTGGGGCTGGATGCAGAGGAAGGCCTCACACACGATGATAAACGCCGAGATGTTGAGGATGAAGTTCGGCGCCAAATCATGGAAATCTAGGCCGTAGTAAAACATGAGCCCCCGGACAAAAGGATGGAGCGGAAAGCCCAGTCCGCGGAGGAAGTGGGGAAGGAAGACGACCCTCTCATGAGGCCCAGGGGTAGGGATGAGCTGCCCCTCGTCGGGCAGCCGATGCGCAATATCGCTGGAAAGGTACCCGGCGTCGCGCAGCTTGGTGATGTCCTCCTCCTTAGCGGTGGAGGCCAACCATTTACCTCCCGCTCCGGACATATTCGGAGAAGGTCGAGGCGAGATGCGCAAGCTTGGGCGTTGGAGCTTGAGTGCGCGGAGATGGATAAGCAAAGGAGGAAGAAGGCGTAGGTGAGAAGGTGAATCCTTATCCCTTATATATAGGCGGACGAAAACTATGCGTCCCCCACCGGCCTGGTAAAACTCGCTTATCTCCCAAGCGCCACCATCAATGGCACGGTTGGCTTACCCACGTCCGTATTGATGAGGATCCCGGAATAAGGGGAACATGATCTCTTCTTCGACAAGACGTGCCAAGGAAACCGCTTCGCTAAACGTGCTGAGGTGGTATAGATTCAAACAAAGGCTTGGTTACGGTGTGATGTCACGCCGCATAATACGTCAGCAGATTGAGCCAGTGTATATTTTATTCTCTCTACGGTGGAATGTGGAAATTATTTTTGCAGAGCCGGACACTATCCTGGTGTTCATTATCTTCTCTGGATTATTCAAGGGAGGAACCCGCCTTGCAATGCCGAACATTATGCATGCCGGACTTATCATCATTGAAGACCGGTTCAGGGGCTACTGAGGGAGTCCTGGACTAGGGGGTGTCCGAACAGCCGGACTATCAATATCCGCCAGACTCCAAGACAACGAAGATACAAGATTGAAGACTCCGGCTCGTGTCCGGATGGTACTTTCCTTGGCGTGGAAGGCAAGCTTGGCAATACGAATATGTAGATCTCCTACCATTGTAACCGACTCTGTGTAACCCTAGCCTCCTCCGGTGTCTATATAAACCGGAGGGCTTTAGTCCGTAGGACAACATACATCTCAACAATCATACCATAGGCTAGCTTCTAGGGTTTAGCCTCCTCGATCTCGTGGTAGATCTACTCTTGTACTACCCATATCATCAATATTAATCAAGCAGGACGTAGGGTTTTACCTCCATCGAGAGGGCCCAAACCTGGGTAAAAACATCGTGTCCCTCGTCTCCTGTTACCATCCGCCTAGACGCACAGTTCGGGACCCCCTACCCGAGATCCGCCGGTTTTGACACCGACACATGGGTTGAAGGTACTGCCGCCGCCGGATCTGGATGACGGGGAGTCTTTGTGGATTGGCCCGGGGGTGGCGCAACCACGGCAGCGCGGTGGGGCAGGGGGCGGGGTTTTGGACGGGGCCACGGACGGTGGAGGCAGGCTGCTCTGCCGTTGGTCGCTGGCTCTTTAGAGAAGATTCCGAACAGTGTCAGCCGGGAGGCACAAGACGGCCATCAAGCCATCCGGCGTAGATCGGACAGTACCAAAATAAAATAAAATCGTGTGACCCCAATTTAGTCTTCAGTCAACAGACGTGTGACCACTCTCGTACCTTGCTGTTGATCTCTTAGTGTATTTCTTCGGATCAAAGAGATATGTCGTTCTTAACTTTATGCGTTATCTGCATCTTCAGACACACCGTCTTCCGACTCACCGCAGCTGCTCCAACAAGGGAAGCATACACCAGAAGGTGCTACAGTCCCCACTCAATTGTTCCCTGCATTGAATGCGCATGCTCGACATGGACAGCCACAACAACTGCAGGGCCATCGGCAAGTCAGCACATGATGCTCACTCCTATGGATGGCAGCCAGATAGGTTGTACCCTCATCTTACTTGTGTGCAACATTTATGGCTTTGTTATTCATTTAAGCACGGAAAATAGATCATCACATTTCACTGTATATTCATGCTGATCTCTTACGGGTCTTGTTCAGGAGTTCACGTTGTTCCATAGTTCAGCTAAGATACTTGTTCTGTAGGTAACGTTGTTCCATAGTTATCGTCCATCAGCCAATGCTATCCCACAGGCTGGTGATTATAGTATTATACCACTTCTAGTGTTACCTGTGTTGTTTTTTAATACTTTTGTGTGCCATCTAGTTAATCTCGAGTAAAAACGATACATATTCTGTAGCTTTCATCTGTGTTCTCCCTTTAGTTTATAAGACCTGTTGCTCCTAGTTAACCCCAGTCCTACTATTTATGTCGTCTCCTACAGGCACTCATTTACATAAATCTAACTACTAGTTGTCTTCCATGCGTGTCAGATATAATTGCACACACTGATATATCCACAAGAAGCTCACGGAGCAATGTAAAGGCCAATAAACTTGATGTCAATGATACCCAATATGATGGAACATGTAAAGGCAGTTCTTCAGAAGACTTGCAGAAAGATGATGAATCCTCTTCACCCCACAAGGTCCTTGCTCTAACTTGGCCTGTGATATGGGTACAACTTGCATATAATGTCCTGGAGTGTATCTACTCTGTTGCAATGCCATGTGCTTAGCATGCTGATCATGCATGTAAATATGTCATGCCTTCCTGTTTTTCAGTACCTACTCCATTCATGATAACATGTTTTCAAATTCAAGTATTGTCATTCTACTCTATCGCAATGCCATCTGCTTAATTAGGACATCATGCTTCTGAATATCTTATGCATTGTTATTCATCAATATGTACTTCATCTGTCTGTCATACCATGTTTTTTTACATTGAAGTGCTGTTCTAGTGCTCTGTTGCAATGCCATCTTATTTTCCCAATCATACACGTGTATGTTGCCTTGGTTATTTCTCTACGTATTCCGCTAGCATATTGCTTTACATTCAACTAGTTTTTTGTTGTTGTGTTGTCCTGTCGTATCCCTAGCTCTTACACCATACTCCCTCCGTCCGGATTACATGTTGCCGAAATGGATAAAAAAGGATGTATCTAGAACTAAAATATGCCTAGACCCATCCATTTTTTTCCGGATGGAGGGAATACATGTCAATATGTCATGCATTTCTATTCTTCAGTACCTATTCCATCTCTCTGCTGTCGCGTGTTTTATAATTAAAGCACCATTCTTCTATACAAGGCATGCAAGGGGAAGACGACTATGTTAGAATCTGAAGGGTTACAAACAAGGCCTTCGCAAAAGATCCAAACGCCAGGAGATAATAAATCAACTCCAGTTTTTATAGACACTGCTCCAGCACAGAGAAACCCAACTCCTACTGATAATAAGCAAATTCCAGTGGCCGAAGAACTAGTCCGCTCCAGTCGAGCAAAAATATGTCAACTCAATTCTAATAAGCGTGTGCGTATCCTTGCATCATGAAATTTTATAGCATGCTGATCATATTTTCTACATGTTTCTCACTCATCTCTCTTTTAGAAAATAAGCTTAACAGATAGAAGAATTTCTGCAATGGTATCGTTTATGAGGAAAGATTCCTGAAGGAATTCTCTGTGCTCCAATGTAGATGTAAGTACCTGTTGTATATCACTCTATTTTTACATCAGCATGTATTTTGTTAATCGGCGTGAATCCAACCTTTATCTGATCTAAATTTAGTTATAGCAAAATGCATGATTAAAGGCCACAATGTTGATTTTTGCAAGGAAAACTGCCTGGTAGTTTTGCATCCTGAGCTGCATGAGTGTACTATCTCATATCAGTGGGTTTGAATACTTTGGTTCTGCAGTGGGTTTTTCAGTGTTTTTTTTACTGTGTTGTCCTGTCGTATCCCTAGCTCTTACATCATACTCCCTCCGTCCGGATTAAATGTCGCAGAAATGGATAAAACTGGATGTATCTAGAACTGAAATATGCCTAGACCCGTCCATTTATTTCCGGATGGAGGGAATACATGTCAATATGTCATGCCTTTCTATTTTTCAGTACCTATTCCATCTCTGCTATAGCATGTTTTATAACTGAATCACCATTCTTCTATATAAGGCATGCAAGGGGAAGACGGCTCTGTTAGAATCTGAAGGTTTACAAACCAGGTCTTTGCAAAAGATCCAAATGCCAGGAGATAATAAACCAACTCCATTTTTCATAGATACTGCTCCAGCACAGAGAAACCCAACTCCCACTGATAATAAGCAGATTCCAGTGGCCAAAGAACTAGTCCGCTCCAGTCCAGCAAAAGAATGTCAACTCCATTCTAAGAAGCGTGTGCGTATCCTCGCATCATGAAATTTTATAGCATTCTGATCATATTTTCTACATGTTTCTTACTCATCTCTCTTTTAGAAAATAAGGTTAAACGATAGAAGACTTCCTCCATTAGGATCGTATTCGAGGAAAATATCTTGCGGGAATTCTCTGTGCTCCAATGCTGATGTAAGTACCTGTTGTATATCACTATATTTTTACATCAACATGTATTTTGTTAATCGGCGTGAATCTAACCTTTATCTGATCTAAAATTAGTTGTAGCAAAATGTTAAAGGCGCCAATGTTGATTTTTCTAAGGAAAACTGCCTGGTAGTTTTGCATACTGAGCTGCATGAATGTACTATCTCATATCACGCACATTACTGAATTGTAGTGCTTCTCTGGTTGCCCATTCATTCATTGTGTCAATGTTGCTTTCATACTACCTTACCTGGCTGATGATAGCTGTGCCATATTGTGTTAATTTGGTGTAGGCTACTTGCCCAAACGTTCGTTGTGTCAATGTTGCTTTCCTATTATCTGACTTGGCCAATGATAGCAATGTTAGTGTGTTAATTTTGTGCAGGCTGTTGAAGATAAGAAGACAAACTCTGAAAACAGCAAGGCAATCCCATTGTTTATTTCCAGTAAATCTAGGCCAGGTAATATGGCAATAACTCATGATTAATCTATTTGGTTCCCGTCCTAATTTATGTTATGATGCAGTGGTCGAGAAACTCTCCACTATCAATAATACAAGCCTGCCAAAATCGCCATCTGAATCTGTTCAGTATCCTCTGTCTCGAATGCAATGGAATAAATGTATGTTTGTGAACCAATTAATGGCTGAAGCAATGATGGAAATGGTGGATGAATCAGAGGTGTAGAGTCGTGCGACACAACAACTGATCAATGTTTTCAGAGACAGTGTAGCAAAGCAGAAAGAACTTGCCCACATGCTTATGGGCGTCATCTGTGCTGAGGTTGCAGATTGTGACGTTGTAAATGGTTAGGTTCTGCTCATTTATTTGCACTGGCATCAATCTTTGATTGCCCAGTGGATGTAATTTCCTGTAATATATGTTGGATGTGCAACGTTATTCCCTATATGCCGTACCTTTGCATGATCGGTTTTGGTCCTGTGCATAATTGCTCGTCATAATGGGCTCAAATTATCTAATTTGGCCTAAAGACATGTACGAACTTTAGTGGGCCCATTAAGTTAATGGGCCGTTACTAGGCCGAAAGTAAATGGTCGGCCCTCTTACCTCCCGGGTCGTTAACAGGCCGACATCGAAGCAGGCAACAGGTGGCCCCAGTTTATTTCACGGGCCGTTAATAGGCCGTTACTAAGTTTGGGCTACATATGGCCCAACTATACTGTAGGCATTTAGCAGGCCGAAAGAGACTGCGGGCTTGTACTGGACCATGAAGACCATGGGCCGCTAAGAGGTCAAAAGTCAGGTCGTATTGTAAATGGCCCAACTGTGTTGTGGGCCTTTAGCAGGCCGAAAGAGAAATCGGGTTGGTATTGGACCATGAAGGGCATGGGCCGTTAAAGGGCCAAAACTAAGGTCCGACTACTAATGGCCCAACTCATTTATGGTCCGTTAACAGGCCGAAAGTCACACAGGGCCGGGAATTGGCCCAACACTTAAATGGGTCACTAAAAGGCCAAAACTCAGGTCCGACTAAAAATGGCCCAACTGATTTATGGGCCGTCAACAGGCTGAAAGTGACACCGGGCTAGAAAATTGGCCCAACACTTAAATGGGCCGCTAAAAGGCCGAAACTCAGGTCCGACAACAAATGGCCCATCAGATTTATGGGCCGTCAACAGGCTGAAAGACACACCGGGTCGGAAACTAGCCCAACATTTAAATGGGTCGCTAAAAGGCCGAAAGATGTACATCCTGAAAATTGGTCCACCCATTAAACGGGCCGTTAACAGGACAAAATCTCATCGGGCCAATATTGAGCCCAGATATATAGCGAGCTGTTAACGGGCTTGAACTGATGATGGGTTGCAATGGTGTCAAATCTTTAACGGGCCGTTTATGGGCCAAATTGGCTCATCTCGTATGGGCCATGGGCTTAAATGGACATGACACAAGTAGGCCTTATATGGGCTGGCCTTCTAATTTTTACTGGGCCGGCCTTTTCACAGGAATGGGCCTCTGTTGGGCCGTGCCACGTGTCGACGTACCATAGGCGTCTTCTGTCCAATGAGTGGATGACATCTGTCCCAACGGTGAGCCGACACGTGTTTCCTCCAGCCAATGATGATTTCACACGTGGAAAATCCCCATTGGTTGGGGCTGTTAACGGGTTATCGGATCCAAAACCTGACCCGATAGCTTAACGGCGTTCCGTTACGGTGGATGCCACGTGTCGGTCACCCTTGACGAAAGCACTTCTGTGACGCGCGATTTATCGTCATGGAAGTTGACACTTCCGTGATGATAATTTTCGTAATGTCATGGAACACTTCTACGACAGCATAGGTATGACTATCTTGATTCTGTCATAAGTTTGTCATGGATGTACATGCATGACAAAAAACGCGACCTACTGTGACAAACACGTATCATCACGGAAGTGTATTTTTTTTTGTAGTGTCACGCACAACCTGAGAGGAGCGCGCCGTGGGCGCCGGTGTTGGCATCTTGGAGGTCGCCGTGCTCCCGCCTGGCGGGACGGCGGCACCCCTGGAGGGCCCCGCGCCGCCTGCGGGGGGCCTGACTCCACCTCTGGAGCCCGCGATTGGTGGCTGATAACCCACAAGTATAGGGGATCGCAACAGTTTTCGTGGGTAGAGTATTCAACCCAAATTTGTTGATTCGACACAAGGGGAGCCAAAGAATATTCTCAAGTATTAGCAGCTGAGTTGTCAATTCAACCACACCTGGAAACTTAGTATCTGCAGCAAAGTGTTTAGTAGCAAAGTAATATGATAGTGGTGGTAACGGTAACAAAAGTAAAGACAGCAAAAGTAATGTTTTTGGTATTTTTGTAGTGATTGTAACAGTAGCAACGGAAAAGTAAATAAGCATAAACCAGTATATGGAAAACTCGTAGGCACCGGATTAGCGATGGATAATTATGTCGGATGTGGTTCATCATGTAACAGCATAACATAGGGTGACACAGAACTAGCTCCAGTTCATCAATGTAATGTAGGCATGTATTCAGTATATAGTCATACGTGCTTATGGAAAAGAACTTGCATGACATCTTTTGTCCTACCCTCCCGTGGCAGCGGGGTCCTATTGGAAACTAAGGGATATTAAGGCCTCCTTTTAATAGAGAACCGGAACAAAGCATTAGCACATAGTGAATACATGAACTCCTCAAACTACGGTCATCACCGGGAGTGGTCCCGATTATTATCACTTCGGGGTTGCCGGATCATAACACATAGTATGTGACTATAGACTTGCAAGATAGGATCTAGAACACACATATATTCATGAAAACATAATAGGTTCAGATCTGAAATCATGGCACTCGGGCCCTAGTGACAAGCATTAAGCATAGCAAATTTATAGCAACATCAATCTCAGAACATAATGGATACTAGGGATCAAACCCTAACAAAACTAACTCGATTACATGATAAATCTCATCCAACCCATCACCGTCCAGCAAGCCTACAATGCAATTACTCACGCACGGCAGTGAGCATCATGAAATTGGTGATGGAGGATGGTTGATGATGACGACGGCGACGGATCCCCCTCTCTAGAGCCCCGAACGGACTCCAGATCAGCCCTCCCGAGAGAGATTAGGGCTTGGTGGCGGCTCCGTATCGTAAAACACGATGAAACTTTCTCTCTGATTTTTTTCTCCCCGAAAGCCAATATATGGAGTTGGAGTTGGCGTCGGAGGGCCACCAGGGGGCCCATGAGGTAGGGCGGCGCGCCCAGGGGGGAGGGGCACGCCCCCCACCCTCGTGGACAGGGTGTGGGCCCCCTGGTCTTCATCTTTGGCGAGGATTTTTTATTATTTATTATAAGATATTCCGTGGAGTTTCAGGTCATTCCGAGAACCTTTGTTTTCTGCACATAAAACAACACCATGGCAATTCTGCTAAAAATAGCGTCAGTCCGGGTTAGTTCCATTCAAATCATACAAGTTAGAGTCCAAAACAAGGGCAAAAGTTTTTGGAAAAGTAGATACGACGGAGACGTATCAACTCCCCCAAGCTTAAACCCTTGTCTGTCCTCAAGCAATTCAGTTGACAAACTGAAAGAGAAAAAGAACAACTTTTACAAACTCTGTTTGCTCTTGTTGTTGTAAACATGAAAAGCCAGCATTCAGGTTTCAGCAATTATTATGAACTAACCATACTCACAATAACACGTAGGTCTCACAATTACTCATATCAATAGCATAATCATCTAGCGAGCCATAATAATAAAACTCGGATGACAAAACTTTCTCAAAATAATCATAACATGATATAACAAAATGGTATCTCGCTAGCCCTTTCTGAGACCGCAAAACATAAATGCAGAGCACCTTTAAAGATCAAGGACTGGCTAAACATTGTAATTCATGGTAAAAGAGATCCAATCAAGTCATACCCAATATAAACCAATAATAATGAATGCAAACGACAGTGTGCTCTCCAGCGGGTGCTTTTTAATAAGAAGGGTGATGACTCAACATAAAAGTAAATAGATATTCCCTTCGCAGAGGGAAGCAGGGATTTGTAGAGGTGCCAGAGCTCGGTTTTGAAATAGAGATAAATTATATTTTGAGAGGCATACTCTCATTGTCAACATGACAACTAAAAGATGACGATATCTTCCATGCTAAACAGATTATAGGCGGTTCCCAAACAGAATGGTAAAGTTTATACTCCCCTCCTCCACAAGCATCAATCCATGGCTTGCTCGAAACAACGAGTGCCTCCAACATTCAACGGGTCCCAAGGGGAGTTTTGTTTGCAGTTATTTTGATTTAGTTTGCACAAAGCATGGGACTGGGCATCCCAAATACCAGCCATTTTCTCGTGAATGAGGAGCGGAGTCCACTCCTCTTGAGAATAACCCGCCTAACATAGAAGATAAGGGCAGCTCTAGTTGACACATGAGCTATTCGAGCATGCAAAACAGAATGTTTATTTGAAGGTTTAGAGTTTGGCACAAACAAATTTACTTGGAACGGCAGGTAAATACTGCATATAGGAAGGTATAGTGGACTCATATGGCATAACTTTGGGGTTTAAGGAGTTTGGATGCACAAGGAGTATTCCCGCATAGTACAGGTGAAGGCTAGCAAAAGACTAGGAAGCGACCAACTGAGAGAGCGACAACAGTCGTAAACATGCATTAAAATTAATTCACACCGAGCACAAGCATGAGTAGGATATAATCCACCATGAACATACATATCATGAAGGCTATGTTGATTTGATTCAACTACATGCGTGAACATGTGCCAAGTTGAGTCACTCAATGCATTTAAAGGAGGATACCACCCCATCATACCACATCATAATCATTCTAATAGCATGTTGGCACGCAAGGTAAACCATTATAACTCATAGCTAATCAAGCATGGCACAAGCAACTATAATCTCTAAATGTCATTGCAAATATGTTTACTTCATAATAGCTAAATCAAGAACGATGAATCATCATATTTACAAAAACAAGAGAGGTCGAGTTCATACCAGCTTTTCTCTTGCACGACCGAACGGTGTGTATAATAATAAGAGTGCACGTGCATTGGACTAAGCTGGAATCTGCAAGCATTCAACTCAAGAGAGAAGACAAGTAATATGGGCTCTAGGTTAAATAAACAATCATGCATATAAGAGCCACTAAGCATTTTCAATATGGTCTTCTCGACCCCCAAAGAAAGAAAAAGAAATAACGGGAAATATTTTTGGGTTTTCTTTTTAATTCTACTACAAGCATGGAAGGTAAACTAACTAATTTTTTTTTGATTTTTCTTAAAGTTTATCAAACACACAAGAAGAAAACAGGAAAAAGAAATTTAAACTAGCATGAATAATACAATGAAAGAGTATGAGCACCGACATCTAGCAATGAGTGTGTGTGAACATGAATGTAATCTCGGTGAGAAATACGTACTCCCCCAAGCTTAGGCTGTTGGCCTAAGTTGGTCTATTGCCAGGGATGGCCTGGCGGATATCCGTAGGTGAAGCTGGGGTCGTAGTGTGACGTAGCGGCTATCGCCGCCTGAGCTATAGCGTGGAGTCGAGCAGCCTCCACTCTCCTTTCGTACTCATCTGCCTCCTCTCTGGTAATAATATATCTTCCTCTCGCCTCCCCACAAATGAACTTGTGAGATAACGATACTGTGGGCATTTATCATCTTCAAAGTCCTCAAGATTGCGTTACGCAAATATGCGTAGAATTCTTCTTTAATTCCCACTTGATTCATAAAATTTTCCGAAGGCCATTCACAGGGCCTCACGAGTGTGCCGCTTGGTGGTTCCTCGTCAGCATCACGTATTGCAAGCCTGGGACCTTGCTTCCTTGAAGGACCACCTTGGAACATCCTCCTAAGCATATTTTTTCCTCTGAAAAATTTCTGAAATTTTTAGTAACTTCAAATAAAAGTGAACCAACTTCAATAAAATTGATAGCAACAACTCCCACAAGTGCCTAGGGCCTATGTCAAGCATTAGAACTACTTGGAACCATATAATTTTGACATGCGAGCTCAAGAACATGGTCACCTATGCAGCACAAATTTGCAATGAATAAAGCACTAGAACAAAAACTAATTGGACCAATGGAGGAGTCACATACCAAGGAACAATCTCCCCAAGCAGTTTTGCAAGAGGTGCTTTGACCAAGGAGATCGAAAATCACAGCAACGGGGGCTGGAACTTGTGCTTGAGTTGGTTTTTCGTGTTTGTGTGAGACAGAGGAAGAATATGGGTGCAGGGATAAGTGGAGGAGGGCCACCGTGGGCCCATGAGGCAGGGGGGCGCGCCCAGGGGGTAGGGCGCGCCCTCCACCCTCGTGGCCAGGTGGCAGCTCCCCCCGTGGTAATTTTTGCACAGTAAATTCTCAAATATTCCTGAAAAAATCATATTAAATTGGCATGGCATTCTGAGGACTTTTATTTTCGGGATATTTTTATATTGCACGGATAAGTCAGGAAACAGACAGAAAAATATTATTTTACTTTATTTCTACTAAATAACAGAAAATATAAAGAAGGTACAGAAGGTTGTGTTTCTAGTTTCATCCATCTCGTGATCATCAAAATGAACCCACTAACAAGGTTGATCAAGTCTTGTTAACAAACTCATTCCGAATAATCCCGGAACCGGAGAAATTTCAAATGACACTAAGTTACCTCAACGGGGATATGAAAATCCCCAACAATAAGAATATCATACTTTTTCTTGACAGTAGGGAGAGGAAATTCAAAACCTCCAAATATAATTAGAGTTGATACTATAAACTTGAGGTTGTTTCCTCGGAAAATGTACCGTGTGCTCATTACCATTAACATGAAAAGTGACATTGCCTTTGTTGCAATCAATAACAGCCCCTGCAGTATTAAGGAAAGGTCTTCCAAGAATAATAGACATACTATCATCCTCGGGAATGTCAAGAATAACAAAGTCCGTTAAAATAGTAACGTTCGCAACTACAACAGGCACATCCTCACAAATACCGACAGGTATAGCAGTTGATTTATCAGCCATTTGCAAAGATATTTCAGTAGGTGTCAACTTATTCAAGTCAAGTCTACGATATAAAGACAGAGGCATAACACTGACACCGGCTCCAAGATCACATAAAGCAGTTTTAACATAATTTCTCTTAATGGAGCATGGTATAGTAGGCACTCCGGGATCTCCAAGTTTCTTTGGTATTCCACCCTTAAAAGTATAATTAGCAAGCATGGTGGAAATTTCAGCTTTAGGTATCTTTCTTTTATTAGTAATAATATCCTTCATATACTTAGCATAAGGATTTGTTTTGAGCACATTAGTCAATCGCATACGCAAAAAGATGGGTCTAATCATTTCAGCACGGCGCTCAAAATCCTCATCATCATTTTTCTTGGATGGTTTAGGAGGAAAAGGCATGGGTTTCTGAACCCATGGTTCTCTTTCTTTACCATGTTTCCTAGCAACAAAGTCTCTTTTATCATAACGTTGATCCTTTGATTGTGGGTTATCAAGATCAACAGCAGGTTCAACTTCTACATCATTATCATTACTAGGTTGAGCATCAACATGAACATTATCATTAACATTATCACTAGGTTCATGTTCATCACTGATTGTGTTTCAGCATCAGACATAGAGATATCATTTGGATTATCAGGTGGTTCGGCAATAGGTTCACTAGAAGTTTGCACAGTCCTATCATTTTTCTTTTTCTTCCTCTTAGAAGAACTAGGCATATCAATATTATTTCTCTGAGAATCTTGCTCGATTCTCTTAGGGTGGCGTTCAGGATACAAAGGTTCCTGGGTCATTCTACCAGTTCTAGTAGCCACTCTAACAGCATAATCATTTTTCTTACTATTCATTTCATCTAGCATTTCTTTCTGAGCTTTAAGTACTTGTTCTACTTGAGTGGTAACCATAGAAGCATGTTTGCTAACAAGTTTAAGTTCACCTCTAATATCAGCCATATAATCACTCAAGCGTTTAATCATAAAGGTATTCTGTTTTAATTGTCTACCAAAATAAGCATTAAAGTCATCTTGTTTAAACATAAAGTCATCAAACTCATCCAAGCACTGACTAGCAATTTTAGTAGGAGGGACTTCAGCTTTATCATATCTATAGACAGAATTTACCTTTACTACCTGTGTCAGGATATCGGGAGGTTCTTCAGTAAATAAGTAATTGAGATCATATACTTCTTCAACAGGCGGTAAATTAAGACCATGTATTTCTTCAATAGGAGGTAAATTCTTAACATCTTCAACTTCAATACCTTTTTCTTTCATAGATTTCTTTCCCTCTTGCATATCTTCGGGACTAAGAAATAGAACACCTCTCTTCCTCGGAGTTGGTTTAGGAATAGGCTCAGTAATTGGCTCACGAGTTGGCTCAGGAGGTAGCTCGGGAGGTGCCCAATTATTTTCATTAGCCAACATATTATTCAATAGAAGTTCAGCATCATCCGGTGTTCGTTCCCTGAAAAGAGAACCAGCACAACTATCCAGGTAATCTCTGGAAGCATCGGTTAGTCCATTATAAAAGATATCAAATATTTCAGGTTTCTTAAGAGGATGATCAGGCAAAGCATTAAGTAACTTGAGAATCCTCCCCCAAGCTTGTGGGAGACTCTCTTCTTCAATTTGCACAAAATTGTATATTTCCCTCAAAGCAGCTTGTTTCTTATGAGCTGGGAAATATTTAGCAGAGAAGTAATAAATCATATCCTGGGGACTTTGCACACAACCAGGATCAAGAGAATTAAACCATTTCTTAGCCTCACCCTTTAATGAGAACAGAAATATTTTGAGTATATAAAAGTGGCGCGATCTCAGGTTATTAGTAAACAGGGCAGCTATATCATCTAACTTACGAAGATGTGCCACAACAGTTTCAGATTCATAGCCATAAAAAGGATCAGATTCAACCAAAGTAATTATATCTGGATCGACAGAAATATCATAATAATCATAATCAGAAACACAGATAGGTGAAGTACCAAAAGCAGGGTCGGGTCTCATCCTACCTCTAAAAGATTCTTTACTCCACTTAATTAGCAACCTCTTACGTTCAAGACTATCCTGGCAAGCAACAACAGCTTCAAAAGATTCAGCACTAAAAAGATAACCCTCAGGAATAGCAGGCATAGGCTCATCATCACTAACATCATCGTGTTCAGGTTCAATAATTTCTCTTTCTCTAGAACTAGCAATTTGCTCATCAAGAAATTCACCGAGTGGCACAGTAGTATCAAGCATATAAGTAGTTTCATCATAAGTATCATGCATAGCAGAAGTGGCATCATCAATAACATGCGACATATCGGAACGAATAGCAGAAGCAGGTTTAGGTGTCGCTAGCTTACTCATAACAGAAGGTGAATCAAGTGCAGAGCTAGATGGCAGTTCCTTACCTCCCCTCGTAGTTGAGGGGTAAATTTTTGTCTTAGCATCTTTCAAGTTCTTCATAGTGTCCAGCAGATATAGATCCCAAGTGACTCAAAGAATAGAGCTATGCTCCCCGGCAACGGCGCCAGAAAAAGGTCTTGATAACCCACAAGTATAGGGGATCGCAACAGTTTTCGAGGGTAGAGTATTCAACCCAAATTTGTTGATTCAACACAAGGGGAGCCAAAGAATATTCTCAAGTATTAGCAGCTGAGTTGTCAATTCAACCACACCTGGAAACTTAGTATCTGCAGCAAAGTGTTTAGTAGCAAAGTAATATGATAGTGGTGGTAACGGTAACAAAAGTAAAGATAGCAAAAGTAATGTTTTTGGTATTTTTGTAGTGATTGTAACAGTAGCAACGGAAAAGTAAATAAGCGTAAACCAGTATATGGAAAACTCGTAGGCACCTGACTAGCGATGGATAATTATCTCGGATGTGGTTCATCATGTAACAGTCATAACATAGGGTGACACAGAACTAGCTCCAGTTCATCAATGTAATGTAGGCATGTATTCCGTATATAGTCATACGTGCTTATGGAAAAGAACTTGCATGACACCTGTTGTCCTACCCTCCCGTGGCAGCGGGGTCCTATTGGAAACTAAGGGATATTAAGGCCTCCTTTTAATAGAGAACCGGAACAAAGCATTATCACATAGTGAATACATGAACTCCTCAAACTACGGTAATCACCGGGAGTGGTCCCGATTATTGTCACTTCGGGGTTGCCGGATCATAACACATAGTAGGTGACAATAGACTTGCAAGATAGGATCTAGAACACACATATATTCATGAAAACATAATAGGTTCAGATCTGAAATCATGGCACTCGGGCCCTAGTGACAAGCATTAAGCATAGCAAAGTCATAGCAACATCAATGTCAGAACATAATGGATACTAGGGATCAAACCCTAACAAAACTAACTCGATTACATGATAAATCTCATCCAACCCATCACCGTCCAGCAAGCCTACGATGCAATTACTCATGCACGGCGGTGAGCATCATGAAATTGGTGATGGAGGATGGTTGATGATGACGACAGCGATGAATCCCTCTCTCCAGAGCCCCGAACGGACTCCAGATCAGCCCTCCCGAGAGAGATTAGGGCTTGGCGGCGGCTCCATATCGTAAAATGCGATGAAACTTTCTCTCTGATTTTTTTCTCCCCAAAAGCCAATATATGGAGTTGGAGTTGGCATCGGAGGGCCACCAGGGGGCCCACGAGGTAGGGCGGCGCGCCCAGGGGGGAGGGGCGCGCCCCCCACCCTCGTGGACGGGGTGTGGGCCCCCTGGTCTTCATCTTTGGTGAGGATTTTTTATTATTTATTCCAAGATTCCATGGAGTTTCAGGTCATTCCGAGAACTTTTGTTTTCTGCACATAAAACAACACCATGCCAATTCTGCTGAAAACAGCGTCAGTCCGGGTTAGTTCCATTCAAATCATACAAGTTAGAGTCCAAAACAAGGGCAAAAGTGTTTGGAATAGATACGACGGAGACGTATCAGTGGCTCGTCGCCTGGCGTGCGAACGACGCCACTCGTCAGGCCTGGACCATCTGGGTGATGTCGATGTTCGCGGGCCGCGCCACGGGTTCTCTCCGCGACTGGCCCACTACCGGTACGCGCCGTTATTAACCCGGTCTCGGACGAACCGATCGCCGTGGTCGTCTTCTTCTTAGGATCCATGGCGATGAAGAACAGCTAGGTCGACTACTAGGCCAGATTCTCACAATTGCGCGTCCCCTACCTGGCGCGCCAAAGATGTCGGTGGGAAACGACACCTATGGGATCACTGGAATCCCTTCTACAGTTGCGGGGCGCGGGGATCGTGAGAAGAGCAGGACTGGTAGACAACATAAAGGGGACTTACCCAGGTTTGGGCCGCAAAGATGCGTAAAACACTACGATCCTGCTTTGGTGGATGTATTTAATGTTCTTGGGGTCTTGAACTAGCTTTGGGTGCTGCTAGGTTCAAAAGAGCCGAATCCTTTCTAAGTGCGCCATGGTCCTCCTTTTATAGGCGAAAGGGGCTGCCACAGTGGCACACAGGAGGTGGAAAGTGCTACAGCGTCGCGAGCTTGTCGCTAGTATTACAGGACAAAGTGCATTTAATGCAAGGCTTCGGTGTCCCTTCCCTTTATCGGGGTCGGGGGCGAGGCCCGTCCCGTCCGTGGTGGAGACTCCACGAAGGGTTGCATGTTGCCACGCAGGTGCCCGCCCAATTGGTTGGGTCGGCAGCTGCATGCGAGCTGTGGCGGAGACTTGGCTGGCTGGGGCCTGGCAGTGGCCCTGCTGGCGTGCTTGGCGAGGGCCTTTCCATGTGGCCCAGCAAGGGTCTTGCCGTGGCGCGCAGGCGTCCCCGGCAAGGATCTTGCCGGGGGTCTTGCAGGTTTCTTCGGTGAGGATGGTTGCCTTCCTATCCTCATTTGATCTTGACTATTCTTTGTCTTCACAAAGATCTGCATGCCACCACGGAGGTGCCTCCTGAGCCTTATCCCAGTGCGTTTGTTTAGCTTTGGTGGGCTCAAAGGTGGCTCGCTCGGCTGGTGGGGGCGAGCTGCCTCGACAAGGGTCTTGTCAGGGCCGCTGAGGCTGTCCGGCAAGGGTCCTTGCCAGGGAAAACCTGCGCCGTCCATCTGATCTTTGTGGCCTTGGTCCTTGTCGTCGCTTTGCTTGTCTTTGTGCCTTCAGCTTCTCTCCGGTTTCCCTTTCCTACCTTGTTATGCGTGGCCGTGGCGGGTGGCTCAGACTGCCCGTGCACAAGTAAAGGGGTCAAAAGGAGAGCCCCACTTTTGTACACCGACAACCATCTGTTCCCAAATATAAGTATTTTTAGAGATTCCAATATAGCCTACATACGGAGAAAAATGAGTGAATCTAGATTCTAATCTAAACTATATCTACAATTCTATATATATATATATATATATATATATATATATATATATATATATATATGTATGTAGTTCATATTCAAATCTCTAAAAAATACTTGTACTTAGGAATGTAGGTAGTTGTATTTTACATCATTTGTGCAATCTCAGTTTAGCTTCTAACATTTACTGGTTGCTTGTTGGTACATATATGAGCGGTACTGATCCACACTTCGATCCCTTTTGCGTATGGGGCAATGAGATATTCATGAAAAAGCGTCAAGTGAGGAAACTAAGAAAGATTGTTAAGCGAAAGAAATGGGTGATGGGAATTAAGATCTTTATTTACACTTTGTCCAAGACAATAGTGAACTCTAGGATGGTAAGTAATGTGTTGCCTTCCCCCCTGCCCACAACAAGTTACTCTATTAGACCTCAGTATCTGAATTTTTTCTCTTTTCAGTGGTTTACGAACCTATTTACTGATGATTACCTTGAAAACTACATGACCAAAGTGGAGGCAACTAAGGTTAAAGTATATAATTCATGCTACCATGATAATGCTCTAGAAGTCTTCCTGAAGGCGGTGAAGGATAGGCGGGCGATCGTCACAAGGGGTTGGACAAAAGTTGTTCGTGCATATGGCATGCAGGAGGGCACATTATGGGCATTCCGCTTCTTCAACACCATCGGCAGCCAAAATGATTTACACTTGTCTCTTCACCTTTACCGCCTTTAAATATTGTCATTCATCATAGTTAATCGTCATCTAATCCTGTAATTAATGAACATATTGTACTGGCAATTTTCTCATGGATTCCTTGTTGAACCATTGTGCTGACAATTTTACTATATGGTAGTATATGATGTTGGGAAATGTAGCATGCAATTAAAAAAATCCTATGCTTACACAAGATCTATCTAGGAGATGCATAGCAACGAGAGGGGGAGAGTGTGTCCACGTACCCTCGTAGACTGAAAGCGGAAGCGTTTGACTGCGCGGTTGATGTAGTCGAACTTCTTCTCATTCCGACCGATCAAGCACCGAACGTACGACACCTCCGAGTTCTGCACACGTTCAGCTTGATGACATCCCTCAAACTCTTGATCCAGCAAAGTGTCGAGGGAGTAGATGAGTTCCGTTAGGACGACGGTGTGGTGACGGTGATGGTGAAGTGATCCACGCAGGGCTTCGCCTAAGCACTACGAGAATATGACCGGAGGCGTAAACTATGGATGGGGGCGCCGCACACGGTTAACAATTGTTGGTGTCTATTCTAGCGGTGCCCCCCCCCCCATATATATATAGTTGGAGGGGAGGAGAGGCAGCCAAGGGGGCGCCCCAAGTAGGAGGAATCCTACTTAGGGTCCTCCCAATTCAGCCTCCCCCTTTTCTATTCCTATTCAGAGTAGGAAGGGGAGAGGGGGAAGGGGGAATCCTATTCCCTTTTTCCTTTCCTTCTTCCCCTTTCCTTCTTCAATTTAGCCAGCCCCTTTGTGGCTAGTGTTTTTCCCCTCTTGGCCCATAAGGCCCATATCTTTTGTCGGGGGTGCCCGGAACCCCTTCCGGTGACCCGATAAGTACCCGGTGCATCCCGAAACACTTTCGGTTCTGAATAACATCGTCCTATATATCAATCTTTACCTCTCAACCATTTAGAGACTCCTCGTCATCTCCATTATCTCATCCGGGACTCCGAACGACATTCGGTCACCAAATCACATAACTCATATAATACAAAATCGTCATCGAACGTTAAGCATGCGGACCCTATGGGTTCGAGAACTATGTAGACATGACCGAGACACCTCTCCGGCCAATAACCAATAGCGAAACCTGGATGCTCATATTGGTTCCTACATATTCTACGAAAATCTTTATCGGTCGAACCGTTATGACAACATACGTTATTCCCTTTGTCATTGGTATGTTACTTGCCCGAGATTTGATCGTCGGTATCTTCATACCTATTTCAATCTCGTTATTGGCAAGTCTTTTTACTTATTACATAATGCATCATCCCGTAACTAACTCATTAGTCACATCGCTTGCCAGGCTTATCATGATGTGCATTATCGAGAGGGCCTAGAGATACCTCTTCGATACTCGGAGTGAAAAAACCCTAATATCGATCTATGCCAACCCAACAAACACCTTCGTAGATACCTATAGAGCATCTTTACAATCACCCAGTTACGTTGTGATGTTTGATAGCACACGAGGTATTCCTCCGGTATTCGGTAGTTGCATAATCTCACAGTTAAAGGAATATGTATTTGACATGAAGAAAGCAATAGCAATAAAACTTAACGATCAACATGCTAAGCTAACGGATGGGTCTTGTCCATCACATCATTCTCCTAATGATGTGATCCCATTTATCAAATGACAACACATGTGTATGGCTAGGAAACTTAGCCATCTTCGATTAACGAGCTAGTCTAGTAGAGGCTTACTAGGGACACTATGTTTTGTCTATGTATCCACACATGTATCAAGTTTCCGGTTAATACAATTCTAGCATGAATAATAAACATTTCATGATATAAGGAAATACTAAATAACAACTTTATTATTGCCTCTAGGGCATATTTCCTTCAATCTCCCACTTGCACTAGAGTAAATAATCTAGTGCACATCGCCATGTGATTTAACACCAATAGTTCACATCTTTATGTGATTAACACCCATAGTTCACATCGCCATGTGACCAACACTCAAAGGGTTTACTAGATTCAATAATCTAGTTCAAATCGCTATGTGATTAACACCCAAGGAGTACTAAGGTGTGATCATGTTTTGCTTGTGAGAGAAGTTTAGTCAACGGGTCTGCCACATTCAGATCCATATGTATTTTGCAAATTTCTATGTCTACAATGTTGTACACGCAGCTACTCTAGCTAATTGCTCCCACTTTCAATATGTATCCAGATTGAGACTCAGAGTCACCTGGATCAGTGTAAAATCTTGCATCGACGTAACTCTTTACGATGAACTCTTTATCACCTCAAAACCGAGAAATATTTCCTTAATCTTCTAAGGATAGTTTTGACCGCTATCTAGTGATCTACTCCTGGATCACTATAGTACCCCCTTGCCAAACTTATGGTAAGGTACACAACAGGTTTGTTACACAGCATGGCCGCAAACATATATGGTAAATAAATGAACTCCGAAAAATCCGCAAAAATATGTTCTGTCAGTTTTTGAATATAACAAAAATTAGGAAAATAAGAAACAACCAGGAAGGCAACCAAGGAGGGCACGATACACTAGGGTGCGCTTGCCCTCCCTGGCATGCCCAGGTGGGTTGTGCCCACCTCGAGAACCTTCCCGAATCTGTTTTCCTTCCGTTTTGCTTGTTTCCCAAGATAAACAATCTTTATATACCCCCGGATGTATTGACCACCGCATCATGGAGAAATCTTATGTTCTTATTTCTTGTTGTTTTCTGGTAGATCTAAATCACCATGTCCGCACCGAGCTCCTCCAAATACAAGTTCTTTGAAAGGGTAATCAACCCCTACTTGTCGGAGGTGATGAAGCACCCTCAAACCATCGAGATGCATGAGGGGGTGCTCCACATCCGGGATGTTCAAGGGCCCAAGGAGACGGGAACCATGGAGGCCAAGCTCGAAGCCATGGAGCAGGAGGTCTTCAAGTGCAAGGGGATGTTGGATCATGGACTCAATTCCAATCACCTCATGATTACAGATTCCACGCATGATAACTAGGTGGATGGCCGGTCCATGAAGTACATTGTCTTCACCCTTAACGAGCAAATCAACTTCCTGCAAAGCCAAATCTATAATCTCCAAGATTAAGTATTTGAATATGAGGCAAGATTTAAAGGTATGAGTTTAGCTGCCAGTTGCAGGACTCACGAGACTCTTTCTTCCTATTATGATGGTGAGCCACTGCCATGGAAGCCGGAGGATAAGCTCGCTACTGCTTCATCACCACCACCACCATCATCTTCCCCGCCAAAGGAGACTTAAGTACATGGGTATGGGCACTCCCCTTGGCTTGTGCCAAACTTGGGGGAGGTGCCCCGATATCGTATCACCATCACTTTCATTACTTTACCTTTTTTAGTTCAATCTTTAGTTATCTTTTGAATTAGTTGAATAAAATTTCAGCATGATCTATCTTCAAGTCTTAGTTTTCGTAATCTATCTATCTATGCAATCGAGTGAGAGTTATATAATAAAGTTTAGTTTTTGCTTCTTTACTTTTTTGTCTCAATCAAAATAAAAGAAAATAATGAAAAAGATCATATGCTAATCTTATGGCAAGTAATGACATCACATAAGGAAAAGCGCAAGTGGTAAAATTTGTTGAAAGCTAACAAACGTAGCATTGGTCAATGATGCAATTGGTGATAGAATTAATAAGTGTCGGTGCAACAAACCCTGGGTCAGTTGCCCAGACTCTGCACGGGCCTAAGGACAAATTTGTAGCATCCAAGATCATACCAAGCACTAGAGATCAGTCCTTTGAAGAATCAAAGTGCAAATCAAGAAGACCAAGTCGAGCCAGAGAAGCAAGATATCACCAAGGGGAAAACCCCTCCCTTGCCGGGCAGGCGAGTCTGGCGAGGTCAGGGTTACCCCCAAAGCAAGCCTCCAGATCATTCCAGCTGGCCTGCCGGGGCTTGCGAAGGTGAACTGCTCCACCGCACCACCTCACAGCAACGCAAGTCATTGATCGGTGCGGTGTCAAGCTCATAAGTGACTAAGTGGCTGCTTCCTGCCACATGGTAGCCACTTCCTACGGAAACCACCTCCAAATGACACCCGTCCTGAGATGTGTCGAGCAAGTAGGCGCGAAGCTGGCAAAACAGCCCGGCAAGGCTTGCCGGGCGCGCTGTGACATGACACTAAGTGGTGCATTTAATGCGCTCTATCCGCCTGTAGAGTTAGGTATGATAGCACTGTTTGCTATCTAATCAGTGTGTAAAATACTGATTTGCCACTGTGGTGACCCCTTTATCTACAGAAGGAGGCCCGTGGCAACCATAGAAGGGATTAGGACCCACGCATATTCATATGCGCATAGCCACTCTTGCCTCGAGGCAACCCTGTCGGGCAAGAGCACCTCGTTTTCCACCATTATCCACCATCAATCCACAAAAGCAAGATTAGGGTTTTACGCCTCACTGCAGCCCAAAATTGGGTAAAACTGCCCCTGTGATCTCTATCGTGCTGTGTTATGCTTCTCCGCTCTTTGTGCAACGTGACCATCCCCCCGCCAAATCAAAAGGGGCTCATGGCCCCATAGGTGGCCGTGGTTTCCCATGACATCTTTGGCGTGCCAGGTAGGGGGATTCACTTGTGAGAACCCGAGAGCATAAGCAGCAGGTCACCTTCGTCGCCATTTTCGTCATCAACGGCTCCATCAACTATGGCGCCCAAGAACAAACCCGGTGCCATAGCTCATCCGTCCACCTCGAAGGCCCTGCCGCCGACGACCGCCGACGTCGCGGGGAATGCATGGATGCATGAGGATGTGGACGTTGCGGGGGACATGGTCGACTTAGGCGGCGCTGTTACCACCTCACTCACGACCGAACGAGGAGCGGGAGGCACCGGAGAAGGACAACACCAACAACATACCGGCGACCACGCTCCGTGAGGAACGGGTAGAGATTTTCCTTCTGTCCCTCCCTGCCCGGTCGAGGGGCATAGCCACGGCGGTGATGCTCGCCCTGAGGCGAATCGCAATCCTCCGGCTGCCCCCGCCGCGGGCGCGGTCGCAGGAGATGCACCACCTCTGGAGCAAACTAGCCCAGCCAATGCTCCGGAGGGGGTCATTGGTCCACATGCACCACTGCCTCGCCAACGCACCATCCAAGCGACTGGCTCCCGACGGTGGGAGCCTGGCGCAGCCACTGCCGGCACTGTCAGGAGCCAGGCAATGCTGCGGTCTACATCATCCTCACCTATGCCAAGTACCACTTTGGAGGCCATGGCGCGGGCCCAGCTGCTGTTGAGATTTCCGCCGGTAGTTGGTCAGATGGATGAGTAGAGAGCCACCATTCAAAGCCTGATTGGCTTTGCCGAGGCTGGAGGCTCACAGCGAGCTGGCCCGCCACGGCCTCCCCAGACGACGACGGCAGCCCACGCTGCTGGCCGGGCGGAAGGGGCCACCCCCATGGTGCAATCCCCACCACGGCAACCAGCACGAGGGCCACACGATCAAGAGCTTGATGATGTCTTAATGGCTTCATCCGATCCTCGAGCACGTCAAGGCCGACGGCGAGTCCCACAGGCCAGGCAGAGAGAGGGTGCGGGCGTCACCATCGACCAACACCGTGACAACCACCACTAGTGCAGTGGGCGCGATGGCCCCAACGTTGACGAGCCTCCGCTCGGCGGAGGCGGGTACCTGCCTTACGAGGCCGGGTGCCCTGCCTTCACCCGTGAGCTACTGCAAGTCTGTTGGCCATCCGCTCGCACATTCAAGCCAGAGATACAAGAGAAGTATGATGGGAGACTGAACCCGGCAGAGTTCTTGAGCATCTACAACATCGCTGTTCAAGTTGTTGGGGAGGAGATGAGAAGGTTTTTGCCAACTACTTCCCTTTGGCACTCAAGCCAAACGTGAGGTCTTGGCTGATGTACCTGCCGGAGAACTCCATCTCGACCTGGGCTGACCTGTGCCATGAGTTCGTTGACACCTTTACGGGCGGCCATCAAGAACCAGGGCGGCCCACCGATTTGCAGCTTCTCCCGTAGAAGGAAGGAGAGACTCTGCAGAAGTGCATGCAGAGGTTTAGCCAAGTCCACAGAAATATTCCAGATATCCACCCGGCAGCTGTGATAGCTGTGTTCCAATCCAACGTGCGCAACCATCAGATACGTTCTAAGATGAACGTTTTGTTGCCCAAGATTGTGAAGGAGCTTTACACCTTTGTGGACAAGTGTGCTCGGGTGGAGGAGGGGAGGAGACTCCCTAGAGAATAAGATGGCGTCGACATCGACTCAGAAGATCATAACAAGGCCATCAGTCAGAAGAAGAAGAAGCACAAGGATAAGGCAGTAATGACCGTTGAGGGATCAGGCACACCGAGTACCGGCAAGAAGGCTAAGGCCAAAGCCCCCGACAAGGAAGTTGCCATGTGGACTGACTGTCGGGAGGCTGCGGCTGTCGAGAAGGCTGGGAAAGGTGATGGGCCATACTGCAAGATTCATCGGACCAAGGGTCACTATCTCCAAGAGTTTCATCAAGTTGAACAGCTCGTCAAGAAGCAGAGGGCTGAGTATGAGAAGCGTGATAAGGATAAATGTCAGAATGGCGCTGGCGGGAAGGGCCGAGGTGGCGAAGCAAGTCGCCTCGGCAAGGCTCCTTGGAATCAAGGAAAACCCGCCAGAGGACGTGAGAAGGAAAAAATGTAATGTTGAAAGTGATGGAGGGGATGAAGAGGAAACCAACGAGCAGGAATTTCAAAAGGCTATTGATGCCCTGTGCATTGACGAGGGTGCATCTCTGCACTCCTCTCACCGCCAGCTTAAACAGTGGGCGCGTGAAGTCAATGTCGTGGAGCCAGCGGCAGACTCTCGGAAGCCGCTCAAGTGGTCAGGCACGCCCATCATCTTTGACGAAGAGGACCACCTTGACCGCACCACCGCGGTAGGGTGCTTGCCGTTGTTGGCCTCACCAACAATCCGCAACCTCAAAGTCACAAAGATGGTTGACGGTGGGGTCAGGTTGAATCTGATTTCCCCAAAGGTCATCAGCAAACTTTAGATAGCAGAGGAAGAGCTCAAGGTCACAGGTACGTTTTAAGGAATCAACCCCAGCAGGAGTCGTCCTAAGGGAAAGTTCACGTTGCCAGTGACATTCGGGGGAGAGTTGAATTACCGGAATGAGAAGGTTGTGTTTGACGTGGTAGGCCTCCCCCTACCGTACAATGGAATCCTTGGACGCCCAGCTCTGGCCAAGTTCAGGGCGGCATCCCACTATGCCTACAACACCTTGAAGATGTGAGGGCCAGTGGGCATCATTTCCATTCCGTCAGACGAGAAGGACGCAATTATTTGCATGGATAAGATGTACCGGGATGCAGTCGCGGCAGAGGCCGCTGAAGCCGCAGTTCCCGCCAAGGAAAGCAAAGGAAAGAAGAAGGCTAGCAGGGACGCTAGCAAGGAATACGGGAAGCATACCTATTTGGAGTATGCTACGCCCGTTGATGACTTGCCCGAGAGTTCCAACAGCAAGAGATCCGAGGCTATTGCACCCCATGCGAAAAAGTCCCGGCAAGGCTAGCTGGCGCTGATGGTACTTTCACTAGCACAGCCACCCCTTGAATAAAAATTGGAAAGCATGCTCGTTGCCCTCCTGTGGGCGAATATCAATGTGTTTGACTGGCAACCATCTAATATCCCCGGTGTTCCCAGGGAGGTAATCGAGCACCACCTTGCCATCTGCCCACATGCCCGACCCGTCAAGCAGAAGGTCCGAAAGCAAGCCTTGGAGTGGCAGCAGTTCATTGTTGAGGAAATCAAGAAACTTGAGGCAGCTGGTTTGGTCAGAGGAGTACTACATCCAACGTGGTTACCAAACCCAGTGGTCGTGCGCAAGGCTAATGGGAAATTGAGGCTTTGCATAGATTTCACGGATCTGAACAAGGCATGCCCGAAGGACCCATTTCCCTTGCCGTGCATCGACCAGATTGTGGATTCCACTTCCGGGTGTGATTTGCTCTCCTTTCTGGATGCATACTCTGGATGTTATCAAATCTTTATGTCCAAGGAAGATGAGGAGAAGACCTCATTCATCACCCCACGTGGCACATACTGCTTCGTGCGAATGCCTTTCGGGTTGAAGAGTGTCGGATCCACTTTTGCAAGAGCAGTCCATATTGGTTTTGAGTCACAGTTGCACAGGAACATTGAAGCTTACATGGATGATATTGTGGTCAAGACCAAGGACAGATCGACCCTCATCCAGGACTTAGAAGATATGTGTGCTAATCTACACAGGATCAACTTGAAGCTAAACCCGGATAAGTATGTGTTTGACGTTCCCTCCGGCAAGCTACTTGGTTTCTTTGTGTCTCATCATGGGATAAAGGCTAACCCCGATAAGATAGTTAAGGATGTGAGGCGTTTGACAGGGTGCATTGCCGCGCTTAGCAGATTCATCTCCAAGTCTGTCGAGCGCGGCTTGCCATTCTTCAAAATCTTGAAGAAGGCGGGACCCATGAAGTGGACTCCGAAAGCAGACGCAACACTGCAAGATTTGAAGACCTACTTGTCTTCTGTGCCCACTTTGGTTGCTCCCAAACCACAAGAGCCGTTGCTGCTATACCTGGTGGCAACTAATCAAGTGGTTAGTGTGGCACTAGTGGCACAGCGGGAAGTGGAGGAAGTAGTAGCCTCAGCCAGTGTCCCTTCCGGGGGAGAGAATGAGCACAGCCCGGCAAGGCCAGATGTGGATCAAGATAGAGGAGAACGCGGCAGCAGAGGCAACCCCAAGGACGCGGTAAGGAAGAAGGTGGTGCAGCGCCCAGTATACTTTGTCAGCTCCCTATTGCAGGGGGCTAAACCCAGGTACTCTAGTGTGCAAAAGTTGATTTTTGGCCTTGTCATTGCCTCAAGGAAACCACGCCACTACTTCCAAGCCCGCGAGATCACTGTTGTCACCCGCTTCCCTTTGCAAAGGATACTCCAAAACACTAAGGCTACCGGCATAATAGTGGAGTGGGCATTGGAGTTATCCAGCTTTGGCCTAAAATTTGAAAGAACGTCAACAATTTAGAGCAGAGCAGTTGCAGAGTTTATTGCAGAATGGATGCCAACCCCTGATGAAGAGGTACTAGAGACAGTTGTCCCCAGCAAGGAAGCACCCCAGGAATGGATCATGTATTTCGATGGTGCCTTCTCCCTACAAGGTGCAGGGTTTGGTGTCGGTGTCAAAACCGGCGGATCTTGGGTAGGGGGTCCCGAACTGTGCGTCTAGGCGGATGGTAACAGGAGACAAGGGACACGATGTTTTTACCCAGGTTCGGGCCCTCTCGATGGAGGTTAAACCCTACTCCTGCTTGATTGATATTGATGATATGGGTAGTACAAGAGTGGATCTACCACGAGATCAAGGAGGCTAAACCCTAGAAGCTAGCCTATGGTATGATTGTTGTTGTGATTGTTGTCCTATGGACTAAAACTCTCCGGTTTATATAGACACCGGAGAGGGCTAGGGTTACACAGAGTCGGTTACAATGGTAGGAGATCTACATATCTGTATTGCCAAGCTTGCCTTCCACGCCATGGAAAGTCCCATCCGGACACGGGACGAAGTCTTCAATCTTGTATCTTCATAGTCTTGGAGTCCGGCCGACGATGATAGTTCGGCTATCCGGACACCCCCTAGTCCAGGACTCCCTCAATAGCCCCTGAACCAGGCTTCAATGACGACGAGTCCGGCGCGCATATTGTCTTCAGCATTGCAAGGCGGGTTCCTCCTCCGAATAATTCATAAAAGATTGTGAACACAAGGATAGTGTCCGGCTCTGCAAAATAAATTCCACATACCACCGTAGAGAGAATAATATTTACACAAGTTCAATCTGCTGACGTATTTTGTGGCGTGACGTCACACCACTACCAAGCCTTTACTTGAATCGTTTTTATTATACCACCTCAGCGCGTTTAGCGAAGCGGTTTCCTTGGCACGTCTTGTTGAAGCAGAGATCGTGTTCCCCTTATTCCGGGATTCCCATCAATACGGATGTGGGTAACCCAACCGCGCCCATTGCCATGCCCCCTCCATCGAAGGCGGGTTATAAACGGTCACGGAGACGGCTCTTGGTATTCTCCTTCTTTATAATGAGACCCAGGCTCGTTCTTTTTCTTCAATCCTCAATCAAATCCGCCCCTCGCCCCGAGCTCCAACACTCAGGGCTCCAGATTCGAGCGCTCTGGAACTTCGACAATGTCCGGCTCTGACTTGCAGGGCGGTGGATGCCCTCCTCCGTCACGGAGGAGGACGTGCTAAAGCTGAGAGAAGCCAGGTACTTAACCTATGAGATTTCGCATAGGCTTCCAGCCCAAGGGAAAGTCATCCCCCCTCCCAAGCCAGGCGAGAGCGTCGTGTTCGTGTCTCACCTCTGTCGGGGTTTAGGCTTCCCGATGGATCCCTTCGTGAGGGGGCTCATGTTTTACTATGGGTTGGAATTCCACGACTTGGCTCTGGAGTCCATCCTCCACATCTCATCATTTATTGTCGTCTGCGAAGCCTTCCTCCGCACCACCCCTCACTTCGGTTTGTGGCTCAAAACCTTCAACGTGGAGCCGAAGATGATTGAGGGGCGTCAGGCAGAGTGCGGCGGGGCGGTTGTACGCAAGAGGGCCGATGCTCCATGGCCCAAGGGCTCTTTTCAGGAGGAGCTCCGTTTATGGCAACAGGAGTGGTTCTATATTACCGCTCCCAGGGGCAGCAGGCAGAGGCCGCCGCCCGTCTTTCGCTCTGGACCTCCACAATGGCTGACGTCATGGGTCAACAAAGGGCTTGACTGGGGACCGTCCAAGGACGTACCCCTATTGTAGGGCCGGATTCGAGACCTCCAGGAGAGGGAGATCAATCTGGTCGTAGTGATGCAGGTTATTCTGACTCGGCGTCTTCTGCCCTGCAAACGTCGCCCCCTCCACCTGTGGGAATTCAATACGGAGGGACCACGAGCTCTCCAACACTTCATGGGTACGACACCCGTGGAGATGTACAAATTGTTCTTCGGATCACAAGAAGTGTGTCCAGAATTGACCGAGGACGCCGGCTTAAGCTGCAATCACCCGGATACTCAAGTAGCCCTGTGTCTGGACATACCGTTTGTTTGCATATTCTTGGATTTGCCTTTTAACCAATCGTCCTTTGAACATGAGTGGATAGCGCAAGCAAAACTAATACGGTGTCCGGCCCCCCTCCCAGAGACCGCGCCGGATCCGGTGTTGGTCAAGATGCTGGAGGTTGCGCCTTCAGAGGAGGGCGAAGGGGAGTTTTGTAATAAGGGACATCCCTATTTTTGCTCCTGAGGATGACCGAAGTTTTTATCTTGTAGTTCGGATCTCCGTCCTTCTCAGCTGAGCTCGTCTTCGGGGGACCTTCGTCCGGAGATGATGGAGAGCGAGACACCTCCATCTGCCGCACCGTCAGGCGGGGCGGACGACCCTGAGGTGTCGTCGCGGAGGGTGTCCCCGAGTCCGGTAGGGCCGGAGAGTTCGGCGCCAACTGGTGTACGGCCGGGGGAGCTGAAGGATTTGCTCGAGAGGGCGTCTATCTCAAAAGATCACCATACATTAATGAGTACGGTGATTGAAAGAATTTCATCCGCTGAGGGCGGGTTGCATGATGCCATCAGAAGTTTACTGGCAGGGTTTGAGGTACGTAAAAATGACATACCTTTGGACAGTTTTGCACATAGAGTGCGCCCTGTATAGATAGTAGCCCCTGAGACTCGGTATGTTGTCGAAAGCGACAGCGTGCCGAGGATCATAATCTCAGTTATTAATTCTCGCCTTTCCTATGCAGGTGGTGGATCATCCGGTGGCCAGCCGGACTGATAGAGTTGCCGAGCTAAAGCGGCAACTCGACGTTGCGGATGCGAACATCGCGCTGGTCAATAAACGACTTGACGAGTCACAAGGTAGGCTGGTTCTCCGTGGTCACCTAGTAAGGGGACTGATGCCCACTCCTTACAACATATATGCTAAATGCAGATGGTGTCGCTGTTGTGGAGGACCTTCGTGCAGATCTTGCTCGAGCCAAGGAGCAGGCCAGAAGGAGTGATGCGGCTGCCTTGAAGGCGGCCGAAGAGCTAAAAGCCGAAAAGGCTGCTCACTGCCAAAGTAGGGAGGAGATGGCCGGAATGGCCGTGAAGCTGAAGGATGTTACCGACCGCTATGAGGTTCTTGAAAAAGAACTCCGAGCAGAGCAAGAGAACCTAAAGAAGGCCACCGCCGAAGCCAAGGATGCCTGTTCTGCAATGAGGGCCATAAAGGAGGAGCTGCGTCAGGCCGGAGAAATTGCGGCTGGGAAGCCCTTTCTGCTGCGCAGGAAGTTCACAGAGCAGAAGTATGCTCAGCTTGGCCAGCTGTGGGGTGCGGAGGATCCTTATCTGGATTTGGCGGCGAGTGCGGCAGATGCTGTTGTGCACTTCCGAAGCCAAAAGGATCACGAGATGGAAGAGCTTTTTTGGTCTCAATTCCACAGTCCGGAGCGTTCGCTTCCGTTGACCGATCGGTTGGCTGAGTAGGCTGAGCTGAATAGATTATCCGGATTTGCCATGACAGATGTAGTGGCTCATTTGTGGCCGGATAGGCCCAAGCCGAAGAGTTATTTTGGCTTATTGCAGCAATTCCTTGGGGCGGTGCCGCATATCAAGGCGATGAAGCGGTCGGCATGCATAGAGGGTGCACGGATGGCTCTCGCCCGTGTTAAGACATACTGGGCGGAGATGGATGTCACCGATGTTGCATCCCGGGGTTCGGACAAGAGCTGGTTACCCGCCGAGCACTATTTTGGGGAAGTCTTACAGGGTGCTCGTTTAATAGAGTCGCAGTGCTTGAAAAATATTATGTTCAAATGACATGTATGATTTGTAGAACCATATAATATAAGTGCTTTTTATACTTGTGTGTTCAAGTATTGAAATATCTCCTGTGCGGCCGTTAATGTATATGTGTATATAACCTAAAAGATGGCAGTCTTCGGCTTCAGCCCCCACGCACATGGTGCGGGGGTGTTTGCAAAAAAAAGCACGTTTTCACACTTAATCCAACGTCTTGGTCCTGTGAAGGAGGTGGTAGCGTAGCAAACTAGGCAACCGGACTATAATTCTTTATCACTTTCACTTAGCCATAGGAGTTCGAAGGTGGGGCTATGATATAGCCCCTGGGGGCACCGCGCTCTCCGAATTCGGGGCGCGTATGTGCCTGACCGGGAAACGGTCCTTCGTCAAAGCGGAGGAATTCTAGACATTCCGGTAGTCGATCGAGTGGTTGACCAGTCTCTCGCTATATCATGACAGTCAGTTTTCGGCTTTCTCTACTGAGGTGCTCGCCCGGCCGAACCGGGGCACAATCGCAGTAGTTCTCCTGGTGCCGCGTTAGCCGATGATACGGAACGTAAGGCAGCAAAACACAGGAGCCGGGCAAACCCAACATTTGACCAAAGACATGATTCGGAGCTGATGCATATAAGGCCTAACTCGAGACGCCGAACACTCCCTAAGGTATTCGGTCTTTATGATAACGGGCAGAACGATGCCCTAAGCCCCTCATGTCCAGGTACGGGCGAAAATTTCTGACGCGGCCGATGCCAAAACACCAGCCTCCTCATCGGTTATGGTAGGAAACCGGGGGATGTGTATCAACAAGAGACAGTAAGAAAGGTTTACGCAGGGTCTTAATCTGAAAAGAATCCTTGCAACGGGTCCCTGCTGCACGTCTGCGCCTGTGTCTCTGTTGTGCTGTATCCTGGACGGGTGTAGCATGTTGTTTATCTGTAAAAGAGAAGAACTTAGCTTGGGAAAATACTGTGCAAAAAATGTATTTAAAACATAGCATGATTTTAAAAAATGAATAAGGTTGAGCTTTAGTGACTCTCATTGTTCATGCTCACAACCCCTTGTAAAGGAGTATGCGGCTAGGAAGCCCCTAGTTTATTTATGCCGGACTCGCCTAGCCGTGTCCGGGGTCTTGAGCCACCTTTCAAAGAGATAATGTCGCGTGGACCGGGCATTTTAAGTGTAAGAGACGCGTAATGCGGTATTGCGTTAAAGCGGGCAAAAGCTTCACGTCCCAATAGTGCTTGATGGCTACTTTTAAATGGGGCGATATGGAAGATTAGCTTTTCGCGACGGAAGTTGTCGGATGAACCGAACACAACTTCTAATAGTAAGGAGCCTGTGCAATTGGCATAAGGGCCTGGCGTCGCTCCTTTGAAGGAAGTGCTGCTATGGCGAATTTTGGTAGGGTCTATCCCCATCCTGCGGATTATGTCCGGATATAGCAGGTTTAAGTCGCTACCGCCATCCATTAGGACTTGTGTAAATTGTAGTCCGTCGATTATAGGATCCAATATCAAAGCAGTCCATCCTGCGTTTCGAATGCTTCTGGAGTAATCCAGGTGGTCGAAAATAATTGGTTTTGACATCCAATCTCGGGATTCCGCTGGGGTGGACCATGCGGCGCGTACTTTAGTAGGTGCCGGACTATTGTTCCGTATTATCACGTGAAGTGAGTTTACTGTTTTGACTTCTTGTGGGAAAGTCTTTTGTTTTCCAGCGCTCTGCTTGTGGGGTTCGTCATCGTCTTCGCTTGGTGTGTCGAGCCCCTTGTGTTCGGCGTTAAGTCGGCCGGACTGTTTGAAGACCCAACAATCTCAGTTGGTGTGGTTTGCAGGCTTCCCGGGGGTACTGTGGATTTGACATATCCTATCCAAAATTTTGTTTAGGTTGGATAGCTCGTCACTGTTGTCCTTGAGAGGCAGTGTTTTGTTGTTCGGCCGAGAGCTTTTGAATCCGGCGTTGACCGTCGTGTTCTTTGGGCCATTTTCTTTATTCCGACGCTGATCTTTTTTGCGTCGTGATTTCCCATTTCCATCTCTGACCTCGGATGTACTTGGGTCGCTGGTGCTGCATCTTGCCAGCCAGCTATCTTATCCCGCGCAAAAGCGGGTCATGAGGCTCGTTAGCGCGGCCATTCTTCTTGGTTTTTCCTGGCCGAGGTGTCTGGCAAGCCATTCATCTCGGACGTTATGTTTAAAAGCTGCTAAGGCTACGGCGTCCGGACAATCGACTATTTGGTTCTTTTTGGTGAGGAACCTATTCCAGAATTTGCGTGCTGACTCTTCGGGCTGTTGAGTTATGTGACTTAAATCGTCTGCATCCGGAGGGCGGACATAAGTCCCTAAAAATTTGCTCTAAACGCATCCTCGAGCTCTTCCCAACTTCCAATGATATTTTCTGGGAGGCTTTTGAGCCAATGCCGAGCTGGCCCTTTGAGCTTGAGGGGTAGGTATTTTATGGCATGGAGATCATCTCCTCTTGCCATATGTATGTGTAGGATGTAATCCTCAATCCAGACTCCGGGGTCTGTTGTTCCGTCGTATGCCTCTATGTTTACGGGTTTGAATCCTGCTGGAAATTCATGATCCAGTACCTCATCGGTGAAGCATAGTGGGTGTGCGGCGCCCCTGTATTTAGGTGTGCCGATATCTTCGAACACTCGGCATGTTGTGTTGCTTCCTGGAGCCCTTTTTTTTGGCCCATAAATGGACCTGACCGGGCCATCCTTCTTGTGAGGGTCTTTATATGGATCGTGTGCCGACTTGTGTGCGGCGCCGTTTGCCGCTCTTAGCCTGTCATCTGGTCGTCTATCCGGCCAGGCGGCTTCTTTGCTTTTTGATTGTGGTGGCTCTACGGCCTCCTCGTCGAATTCGGGCAACAGTTTGCATTTCGGGTAGCTCTTTGCTTGGTGACTATTGTCGTATTTGTCTGCGGTCTTGAGTACTTTGCTCCATCTCATTCTGAGTACGTCTTCCGCTGTTTTGAGCTTTCGCTTCTGCTTCTTCAAGCTTCTTGCAGTGGCGACGAGCCTTTTGTGAAGGTTCTTATGCTCCGGCGATGTGTTCGGCGTGAGATCGTCTGGACTGTTGTTTTCGCCGGGGATGGGTTGCTTGGTTGCATGTTCGTCATCCATTGGTTCGCCCTGCTCTACGGCTGGGTCATTATGGGTGTTGTTGTTATCGAGGCGGGACTTCGGGCGACGCTTGCATCGCCGTTTTGGTTGTTTTTCGGGGGAATTATCCTTCGCCGCGTCCCGTTGTTCCTCGGTATCGGTTCCTTTTGGTGTATCCACCATGTATATGTCATGAGTTGAGGTGGTCTTCCAGTGCCCCGTAGGCGCTGGTTCTTGGTCGTCTCCGGCATCGTCGTACATATCGTCGATGTCTTCGGAGTCGCAGTCTAGCATGTCGGTTAGATCGTTGACAGTGGCTACAAAGTGGGTGGTGGGTGGGTTTTGAATTTCTTCGTCGTCCCCATCCCAACCATCCTGACCGCAATTCGGCCAGGGCTCTCCTGATAGCGAGAGATATTTTAGCGAATTCAGGATGTCGCCAAAAGGTGAGTGTTGAAAGATGTCCGCGGCGGTGAACTCCATGATCGGCGCCCAATCGGATTCGATTGGAGGGGGCGCAGGAGGTTCGGAGTCCGGCGAGGAGTCCGGCACCTCGAAGTCACGGGCGTCGCAAGGGACAAGGTCAGTATTCGGCTCCATCACCGTAGAGGTTGCATCCCCCGAGGCGGTGTCTAGCCACCTATCCTCGATCTGCGCGGTCGGCTCCGAATTAAGGGTTGGAGCGGACTCATGTGCGGCCTCCAGGGCACTGTCCGACAGCAGAGCTAAATCATGCCCATCGACACAGTGCGGCGCGCTCGGCTGTGGCTCGAATCAATCGAAGATCAAGTCTCCGCGGATGTCAGCCGTGAAGTTTAGACTTCCAAATCTGACCTGATGGCCAGGGGCATAGCTTTCGATCTGCTCCAGATGGCCAAGCGAATTGGCCCGCAGTGCAAAGCCGCCGAATACGAAGATCTGTCCGGGGAGAAAAGTCTCACCCTGGACTGCGTCGTGTTGATGATCGAAGGAGCCATCAAGCCTATCGGTGACGACACAGAGGAACTCTTAATGAAAGCACCAATGTCGGTGTCAAAACCGGCGGATCTCGGGTAGGGGGTCCCGAACTGTGCGTCTAGGCGGATGGTAATAGGAGACAAGGGACACGATGTTTTTACCCAGGTTCGGGCCCTCTCGATGGAGGTAAAACACTACTCCTGCTTGATTGATATTGATGATATGGGTAGTACAAGAGTGGATTTACCACGAGATCAAGGAGGCTAAACCCTAGAAGCTAGCCTATGGTATGATTGTTGTTGTGATTGTTGTCCTACGGACTAAAACCCTCCGGTTTATATAGACACCGGAGAGGGCTAGGGTTACACAGAGTCGGTTACAATGGTAGGAGATCTACATATCCGTATTGCCAAGCTTGCCTTCCACGCTAAGGAAAGTCCCATCCGGACACGGGACGAAGTCTTCAATCTTGTATCTTCATAGTCTTGGAGTCCGGCCGACGATGATAGTTCGGCTATCCGGACACCCCCTAGTCCAGGACTCCCTCAGTTGGCGTGCTTCTCGTTGCTCTCACCGGAGAGCACCTAAAGTACGTCGTCCAGATGCACTTTCCCAGGGAGGAGGTGACCAACAATACTACAGAGTATGAAGGGCTCCTTGTCGGGCTCAAGATTGCAACAGAATTGGGAATCAATAAGCTGATCATTTGAGGACATTCGCAACTTGTGGTGAGACAAGTTAACAAGGATTACGAAAGTCCATTGATGGAGGCATACATTGAGGAAGTGATAAGGTTGGAGGAGCGCTTCGACGGATTGCAAATAGAGCATGTACCCCGTGCGGAAAACAACACTACTAATCACCTGTCGAAGTGTGCTGCGCAGAAGCTTCCTGTGAAACCAGGAACTTTTGTTCTCCACCTTACCCAGCCCTCCGCATCCCCGGCAACAATGGTCCATAAAAGGAGGAAACTGGACTCCGGCAAGCCTCTCTCGGTAGAGCCTCCCGGGGCTCCCAGGAAAGAGCTTGATGGGAACAACTCCCCTTCAGCTGCTGAGCTACCCCCTCCCACCAGACCACCGATCCTCGTGGTCAAGGGGTGCGCTCCCACGAAGGAGGAGGTGCCGCTAGTCCTCGTTGCCGAGCTCCAGGCTCCAACTTGGGCACGACACATAGTTCATTTCCTCCAAACCGGAGAACTTCCCGAAGAGCAAGAAGAAGCTGAAAGAGCAGCCCGGAGGGCCAGTATGTATTAGTTTGTCGATGACACACTGTACAGAAGAAGGCCCAACAGTGTGAAATTTAAGTGCATTTTCCGGGAAGAAGGAAAGGAACTACTGGCAGAAATACACAAAGGCATATGCGGCTCCCATATTGGATCAAGGGCTTTGGTTGGGAAAGCATTCCGGCAAGGATTCTATTGGCCCACATCCCTCCAAGATGCGGTCGAGCTAGTCACAAAATGTGAAGCCTGCTAATTCCATTCAAGAGCATCCATCTGCCTGCCCAAGCTCTTCAGACAATCCCTTTGTCATGGCCGTTTTTGGTCTGGGGGCTCGATATCCTCGGCCCTTCCCCCCGTGATGCCGGGGGCTTTGAATTCTTGTTCATTGCAATCGACAATTTTACAAAGTGCCCGGAAGTAGAAGCCGTGAGAAAGGTGACTGCTCAGTCAGCTATCAAGCTCTTGAAAGGATTGGTGTGCCGCTTCGGGGTCCCTGCCCGGATCATCACTGAGAATGGCACCCAGTTTACGAGTCGCACCTTCATGCAATATGTTCATGCCCTCGGAAGCAAGATCTCATTTGCCTCTGTTGCACATCCTGGAAGTAATGGGCAAGCTGAGAGGGTGAATGCTGAAATGTTGCGAGGACTCAAGACAAGAACATTTGATAAGCTGTAGAAGTGTGGCAGGCATGGATCGATGAGCTGCCGGTGGTTCTTTGGTCCCTCAGAACGACACCAAATCGAGCTACCGGTAGACTCCCTTCTCCCTAGTCTACGGGGCAGAAGCAGTTATCCCCACGGAACTCATTTACGGGTCACCTCGAGTGCTTGCCTATGATGAAATAGTGCAGGAACAACACTGGCGTGATGACACTATGCTTCTCATGGAGAACCGTCTCCGAGCTGCTACGTGTGCTGCATGCTACCAGCAAGCCCCGCGTCACTATCACAGCCACAGGGTTTATGCCCGATGTTTTGAGGAAGGCGACCTTGTCCTTAGGCACGTTCAGCCCGCGAAGGATACAAACAAGCTGACACCAAGGTGGGAAGGCCCTTATCGGGTAGTATGAGTCACCAGACCTAGCGCAGTCCATCTGGAGACCGGAGATGGCATTCAATTGCAAAACTCATGTAATATTGAGCATCTCCGCAAGTTCTACCCGTAAGGCGCGGCTGCTGGGCACTGCCCGGCAGCCACCCTTTTGTACAGGCCTTACCTCAGTTGCATGTAACCCCTTGTACAAAGCCAGGCGCAAACCCTGAGCGATAGACAAATAAATGAAGCGTTGAGGGGGCTCCGACAAGTTTTATGCATGCATAAGTATATCATGAGCATCGCATGTTCATGTAGATAAGATCACATCTGGCATCATTTTCATCTGCTTAAATTGTAGGCTCCTGCCATGGGCTTGGTCCCCAAGAGGAGATGAGAAGAAGAGCCTACACTGTGATCTCTGGCAAGCCAAACAAATAAGTTCTTCCTCTTATCCATACATGTTCTGTAAGTAAGGACTTGTGCATAAGAAAACCCTGCTGCCTTTCAAAGCTTAGGTGCTCCCATCCTTTGACTCGAATGTTGCTTCGGTCAGGATGGTCGCAGTGGCCTTTGACAAAAAAGGGCTGGTGGGGGGTTGTTCCCTCTTCACGATTTGTGCCCGGTAGGCCTAACTCCACGTCAAAAAAACTAAGGGTATTGGCAGGATAGCCTGCCAGGGGGAACTTGTTTACTTAAAAGTATAGAGGCATCCCACCTCTGCATGGACATACTACATGCACAAGTCCCTGGCAAGGTTCATCTTTTTCTTTAATATGCTGATCAAACAAGTACAAACCTTACAAGACACAAACATGGATTAAAGAGATTACATAATTTGAACTAAAATTTGGCAAGTGCCTACGAATTTAAGGTTAAAAAAAGATAAGTGCCCCGTGATGCCCTTTCTTGTCCCTCTCCTCCTAGGCACTGCGGAAGGAGGTGAAGAGGGCAAAGGGGGCACCTGGGAAGAAGCCCAGCCTGACCCTATCGAGCTCTAGGAGAGGTAGCCCGGCGGGAGCGGGAGGGCACGGACGAAGGCGATGATGAAGAGATCGACGGAGGCGACCCGCCAACCGCCACCACCAGGGCCAGCAGGACGCGACAAGTGGAACGAAGCTGCAACCCGCCAGGAAGCCTGTCGGGGCCCAGCCGGAAGGCTGTTGGAGGAGCCAGAAGCACCACCTCCACCCTGCTCCCAACTCCCCGGCAAATCACCTTGCCAGAAAGGAGGTTCAGATGCAGATGGTGCTACCACCGCCTGACGGTGACGGTGCGACTAATGCTCAGCCAGAGTCAGAGTCGTCGCCTGCCTGGTCGGAGTCGACGTCACCGCTGTCACTGTCCTCCTCGTCACTATCGCTCGAGGAGGAGCTTTCATCGTCGGTCGAGCTCTCCGCGCAGCACCCTAAACAAGCACTCGAGCTCCCAAAAACCTTGACAGAAAGGAAACCAGCCTCCATCAACTTAAAATGGAGGATGTGCCCTTTTGAACAGCTGTGGGCGTGGGCAAAAGTCTTCCAGCCTCAACGGAAGTACATGACATGAGGGGCGGGGAAATCTACATCCACCCGTATGTTGCCATTCCCGCAACCCCTCATGTGCAGTCTCAACGCTCGCGACTGCTCGAGCTCCATCGCCCTTGCAAATGGGGTGGGGAGACGGAGACGACCGTGCGGAGGCTTATACAACCTAATGACGAACTCCAAGGGTTGATCCCTGACATGGCCTTCCATCAGGGGAGGAGCGTCAGACGCAGGAGCAATCGAGGCGTCGCCTCGTCCTCCTCGGCCTCGTACACCACGATGACGCCCTTCCACCTCCTCTCATCACGGACTTGGCTCCCGCATCGTTAGAGGGAGGAGGGAGGCGCTGTCGAGCAGAAGTTCTCATTGCCACTGGAGCAACACCAGATCCCCGACCTCTCGCCATGATAAGCAAAGGCTACGGTAAGGATGGAGGGAGGAAGAGGTGCAGGAAAGCGTCTCTCCCCGCGTCCCCTTTTATAGGCGAGCGAGGGAAGGGGCCGGGTTTTTTCCATGGAGGTTGCCGCCCCGTTCGACCAATCCCGCTCCTCCTCACCATTAACGGCTCAAAAATCAAGGCCAACCCTCTGCTCCAATCCGCGGCGCCTGGCTTTCAGTCATGGCACCCATTCCCGTGCCCTCCGCATCCGCCAACAACCCTGCATGATGCATGCGACCCACGTGGTAGGGGCCCTTGAAGCGGGAAGAATGATGGGATGGTAGTTACCGCCCCATGAACGTGGGAAGTGGGTACTCCGCAAAGCGTGGCCCATTATCTGCCCCACTACAATTGGCGTTACACGACGCGTGGAAGAACCGGAAACTGACCTGGGCTCAGGTTACTGAAGAAGCAAAGAAGATCTCAAAAGGGTGAGCCACCACTACGCTCCTGCCTATGCACTGGTTAGGGCCTACCCCGACGATGCCCGATAGCGCATTCAGGCCAGGCCCGGGGGCTCCTGTCGGTGCAACAAACCCTGGGTCCATTGCACAAACTGTGCACAGGCCTAAGGACAAGTTTGCAGCATCCAAGATCAGACCAAGCACTAGAGATCAGTCCTTTGAAGAATCAAAGTGCAGATCAAAAAGAAAAAGTCGAGCCAGAGAAGCAAGATATCACCACGGGAAAAACCTCCCTTGCCGGGCAGGAGAGCCTGGCGAGGTCGGGGTTACCCGAGAAGCAAGCCTCTAGATTGTCCCGGTAGGCCTGCCGGGGCTTGCGGAGGCGAACTGCTCCACCACACCATCTCACAGCAACACAAGTCATCGATCGGTGCGGTGTCAAGCCCATAAGTGACTAAGTGGCTACTTCCTGCCACATGGCAGCCACTTCCTACGGAAAACACCTCCAAATGACACCCATCCTGAGACGCGTCAAGCAAGCAGGCGCGAAGCTGGCAAAACAGCCCGGCAATGCTTACCGGGCATGCTGTGATGTGACACTAAGCGGCGAATTTAATGCGCTTTGTCCGCCTGTAGAGTTAGGTATGATAGCACTGTTTGCTATCTAATCAGTGTGTAAAAGACCGATTTGCCACTGTGGTGACCCCTTTATCTATAAAAGGAGGCCCGTGGCAACCGTAGAAGGGATTCGGACCCTCGCATATTCATACGCGCGTAGCCACTCTCGCCTCGAGGCAACCCTGTCGGGCAAGAGTGTCGCATTTTCCACCATTATCCACCATCAATCCACCAAAGCAGGAGTAGGATTTTATGCCTCACGGCGGCCCGAACCTAGGTAAAACTGCCTGTGTGATATCAGTTGTGCTGTGTTACGTTTCTCCACTCTTTGTGCAACCTGACCATCCCCCCGCCGAACCAAAAGGGCTCATGGCCCCATAGGTGGATGTGGTTTCCCACGACAATAAGGGAAGAGAAGATTCACATGCAAATACACTATCTTGGACATCTTTTATGACTGTGAGCTCTCATTAAATATTATATGCCAAAATTGTTGACGTTGGACAAGGAAGACAATGTAATGATTTGTGTGTGTTCATATTCACATAGAAGTTATGTTGTCATAGATCCTTCAACATGTGGTGCTTGCTCAATATCTTTGCTAGCCAAAAGTCCGCACTAAGTAGAGATACTACTTATGCATCCAAAAACCTTACCCCAAAATCTTGTCTTGCGAGTCCACCATACCTACCTATGGATTGAGTAAGATCCTTCAAGTAAGTTGTCATCGGTGCAATAAGGCAATAAAAAATTTCTTCTAAATGTGTTGGATCATTTAGTGTAAGAGAAAATTGAGCGTTGTACTAACTTGTGATGGAAAAGTAATAAAAGTGATGGACTGCATAATAAAGGTTGCAATCATAAGGGGCAAATAACATGACATTCTTTTGCACTAAGAGATTGAGCATACAAACCTATAAGTGCATGACAACCTCTGCTTCCCTCTACGAAGGGCCTATCTTTTATTTTTCATGTATTTACTTTTATGCAAGAGTCAAAGTATTCTTCCCTATTCCTTTTTATTTTTTCTCTTTTTGCAAGCATCATGTGGTGAGGAAAGATCTAGGCACATATATTCAGTTGGATATGAGTGAGCATAAGTTATTATTGTTGACATCACCCTTGAGGTGAATACGTTGGGAGGCAAAACTATCAGCCCCTATCTTTCTATGTGTCTGGTTGAAACTGTTTGCTCATGTGTATACGGTGAGTGTTATCAATCATGGAATACTAAATGATTGTTGAGTATGTGGACTTTCCAAAGGGCTCTGATACGAGACCCTTCCTGAAAATGTGATGGATTGTAATTGCAAAGTTGACTGAGAACATAGTTTGTTAGTTTTCAATAGAGTTTATGCTTTATACTTCGATGTTGTCATGAATTGTTACTTGTTCATGAGAAGTTATATGATAAAGTTTTATGATAAAGTTTGATGCTATTATAATAATAAACATGATGCTACTATGTCCGTACTTTGTTTTTGTCGACACCTCTCTCTCTCTCTCTAAGCATGTGGGCATGTTTTTTGATATCAGTTTTTCGCTTGAGACAAGTGAGGTCTAAGCTTGAGGGAGTTGATATGTCCATTTTGCATCATGTTTTCCCACTGTTATTTATAATGTTTTTATGCATAGTAATGCTTTATGGAGTAATTATAATGCATTTTCTCTCATAATATGCAAGGTTTACACAAAGAGGGAGAATACCGGTAGCTGGAATTCTCGACCTGAAAAAGCTACGTCACGGCACCTATTCTGCACATCTCCAAATGAGCTGAAAATTTACAGAGAATTATTTTGGAATATATGAAAAATACTAGAGCAAATAACTACCGGAGGGGGCACCTGGTGACCACAAGACACCAGGGCGCGCCCTGGTGGGTAGTGGCTAGCCCAACCCACCTCCGGTGCCCATCTTTTGGTATATAGATCATTTTGACCTAGAAAAAAATCAGGAGAGGACTTTCAGCACGGAGCACCACCGTCTTGAGGCGGAACTTGGGCAGGAGCAGTTTTGCCCTCTGGCAGAGCGATTCCGCCGGGGGAAATTCCCTCCCGGAGGGGAAAATCAAAGCCATCAACATCGCCAACAACCATCTCACATTTGGGAGGGCAATCTCCATCAACATATTCAATAGCACCATCTTCTCTCAAACCCTAGTTCATCTCTTGTGTTCAATCTTTGTACCGGAACCTCAGATTGGTACCTGTGGGTGACTAGTAGTGTTGACTACATCTTGCAGTTGATTACTATATGATTTATTTGGTGAAAGATTATATGTTCAGATCTATTTTGCTATTTAACACCCCTCCGATCTTGAGCATGAATATCATTTGTGAGTAGTTACCTTTGTTCTTGAGGTCACGGGAGAATTCATGTTGCAAGTAATCATGTGAACTTGATATGTGTTCAATATTTTGATGATATATATGTTGTGATTCACTTAGTGGTGTGATGTGAACGTCGTCTACATGTCACTTCACCATCTTTAGGCCTAAGGGGATGCATTTTGGAGTAGTAATTAGATGATGGGTTGCTAAAGTGACAGAAGCTTAAACCCTAGTTTATGCGCCACTTCATAAGGGAGCGATTTGGATCCAAATGTTTAATGCTATGGTTAGATTTTATCTTAATACTTTTCTCGTAGTTGCGGATGCTTGTGAGGGGGTTAATCATAAGTGGAAGGTTTGTTCAAGTAAGAACAACACCCAAGCACCAGTCCACCCACATATCAAATTATCAAAGTAGCGAACGTGAATCAAACCGACATGATGAAAGTGACGAGATGAAATTCCAGTGTGCCCTCAAGAACACTTTGCTTATTATAAGAGATCGTTTTGGCCTGTCCTTTGCCACAAAAGGATTGGGCTACCTTGCTGCACTTTATTTACCATTACCGTTACTTGCCCGTTACAAATTATCTTGCTATCGAACTACCTGTTACTACTATTTCTGTGCTTGCAGAAAATACCTTGCTGGAAACCACTTGTCATTTCCTTCTGCTCCTCTGGGTTCGACACTCTTACTTATCAAAAGGACTACGATTGATCCCCTATACTTGTCAGTCATCAAATTGCTCCTTGGTATGTGACTCCTCCGGTGGTCCAATTAGTTTTTGTTCTAGTGGATAATGTTTTGCATATTTTGCTGCTGTTGGTGACCATGTATATGAGCTTGCATGTTGAATTTGTATGGTTCTAAGTAGTTTTGATGCATGATATAGCCCCAGACACTTGTGGGAGTAGTTTCTATCAATTTTGTTGAGTTTCATTCAATTTTAATTTGGGGACTAAAACTTATAGATTTTTTTAGAGGAAATAGAATGCTTAGGAGGGTCTTCTCTAGGGGTTCTTCGAGCAAGAGCTCCCAAAGGCCTGCAATTTGTGAAACGGACCTCGACCCACCTCAAGATGCCATCGTGAAAGCTTGTGAATGGTCATCTGATGCCTTCATGATAAATGCCGACATCAAGGAAGAATTTGACACGTACGTAAAAAATGCCGAGCTGATGGACTTCATATCATATAAGTGTCCGCAATATCGTGACCTCACTGATTCCTTTGTGCGGAGATTCAAGTATGTATATCACCACTATTCTCATGATGTTATCTTCAACCTTTATGAAAATTCTTATCGCATGAGTGTTCGATAATTTGCACTGCTTGTAGAATTCCCTTTTGGGGGACTTGGCTTGAACATCACAAATTTAGTTGTAATTAATTTCTCATGAGTATTACCCAGGGACAAACTAGAGTCGTAATGCAACCTAGAATTGGGAGCATTCATTTTACTACCATTCATTATTTTGCGCTGTTCATAGGGAGAAGAATAAATGGTAAACATGACCTCAGTACCCTGTGTGCTTCTGTTTTAAGCATTCTTAAAAGTGTTGTATTGGGTGATAGAAAATTTAATTTTGGGTCCATCATCACACGTCGCATAAATAAAAACTCTTTTGATTGAGATCTTTATGGAGGGATTTAAGCCACCTGGTTAGCTGCTTATCTTAATATTCCTATTAGAGAAAGTGATTCAAAGTTGCCTGCTATTATCTTGATTACGATGCCGTGGTTCGCCATCGATTTCTCGAGAGGAAAAACCCACCATTTCGATACATGTTGATCTTCAACAAGAATCGTGCTATCCATATTACTTTGCCTGCCCCTACCTTCTTTAACTTTCAGGAAAAACAAAGATACTATATACTTGAGGAGGATGATGAGGCATACACGGCAGCGAAGGAGGCCGCTCGATGGAACGAAGCCACCCACCAGGTGGTAGCAGCTGCACTCGAGTACGACTCGAACTATATCTATGATTTCTACCAAGGCCAGCCTTGGTGGTACATTACATTCATGTACCACACATTCATTCCAGTCGTCGGTGTTCATCCTTTTTCATTGTATATCCATGTTTCTCTTTATTTTTTTCCTTTTGTGTGATTGAAAAACTTCTAAAATCCAAAAATATTTCTCGCTTATTTTTGGTTTTTCTTTCTTGTTTAGTTAGTTCATAGTAGTAAAAGAAAAACCCAAAATGATTTCTCGTTTCTTCTTTTGTTAAGAGTTCTTCGGTGTAAATAATTTTTCTCGCTTTTCGTTTTCCTTCGTTAGGTTGATTTCTTCAGAAAACTAAAAACTCCCAAAATATTTCAGTGTGTTCCTCTGAATTTCTTTTCTTTTATTTAGTCATCGTAATGAGAAGACTTCATATGAACTGTTGAGTGGCTCTCATATGCATTACCTTTGATCTAACAAAATAGCCAATATTTCCTTGTCTTATCCTTTGAATAAATGTTTGCAAATTTTAGCTTAGTCGACGACACATTTGCACTACTATTATTTTCGCATTATTCGATCGTGGAAGTGAAAGTCAATAATGACGATGATTTAATGAAGTGATTGTGGTGAAGGAAAGATGGTATGAACTCTTCTTGTTTTTCGTTTTTGTAAATATGTTTAACTCAGTAAGTCTAGATTCATCGTATTATGAGTAAACATGTTTGTGATGATAATTAGAGATTATAGTTGCTCATGACATGCTTAAGTATGTCGGAGTGGATAATGATTTATCTTGAGTGCCAACATGCATTAAAATGATTGTGATCTAGTATGTTATGATGGTATCCTCCTGTGAATAATTTGAGTGGCTTGACTTGGCACATGTTCACACATGTATTTCATTCAAAACCAATGCAACCTTCATGATATTTATATTCAGGGTGTTTATATCCTACTCATGCTCGTACTCAATGTTAAATATTCGTAATGGATGATTATGACCGTTCTCGCTCTCTAGTTGGTCGCTTCTCAATCTATTTGCTAGCCTTCGCCTGTACTAAGCGGAAATATTTATGCATCCAAATCCTGAAACCCAAAGTTGTTCCAAATGAGTTCGCCATATCTACCTATATGCGGTATTACCCTGTCGTTCCAAGCAAATTTGCATATGCCACCTCTAATCATTCAAATAAACATCTGTTCTGTGTGCTCATACCGCTCATGGAGCGACGGGGCGGTCAATATCTTCCATGCTTAGTGGGTTATTCTCATGAAGAGTGTTTATTCACTTGTCCTTGCACGAGAGAGGCTGGTAATTGGGATGCCCGATCCTTCTAAACAAAAACAAAGAAAAATATAATAAAACAAACTCCCCCTTGAAGGTTGATTGTTTGGAGGGCAGCCGAGGATTCGCCTAGCCATGGCTTGTGTTTGTATGGTTGAGAGGGAGTAAACCTTTCATTTCTGCATGGGAACCGCCAATAATGTGTTTAGCACTAAAGATATTGAAATCCTTTGCCGTGATGTTGATAGGAAATCACACCTCTCAAAATGTAATCATTTCTATTTTAAGCTTCGAGCTCTGGCACCACTGCAAATCTCTGCTTCCCACTACGAAGGGCCTTTGTATTTACTTTCATGTTATTTACTTTTACTATTGAGTAATCACCTTCTCATTCAAGCACCAACCTTGGGAGCGCTATTGTCATTCTTAGGTTAACATGCATTGAGTCTAGTTAATGTTGGATGTGAGCATGAGTAGATCTCTTCTGTCCTAAATTACAATGTTTACTCATTAATTGAACTTTGCTCTGCATTTATGTTTTGCGGTCTCAGAAAGGGTTAACATGCATTTATGTTTTACTTTCATATTATATCATGATTGTTTTGACAAACTGTTGGCATCCGACATATCTTATTATTGCTTGCTTGTCGATTATGTTATTTTCATGAGTAAATGTGAGACCTAAGTGTTATCATTCATATGATTAGTTCATAATCTTTGCTAAAAACTTGATCACTAGTTAAGCATATATACAACAACGAGAACAAAAGAGTTGTAAAAGTTTCTCTTTGTCACTTTTAGTTTGTTAACTGAATTGCATGAGGAAAAGAAATGAGTTAAGCTTAGGGGAGTTGATATGTCCCAAACGTATCTATTTTTCCAAACACTTTTGCTCTTAGTTTGGACTTTGATTTTTATGATTTAAATAAAACTAACCCAGACTAACGTTGTTTTTAGCAGAACTACCATGGTGTTATTTTTGTATAGAAATAAAAGTTCACGGAAAATTCATAAAGATTTTTTCTGAAATATATAAGAATTGTTGGCGAAAAGACCTCCTGGAGGGGGCCCACCACAGAGCCACATGCTCAGGTGGCGCGCCCTCGCCACCTGAGCTTGTGTGTCCCATGAGCCCCCGTTTTCCCCTACCTCCAACTCCATAAGTACCGTCTCACGGAGAAAAAAATCAAGGAGAAAGAATCATCATTTTTTACAATAGGGAGCCACCACCACCTCCTGTTCTTCATTGGGAGGGTTGATCTAGAGTCCGTTCGGGCTCCTGAGAGGGGGATTTGTCACCATCGTCATCATCAATCCTTCTCCATAAACAATTCCATGATGCTCACCACCAGGAGTGAGTAATTCCTTCGTAGGCTTATTGGACGGTGATGCAATTGAATGAGATTTGTCATGTAATCAAGTCAATTTGTTAGGGCTTGATCCCTAGTATCCACTATGTTTTGAGATTGATGTTGTTATGACTTTGCTATGCTTAATGCTTGTCACTAGGACCCGAGTTCCATGATTTCATATTTGAAATATATATGTTATCATCAGTATATTTTAGTTCTTGATCCTATCTGCTAGTTATATGCACTTGTTATTGTTCTGATTCGTAGACCTCAAGGTGACAATAATTGGGATATTCTTTGGGGATGGCTGTAATTCGAGGAGTTTATGTATTCACTATGTGTTAATGCTTTGTTTTGATTCCCTATCAAAAGGAGGCCTTAATATCCCTTAGATTTCCTTATGGACCCTACTGCCACGGGAGGGTAGGACAAAAGATGTCATGCAAGTTCTTATTATAAGCACGTATGACTATATACGGAATACATGCCTACATTGAATTGATGAATTGGAGCTATTGTGTATCGCTCTAGGTTCTAACTATTATATGATGAATGTCGTTCAACACAAATATCCATCGCTGATCCAATGCCTATGCTTTGCTCATATTGTCTTTGCAAAGTTACTACTACTGTTATTGCTTTTACAATCGCTACAATACTGCTATTATTACTGTTACTGTTAGTGTTACCTCTATTATCAAAACTATCAAACTACTATGATAGTAAACACTTTGGCGCAGAGAAACAACTTTTCAGGTTTGATTGAATTGACAACTCAAGTCATAAGTCTTATAAATATTCTGTGGCTCCCCTTGTGTCGAATCAATAAATTTGGGTGAAATACTACCCTCGAAGACTGTCACCATCATCTATACTTGTGGGATATCATGCTACAATAAGAGGTCGGCAGGCCAGCGCCCACCACATGCGAATGTGGCCTCGAGGGCCGTTCGGTCTTTTTCTTAAGATATATGTATTATTCTATAAGTACATTGTTTTTTACCGCACGTCGGACACTGCGCACACTAGCTGGCCTCCCTCTCACTTCACCTTGCAACTGCTGCTCCAGTGTGCTCTTTGTCTGATCCCGCCGGTGACGGTCAAACACGTCTCCGCCATCTCCCTTGTTGTGCACCTTGCCTTGTTCTCGGACCACAACAAGTGTGCAGTTCATCGTCATCCGTCACACCATTTACGTTTCGATTGGTAGTTCATTTGCTTCATTATTTGTGCTCGTGTTCTCTTCCACTTGGTGTATTTTTGTTGTGCAATAATTGCATGCTTATGTTCTGAAGATTGTTTACACAAACAATAAGGGACTTATATGTTTACTAGTGCACACAGAGAAATTAGGTCCCTGGAGTACTGAGGAGTTCTGCTATAAACTCAAAAGATTATCATCTGGGTTGTATAGAAGATTGCCATTGAAGATAATGAAGTTGAACCCTAAAAATTGCTGACGTGAAGCAATTGTTTTGGTACTTGGTCCATGCGTTTGACTCCAGCCAAGAAGAAAGAAGACGAAGAGAAGACATATCATTTTCACTCGTAATACTTTTTCTATTATTTGAGTCATAGGACCACCGTACTATTAAGAGGGGTAGAGCGTTTTGAAACTTATGTTTCTCTGATGCTTGACCGAAACCTATGGGACCTGAGAAAAATCTCCTCTAGCCTCAAAACACTTACTTGCCAGTGAGAAATGATGATCTTCTGGACTGCAAGAGAAATGTTTAAGTAGAGGAGTAGTTCCATTTAACTCAACCGATAAATCTTCAAGGAACTCCTCTTCATTTTCACTTGAGCTGTAGTTGTTGGAATCTGTTGTATCAGCTAAAGAGTATCCATTGTCTTCTTGGTGTTGCTCTGTCAATTTAATATTCATGTTGTTATCTGCATCCTCATTTTGTTGATTTTGATTTGCACTAAGTTCATAGATGCAACTACGACTTTCTGTTGAATGTTCCCGTGAAAGTTCCCATAAAACGACAATAGTAGAATTGTTGTTAATTTTGATTTCCTGTATTTGATATTTATTTCTGTTTCATAATTGTATGTAACAGATACGGTGAAAGTACATGTGATAGCACCGTGCTTTGCACCAGCTCCATATAGAAAGGTATGTTTCTATCTAAGTCACTACTTTGTAGATTAGTTGTTGTGTAGATTTGTTGGATCAGTTTAGTTTATGATACTCTCATTTCTTGACTGCAATTTGTCATTGCATATGTACGAAAATTCTTATTTCATTAGATTATTTAACCGAACCTGATATTTAGTTCTTTTTTGTACATACCTGATCTACAGAAGACTATGCATTTGTTCTCTATGATCCATTTTCCTGCATAGAAACAAATTAGCCATCTTATATTATGAGGAGCATATATAGTTCTTTCAATTTACACTCATCAGTAACTATTATCCTAGTTGTATGCATCTTTTTAACGATGGTTTAGTTTGTTTCTGTATGTTTTTTGGGAGTATATGATGACCCTAGTTATATTATGTGGATGCACTGAGCAACATGTATTTCAAATGTTTATATGATCTTGGTTTTTTGAGATAAGCTTATTTTCTTGATCATGACTCATCTAGGGTTATAGAAGGTAGAGTTTGAGGGAAATCTGACATGTGTAAGTAGCCCCGTCCATGTCTTGTGTTCTGATCCTTTTCCTACAATATGTTTCCCCTTGAATGTTCGGATCCTTTTCTTTTCTTCAACTTCTTAATTAAATCTTTTCCTGGTTATTAATGGCAGCGACTAGGGGAACGGGCGCAATCTGTGGCACGGGAAACAAGTTGAGGTCGTGGGGAAGACTAGCCACAATGGTGGGTAACATACACTAGTAACATACACATATCCCTAGACTATGTTACTATCTTCATAGGCTGGTCATAGTGGGAAGTAACTTAGACTAGTAACATGCATATGTTACTAGTCTATGTTACCACCTTCATAGTGGGGAGTAACATGTATGTAGTAACATGCAAGCCATCATTTATTAAGATGTAGACTCATTTTGCCTTGGAATGTGTTATGTTACAGTAACATATTATGTTACTTCAACCATCTCTCTCCTCATTAAATACATGCCATGTAAGCAAACTTTTTTTGGGATGTGTTATGTTACTTGCTATGTTACTCCCACTATGACCAGCCAATGGGTAGTAACATAAGTGTGATAACATGCAAAGCTTCATTTATTAGGTTATAGACTCATATTGCATTGGGACATGTGATGTTACAGTAACTAGCTAAGTTACTATAACTACCTCTCTCCTCATTAACTCACTGTCACATAAGCAAATTTGCTGAGTTGGACTCGATATTACTGCTGAAGTTACTCCCACTACGGCTAGTTGAAGAAGAGCCCGACTTGGGGAATGGATTTAACGAGTTAAAGAGGATCAAACATTTAACCTGGATCAGTTTGCTAGCTTGGTTTTGTGGTCCCAGGTAATTCGTCTGAAAAAGAAACATAATCCAGTCACCTTCCCCCCTTTTGTTCTATTATCTTTCATGTACATTTATTCATTATCTGACACATCATGTTCAGTACGACTGAAACATACATCATTTCTTGTACTTTTTTCGAGAAAACATCCGATCTATTCATCTTCAATCGTAGCAGTACAACGAACATCAGAAATAATAAAAATTATATTCAGATTTATAGACCACCTAGTGACGAGTACAAGTACTGAACCGAGCCGAAGGCGCGCCGCCGTCATCGACCCTCCCTCATCGGAGCCGGGCAAAACTTGTTGTAGTAGACAGTAGGTAAGTCGTCGTGCTAAGGCCCCATAGGACCAGCGCACTAGAACAACACCCACCGCCGATGAAGAGTAGCATAGATCAGAAGGATCCAACCTGAAGACACACGAACATAGACGAACGACGAACAGATCCGAGCAAATCCACCAAAGGCCGATCCGCCGGAGACACACATTCACACGCCCACCGACGATGCTAGATGCACCACCAAAACGGGGCTAGGCATGAAGAATATTATTCCATTTTCAGGGAGCCGTCGCCGTCTCGCCTTCCTGAGCAGGACACAAACCCTAACAAAACTTGAAAAACGCATCTAAAAACAGGGCCCTCCCACCGATAAGGGTTAGGATCCACCGCGCCCCATGGCCCTAAGGCCACAGAGACGAGGCGGACCGCAGCGGTGCCGGCGGGAGGCGGAGGAACCCTAATTATTTAGGAGGGGAGGCGGCTGCAACATTTCTTGTACCTGATGTATAGGTGTTCCCCAAATAAAATCATTAGATGGGCAACTTGGCAAATCCGCTGACAATAATATATAGTTGATCTTGCGCTTTTGCAGGTTCTGACTTGTCTTTTTTGGGGGCGCTAATCATGGCTAAGAGTTTGAACAAGTTTCGTGAGGGCACGAACTATGGGGGCAACGCCTGCTGCTGCCCCATGCGATCCACGTAGGAATCAAATGGATGAGGCTACCACACATAAATCTTGAACCACAGTTTGGATGGGACCCACCCTTTTTCTATCTCAAACCCCGATCTTCTTCCTCCATGGTTATCTCGTTCCCCTCCGTCTCCTTCAGAGATGGTGCTCCTCAATGGATTTCCAAGCCACCACGTCACTGATTCTCTCAATCCTCCCGGACCCATAGCCCCCACCATTTTTTTCTTTCGAAACCCCTTGCAATGTATTTCTCCCCAACCAACTCGAGGCCAAGGATGGACGAGCTCAAGGCCTCATGTGGCTAGTGCAGCCGACAACTCCGTTGTTCCTGCCCGAATGAACGTTCATGTGATGGTGCGCCTTGGCATGGCCCCAGCCGGCCAGGGCGGTGCAAGCAAGCGACAACTTTGCTCATTTCCCTGGACCGGCCCGGCCGGTGCAGGCAGGCGACGACTTTGCTCCTTCTCCTGGATCAAGCGTTGCTGACAAGTTTTTCTCCGAAATCCAGTCACGATGTACCTCGGCTCCGACTAGATCGAATCCATGGCGAGTGTACAAGCTCAAGGCCATGTAGTGGCCGAGCTCGAGGTGGTAATGTTGTTGTCAACCATGGCCTGACTGCATGCTTCAACTGTGTCCGGACACTCTTTCTCTTTTTTTCCCTCGCTCTCCTCAATTTTTCATCAAAGCGGTCAACTCTTCTAAGGCAACACTAACACATTTAAGTCATTAGATTTTGATCCACATTAGCATCCAAGCCTAGCTGGCCAGCGAGGCAGCACGTCTCGGGCTAACCGTTGGCCATACCCTGAGAAGTCAGAACATGCTAGATAATACTAATACGTGTACGTATGGTCGTATTTTCTTTTTCAAAGATAGAGACCAGTCTGAGCTACACCCATGAGTCGATGACGTGATCGTTTCTCACGTCCACAAACTCCTCACAAGATTTAATTACCCACAATCAGGATGCAAACGCCGGCGGTGAGCTACATCCGAGAACGCCATCCCAGCAGGACGCCGGCGGGCGTACCGCGCGGAGAAGGACCGCGGGAGGTTCTCGGGCTCCCCAGCCGCGCCGCCCTCGTCGAAGTTTTGCTCGTAATCCTCCTGCGCGTACCGCTCCTTCACGGAGGAACCCCTCCGGCTCATCACCTTGGTGACGATCCGCATCCACAGCGCTCGCGCGAACCCCATGCCGCCTGGCAAGGCAGCAGGGCCCAACCCCGCCTCCTCGCCGTTGCGGTGCTCGACCTTCCCACCCAGACGCGCGCTCCTGATCTTTCTTCGCGCCTGGCCACCGTCGCCGCCGCACGGCAAGAAGGCGGACACAACAGCTGCCGGAGAGGAGCGCTGCCTCCAGAGCCTGTCTGCCGCGGGAGGGGTGTAGCAGCCGGAGGCGCCGTGTCGTCCAGAGGTTTCCATCGGCAATAACAGCACGGCGGCGGCGGCGCGCTGAAGGAAGGACGCTGGGGGCGGAATGAGGAGACGAGAAGCCCCTCGATACGGCTTGTGATTATATAGCACGTTGGTTCGATGGGCTTCGGGATCGCGACGGGTCAAGCGCGGGCCGCGGGGTGCACCATTGCGGCACGGAGGTACTGCGTGGTGGTGGTGGTGGCGCTGGAGGTAGTTGGCGGCTTGGTGCCGCTAGCTGGCCGCGTCGACCTGTATTGTCCATTGTGTGCGTGCGCGCGTTCAACTCTGGAGATGCCATTCTGATGTTCCTTCTGTTCCTGCTCGGAAAAATCAACGTTTGATTATTCCGGGAGTTGTCAAGCTCGGATGATGTAGAGTTATAGACACGCGGTCATATCAGCCGTCAGCAAATGAAAGCCACGCTTCTGACCCTGAAGTGTCACTTTTGCTCTCAACATAGAGATGAGGGGAAATAATAGATGGGTTCCTCGTCAGAGAGAGACAGGAAAATGCTAGACTTGTGATCTGTTTGAATACACTCTGTATTACAACCGAGCCAAACGCATGTTACAACCGGAATTTCTTTACAACCGGAATTTGCTGGAGGTGGCAGAAAAACAACATTCCAATCGGGGCCTTACAGAGTATCTTTTACAGAGTTTAACGGACTAACTCCTCTCCCTCTGATTTTCGGGGTGGGCCCCGCTTTATCCTTAACCAATCATAACAGCCCATCTCAACTTTGCCCGTAAACGTCCTGTAAAACTCCCCGTAGTTGTAGCATTACTTGAGGGAGAGATTTTCTCAAAAGAAAATTTTGAGAGGGAGAGAGAGAGAGCGTGCGCGGGCGTGCAACGTGTGAGTCACTCTCGCGACATAGTGCGTATAAGTTTTCTAAAGAGTTAATCCTCTTAAACTTGATCAAGTTTGGGGGGTGAGGGGGGGGGGGGGGGGGGATATTTACATCTAAAATACCAAACATATATTATCAGATTCATCATAAGATATAGTTTCATATCTATTATCTATTATCTATTATCTATTATCTATTATCTATCTATTATCTAATTAAAGCAAGAGGCAAACAAGTCATTACGTTCCTCCACACAGATTGAATTATCTTGACCATTAATGTTATATATTAAGGGCTGAGATTTAATGTTGTAAACGTTACACACAAATTGTTGTTACATATAAACAATTAGACATGTCACGTAGAAATAGCTATATTTTTCAGCCAAGGCCAAACGTGATGGATAGAAGAGGTAAACCGAGCAGTTAAAGATTGGCAAGAAAGAAAAAAGATAATTTAGAAAGAGTAAACCGGGGGTAAAAAAAAGCATGCTCCTACGTACTACATGTTTAGGCAAGTCAAAGCCCATTACGGCTGCAGTGTACGTGCATAGGCCAGTCAAAGCCTATTACGAGTAGGACAAGGACACAATATTAGCAAATATCTAGATCGATGATGCGTGCATGTATGCCTTGGTTTCCAGCTTTTGGAAGCGACGCGTGTGACTAGCCCATCCTCCGCGCCATCTTGCCGGCTCGCCGGCGGGCAAGCTGCCAAACTGCAATTTAGAACAGTGTAGCGGGAATCAATCGACATATATATGGTTGTACCTAAAGCTACTGGATATGTATGATTGTACGAGCGGTAGTGTGAGCTACGCGGCAACGGAAGAGGCGCATGTCGCTGGACAGAAACACAGCGGGCGTGGCCGCGGACGGACTCGCGCGATTGTGGCTGCGTGATCAAATTGGGTTAAGAGGTGGACACTGCAGGTGCTTCGCCCATCACAACACAAACACACAAGTACACATGCGTCTGGATGTGACCAAGGTGCGTTGATCGATTTATCACATGCCTAAGCAAATTACGTTAATTGATTCTTTCATGGTACCCGCTACTGCATGTGGTGTACCAGCTAGGGTACATATATCATGTGTGCATGCGTTTGTGAGATATGATGTGTTTTTTTTTCTTTGTAGTGGTATTTGCATTTGTTCTAATTTTCTAGATGGCATATGCGTTATGCATGTGTGTGAAATCATTCAGTTGTGAAGTAACTGGGTATTTCTTAGATGGCCAATGTACTAGACTTTTTCTTACAAAATCCATTGGATTATGAATCAATGATCATATAATTGTTGGATATATTCTTGAAAATCTAACGGCGATGATCTTCTATAATAAAGGTCCACAAAATGAATTTCTCATGCTTTTATTTTATGTGATATTCTTGAGCATATATTTCTTTTCTATCTTCAAACCCCTTTGTATTTTTTGTGTATGGTGTACCAAATAAATGGCCTACTTTTGCGGTGATTTCAACCGTATTTTTCTCTTTTAACCAACTATGACCTTTAACATATATTAGTTTAACAACTGGTATATTAAAACAATTTTAAAAGGATCTCGCATATTATAGGCTCACTTCCAAAAATTGTATTCTCTTGATGGACGAGATGGAAAATATTTATAGGACTATGGCTCAAAAGAAGAAGTCTCTAATTAAGGGAGGACGGCCATGTTTGTGTTGCAAGAATAACCACATGTATTAAAAGTCTTCATGAACTACAATTTAGTTCAAATTTATGTAAGACAGAACTTACTTATGGTTTTCCTAATTAAGGCAGTTTTAATATTTGATTTGGATAAGACTCATATTTGGTGGATAAAGAGCAGCTCCCTTTTATAGATGTGAAACTAAGTGTGTAATTCATAGCTAGCCAAATTTGAACAGAAATTTAAAATATATATACATATATTAATAACTGAATTTGTCAATAAAAACTCAATGTGCAACAAATAATTAAAAATAGAAATTTGATTTCCATCCTATAAAATTATTATGATGTGATTGAGGACCAGTGTGAAAATAACATGACAAACATATATCGGTTTCTAAGACAAAGGTTTAAAATATATACACGGTACATTTAGATAATAATGGTTGACATTGAAAGACCAAAATGTTACCTACAACGATAGGATGTACAATTATTTGCATCAGACAAGTACATGATGTAACCGGCCACCATGCCACCAGATATCCCCTAATAAAACGTGGCACAAAGATGTGCTACATGTGCAGTCTGACGTGTTTCATCACTGACATCATGGGTGATGTCAGCAGTTGACATCATTGGTACTGACAACACAAAAAATTTAATATATTTTTCAAAATGAAGTTGTTGCCTTATTTAAACAGAAATATCCTACAATGTAAAGAATGCGAGTATTTAGTTTAAAAAATCAAAGTCCAAATTAAAGAATGTGTGACTCTTTTACAAAAGAATTTTCAAAGGAGTACTAATGTTAGTAATTTGGCTTTCATACAGAAAATCCCATCTGAAAATTATAGTATCTTCCCCTAAAAAGACTATAGTATCTAATTCAAAATGTGCTATATTAAATATTCATTTTTATTTAAACGAATAATACATCTCTTTTTATATGTGATATTTGAAATAAAAATAAAAGGAAAGTAACAACCTACAAAATACATATATAGTCCATAAATAGCCAAGTTCAAACATACTATATACGCAATTCTAATTGGTATATAAGGCAACTAATTTCAATGTACATATTTTGAATATCATTTGAAGTCAACAATATGCTATATGTATTAACCGAGGAAAAAGACCAATGTATAAAAGCGCCAGGAAGTGGTAAATTCAGAAGGGACCAAAGGACATTTGCCTCTGTAGAAATCACAAAAAGGATATGCACGTCATATGGTAAAAATAATTGTAAACCATTTTAATACATAAAGAACACACAAATTGAATAATGTAATCTATAATTAATATAAAAATGATGTGGCAGAAGGATGAAAGGAAGTTTAAACTAATATATTCCTGAATGGAAAACTTTCAAGGAGATATCTAGAAAGCGTCGGAATATTGTTCATGCTATACTTATCTAACCACATATTGGTGATGAAACATAAATGCATACACCGACAACATTGTGTGCTTTAATTTTTTTTTCCAACATTAGCATTACCATAGAATATTTTAATTTACAATTAAAATGTAAATTTCATTGTCCTCCCAGATTGTTTTTTGTGACAGTATTATTTATAATTTTATCCAAAAACATCCATAAAATAGATAGTCATCAAAAATGTGCGCCCAAGAGCGAGTCAAAATCTACGAGGAAATTTTTATACAAATAAATAAGATCTAGCCGCGCAAATGCGCGGGTCACACTGCTAGTTTTATATATTTGATATTGTATATATAAGGGTTTGTGTGGGACTGCTACACTCCGTCAGAATCAGTTTCAATTCACAAAATTCACTTTGAACCAGTTTCGTACAGGAGTTGCAGGTCCACCAAAGAGCGGTTCCAACTAGCTCCAAGGATGTGAGATTTGGTGGAAACGGTCTATTTGATTAGATGAAGTGGAAAAAACAAAAGGGTATCTACTTACTGGTGGCAGTTTGGGTAATTCCCCCCAACTTCAGTTTCTGGAGTTTCCGGGGCACCCCCTGAAGAGTTTCACAAAAAACTAGGAGTTGTACCCTAGATTCTATTTATTTTTTTGAGCGGTATATCATGGAGCTACCCCGTTTGACTTGCATTTTCTAGAGAGGGTTTTTACGGAGCGGAGTACTCCCAAACAGGCTCTAAATTGTTTCCTATATAAACTTGATCAAAATTTATGAAGTTTGACTTCAAAATAATCTATATGCACTATATTATGAAACGGATGAAGTATATCCGAAGATCCTTTACGATTTCCTAACCTTGAAGTAAAGAAGAGCTTTATTGATTACCAGTCATATCAGTGTAATCCTTTAATAAGAGACCATGGGTTCAGTTTGGAGCCGCCAATGGTGATTGATTCCGGGTAGGACTGGTTGCTACTGCTTCTTGCAGATTGTATGAACGTAGTGTGAAGTATGATTATCATGATGATTTGGAGAATTTTGCAAGTCCATTGCGATATTATTCATGGGAAGGAGGCCGCCGCGGTTGCGGCATCAGCTGACTTCTTCGTCAACTATATGAATTTGGTGCAATTAGCCAAAAGGTACTCTACAGAAGAGATGCTAAAAGGTAAAATGGTGATCATGGACTATGGAGAGGGTACTCTGCAGAGTCCGCTGGCCCGAGTGCTTCCATGGCCTGCACCCGCTAGTTGTGTAACGGCACTCTCAGTCGATGGTTCATTCCGGGAGGAAGATGGAATGGCGGCGGCCAGGATGATTCTACGAAGGCCTGAGGGCTCTTTTTTTTTCGGCGTGCCGCTACCTGTTTAACTGCAATGATGCTCCTGAGGCGGAGATCCACACTTTGATGATCGGTATGGCACTTGCTCGACAACATACGGAGCTTTCGGTCATGGTGCAGTCTGACTCATCGACTGCTTTATCTTGTCTTTCTGACTCTAGCTTAGATCGTTCGGCCTTTGGTCATTTAGTAGTTCATATCAAGTCTGTAATGATTAATAGAGTGTTTATTTCACAGAAATTACATAGGTCCCAGAATAGTGTTGTAGATTGCCTGGCAAGGTATAGTCACTCTGTGTGGCTCGAGAGAGGTCCTCCATGTATTGAGAAACTCTTGCAAGATGTCGATGGAGCACCTGTTCAGGAGAAAAAGACACGCGACGAAGATTGCAGCTCTTATTGCCATCGATGGTCGTTGCTTGCGAGGAGGGGGAGGACGGCTCTGGCGGGCCTTGGCATAGCACGGGGTGCTGCAGGAGGAAGTAGGTGAGGATGAAGGCAGGAATCCTGAAAGGAGGACGTAGTTCAGGATGAATGAAGGAATCCTGAAAGCTGAAAAGGAACTCTTGGTTGAAAGTGTGTTTTTGCTGAAAGGAATTCAGTGGGAATGTGATGATCCAATCACGGCTGGAGTTTCGGCAGAATTGCAGCAACACGCATGGAATCGAACCCGGGTCGACACGCATGGAATCGAACCGGTCTGTGGAAGAGAGAGTGAGGGGCAAAACAAAAAGATATACACCAGCCGGGAATCAAACCCGGGTCTGTACCGTGGCAGGGTACTATTCTACCACTAGACCACTGGTGCTCCATGCTTTTCAAAATGCATAATACCTTTGTCTTTAATTAAGCAGAAAGTTTCGTGTTGCCGTCCGAAAGAAGAGCATTGTTTCTAAAACCTCGAGGACAAATGCTCTCACCGTCACGGACTCACGGTCTACTCCAAACTGCCAAATCTACCACGCCGCATGTATACATGGTATCAGCCAGCGTAGCCTTAGGCCAAAGTGCTTTCTTGTACTATACTGATGTACGAGTATTTTTGTGGAGGAACCTTACCTGCCCCTAGATAGTTAGATTCGAGAATGAAATTGAGGGCACGAACACAGCATGACCTGCACGTTGTCACCCTCGATCACCATCGTCGTGATTCAATCGACAAGGATGCCGGCCGGCCATACTTCTCCCACAACCGGCTGGCTCAAGAGGGAATTTAAATATTTTGATATACAGATAATAACCATCCTAAAGTAACACTTCTGATCTGATCTATGACAAGTTTTTTCATTCTTTAGATCAAATCGAAAGGCTAACTATGATAAAATAATCTCCATCTCCAAAGGAACTAGACAAGACATACATCAAGAACATGCAGCGCAGAAGAAGAGATCGATGGAGGCGAACGGATACGTCATCGATCAATCAATTCACCGCGCGCCATGCTGCAATCTATCTGCCGCTCAAGAGCTTGAGGTTGACGAGTATCGGCAGCACGATGACGAGGACGAGCACGGCGCCGGCGACGACGGCGATGCAGGCCCACTTGCGGCTGCTCTTCTGGTAGACGCGCGCGGACTCGAGCTCCACGGTGCCCCTGATCACGAAGGAGCTGGCGCGCGCGACGTGCGTCTCGATGTTGTTGAGCTGGTGGCCCTGCGCCTCCACCAGCGCCGCCATGTCCAGGAACACCTGGTGCAGCTCCAGCAGGCTGCGCTCGATGTCCTTCACGGCGTCGTGCCGCTCCTGGATCTCCGACACCGTGGCCATCACCTGCCCGCGCCCTTGGTCCCGCTGGATCGCCTTCTGCAGGAACGTCTCGCTCTCCCCCGACGAGATGAGCGCATCTATCGTGCTCTCCTCCGCCGTCTCCCCCGTCACCGTGTAGTATCGCCGCGCCACCGTCTCCTTGTACTCCGCCGCCATCCGCGTCCGAAGGCCCTGCGCTCTCTCCGGTCAGGTAGCTGACCAGCGCGCGGCGAGGGAATGAAGCAAGATAAACGCAGTACGTGTTTACCTGGAAGTCGTCCATGAGGTCCTTGAGCTTGTTGCCGAGGCCGGAGACGACGGAGGAGCGGGTGCGGTCGGTGGAGGAGCCGGCACCGCAGCCGGGGAGCTTGCGGCTGGCGGCGTTGGCGCAATCGAGGGCCTCGAGCTTGGCCTTGACGACCTTAGCGCGGCGGAGGACCTGCACGACGTCGCCGTCCATGCGGGCGCGGAGGGACTTGACGGCGCGGGCGTCGTGTGCGGTCTTGCTCTCCTCGTTCACCGACTGCAGCCGGCGGTGCATGGCCTCGAGGCCGCGGATGTCCTCCTTGACGCCCTCCACGTCCTCGAAGAACATGTCGAGGTTGGCGCCGCCGCCGGCCTCCATCTCGTCCAGCGCCACCTGGTCCTTCAGGTCGGCATACTTCTTGAACGAGCTCGACGAGAAGAGGTCGTTCATCTCGGAACACCAAGCAGAGTTCAATGGCGCTGAGCAACCCGCAACCGGGAGGAGAGCAAAGAGCAGAGGCGGTGTGGCGAGAAACCGAGCTAGCTATAGGGGACAGGAGCAATGGCGCCGCCGGCTTATGGCATTATTAATTCGTCCGTCGTGAGAGCAACTAATGCGGCGACAAGTGTAGCACAGCATTACAAATTCAGGAGCTGTGGCAACGAGAGATGAGGACAGGTGAAGGGTGTGCCAATTGGCGGGGGGAGAAGAACACGACCTCTCTGGCATCCAAGGGAATGGAACGGAAATGGACGTGCGGAGGTACAAGCCCATCCGGGTTGACTTGGTGTGGGGAACGCGGGGACAAGGCCAACGTGTGGCATGCACGGCCGGATGTCTCGCACGGTGGCACCACGTCCATAATTACTTTTTTTTGGCACGTCTATGGGTGCGGCTACGTCTTAGTCGACTGAGACAAGTGACATATTATATAAAAAAAAAGAAAAGAAAAACTAAGAAGAAAATTTTGCATCAATCTCCATGCAAGTTCAAAGGCATATAGCATCGATTGAGACATAACCAGTAGGTCGTTGATGACGCGTGTTGCCAGGCTCATTCATGTTTCGCTAGAATAATAAGATTTTTTTATAAATAATGTGCACAAATAAAGTGTGAAAAAATGGCCCAAAACTAATGAAGTATTGCACTACTCAGCCATACTAAGCAATGCACTGAACCGGAGAAACAGCATTAGGACTTAATGAAGCAAATATCGCTAGAGAAGACATCTCTTGAGATAAAAAAAATCAACTCATATCTTTTTTTTTTTGAGAATCATGAGCTATATTAATCAATCGGCAGGATTATACTCCTTCCGCACACAAGCTGCAAGGAAGGTAGGAATATAATTAATCCATAAGCATCGCCTCCTAGGAGCACTACATTGTTTAGCGCAAAGATGCGCTAGCTCATTCGCTTCTCTAGCTATATAGATCAAACGGAATTCCTCAAAATTCCCACAAAGCTCTCGAATTTCATTTACCGTAGTAGATATCTCTGAGCGATCAACCCTTGGAGTCTTCCACTGATCGACCACTAGTTTAGCATCAGTTTCAATGATAACTTTTCTATAACCCAACTCATAAGCTAGTTGGACCCCATCTCTCACTGCATAAGCCTCCATCACCATTGCTGATAATCCCGGCCCATACCATAGAGCTTGAGCGCGAATCAGAGTACCCTCATGGTTCCGTACTCCTAGCCCAGTACCTCCTTGATGAGTCTCCTCCAGAAAAGAGGCATCAACATTAATCTTTATGAAAGGATCTTCAGGTGGCTGCCAACTCTGCATATGTTTCACTGATCTAAGTGTTTGTTGTTTACCGGTCTGTGATAGGTCCACTGCTATGTCTGTAGCCCATTTCACAGATTGTTGAATGGTTCTAGTCGTCTCCTCATGCACGCGCGCATTTCTCTCTGTCCAGACTGCCCAAACACCACATAAGATGACACAAGCATCAGCTTGTTTCACTGCCATTTCGTCAAGCATATCCATCGCCCAAGAGTCTGGACGCAGGTTTGGTATTTTGATGCCTGTGATTAGTTTCACCTCTTGCCAGAGAAGCTTCACCCAAGTGCAAAACAATGCGTGCCATATAGTTTCTTCCTGACAACAAGCCTCACAGAACCCAATCTGCTCCAAATGTCTTGCACACAAGACTGATCTAGTTGGTATAAATTCTTTAATAACTCGCCACCAAAAATCAAGTCTTGTACGTATGCAATCACATCATATCTTTACTTACCTTTGCCTATGGATTTCCTCCACACAACATATCTCAATCTCAAAACAATTAAAAATCTGTTGTAAGCTTTTTAACATTATCGTTAAAAGGAAGCCACTAACCAGCGAATGCCAGGTTTTTTAAGCAATCTCAGCAAATGTCAGTTTTTTAAGCAATCTCAGCGAACGTCCTCGGGACGTAGATCCCGATCGAACAGATGACAATTACTGTGCGCAGCGTTTGCATTTTTCTGCCATTTTCTTGTACTACATGGCAATTTTGTTAAAGCATGGCAAATCCCTTACAACAACATGACGATTTATCAAGACGTCTCACGCTGTCACCTCATTCGCCAAACAAAATCTAGGGTTTCTCTGCCTCCCGCCGACACCGCCGCCGGTCCGCCTCGTCTTCGGTGGCCTTAGGGTCATGGCGGCGTGGTGGATCCCGGGCCTTGCTGGTGGGAGAGCTTCGTTTTTTTGAATTTTTTGTGTTTTGTTAGGGTTTATGTCCTGCTCAGAAAGACGAGACGGTGACAGCTCCCTGAAGATTGAATAAGATTCTCTCCGCTTAGCCCCCGTTAGGGGTGAATTAACGAACTACTCGGCTCGTTAAACTCGTGCTCATTAAGGCTCGGTTCGTTAAGCTTAACGAGCAAAAAACTCTGATCGACTCTGTTCATTAATAGCTCATTAAGATCATGAGCGCTTGCGAGTACTCGTTAATAAACATTACCTTCTTTTGTTTTACTTATGATATTTTTTATGAAGAAAAAAAGTGACCACATGAGTGGGTATCCTAATTATTGTCTCTTGTGTGCTAAGTTGGATCGATTAGATGGAATAGATGGGTCGAGGACTTGAGGTGCCAAAAAATGTTGCTACATAACATACAAATAGTTGTTGTGTTGTATTAGCGAACTTAACGAGCTGATCGTGAAACTCGTTAGCTTGCTCATTAATCTCGTTAAGTTTAACGAGCTGAAACCTATGCTTGGCTCTGTCAATTAAGAAGTGAACCACGAGTTTAACGAGCCAAGCTACCGAGTGTTTATTAAGCTCGCTAGCTACGAGCTTTTGGTTCGGCCCTAGCCCCCATCCCGGTGGTGCGTCTAATATCGTCGGTGTCCCTGGCGGATCTATCCTTGATGGATTTGCTCGGATCTAGTCGTAGTTCGTCTACGTTCGTGTCTCTTCACGTTGTGTCCTTCCGATCTACGCTATTGTTCAACGTCGGCGGTTGCTCTTATGCGCTGATCCTATGGGGCCTTAATGTTAGGGAACGTTGCAGAAAATAAAAAAATTCTACGCTTCACCAAGATCAATCTATGGAGTCATCTAGCAACGAGAGAGAGGAGTGCATCTACATACCCTTGTAGATCGCGCGCAGAAGCGTTCAAGAGAACGGGGTTGAGGGAGTCGTACTCGTCGTGATCCAAATCACCGGAGATCCTAGCGCCGAACGGACGGCACCTCCGCGTTCAACACACGTACGGTTGGGAAGACGTCTCCTCCTTCTTGATCCAGCAAGGGGGAAGGAGAGGTTGATGGAGATCCAGCAGCACGACGGCGTGGTGGTGGATGCAGCAGCGATCTCGGCAGGGCTTCGCCAAGCACAGCGAGAGGGAGAGGTGTCACGGGAGGGAGAGGGAGGCGCCAGGGGCTAGGGTGCGGCTGCCCTCCCTCCCCCCACTATATATAGGGCCCCTGGGGGCGCGCCGGCCCTAGGATATCCAATCTCCAAGGGGGGGCGGCGGGCAAGGGGGTGGCGTGCCCCCCAAGGCAAGTGAGACGCCCCCACACCTAGGGTTTCCAACCGTAGGCGCAGGGGGGCCCAAGGGGGGCGCACCAGCCCACCAGGGGCTGGTTCCCCTCCCAATTCAGCCCATAGGGCCCTCCAGGATAGGTGGCCCCACCCGGTGGACCCCCGGGACCCTTCCGGTGGTCCCGGTACAATACCGGTGACCCCCGAAACTTTCCCGATGGTCGAAACTGAACTTCCTATATATAAATCTTCACCTCTGGACCATTCCGGAACTCCTCGTGATGTGCGGGATCTCATCGAGGACTCCAAACAACTTTCGGGTTACTGCATACTAATATCTCAACAACCCTAGCGTCACCGAACCTTAAGTGTGTAGACCCTGCGGGTTCGGGAGACATGCAAACATGACCGAGACGCCTATCCGGTCAATAACCAACAGCGGGATCTGGATACCCATGTTGTCTCCCACATGCTCCTCGATGATCTCATCGGATGAACCACGATGTCGAGGATTCAATCAATCCCGTATACATTTCCCTTTGTCAATCGGTACGTTACTTGCCCGAGATTCGATCGTCGGTATCCCAATACCTCGTTTAATCTTGTTATCGGCAAGTCACTTTACTCCTACCATAATGCATGATCCCGTGACCAGACACTTGGTCACATTGAGCTCATTATGATGATGCATTATCGAGTGGGCCCAAAGATACCTCTCCGTCATACGGAGTGACAAATCCCAGTCTCGATTCGTGCCAACCCAACAGACACTTTCGGAGATACCCGTAGTGCACCTTTATAGTCACCCAGTTACGTTGTGACGTTTGGCACACCCAAAGCACTCCTACGGTATCCGGGAGTTGCACAATCTCATGGTCTAAGGAAATGATACTTGACATCTGGAAAAGCTCTAGCGAAACGAACTACACGATCTTGTGCTATGCTTAGGATTGGGTCTTGTCCATCACATCGTTCTCCTAATGATGTGATCCCGTTATCAATGACATCCAATGTCCATAGTCAGGAAACCATGACTATCTGTTGATCAACGAGCTAGTCAACTAGAGGCTCACTAGGGACGTGTTGTGGTCTATATATTCACACATGTATTACGATTTCCGGATAACACAATTATAGCATGAACAATAGACAATTATCATGAACAAGGAAATATAATAATAACCATTTTATTATTGCCTCTAGGGCATATTTCCAACAGTCTCCCACTTGCACTAGAGTCAATAATCTAGTTACATTGTGATGAATCGAACATCCATAGCGTTCTGTTGTTGATCATGTTTTGCTCTAGGGAGAGGTTTAGTCAACGAATCTGCTATATTCAGGTCCGTATGTACTTTACAAATATCTATGTCTCCATCTTGAACATTTTCACGAATGGAGTTGAAGCGACGCTTGATGTGCCTGGTCTTCTTGTGAAACCCGGGCTCCTTGGCAAGTGCAATAGCTCCAGTGTTGTCACAGAAGAGTGTGATCGGCCCCGACGCATTGGGTATGACTCCTAGGTCGGTGATGAACTCCTTCACCCAGATTGCTTCATGCGCTGCCTTCGAGGCTGCCATGTACTCCGCTTCACATGTAGATCCCGCCACGACGCTTTGCTTCCAACTGCACCAGCTTACTGTCCCACCATTCAAAATATACACGTATCCGGTTTGTGACTTAGAGTCGTCCAGATCTATGTCGAAGCTAGCATCGACGTAACCCTTTACGACGAGCTCTTCGTCACCTCCATATACGAGAAACATATCCTTAGTCCTTTTCAGGTACTTTAGGATGTTCTTGACCGCTGTCCAGTGTTCCATGCCAGGATTACTTTAGTACCTTCCTACCAAACTTACGGCAAGGTTTACATCAGGTCTGGTACACGTAATGGCATACATGATAGACCCTATGACTGAGGCATAGGGGACGACACTCATCTTTTCTCTATCTTCTGCCGTGGTCGGACATTGAGCCGAACTCAATTTCACACCTTGCAACACAGGCAACAACCCCTTCTTGGACTGATCCATATTGAACTTCTTCAATATCTTATCAAGGTATGTGCTTTGTGAAAGACCTATGAGGCGTCTTGATCTATCTCTATAGATCTTGATGCCTAATATGTAAGCAGCTTCTCCAAGGTCCTTCATTGAAAAACACTTATTCAAGTAGGCCTTAATGCTGTCCAAAAGTTCTATATCATTTCCCATCAAAAGTATGTCATCCACATATAATATGAGAAATGCTACAGAGCTCCCACTCACTTTCTTGTAAACGCAGGCTTCTCCATAAGTCTGCATAAACCCAAACGCTTTGATCATTTCATTAAAGCGAATGTTCCAACTCCGAGATGCTTGCACCAGCCCATAGATGGAGCGCTGGAGCTTGCATACCTTGTTAGCATTCTTAGGATCGACAAAACCCTTCAGCTGCATCATATACAGTTCTTCCTTAAGATGGCCATTAAGGAATGCCGTTTTGACGTCCATTTGCCATATCTCATAATCATAGTATGCGGCAATTGCTAACATGATTCAGACGGACTTCAGCTTCGCTATGGGTGAGAAAGTCTCATCGTAGTCAACCCCTTGAACTTGTCGATAACCCTTAGCGACAAGTCGAGCTTTATAGATGGTAACATTACCATCCGCGTCCGTCTTCTTCTTAAAGATCCATTCGTTTTCTATCACTCGCCGATCATCGGGCAAGTCTGTCAAAGTCCATACTTTGTTTTCATACATGGATCCTATCTCGGATTGCATGGCTTCAAGCCATTTGTTGGAGTCTGGGCCCGCCATTGCTTCTTCATAGTTCGAAGGTTCACCGTTCTCTAACAACATGACTTCTAGGACAGGGTTGCCATACCACTCTGGTGTGGAACGTGTCCTCGTGGACCTACGAAATTCAGTAGCAACTTGATCCGAAGTACCTTGATCATCATCATTAATTTTCTCTCTAGTCGGTGCAGGCACCACAGGAACATCTTCCTGAGTTGCGCTACTTACCGTTTCAAGAGGTAGTACTGTTGGGGAACATAGCAGAAATTCAAAAAATTTCCTACGTATCACCAAGATCTATCTATGGAGAGACCAGCAACGAGTAGAAAGAGAGTGCATCTACATACCCTTGTAGATCGCTAAGCGGAAGCGTTCAAGTGAACGGGGTTGATGGAGACGTACTCGTCGTGATTCAAATCACCGATGATCAAGTGCCGAACGCACGGCACCTCCGCGTTCAACACACGTACAGCCCGGTGACGTCTCCCAAGCCTTGATCCAGCAAGGAGAGAGGGAGAGGTTGAGGAAGACTCCATCCAGCAGCAGCACAACGGCATGGTGGTGGTGGAGGAGCGTGGCAATCCTGCAGGGCTTCGCCAAGCACCGTGAGAGAGGAGGAGCACTTGGGAGAGGGAGGGCTGCGCCAGGGGCAAGCCTGAAGCTCCCATGTGCCTCCCTACTATATATAGGGGTGGAGGGGGCTGGTTTCTTGCCCTCCAGGTCCATTGGGGCGTTGGCAAAGGTGGGAGGAAAGAAATCCCATCATTTCCTTCCCCACCGATTGCTATCCCCCCTTTTTAGGGATCTTGATCTTATCCCTTTGGGATATGATCTTATTCCTTCTAAGGGGGGATCTTGGTGCGCCTTGACCAGGGGTGTGGGGCCTTTCCCCCACTACCCACGTTCATGTGGGTCCCCCCATGCAGGTGGGCCCCACTCCGGAACCTTCTAGAACCTTCCCGGTACAATACCGAAAAATCCCGAACATTTTCCGGTGGCCAAAATAGGACTTCCCATATATAAATCTTTACCTCCGGACCATTCTGGAACTCCTCGTGACGTCCGGGATCTCATCCGGGACTCCGAACAACATTCGGTAACCACATGAAAACTTCCTTTATAACCCTAGCGTCATCGAACCTTAAGTGTGTAGACCCTACGGGTTCGGGAGACATGTAGACATGACCGAGACGTTCTCCGGTCAATAACCAACAGCGGGATCTGGATACCCATGATGGCTCCCACATGTTCCACGATGATCTCATCAGATGAACCACGATGTCAAGGACTTAATCAATCCCGTATACAATTCCCTTTGTCTAGCGGTATTTTACTTGCCCGAGATTCGATCGTCGGTATCCTTATACCTTGTTCAATCTCGTTACCGGCAAGTCTCTTTACTCGTTCCGTAACACATCATCCCGTGATCAACTCCTTGGTCACATTGCGCAAATGATGATGTCCTACCGAGTGGGCCCAGAGATACCTCTCCGCTTACACGGAGTGACAAATCCCAGTCTCGATTCGTGCTAACCCAACAGACACTTTCGGAGATACCTGTAATGCACCTTTATAGTCACCCAGTTACGTTGTGACGTTTGATACACCCAAAGCACTCCTACGGTATCCGGGAGTTACACGATCTCATGGTCTAAGGAAGAGATACTTGACATTGGAAAAGCTCTAGCAAACGAACTACACGATCTTTGTGCTATGCTTAGGATTGGGTCTTGTCCATCACATCATTCTCCTAATGATGTGATCCCGTTATCAACGACATCCAATGTCCATAGCCAGGAAACCATGACTATCTGTTGATCACAACGAGCTAGTCAACTAGAGGCTCACTAGGGACATATTGTGGTCTATGTATTCACACGTGTATTACGATTTCCGGATAATACAGTTATAGCATGAATAAAAGACAATTATCATGAACAAGGAAATATAATAATAACTAATTTATTATTGCCTCTAGGGCATATTTCCAACAAGTACTTCATCAAGTTCCACTTTCCTCCCACTTACTTCTCTCGAGAGAAACTCTTTCTCCAGAAAGGACCCGTTCTTGGCAACAAAGATCTTGCCCTCGGATCTTAGGTAGAAGGTATACCCAATGGTTTCCTTATGGTATCCTATGAAGACGCATTTTTCCGACTTGGGTTCGAGCTTTTCAGGTTGAAGTTTCTTGACATAAGCATCGCATCCCCAAACTTTTAAAACGGCAGCTTAGGTTTCTTCCCAAACCATAATTCATACGGTGTCGTCTCAACGGATTTAGACGGTGCCCTATTTAAAGTGAATGTAGATGTCTCTAGAGCGTATCCCCAAAATGATAGCGGTAAATCGGTGAGTGACATCATAGATCGCACCATATCCAATAGAGTGCGATTACGATGTTCAGACACGCCGTTACGCTGAGGTGTTCCAGGCGGCGTGAGTTGTGAAACGATTCCACATTTCCTTAAGTGCGTACCAAATTCATGACTTAAACATTCTCCCCCACTATCTGATCGTAAGAACTTTATCTTTCGGTCACGTTGATTCTCTACCTCATTCTGAAATTCCTTGAACTTTTCAAAGGTCTCAGACTTGTGTTTCATCAAGTAGACATACCCATATCTACTCAAGTCATCAGTGAGAGTGAGAACATAACGATAGCCTCCGCGAGCCTCAACGCTCATTGGACCGCACACATCAGTATGTATGATTTCCAATAAGTTGGTTGCTCGCTCCATTGTTCCGGAGAACGGAGTCTTGGTCATTTTGCCCATGAGGCATGGTTTGCATGTGTCAAATGATTCATAATCGAGAGACTCTAAAAGTCCATCAGCATGGAGCTTCTTCATGCGCTTGACACCAATGTGACCAAGGCGGCAGTGCCACAAGTATGTGGGACTATCGTTATCAACCTTACATCTTTTGGTATTCACACTATGAATATGTGTAACATCACGTTCGAGATTCATTAAGAATAAACCATTGACCAGCGGGGCATGACCATAAAACATATCTCTCATATAAATAGAACAACCATTATTCTCGGATTTAAATGAGTAGCCATCTCATATTAAACGAGATCCAGATACAATGTTCATGCTCAAAGCTGGCACTAAATAACAATTATTGAGGTTTAAAACTAATCCCGTAGGTAAATGTAGAGGTAGCGTGCCGACGGCGATCACATCGACCTTGGAACCATTCCCGACGCGCATCGTCACCTCGTCCTTCGCCAGTCTCCGCTTATTCCGTAGCTCCTGCTTTGAGTTACAAATATGAGCAACCGCACCGGTATCAAATACCCAGGAGCTACTACGAGTGCTGGTAAGGTACACATCAATAACATGTATATCACATATACCTTTGGTGTTGCCGGCCTTCTTGTCCGCTAAGTACTTGGGGCAGTTCCGCTTCCAGTGACCACTTCCCTTGCAATAAAATCACTCAGTCTCAGGCTTGGGTCCATTCTTTGACTTCCTACCGGCAACTGGCTTACCGGGCGCGGCAACTCCCTTGCCATCCTTCTTGAAGTTCTTCTTACCCTTGCCTTTCTTGAACTTAGTGGTTTTATTCACCATCAACACTTGATGTTCCTTTTTGATCTCTACCTCCGCTGATTTCAGCATTGAATATACCTCAGGAATGGTCTTTTCCATCCCCTGCATATTGAAGTTCATCACAAAGCTCTTGTAGCTCGGTGGAAGCGACTGAAGGATTCTGTCAATAACCGCGTCATCCGGGAGATTAACTCCCAGCTGAGTCAAGCGGATGTGCAACCCAGACATTTTGAGTATGTGCTCAGTGACAGAACTATTTTCCTCCATCTTACAACTGAAGAACTTGTCGGAGACTTCATATCTCTCGGCCCGGGCATGAGCTTGGAAAACCATTTTCAGCTCTTCGAACATCTCATATGCTCCGTGTTGCTCAAAACGCTTTTGAAGCCTCGGTTATAAGCTGTAAAGCATGCCGCACTGAACGAGGGAGTAATCATCAGCACGAGACTGCCAAGCGTTCATAACGTCTTGGTTCTCTGGGATGGGTGCTTCACCTAGCGGTGCTTCTAGGACATAATCTTTCTTTGCAGCTATGAGGATGATCCTCAGGTTCCGGACCCAGTCCGTATAGTTGCTGCCATCATCTTTCAGCTTGGTTTTCTCTAGGAACGCGTTGAAGTTGAGGGCAACATTAGCGTGGGCCATTTGATCTACAAGACATATTGTAAAGATTTTAGACTAAGTTCATGATAATTAAGTTCATCTAATCAAATTATTCAATGAACTCCCACTCAGATAGACATCCCTCTAGTCATCTAAGTGATACATGATCCGACTCGACTAGCCCGTGTCCGATCATCACGTGAGACGGACTAGTCATCATCGGTGAACATCTCCATGTTGATCGTATCTTCCATACGACTCATGTTCGACCTTTTGGTCTTTCGTGTTCCGAGGCCATGTCTGTACATGCTAGGCTCGTCAAGTCAACCTAAGTGTATTGCATGTGTAAATTTGGCTTACACCCGTTGTATTCGAACGTTAGGATCTATCACACTCGATCATCACGTGGTGCTTCGAAACAACGATCCTTCGCAACGGTGCACAGTTAGGGGGAACACTTTCTTGAAATTATTGCGAGGGATCATCTTATTCAAGCTACCGTCGTTCTAAGCAAATAAGATGTAAAACATGATAAACATTACATGCAATCAAATAGTGACATGATATGGCCAATATCATATTGCTCCTTTGATCTCCATCTTCGGGGCGCCATGATCATCTTCGTCAACGGCATGACACCATGATCTCCATCATCATGATCTCCATCATCGTGTCTTCATGAAGTTGTCACGCCAACGATTACTTCTACTTCTATGGCTAATGCGTTTAGCAATAAAGCAAAGTAATTTACATGGCGTTATTCAATGACACGCAGGTCATACAAAAAAATAAAGACAACTCCTATGGCTCCTGCCGGTTGTCATACTCATCGACATGCAAGTCGTGATTCCTATTACAAGAACATGATCAATCTCATACATCACATATATCATTCATCACATCCTTTTGGCCATATCACATCACAAGGCATATGCTGCAAAAACAAGTTAGACGTCCCTTAATTGTTGTTGCAAGTTTTTACGTGGCTTCTATAGGTTTCTAGCAAGAACGTTTCTTACCTACGTAAAACCACAACGTGATATGCCAATTTCTATTTACCCTTCATAAGGACCCTTTTCATCGAATCCGCTCCAACTAAAGTGGGAGAGACAGACACCCGCTAGCCACCTTATGCAACTAGTGCATGTCAGTCGGTGGAACCTGTCTCACGTAAGCGTACGTGTAAGGTCGGTCCGGGCCGCTTTATCCCACGATGCCGCCAAAGCAAGATAAGACTAGTAGTGGCAAGAAAATTGGCAACATCTACGCCCACAACAAGTTTGTGTTCTACTCGTGCATAGTAACTACGCATAGACCTAGCTCATGATGCCACTATTGGGGAACGTTGCAGAAAATAAAAAATTTCTACGCTTCACCAAGATCAATCTATGGAGTCATCTAGCAACGAGAGAGAGGAGTGCATCTACATACCCTTGTAGATCGCGCGTGGAAGCGTTCAAGAGAACGGGGTTGAGGGAGTCGTACTCGTCGTGATCCAAATCACCGGAGATCCTAGCGCCGAACGGACGGCACCTCCGCGTTCAACACACGTACGTTTGGGAAGATGTCTCCTCCTTCTTGATCCAGCAAGGGGGAAGGAGAGGTTGATGGAGATCCAGCAGCACGACGGCGTGGTGGTGGATGCAACAGCGATCTCGGCAGGGCTTCGCCAATCACAGCGAGAGGGAGAGGTGTCACGGGAGGGAGAGGGAGGCGCCAGGGGCTAGGGTGCGGCTGCCCTCCCTCCCCCCCACTATATATAGGGCCCCTAGGGGGGCGCCGGCCCTAGGAGATCCAATCTCCAAGGGGGGCGGCGGCCAAGGGGGTGGCTTGCCCCCCAAGGCAAGTGAGGCGCCCCCACCCCTAGGGTTTCCAACCCTAGGCGCAGGGAGGCCCAAGGGGGGCGCACCAGCCACCAGGGGCTGGTTCCCCTCCCACTTCAGCCCATGGGGCCCTCCGGGATAGGTGGCCCCACCCGATGGACCCCCGGGACCCTTCCGGTGGTCCCGGTATAATACCGGTGACCCCCGAAACTTTCCGATGGCTGAAACTGAACTTCCTATATATAAATCTTCACCTCCGGACCATTCCGAAACTCCTCGTGATGCCCGAGATCTCATCCGGGACTCTGAATAACTTTCGGGTTACTGCATACTAATATCTCAACAACCCTAGCGTCACCGAACCTTAAGTGTGTAGACCCTACGGGTTCGGGAGACATGCAGACATGACCGAGACGCCTATCCGGTGAATAACCAACAGCGGGATCTGGATACCCATGTTGGCTCCCACATGCTCCTCGATGATCTCATCGGATGAACCACGATGTCGAGGATTCAATCAATCCCGTATACAATTCCCTTTGTCAATCGGTACGTTACTTGCCCGAGATTCGATCGTCGGTATCCCAATACCTCGTTTAATCTCGTTACCGGCAAGTCACTTTACTCGTACCGTAATGCATGAACTCGTGACCAGACACTTGGTCACATTGAGCTCATTATGATGATGCATTACCGAGTGGGCCCAGAGATACCTCTCCGTCATACAGAGTGACAAAACCCAGTCTCGATTCGTGCCAACCCAACAGACACTTTCGGAGATACCCGTAGTGCACCTTTATAGTCACCCAGTTACGTTGTGACGTTTGGCACACCCAAAGCACTCCTACGGTATCCGGGAGTTGCACAATCTCATGGTCTAAGGAAATGATACTTGACATTTGGAAAAGCTCTAGCGAAACGAATTACACGATCTTGTGCTATGCTTAGGATTGGGTCTTGTCCATCACATCATTCTCCTAATGATGTGATCCCGTTATCAATGACATCTAATATCCATAGTCAGGAAACCATGACTATCTGTTGATCAACGAGCTAGTCAACTAGAGGCTCACTGATGCGGAGCATCCTACGGACATCACCACGTCAAGAGCCCATTTGGCAAGTGACACGTGCGACATCTACTTCACATACACAAAGGTGAATCATCTCCTTTACACGTGCTCACTTGACACTCTCGAGGATGGTATACTACTTGACACTCCTTACGTGTGCATGCATAGATATTGTCGGACCTTCACGGATGTCAAGGAGTGCAAGCGCCAAGGAACGACTACACCATCCGCGAGGGAAGCATGGAAGAGAAGACGGAAGAAAGGAGAAGAAGACGGAGCGGCTGCAGGAGCCAGGCCGGACATCCGAACCCCCGTTCGGATCATCCGGGCTCGACCGGATCATCCGGGTGCCCCCCCGGATCATCCGGACAAATCGTCCGACGACAACAGAAGGGTCCTCCTGAAGCCGGATCATCCGGGTCACCTCCCGGATCATCCGGACGACGGCCGGATCATCCGGACCCCCATCCGGATCATCCGGGCCTCGCCTGCCTGCGCGCAGAGTCGGGACAAAAGCCCATGTATCCCTTCCCCACTCACCCCTTCGTGGCTAAGACTATATATACTCCTCCCCCTCCTCCTAGTTAGGGTTAGCAAAGTGATAGCTCATTCTTAGGTGAGCTTTGCTCCTACCTATCTCTACTCTTGAGAGAGAGAGACCACTACTCCATTGGAGGCCAAGACCTCCATCTAGGAGAAGATCCCGCGGGATATCATCAAGACCCCCTTGTGGGAAGATCCATCTAGGATATCATCAAGACCTCCTCTTGGAGATGAACCTTACCTTGTATCTTTCCCTTTGTTGTTCATGTACCTTGTGATCTTGTGTGTTTGACTGTCTAGTGGATGTGTGATTTGGACTTGTTCTTGAGTGTTTCCCCTTGTGATTTCTCTCCGTTCTTCCCCGTGTTCATCGTGTTCTCCGTAGGATCCCCTTCAAACGTGAAAGATCGATGAATTAGGGTTCCACCCTACATCATATGGTATCATGAGCCAGGTTGATCACGTTTTTGGAGCCCCTCCCACCGTTTTCTAGCCTTCTTTTGCTTGATTTCGTCCTAAAATCCGAAAATCCCCACCAAAAATAGCCCCAAAATTTTTTGTGATTTGTTGGTTTGATGATGTTTTGTTGATTTTGATCCGTGGATTTGCTTGGTTTCAAGTGGATCTAGCATTTCCCCAAGTTTCCCCACCTTCCATCCACGAAATCCCTCAAATTTTGCCCCCAAAATCCCCAAATTCCGCCCAAAATTCGTCCCCGAGAGGAAATCCCGAGCAGTTTGACTTGCCCGGATCATCCGGACCTTCTCCCGGATCATCCGGACCAAGCCCGGATCAGCTGGACCCTCTCCCGGACGTCCGGATAAATCACGCACCCAGAAAACAGAACCGGCGCTGACGAACCCGGATCATCCGGATTTCCTCCCGGATCATCCGGACCTCCTCCCGATGTCCGGTTAACCCTGAAACTGACTCGGCTGAAATTTTGTTTTGGTCATAACTAATTCATCCGAACTCCGATTTTGACGTTCTTTAGCTCGTTTTGAAGCTCTTGACATCCCCCATCCCACAAAAATACCACCAACATCATTTGACTCCATAATATTTTCTGAAATTTGGCAAGTTTGCCTAGGCCCTCCACCATATCATCCGCATTACCACCACCGACTTCCGCAACCTAACCCATTTTGTTCCCCATTGCATATGTGATTGTTTGAGTTGTGACTAGAGTCTCCTAAGGTGTTTCGGCTACTTAGGGACGGTTGCTTCTTCATCAACCACCACCACCACCACTTCCACATTGCCTAGTGCAACACCACCCCCGCTTTCCGCTACCACCATTTTGACATTTGTCATTTGAGATTTTGAGTTTGCGGTTTTTCCGTTTCCTAAGGTGTTTCGGCTACTTAGGGACGAGTCTACATCATCTTGGTATCTACACCAAGAACACCGCTACTCATCATCGCAAAGGACGGTAACCTCGACGACACCATTGTATATCCCCTTGAAAATTGCATTGTTAACCCCTAGCCCATTTTGCGTCACTTACCTATCGGGACTAGCCATTTGAGTATTGCCGGCAACGTTACTTGTGCACATTAGTGATCCACCATCCATTGCATACGTACCATATCATATTGGTATCATATCATACATTGTGTCACAATATCGTTCCCGCATATACACAATAGCTATCTTGGTTTGTGCATTGTGCATAAGTGGCCATTGAAAAAAAAGATTTTAAGCAAGAAAAAGAGAGCAAAGAGCTCGTGAGCAAGTGCCATAGCATCATACTCCCATTGCAAATAAGAGCCATACCAAAATCTACATCATATGATATCATGCTTGAGAGAAACACCGGGAACCATACATACATAGCATACTTGGGATAGAAGAATATCCATTTTGCATCTTATAGGTTGTGCACAAGTGTCGTATCCGCCTATTGAGCAATCGTGCTAGCGTCTCTCTTGAGTTGTGCAACACGAGCGTTTTCCGTGGATTCCACATTTTGTGCTCATTCCTTGGTTGCACGACCCCATTTATCTATCCGTGTGTGTGTTTCCGTGTACCTCATTTGCTATTGGTCTACTTGTTTCACTTGCGAATTTGTGAATCTTTTTCAACATTATTGACTCTTGCTAACATTTTGCATTAAATTTTTGTGCCACTATCCTCACCGAGCTCTACCATAAGCTTTTACTTGTAGGTGTGAGTGAACAAGTCCGGTACCAATTCCACTATTCTTTCATCTCACATTGAGTGAAACGAGATACATCCTCAACTTTGGGAAAAGGTAACTTGGTATTGTTTATCTCATTTCCTACTCACCTCTACTCGAGTCTTGTGATGGATAGGCAAGGCATTTCACTTTCGGTCTACAACAACAACGACGAGTTCGATGCCATGGACAACAACTACGACGCCAAGATGGACAAGCGCATGGAGGAGATCAAGGCCCTCATCAAGTCCTACAAGCGATCTTCCTCATCTTCGAGAAGACGCTCAAGAGCACATCCTTCCGAGCTACCACCTCCGGCAAGATCACATCGGCATCGACACCATCACCAACAAGAACGTGAAGGTCAAGAGCTCAACACCAACAACCGCTCAACGACTTCACCATCTCCCTTGGCATCTTCGCCAAGTGACTACAAGGCATCTTCACCTTCGGATATTGGGCATCTTTGCCAACAAGCACCTCAAGACTACACTCAAGAGAAGCTACCCAATCTCAAGTCCGCGACTTCCACGAGCTACTACGACCTCGACACCAACCACAAGATTCCTTTCTGTGGGACTCAAGAACCCGAGGAGTACCTCGAGTGGGAGCGTTTGATGGACGACTACCTCAAGCTACATCAAGTTCCTCCCGAAGATCAAGTGAAGTGCGCCACAAGAAACTTCCACGACTACGCATTGGCATGGTGGCTTCACACACCTTCGGAGTACTACGACATGAGTTGGCCCAAGACGAAGAAAGCTTTGCGGCGAGAGTTTGTGCCTCCAACCTACACGGAACAACTTCGACGCCAATTGGAGAACACCACCCAAGGATCCAAGTCCATCGACAAGTACTTCAAGGAGATGATGATTGCCTTGCGACGAGCCGGCGTGGACGACCCCATTTCGATGAAGTTCCACTTCATGATGGGATTGCACAATGACATCTCCAAGACCATCGTCCTCGAGAACTACAAGTCCATCGACGACTACTACATTGGTGCTCTCAAGGCGGAACAAGAACTCATGAAGGCCAAGGCTTCTCCACCCCAAGCAAACTTCATGGCGACCAAGCTCTACGACAAGCATGAGGCTAGTACCACCACGATGCCCAAGGCCGACAAGCTCCAAGACGATGCTCCCAAGTGTGACTTCACCGCCATCCCTCTTTGTGGCATTGATGATGCCGAGTCTACTTCGACTCTTTTTCAAGACGGTGCGGCGACGAGTTCGACTACGGAGACCTTCAAGGACCAAGCTTTGGAGGCGAGCGACAAGGTGGCGAGCAAGGATGATGCTTCCATCTTAGGAGGCGAGAGTGATGATGTGCCATCTTCGGCCTTCATCCACGACGAGAGTGATGTTGAGCCATCTTCGGCCTTCATCCACGGCGACCACGACGAGATGGTTGAGCATGGGATCTTCCCTTCGACCACGGCGACGTATGATGACTTGAGTGACTTGTGCCACCATATTGAGAGTGAGAGTGACTTCACCACTAGCCCCATATATGAAGAGTTGCCACAATTCCCATGTGAGGAGAGCCACAACCCCCACCACTTGAGTGAGATGAGTGACTCCACCATATGTGAGATTGAGTGCATCTATCTTGAGGGAGTGAGTGTACCACCACATAGAGAGAGTGACATAGTTGATAGGTCATGTGAGGCCACTTTCAACACTAACGACTTGACCTCTACCTCTATTGTGTCTTCTCATTTTGTGCTAGGTCCCATTGATGATGACGCGCCGATCCTCGACGACTTCGTCCTCCCTTTGGACAAGAAGATGGCCATGGTGGAATATGATGCACCCCCCACATGGTTCCATCAAGATGAAGATGACCACCATTTGGTCTTTCCCACCTCACCTACACCACTTGAGTGGAATGACAAAGGTAACATAGGTGAAGGTGATGCTCTAGTCCCACTAGTGGACATTCTTGACATTGATTGCTCCCATGATGTTGACCCACCTATTACCATGCTTCATGCTAGTGAAACTCCTTCATGCCTTGACTTACCTATTAATGATGAATATGATGATGAGCATGTTGAGTTGCCTAGTTGTGATGCTATGCTTCATAGGATATCATGTGAAAATTCTATTGGTCACTTCATGTTGGACAATCCATTGAACTTGTCATATGCTATGAGTGAGATCTCCCATATTGCATCATTTCAATCTCAACATAGTAACTATGCATGCCCCATTAAAATAAATCCTATTTGCACTTATGGCATAGATGACAAGATGATGGTCATTGGCTTTTGTTTTTCATGTGATGATATTGCCATGCTTCCTTTACATGATTTGCGCAATTCATCCAATATGTCATGCCATGATCACATTGTTCCAAATATGCATTGTTTTGGATGTTGTCAATATTCTCCACATGATGTTACTACTCTTGCTCATGAGGAGACCCCCATAGTTTCCTCATACATGTTAGGAGAATTTGATCCATACCATTCATTGCATGATCCCAATACTTGTGTGCACCATATGCTCCCCATGAATAAACATGCTTTTGATGTGCCATATACTTGTTTGCTCAATTTGTGTCCCCATCGTGTCATACATAATAACTATTCCTTCATGATGGATGACATGTTCTTATACCATGCATCAAATTTCTTTGAGCGATGCTTATCTTGTGCTAACTCACACGTGCACATACACATCATGATGGATGATGTGTACATTTACCACGCACACAATTTCTTTGGTTTGTGTCTCTTTTGTGTAGGTACCCATAAATACTTGTCAACCTCGCAATCCCACGAGTTGACAAAACGAGCTCTTGAGAGCAACGATGCTTTGGGATCCAATGGACTATCCTTACCACCGTCCCCTTCGCGCAACTCCTCTACTTGGCTCTCACACGGCTATGGGCCATTTACCACTTCTCACATTATGCTCATTTTACCGTGTTCACTTTGCATGCTATGCTTGCTTCTATGCCTTCGCCATGCAATTGTGACCCTAGCTTGCATCTACCCATGTTTGCTACTTCTATGTGTATTTGCATGCTTGGTGGAGATCCTTGTTGCTATTGCCATGTTTATCATGTGCCCCATGCTATTGTCCTCATATCTTTCTTTCATGCTTGTGCTATGACATGTGAATTATTCACACCCACTATTTGCACCAATGACATGTTTGCCATGATTCCTCCTAGTATGTTGCATCTTCGCAATACTAGCTTGCTTGATTTGATAGCTATGAATGCTCGCTATGTTGCATCACCCATGTTCCACTACTTGCTTTCTTGGGTTGATGACATATATGCTTTGCACATGATTCATATTGCTTTGTGTCATATATCTCCATGTGTTGCCTCTCTCATGCTAGATGATTTGCCATGTATCGAGTGCAACAATGCTTATAGTCTTGCTCATGAGATTGCCCCCATAGCATTCTCACACATGTTTGGAGATTTTGACATATCCCTTGTGAAGCATGCTTGTCTTACTTCTTTGCACCATATACCTAGTGCCATGGATATAGCCATCGTTGCATCATATTATTCATGCACTTGTGCTTCTAATGGTTATGTGCATGAGAAGAGAACCATCATGATGGATGATGTGTTTGTCTACCATGTGCATACGTACTTTGTTTTGTTTTGTGCATGTGTAGGATACTTGGACTTGGTGTCGACTTCCACTTCACGTGAGTTGACCATTCGAGCTCTTGAGAGCGAGCATCATACATTCTACCACGACCCGCTTCTACACCGTATTTGCTTCCACTTCGGCATTGTGAAGAATGCACAAGGACACACTTTCAAGGTGACATCCTTCTTGAACTTGGATATTGTGGATCATACTTCATGTGTTGCTTTCACCATTTGCATGCATGTTCGAGATATTGCTTTCTACCATGATTGCCACGTTTCCATGCTTCATGACATATATACCTTGTGTGTTGCATCCAATTCTTGGACTACTTGCTACTATATGGCTGGTTGCACCAATATCATTTCTTCACATATGCCATGTCCCTTTGCTTGTCACATGCTTGACTTAATTGCCTCACACATGATGAACAATTGCTCTTTCCTTTGTGTTGAGTGCCACGATATCTTCACTACACCCTATGCACGTTATGCTTGGATTGTCTTGCACTTGACCCATGTGTTTAGACACTTCATTTTATTTGGTGTTGTGAATACTTCCTATGCCTACCATAGACCTTTCATTGAGCAATTTGTCAATGATTGCTATGACCTTGAGGTAGATGCTTGTTCACCTATCACATATATTTGCATCTTGACCTCCCATTTGCATGCTTGTTCCCATGATATACTTGATTGTGCTCAATTTATATGCTCAAATGCCATGCCACACTTCTTTGTCAAACCATATGCTATGCTTGATGACAACACTTGTTGGGTGAATCACCTCTTGAATGCTTGGTTTTGCTCTTACGACAACCACATTTGTTTTTCCAAGTGCTTGTTATCTTTGCTACTTTTGAAGGAATTACAAGACGGTGCGACATTGGAGAGTGCCCATTTGGAACTACAAGATGACGAATGCTTGGTGATCGTCCACTTCTACACAGCGACATCATCTCTTTCCCATGGTGATTTGGATTTCGATCCGAGGTCGGATCTTTCCCAAGGGGGAGGGGATGATGCGGAGCATCCTACGGACATCACCACGTCAAGAGCCCATTTGGCAAGTGACACGTGCGACATCTACTTCACATACACAAAGGTGAATCATCTCCTTTACACGTGCTCACTTGACACTCTCGAGGATGGTATACTACTTGACACTCCTTACGTGTGCATGCATAGGTATTGTCGGACCTTCACGGATGTCAAGGAGTGCAAGCGCCAAGGAACGACTACACCATCCGCGAGGGAAGCATGGAAGAGAAGACGGAAGAAAGGAGAAGAAGACGGAGCGGCTGCAGGAGCCAGGCCAGACATCCGGACCCCCGTCCGGATCATCCGGGCTCGACCGGATCATCCGGGTGCCCCCCCGGATCATCCGGACAAATCGTCCGACGACAACAGAAGGGTCCTCCTGAAGCCGGATCATCCGGGTCACCTCCCGGATCATCCGGACGACGGCCGGATCATCCGGACCCCCATCCGGATCATCCGGGCCTCGCCTGCCTGCGCGCAGAGTCGGGCCAAAAGCCCATGTATCCCTTCCCCACTCACCCCTTCGTGGCTAAGACTATATATACTCCTCCCCCTCCTCCTAGTTAGGGTTAGCAAAGTGATAGCTCATTCTTAGGTGAGCTTTGCTCCTACCTATCTCTACTCTTGAGAGAGAGAGACCACTACTCCATTGGAGGCCAAGACCTCCATCTAGGAGAAGATCCCGCGGGATATCATCAAGACCCCCCTTGTGGGAAGATCCATCTAGGATATCATCAAGACCTCCTCTTGGAGATGAACCTTACCTTGTATCTTTCCCTTTGTTGTTCATGTACCTTGTGATCTTGTGTGTTTGATTGTCTAGTGGATGTGTGATTTGGACTTGTTCTTGAGTGTTTCCCCTTGTGATTTCTCTCTGTTCTTCCCCGTGTTCATCGTGTTCTCCGTAGGATCCCCTCCAAACGTGAAAGATCGACGAATTAGGGTTCCACCCTACATCACTCACTAGGGACGTGTTGTGGTCTATATATTCACACATGTATTACGATTTTCGGATAACACAATTATAGCATGAACAATAGAAAATTATCATGAACACGGAAATATAATAATAACCATTTTATTATTGCCTCTAGGGCATATTTCCAACACTTAACACGATGACTTTCCGAGTGTCTACTACAACAAGTTTTGCCCGGCTACGACGAAGGTGGGGCGATGACGGCAGTACGCCTTCTTCTCAATTCAGTGCTTGTACTTGTCGCTAGGTTGTCTATGGATCTTTGTGTAATTTTTATCATTTCTGGTGTTCGTTGTACTGCCATGATTGAAGATGGATAGATTAGAAATATTCCCGCAAAAAAAATGACGATTTATCTGTTTTCACATGGCAGTTCTGAGCATTCGCTAGGAAATCTTAAAAATCTAACGTCAGTTGTTTAACATTTCTGTTAAAGTTTTACTACGTTGAACCACTAGAATAAAACGCAGGGTTATTTGGCTAATGTTTTTTACTACACGGCTAAAACCTAATGTTTGTACTATCCCGCTTAAACCACCCTCTCACGAAATCAGCACGACACGCGTGAAAAATGTCCAACTTAGCCTCTTTTGGGGGTGATGGGGGTGACTAGGACCAAAGTGAGCATGGGGATACATTTACGATATGCGAGTGGGTGGGCTAAAGTGAGCATACGTTCACTCCAAAAATTACCATGCACAAACCCAAATACAGGGCCCAGCAACATCTTTCGGCCTGCGCCTTACTCACGGGCTTCATCCGCTGCGCTCCGACCAAGTCTGGACGGCCCAACGTGGACACGCACGCACAAAGCCCCCGAAGCTTGTTCTCAGAAAAAAAAAAGCCCCCGAAGCTTCGGCGAGGACGATGGACGGCTGCGGCGGCGATGGCCGCCGGCCTCGCGCCGTCTTTATGGCCTTCGGCACCCACGGCGACGTCTTCCCAATCGCTGTATGCTCCTCCTCCTCCTCCTCTCTCTCTCTCTCTCTCTCTCTCTGTGGTGCGTGTATTCGGACTCGGGCGTATAGGACAACCCTCTTTGCCGCTGACATCAAGTGGAGGGGAGCGATGAAATTCCGCCTGATTCTAGAGCACCTAGCACATGATTGCTGTTGCATTCGATGCACCTATTACTGAGAAGTTGAGACACATTAATCCATCAGATCGATATAGTTTTCTGCTTTGGAAAATCGATATAGCTTTGGTATAACGCATTAATACTAAATGTTGAGCAATACAAAGATAGATACTCAGGAAAGATGACAATTTCAACCTTCTCAGATCTCTATACTTTGTATTTTATGACTCCTTTTCTTCTCCTTAGGCCCTTGCTGCAGCGTTTGCTAAGGACCAACAACAGTATACTGTGGTGTTCATCACTCATTCAGCACACCAGGTTTGGATCTTGTGAAATTAGAACTGTCGAACCGTGATAAAACTAGTTCATGTTTGACCTCATGCATTAAATTTGATGCAGAGTTTATCCACACATCTAGCAGCCAGTAACGTTAGGTACATGCCTGTGGCAAGCCCACCTGCCCTTGATGCCGAACAACTTGATAGTATTTCATGTAAGCGCTATGAATTCAAGTACTCCGCTATCAAATACAATTTTTCTACCGTAGGTCTATTTCCAATGTGATTTATCATGGAAATCTCTTTCTTAGATGATTCTGTTCAATTGAACGCTGGTCCTGAGTCATTTTCACGGCGGAAAGAGATCATTCAGACGGAGCACAGGAAAGCCTGTTTAGCTTCTGTGGAAGAAGTGTTTGGAAATGATCCTAGCATTCATAGCGACTTCATTGTGATCAATTTCTTTGCCCTGGTGAGGACCTCACTAACAGCATGATTACCATGTTTGCTAGAAGTTAAGTGGCGGGGCTCCTTTTTCAAGTTTCAGCTACAAGTTGTGCAATTTAATGCTCTGATAGTGATTTGCACTGGAATAAGAAAGAAATTCTGATGCACAATTGATGTCGAAACTAAAGAATTTCAGCAAGCATCATTCACTAGAACAGATCCTTGAGAATATCAGTTAGTCAGTTCTATGTAGGAACTAATGTGGCTGTGAAATGCATTGTGTGGTTATAATATGGGTTTATCTCATGCTTTAGGAAGGTTGGCATCTTGCAGAATTGTTTCAAGTTAAGTGCATCATTGCTGCTCCTTATTTTCTTCCATATAGGTAATTTGGCTTATATTTGCTTCAATTTCACATCGAAGCTGTTATCTTGTAATGATTTTATGAGGAATTGCACACTCATTTTGGTGTCTTCTTATTGACTCCTGTTTGTATTTCTTTGTGCAGTGCTCCTTCATCATTTGAACGCCAATTTAAGCAAAGTTTTCCTCTTCTGTACAAGTACTTTCAAGAAGCTCCCCCCAACACAGTACAAATTCGCTCCTCTAGTCATGATGATGCATAAGCATATATCCCTCTTGAATTATTGTTCGTTTGGTTTGGATTTGGTCACTATCTCAACTGCAAACAATATTAAATTTGCAACTCTATTTAACCTGTCTGCTGGGGCACATTATCTTCTTCTCCATGGAGGATAATTTCATGACCACTTTATCATTTACTAAAGCCTAAAATTCCGCACCATATGTCCTGGAAGAATAAACTGCAGAGCAAACCTGTCACTAGCAGTTCCTGCAGGTTGATCAGTATGTTAACCAGATTCTTACAACTATACTAGCCGTCATGTATCCAATTACATGGGACCATGCCAGTTACTACCATACTAGTTCTCCAGCACAGAGATTGCGGGTTCTCGAGTGGTAGTGCTTTGATATCCATGAGTGTTTCTGTCTTTCTTTTGATGACCTTCTGATGTTTTTCTTGGTGGGGAACTGACCTGCTGATGCATTGCCTGCTTTGCGTTTGTCATTGGTGTTTTAATGATGTAAATAATGGCAGGTCTGCTGGACTGACATTACCCATTGGATGTGGGCGCTTTTCATGGAAAGTTGGGGAATGTGGAGAAATGATTACCTAAATCTTAGTCCTATTCCTTATACAGTGAGTGAATGTGTTCAATGATGTTTCTTTTGTTTATATACCTGGAATGCAAACCTGTTCAGCTCATCTGCGTATGTGATTAACTGATTACTGCAGGGACATTACTGAGGTTAGCTTTTCTTGTAACTACAGGATCCAGTAACAAATCTTCCTTTGTGGCATGTACGTGCAGAGTCGCCATTGTTGTTGTAAGATTTGCAATATATCACCTTTTGAATATTATGTTGACCCTGTCAATCAATAATAGTATATATTAAATGACACTTTCATACTTTATGCTCTGAAACTTCGGCTTTTAATAAGGCTTGCGTTGACGCTTTTGTCTAAAATCTTGTTATCGTCAGCGGATTATTTGTAAGCCCTACGTCAGCGAGAAGTGATGGTACTTATTAATTGGACTAGGAAAAATTAGTAAAAACAAAAAAAAAATGAAGTGTTACAACTTCCTTCAATTATAGTTATACTTGATAAATAATTCTATAGTAAATACAAAAAAAAAAATGAACTGTTACAACTTCCTTCAATTATAGTTATACTTGATAAGTAATTCTAGCAATTTGGTCGCTACTTGAGCAGGTATGGTTTCAGCAAGGAAATTGTCGAGCACCCAGGTAAATTCTGATTAGTCCTGGATCTCCCTTCAGTTGTTTATACTATTGCTCATAGAACGAGAACTTTTCATACTAATTTCCATCATATAATGGCAGGATATTGGCCCTTAAGTGCTCATATTTGTGGCTTTTGGTTTCTTCCTATGGCTCGGCAGTTTTCTTGTGATAAATGCAGGGAGTTATTCTCTGGAGATTTCAATTCTCCATTTGAGGGTATTCTATGTGCAAATCATGCTGGCCTGGAAGACTTCCTCATGGGAAGTTCTTATTCGTCTTTACCTATATTTATAGGATTGAGTTCCATTGGCAGGTGAGTTTCTTATCATGGAAATTTTTATTTTCTATATTATGCATGGTCATGTCTCCTACCGTTGATATTTTCATATTAATGTTGTTACAATTGAATAAAATGATTTCTATAATGTGTAAGTGATTTCTAACCATTTTGGTTTATGCTATCAATCTGCTGCAGCATGGGGTTTCTTAGAAATCCTAAAGCATTTCTAATGGTGATTAAAGCTGTCATAGAGTCAACAGATTACAGATTTATCCTTTTCTCGTCTGGATACCAGCCATTGGATTCAGCAATCAGATCTGTTGCTTCTTTAGCTGTAGAATCAAGTGTAGAGGCACCTGCTCTTAGTAATGACAGCACTCTCCTTTTCAATAATCGACTCTTTTGCTTATCTGGGTGAGTTCTAACGTGATGGCGCCCATTCATCTTGGCTAAATCGACGGATATTTTGGTCAACTGTATGAGTATATGACTACTATTTCAGATCAGTACCGTATAGCTGGCTTTTCCCTAAACGTGCAGCTACTATTCATCATGCTGGCAGGTAATAAAGTTCTCAATTTTTCAGTGACCAAGTTTCTGAATAATATAGTCTTCCACAAAATAATTTACTTTGGTTTGTGCTTCACAGTGGATCTACAGCTGCCGCACTATTTGCTGGAACCCCTCAGGTGATTACAACATCTGATGTACTCAGATATGAAGAATATTTTTTTTGTTCAATTGCTGTGGCAGTGCTATGTGCTGATAGTTGATATGATGTAGATATCTTCCATATCAGTATCGTTGAGACATCATAGGCTAGCTAGATAAGGGCATGTACAATGGTTGATAAGATAGTCTTATCTTAAGTTTTGCATGTAAATTAGAGATGACAAAAAAGCATGTCTACAATGGGTCATCTCTTAGCCTTATCTTCAATAATTAATTGTTCCTAAAAACGTGGTGAGACATATTGTGCTAAGAGATCATCTCTTGTCTTCTCTTAAATAAGATAAGACAAGCCTTTTCTTATGATTTCTCTCTCCTCCACCTCATCATTTATCCTACGTGGCACTCTTAAGATAGAACCATTGTACGTGCCCTAAGTGCATACTCAAAAGAAATAATGCAATTGTTCCACTTGAGAGTCGTGTTGTGACTTATAGCCTTTTAATTAAGAACAACGACTGGTTAACCCAGTGCTATGGAAAAAAAAAGGACAGACATTTGTTTCACCTTTTGTAGCTCATCGTAATAGCATCTAGTTTTGAAAACAAATGACAGCTTGCCAAGATACCAGCAAAATGTCACCATCGATCTAAAGTGACAATTCACCCTGAGCACAATGAAAAATAAGGAATATTAGTAACTCTTGTGCTTGCAGGCGCTAAAAATTCTTGTGATGTAGTAGCATGCAACTGACATTACGTTTTTGGCATTTATCCTTTTTGATAACAAGATGGAAGTAGTTAAAACCCCTGAATCAAAGTTACGTCCATCTCGTTTTCAGCAAGAAGTCTCATGTATGAAATATTTATGTAGCAAAGCTGAAGTATTATGCTTATAACATCCATCCCTTGTTTCCAGCAAGAAATAACATGCACTCAGTATTTGTGTGCGAAAGCTGACAGTTATATATTTATTCAAACAATGTGTTATCTTCTAGAAGTATTGACTATTGTAAAGTTATGCTACCAGTTGCTTTTGGAGGTTACACATTGTACTAAAGAATATCATCATGCAGGTTGCATGCCCTTTCCTGCTGGACCAGTTTTACTGGGCGGAGAGACTACACTGGTTAGGGGTGGCACCTGAACCCCTTAAAAGACAACATCTAATCCCAGATATAGATGATGCCGCGAGCGTTAACAAAGCCGCAGATGTGCTACTTGGAGCTATCAGATCAGCATTATCACCAGAAATTAAAGCTCAAGCAACTGTAATTGCTCAGAGACTTGCTTCCGAGGTGTGTTTTCTCCAATTGTTGTATCCATAATATTTGAGCACTTATTTTGTTTTAGAAAGGCTGAGAGTAAAAAAATGCTCCTATTGATATCATTCCAGGATGGGATTGGTGAAGCCCTCAAGATCTTGAAGGAGAAAGTTTTAACTTAAATAAATTTGAGCAGTAAGAAGAGGAAGATGTACCGAGAACTAAAAACCATGTAAAAATAGTTTTACCAAGCGTAGATTGTGTGTGCCCCCATTGGTTTCTTCCCATTGTCTCGGAGCACTGAAATATGTACTCCCTCCGATCACAAATATAAGATGTTCTAGTAACTTTTTTCGGAATCAGATGTATATAAACATGTTTTAGTGTGTTTGTTCACTCGTTTCACTCTGTATGTAGTCCATATTGAAATATCCAAAATATATTTATATTTGTAAACACAGGGAGTAACGATCATATTCGTTTTCCTTTACAAAAACAGAACTTGGACTGCATGTTCTTATTTATCAGGAAACTACACATTTTTTGCAGCGGAACTTGCACTCTTTTCTGGTAGCAGCATAAATGATGGAATGCTAAAAATCCGACATCTGATATCAGATTTTTTAGGCATGGCATATCGAAGGTTTTTTTATGCCAAATTATATTGTCGATGGCAATTTTCTTTTAGCTAGCATGACAATTTCTGACAAAAAAAAGAACATGGCAAGGATTTGCCATGCTTGTGCTAAAATAATTTATCATCCTTGCGACAACATAATTTGCCATGCTAAAAGAAATCCGACATTTGATTCGTGGTGGAATCCATGATGAAAATGTGTCATTGAGCTTGGGCTCCATGGAACCCATATTTTTATTTTAGAAAAATTGAAATGAAAAAGTTTCCAAAATATCTTAACAAATTCCACATGTATATATAGATGCATTCTATGTATCTGTAAAATGTTTGCCTCAAAAAAATGTATCTGTAAAATGTCATTATGAGATACTTTTAAATGCAATCTACGTACAAAAAAAGAATTTTGTGTTTTGAAAATAGCAAAGCACTGTTTGCTACTGATATGCTAAAGTATTACAAATCCACTTTTTTTTTTCTTTTTTTCAGCCCATATGCTAAAGTATCTTGTAATGAAATTATGTTCATATGTAAAATATGTTTATTAATACATGTGGATTTTGTAAAGAATTTTCTGGCACCTAAGTGATCCATACGTTGTACATCTACTTTGAGGCCTAGATGACGGTGAATCTTATTCAAAAAAAAAAAACCCAGAAAAGCTATAAAGCTGACGTTCTCTACGAATGTTTTTTAAGGAACACTCTTTAAGAGCACCTCTAGCAGGTTATATAGATGCATGAAATTCACATAAAATAAGCATATGCTGCAATAGTTCATATTCAAAATCATGCGTAATATAAAGAGGCAGCAAGTTTGTCCCTACGAATGCGCAGTCAAATAAAAAAAAACATGATCAAACCACGACTGATGATGAGGACATGACTACCTTGGATACGACCAGAACTATTGCATACATGCATATTTGTGAGGTGATTTCTAATGCAAACTATGCAATAATTTATTTATGTTATCCCGGACAAAAATACTTCACAGACTTCTGTGTCATGTCTAATTGCATGTGTATAGGACATCTGTACAAACCACATGTCCATAGATCATTGTTGACCAAAGATAGTCGTGTCCATAGATCATTGTTGCCAAGATCGTCGCCACCATCACTGGCCATAGCACTACAATCATCATTTCATCAAAATTGACCAAAGAATGATCACTTTGCTTCTAGGAAGCACCGCCATCTTCATTGGCCGGAGCATCAACATCAACTCCATTGGCCAAAGCTCCACCACCACCACCTCCACCTCCAAAACCACCACCACCACCACCATTGCAGAAACATCTACCACCTCCAAAACCCCCATCACCGGAGCTTGCCGGGCTGCTCAAAGGAGATCTTGAGGGTTTCTTTGCGGGCCTGTCGAGGTGGGTAATTCGGGAGTAGTCGCCATATGCTCTTAGGTGTGTGGGATCATCCGACGTGTGGATGCATTGCTATTGTAAATCTATGGACTTAGGAAATCTCTTCCCTCCCCTCTATTAATGAATGATATGCACACTCGTGCGTATTCCAGGAAAAAAAACCACCATCATCACCATGGCCAAAACCACCGCTACCTGCCATAAGATTTTGAAGCTTCATCCTCCTCCAGCACATGGTCTCCATTTTTTCCATCTCCCAAGATTCTCTTGTCATAGAATCCATGCCCTCCGGCGGTGGGGCAACACGAAAGGGGCGGAAGTTTCCCTCTCGCCAAATCGCGCGTGGGTTAGAGTGAGCGGCAAAATTGTGTGTGTGTGTGTGGGGGGGGGGGGGGGGGGTTGAACATTTGCCGGTTGCGGGCCGAATTTTAGAGCTCGCTGCAAAAAAAAAATCGGGATGACCCGTTTTATGGGACCTGGTCGGGACGAATTTTTATCCCGGTCCCGTAAAGTGTGGTTATTTTGCAGTACAGCCCAGTATAGCGAATCTGCTAGAGTTGATCTAATGGGTTTGATCCTGCACAGTAATCTTAAAGTGTGATACGTGCCTATCCCCATAGGTACACTGCTCCCTCTCATGCATCCGTCCATGATATAAGCATGACAATTACTAAAATCATGTATGACAGTTGTGTAGCAAGGAAACCGTCTTGTATCATGGCAAATTGCAGGGAAACTTTCTCTATAGTATCATAGCAATTTATTGTTGTAATATGACAATCCTGTAACATGTCAGTTCTCTTGTGTTGCAGCATGACGATTTTTAAATATGAGGGCAACTTCCTCTTCTTTTTATCCTAACAATTATCACTACTACAACATGTCATATTTGCTCAGATCTGTTTGTCGTTCGTCTTCGTTCGTGTGTTTTCAGGTTGGATCCTTTTGATCTACACCCTTCATCCGCAGTGGTTGTTGTTCTGATGCGCTGGTTCTATGGGACCTTAGCACGATGACTTTCTGACTGCCTACTACAACAAGGTTTGCCCGGCTCCGGCGAGGGAGGGGCAAGGACAGGGCGCTCCTTTGGCTTACTTTAGTGCTTGTAGTCGTCGCTAGGTGGTCTACGGATCTAGATGTAATTTTTATGATTTCTAGTGATAATCTTCATGACTCCGGCCCTCCCTTCCTCGCGCTCCCTCCGCGCCGGCAGCCACTCTGGATCCGGCGGCCACCCAAGCCCGCGCCCGTCCTTCTTGGCCGCATGGCGAGCCAGGTCCAGCTCTCGGGCTCCTCCTCGGCCTCTTTGGGCGGGAGCCCAGTCTCACGGTCAGTCGGCCCTCCGGCCGGCAGGTCCCTTCCGCCGCTCCTTCCGTCCCGTCTTCGCTCCATCGTGGTGGCACCACCGCAGCAGGGCCCTGCGCCGGCTCCGAGGGTGGGCGGGGCTCCTTGGCAGGAGGTCAGGAACCAGAAGGCCCGTCACTCCCCTCCGGGTCCCCAGGCAGCGGATCTGCTGCTTCCTGGAGTGTTTGGTGGAGATGGACCAGATGGAGGACAACCTGGCCCGTGCTGTGGTAGTCACTGTGGTGGGCGCGCGGCAAGCGGTGGATCTAGTGGACGTAGCGGTGCTTCTCAATCGCGCGTTCCATGTTGGGCCTGCTGATATGTCCATCCGGGCCTTCCACCCGGAAGATTTCCTGTTTCTGTGCTGCTCTGCGGAGATCTCGGATCTCATGGTGGCGCAGGGCTGGGTGGAGGACCCCGAGCTCTCTCTCGCTCTCAAGCCATGGCGGCACCAGGAGCACGCGTAGGGCGTTTCTCTACAACTCATGGTGCAGCTTGTCAGCAGCCCTACGGATAAGACAATGACAACAAATGATGAGCTACAGGGCAAACCGGCAAGAGGAGAGCAGGCCAGGCCCAAGAGAAGTACCCAGGCTCCGGCTCGTCTACGCGGCCCAGAATGGGCCCGCTAGCTAACACTGTTTAGTTGTACTAGTGGACTATAATCTGTGGTGGTGGTGGCGGCTCCGGCCGAGGATCTGGATAGGATAGATGGCGTGAGGAATTAGCTAGCCTGTTCTACCTTCCTCCTCCTTCTCCAATTTGAATTCCATGTAATCTGGAGATTTGAGCACATGAGTAATAGATAGATCGATTGGAGTGATTCGCTGCTTACAATTGGCATCAGAGCTTCGATCCTGGCGCAACAAGCTCCGCTGCATCATCCCCACGCGACGAGATTCGCGGTGCGCCGCCGCCGTGAAGCCATGGAGAGTATGTCACCGGCGATGAAGGCAGTGTACGAGTTCCTCAAGGCCGACCTGGCGGAGTCCCTCGACGTACGCTTCAAGCGCCAAGAGGAAGAGGCGGCCAAGTCGATGCGGTCCATCATGGGTGATCTGACGACGCGCATCGACGACCTCAAGCTGTCGATTGGAGTTGACATGGATGAACTCCGCGCTGGGCTAGAACGGCCGCTCTCTGACGACAACTCACAAGCTCGAGGCCGGCCACCGACAAGTCAATTCGTGACCTCCAACGGTGACACTGGCCCTGAAGGTAGCAGATCCGCACCGGCGGCCAAGGGAAAAGATCACGCTCCGTATGTTCCTCCGCTGGCCAGAGGTACGAGATTCGACCATGGTTCCGTGTTCAGTTCGCGGCTGGCTGAGTTACACAGAGAGAATACTGACAATACCACGCATCGATCTGCCCCGTTTTGACGGCACAAATCCGAGGCTGTGGCAATCAAGGTGTGAAGATTGCTTAAGAATGAGCGGCACGCCAAGGCACCTCTGGGTTCAATTTGCATCTACTCTGTTTGAAGGGGCAGCAGCGCGATGGTTGGAATCGGTTCAGAGAAGAGCACCAAATGCACCCTGGGAAGAATTCTGCAGACTGCTGCACTGTCGTTTCGGTCGAAATCAGCATCAGGCACTGGTTAGGAAATTCCACAGCATAGTTCAGACAGGCTCGGTAGAGGATTATGTGGAGCAGTTTGCCAAGCTATATGATCAATTATCAGCGTACGAGGCCGTGCCAGAGTCTGTGCACTATGTTACTAAATTCATCGATGGATTGAATCCATCTGTTAGAGTACTGGTGGCACTGCAGCAACCATCAGATCTCGATGCAGCATATGAACTGGCGTTACTGCATGAGTCTCTGACAAGTTCTGTCTCTCAGCAAGGTCATTCTGTCAAGCGGCAACAGTATATACAAGCAGCATCTTCAGCTAAACCAGCTAACACCAAATCTGCTGAAGATAGACGAACCAATACTGATGTACAAAGACAGAAGCTGGGAGAGGATAAATGGGGAGCACTGAGATCCTACCGCAAGGCCAAGGGCTTGTGTTTTATGTGTGGAGAGAAATGGAGCAGAGATCACCAATGCAAGCAGACTGTATCACTACATGTGGTGCAGGAGATGGTTGAATTTTTTCAATGCACATCAACAGAAGAAGTGCTTACTGATGAGGATGAAGAAGTGAATCTCATGGCCCTGTCAGAAGCGGCTGAAGGAAAATCAGCCCACATCAAGGCTTTCCAATTAAGTGTTGTTATGCAAGGACAGGAGAGAACATTTTTAGTGGATTCAGGCAGTACCCATTCATTTGTGGATACAAACTCAACAAGTACACTGATAGGAGTGCAGAAATGTACAACAATGAAGGTTAAGGTTGCTAATGGAGGGATTATGAGTTGTGACAGCTATGTATCAAACTGCCAGTGGTCAGTACAAGGAGTCCAGTTTGAGCATGACCTTAGAGTTTTGTCTCTCAGCTGTTATGATGGAATTCTGGGTATGGACTGGTTGGCTAAGCATAGTCCAATGACTGTAGATTGGGAGCAACAATGGATGTCTTTTCCCTTACATGGTCAATCAGTAACAATTCAAGGAGCAGCACCTGTTGAGTTTGCTTACACCATCATAGAACTTTCTGTAGTAACTGATGAGAATGCTCCTGCAATACTACCAGAAATTCAGGAACTTATTGAGGAATATAAGGATGTATTTGCTGTTCCTGTTGGGTTGCCTCCTGAAAGAGCTTGTGATCATGCCATTCCCCTTATACCTGGTGCTAGACCATTTTCTCACAGGCCTTACAGACTGACCCCCGAGCTGAAGGATGAGGTAGAGAAGCAAATTCAGGAAATGTTGGACTCTGGTGTTATTAGAAGGAGTAATAGTCCCTTTTCTTCACCTATCTTATTGGTCAAAAAGAAAGATCATACTTGGAGGATTGTAGTGGACTACAGACATTTAAATGCACTTACAGTCAAGGGAAATTATCCTATGCCTGTGATAGATGAGCTCCTAGATGAATTATATGGTGCTTAATGGTTTACAAAGCTGGATCTCAGGGCTGGTTATCATCAAATTAGATTGGCACCTGGAGAGGAATACAAGACAACTTTCCAAACCCACCATGGTCATTTTGAGTTTCTGGTGGTTGGTTTTGGCTTAACAGGGGCACCTAACACCTTCCAAGGTGCCATCAATGTTTCTCTATCACAAGAACCTAAAATGTCGAGAACTTTTGTATTGGCCTTCTTTGATGATATTTTGATTTCCAGTAAAACACTGAAGCAGCATTTGGAACATGTCAGAAGAGTGTTGGAAGTACTCAGAAAGGACAAGTGATATGTCAAATTTTCCAAATGTGAGTTTGCCTCTCAAAAGTTATTGTATCTGGGTCACATTATCAGCAAGGATGGTGTTTCTACTAACCCTTAGAAGGTCAGTACTATTGAGCAATGGCCCATACCAATGTCAGTAAAGGAGGTGAGAAGTTTTCTTGGGCTGGCTGGCTACTACAGGAAATTCATTCGTCACTTTGGAGTTATTGCTAAACCCATGACTAATCTCCTACGCAAAGGCAGTGTGTTTGTCTGGACTAGCATAGAAGAAACAGCTTTCCAGACTCTTAAAAGGGCTCTGGTTACTGCTCCTGTTTTGGCTCTTCCAAATTTTCAGAAAACCTTCACTATTGAAACAGATGCTAGTGATTGTGGAATTGGGGCTGTACTAACACAGGATGGGCATCCTCTGGCCTTTGTCAGCAGGGCTTTGGGACAAAAAAACCAGACACTGTCAGTTTATGAAAAAGAGTTTTTGGCAATTCTCTTAGCAGTGGAGCAGTGGCGATCTTATCTGCAACTGAAGGAATTCAACATTATCACTGATCAAAAATCCCTGGTTAGTTTAACAGAACAACACTTGCACACTGCCTGGCAACAAAAAGCCCTCACTAAGCTATGGGGTTTGGATTATAAGATTGTGTACAGGAAAGGGGCAGATAACAGAGTTGCAGACGCCTTATCTAGACGTCCACATGAGCCTGGTGACTGCTATATAATTTTGGAAGTACAACCAGCATGGCTGCAAGAGATCATGAACAGTTACTACAATGATCCTAGTGCAACAGCCATTTTGCAAAAACTAGCTGTTGATCCAACGTCAGATCCTAAGTTCACCTTGCATGGTGGTCTACTTCGTTTCAAGAAGCGCATTTGGATTGATTCTGATGAAAGTCTGCAACACAAAATCATCAACTGTTTGCATGCCAGTTCAGCCGGTGGACATTCTGGTTTTCCAGTTACTTACTGCAGAATATCACAGCTATTCTAGTGGAAAAATATGAAGAAAATGATCAAGCTGGTACTACAACAGTGTCAAGTTTGTCAACTCGCGAAACCTGACCGTGTTCCTTATCCTGGTCTATTACAACCCTTGCCAGTGCCTTCGCAACCATGGGAAATGAAGACAATGGACTTTATTGAAGGTTTGCCAGTTTCACGGCAATATAACTGCATATTGGTGGTCATTGACAAATTGACCAAATATGGTCATTTCATCGCTCTCAGACATCCATACATGGCTGCATCGGTCGCTGATTCCTTCCTAGATCGTGTGTATCATCTTCATGGCCTCCCTATCTCCTTGGTTTCAGACAGAGATCCTGTTTTTACCAGCATATTCTGGAAGGAAGTGTGTAGCAGAACTGGCATTAAACTTTGCATGAGCTCAGGTCAACACCCCCAGACTGACGGGCAAACCGAGCGTGTCAATCAGCAGGTGGAAGCCTATCTCTGCTGCTTTATCAGTGCACATCCAAATCGTTGGTCCAGTTGGTTGCCTCTATGTGAACTCTGGTATAACACAAACTGGCATTCGTCAACAGGCCATACTCCCTTTGAGTTGGTTTACGGGCATCCTCCTCGTTACTTTGGTATTTCACCAGTGGATGCCATTGGAAACTCTGATGTTCAGCAATGGTTGAATGAGCGACATGTTGTCATGGAATCTGTCAAGCAACATTCTCTTAGAGCGCAACAACGGATGAATGCTTAGGCTGACAAGCACAGGAGAGAGAGGTCTTTTGAAGTGGGGGAGTCAGTTTTCCTGAAAATGCAACCTTATATTCAGTCTTCCATTGCACCGCGCGCAAATCATAAGCTGGCTTTCAAATATTTTGGGCCTTTCCAAATCACAGCTAAGGTTGGGGTAGTGGCATACCGACTGGAACTTCCGGAGAACTGTAGGGTGCACCCACTTTTCCATGTTTCTCTACTCAAACGGCATGTCAAGTCTGATCAGCAGGTATATCACTCCATTCCCTCTTCAGCGAGTCGTTTGCAGATTCCGGTTCGCTTCATCGATCGTCGTCTAATACCGAGAGGAGACAAGTTGATCGATCAAGTTTTGGTCAAGTGGAGCCACTCTCCGGCGTCAATGGCGACCTGGGAAGATCAGGAAGTGCTCAAGCAACAGTTCCCTCGCGCTCCGGCTTGGGGGCAAGCCGTTTCTTCTCCAGGGGGGATTGTCAGCAGCCCTACGGATAAGACAGCGACAACAACTGATGAGCTACAGGGCGAACCGGCAAGAGGAGAGCAGGCCAGGCCCAAGAGAAGTACCTAGGCTCCGGCTCGTCTACGCGGCCCAGAATGGGCCCGCTAGCTAACACTATTTAGTTGTACTAGTGGACTGTAATCTGTGGTGGTGGTGGCGGCTCCGGCCGAGGATCTGGATAGGATAGATGGCGTGAGGAATTAGCTAGCCTGTTCTACCTTCCTCCTTCTCCAATTTGAATTCCTTGTAATCTGGAGATTTGAGCACATGAGTAATAGATAGATCGATTGGAGTGATTCGCTGCTTACACAGCTGGACTTGGTGGGGGTACCGTCGCACGCCTGGACTAGGCGGACGTGCTTCTGGCTGGTGCAGGCATCGTGGTCGAGGTGGATGGATCGACGGTATGCCGAAATGACATGACCAGGTTTAGGGTGTGGTTGCGGACGGGCTCGCCGGACTTGGTGTCGTCTCGTCGCCTCCTTTTAGTCGAGGAGCCTCGGGTGGCAGGCCGGACCAAGGGAGCAGCGCGTGGCGAGGTTTGAGTGTTGGAACAACATGCTTCGGTACCCAATCGACATTATACTGGTCAAGGCTGGGCAGTCCTCTTCCGGGATGACTGCACGTCCTTCCCCCGCCGTCCTCTTTGTCTCCGCCTTCACCCTCACCCCCGGGGCGGTCGTCTGCGACTTTGGCACCCGGCGATGGCCGGGTTCGTGGCGGCGGCACGACGAGTTTGCCTCAGGGTGCACGTCGGGCTTCCAATGGGTAGGCAGGTCCGGTGGGCAGGCAGCTCATCGCCGGCAAGTCTCAATCAGCGGGCACTGGGCGGGCGTGGTCTTCGAGTACTGCTGACCCGAACCTAGTGCTTTCGGCTGGTCGGGAGGCCCCAGCGGCCTCTTTCCTAGTGGGCTCGACTGGCAGTGCGTCCAGCCATGCACAAGCCCAACGAGTGGACTGCCCGTTGGATGTCTATCTTTTTACACGCCAAGGCCAGGCGCAGGAACATTAGGGCATGTACAATGCATAGCCTCAAGGTGATGCTTCGCATGCCATGTAGGATCGGATATGACGTAAAGTAGGTTCGGATAGGGAAGTAGGATCCTCTTCAGGAGGCGGGTGCTTGAAGAGAAAAAGCGTGGTCCGGTGACAAAAGCTGAAAAGGTTGGAGTGAAAAGTAGAGATGCATGTGTACTAGAGTCTTTATTTTTTATTTCTTAATGAGGCCCACTAGTGATAGCTTGCATTGGAGAGGAAAAATGAATGTAGGTGCTTCAAATTACTTTTTGTCATGAGGCATATGTATCCATATGCCACCATTGTACATGCCCTTAGTGCGTCGCATCCTGCGTGCTGGGCTTAGGTTCCGGGGCCCAATCGCAGGTTGTGGAAGGAGATCAGGTTGCTTCGCCTGATTCGGTTTGTCGGATGGTCGAGCTGCCCTCGACCAATGGGATGTGGCTCGGCCTGCGGAGTGATGCCACACGAGGACAAGAGGTGGATGCGGGGGCCCGTGCCGGGGCATCGGTGGGCGATGGCCTGGTCTCGGGCCAGCAGCATCCTGGGCGCAATTCCAGAGGGGTCGAGGCTGTCTTGGGGGTCGTGGTAGACATGCAAATGGCCATGCAGATGGCCATTCAGTCGCCCAGCTTTGGTTCATCGTCACGTATGCACACCACATTTTTGGCAACTCAGGATCTCGTGGATGACGCTGATTGTGGACCGCCTGGGGGATCACCTTTGGCCACTTTTGCTGTGGGGCTCTCGGAGGGTAGTGGGGAGCCCGTTGATGGAGTCATGTACCTAGGGTAGGGTCATAGACCTGATCTAAGTACCTTACCCAAGGACACCCTTAGAAGAGATCACCTTCCAGTCGACCTGCGAGGACTCCACTCGACGTACTTGAAGGACTCGACCATGAAGACTCACTCGACCACCAGAAGGTCAAGAAGCACTCTGTACTGCAACGGTCTGTAATTAAGTAGACTTTATGGTAGCTAAGACACTTTATGTGGGGCGTTACCAGTAACGCCCCAGACTTAATGTACTTTAAACCCCGCATTACTGAGGGCCGGAGGGGTCTGGCAGGCACTATATAAGCCATCCCCCACCTCAGTATAAAGGGTTCGCACCCCTGTAACCCATACACATATAATCCACTCGACCGCCTCCGGGCTCCGAGACGTAGGGCTTTTACTTCCTCCGAGAAGGGCCTGAACTCGTACATCCCTTGTGTTTACAACCTCTCCATAGCTAGGACCTTGCCTCTCCATACCTACCCCCACTCTACTGTCAGACTTAGAACCACGACAGTTGGCGCCCACCTTGGGGCAGGTGTTTTAGCGATTTTTTGGAGAAGTTGAGATTCTTCCGAGTACTTTCATCATGGTTGCTGCTGGAGTTTTGGTCGAGGGCCGCGAGATCCGTCTCGGCGCTCTCACCTTCATCGCCGACGACTCCGCTTGGCTCCAGGAAGCTCCACTCGACGTTGATGCGCTTCCCGTCCGCGGTGCGACACATTTTCGCGCATGTGTCCGCGGCGTTCTGCTGCGACAACCGTTGACCCCGTATCGGTCGACTCCCCTATCGGCCACCCTCCCGGTCTCCCGCCAGCGCAAGCGCTCTGGTCGGTCGAGGCTCCAGCGGTGGGTGAGGCACGCGGTGGCTCGCCAGACGGCCACCGCCCAAGTTGCGGCAATCGAGCCCGACGAATCTCTCTACGGCTTGTTCGATCTGTCGACTGGCTCCGTAGAGACTGCATCCGAGTGCGATAGCAGTGATCCGGCGGCAGAAATCCTGATGGTCAATGGACCTCGCAGTCCTCCTGGCTTCGCCCATGAGGGCGGGGCAGGCGGTGGAGGCGACCCCGTACGGGACCACGAAGAGTACCAGCCCGAGCCACTCGACTCTCTGCAAAGGGAAGAGCTTCGCCGCAGGAACATGGATGCCCTGCACACTCCCATCGCAGGAGAAACCCCCGAGGCTCGCGCCTTGGAGGAGGCACGTTTAGCCAATTTGGCTGAACGTGCTCGTCTGGAGAACCTTCAGCGAGCACTCAACGAGCGCGCGCGGCAACGAGTTCCCGACGCCAATCGACGTCAACTCTTCCCGTCGACTCAGGTATATCGAACCCCAATTCAGAATTTAGCAGCGGCAACCCGTATAGCAGAGTCCATCCAGCCCTCTCAGTCGGAAGCTGGTAGAGGCTTGATGCAGATCAGAGATTTGCTCCGGGCAGCAGGAGATCAAAATTCAGCCGTGTCGCAGTCGCGCAACAGAATTCACAGTCGATCCGTCGCTGTGAATACGGTTCAGTCGGCTCATAGTCCCAAATCGCCTCCGCGGCGTGAAGGACGCGAGAATCGGCGAGACCAGTACGGAGACCGACACGATCGTGATGATAGGCGTCGAGTGCCCACTTCCCCTCTGAGGGGTGGGTCTTACGCTCCTCGGCAGCAAGATGACAGGCGTCAACTCAGTGTGGGACGAAAGGCTCCAGTCGACCCCCGGGAACCAGGCTTCGACGCGCGATCCATTATCGTGCAAGGCTTGGTCGACCGGAACAGAGCCCATCGGGGTGGGCCCGACAGAGATGCGCCCACAAGCAGTCGAGCACATGTTTCTGGTCCAGAATGTTTCAGCAGGGCTATCAGAGCCGCAGTGATTCCCCCTAATTTCAGGTTGGCAACTGGAGTAAGCAAGTTCACCGGTGAGTCCAAGCCTGAAACTTGGCTTGAGGACTACCGAGTGGCGGTTCAGATTGGTGGTGGGAATGATGAGGTGGCCATGAAGCATTTGCCCCTCATGTTGGAAGGTTCTGCCAGAGCGTGGTTGAATCAGTTACCTCCTAGCAGTATTTACACTTGGGAAGATCTGTCCCGAGTGTTCGTCAGAACATTTGAAGGAACTTGCAAGCGACCTGCTGGATTGACAGAGCTACAAGTTTGTGTGCAGAAGACGAATGAAACTCTCAGAGAGTATATTCAGAGATGGATCACTTTGCATCATACCGTGGAGAACGTGTCTGATCATCAGGCAGTCTGCGCCTTCAAGGATGGTGTCAAGAACAGAGAATTGAGTTTGAAGTTTGTTCGAACCGGAGACATGACCCTGAATCGGATGATGGAGATTGCTACCAAGTACGCCAACGGTGAAGAAGAAGACCGACTCCGAAGCGGCAAGTACAAGCCGAGTCAGTCGGAGAAGGGAAACACCAGTCGGAAACAGAAGCGGAAGGCCGAACTAGCAGCTCCTAGAGAGGCTCTGGCCGTGACTCAGGGAAAGTTCAAAGGGAAACCAAAAGGATCCTGGAACCCTAAGAAGGTGAAGGATAAAGAGGGAAACGACGTGATGGATATGCCGTGTCACATCCACACGAAAAAAGATGAAGAGGGCAATATCATTTACCCAAAGCATACCACTCGCCAATGTCGACTCCTGATCCAGCAGTTTCAAGGAAAATAGTCCAAGGACAAGGAAAAGGAGTCGGACAAGGCTGAAGACAAGGAGGACAGTGAGGGAGGATATCCGCATGTCAACTCCACTCTGATGATCTTCGCAGATGTGGAAAGCAAGAGCCGACTGAAGGTCATTAATCGTGAGGTGAACATGGTTGCCCCAGCAAAACCAAGTTATCTGAGATGGTCCCAAACACCCATCACATTCGACCAGTCTGATCACCCGACTCATATTGCCACCCCCGGGAGGCAAGCTTTGGTGGTCGACCCAGTTGTCGAAGGCACTCGACTGACGAAAGTGCTGATGGACGGTGGTAGTGGACTGAACTTGTTGTATGCAGACACACTGAAAGGAATGGGCATTCCGATGTCCCGACTGAGCACTAGTAACATGAGTTTTCATGGAGTTATACTAGGAAAGAAAGCCGAGTCACTCGGCCAAATAGCTTTGGACGTGGTGTTTGGTGATTCAAAACATTTTCGCAAGGAGAAGTTGACGTTTGAGGTCGTGGATTTTCAGAGCGCGTACCACGCCATTTTGGGGAGACCAGCTTACGCACGGTTCATGGCTCGACCATGTTACGTGTACCTCAAACTGAAGATGCCCGGCCCCAAAGGAGTGCACTTTCACCGGTGATCGGAAAAAGGCAGAAGAGTGCTTTCAAAAGGGCTCAAAGATTGCCGATTCCCAGGTGACAGCGGTCGAGTTTGAAGAATATAAGCAAAACGCAGATCTGAGTGATTTGTTGCAATCCAAGAAGCCCGCCACAGAATCTGCATTTCAGTCGTCCGGTGAGACGAAGCCTGTCCACATTCACCCGACCGACCCCAATGCAGCCCCGACCCACATCTCCACAACACTCGACCCGAAATAGGAAGAAGCGCTCATCCAGTTCCTCCGTGAGAACTGGGACATTTTTGCATGGAAGCCAGCTGACATGCCGGGTGTTCCCAGGGGACTGGCTGAGCATCGCCTTAGAGTCGACTCATCAGCAAAACTAGTTAAAGAGCATCTTCGGCGGTCCGCCGTCCAGAAGAGAAAGGCTATTGATGAGGAAGTGGCTCGACTGTTGGTGGCAGGATTTATCCGAGAGATATACCACTCCGAGTGGCTCGCTAATGTCGTCATGGTTCCTAAGAAGGACAAATCACTCCGAATGTGCATTGATTTCAAGCACATCAATCGGGCCTGCCCGAAAGATCATTTTCCTCTCCCTCGCATTGATCAAATTGTTGACTCGACCGCGGGATGCGAGAGATTGTCTTTTCTAGACGCCTATTCCGGGTACCATCAGATCCGTCTGTATGGACCCGATGAGATAAAAACAGCTTTCATCACTCCATTCGGGTGCTTCTGCTATATCACCATGCCATTCGGCCTCAAGAATGCCGGCGCCACATTTATGCGAATGATTCAGAAGTGTTTGCTCACTCAAATCAGTCGGAATGTGGAAGCGTATATGGATGATATCATCGTCAAGTCACGAAAAGGTTCCGACCTGCTCACTGACCTTGCCGAAACATTTGCCAACCTCAGAAGGTATGATATCAAGCTCAACCCATCAAAGTGCACATTCGGAGTTCCTGGTGGCAAGTTAATCGGTTTTCTCATTTCCGAGCGAGGGATCGACGCTAATCCAGAGAAGATTGGCACTATTCTCCGAATGAAACGCCCTGTGCGAGTGCACGATGTCCAGAAGCTTACTGGATGCTTGGCCGCATTAAGTCGATTCATCTCACGACTCGGTGAAAAGGCATTGCCTCTTTACCGACTGATGAAGAAGGCAGACAAGTTCGAGTGGACTCCAGAAGCTGATGCAGCGTTTGCCGAGCTAGAAGCTCTGCTCTCCGCCCAGCCGGTGCTTGTTGCTCCAATCAGCAAAGAGCCTCTGTTGCTTTATATCGCAGACACAGGACAAGTCGTCAGTACAGTACTTACGGTCGAGCGGGAAGAAGAAGGAAAAGCCTTCAAAGTTCAGCGCCTAGTGTATTATTTGTCTGAAGTTTTGACTCCATCCAAGCAGAGATACCCTCATTATCAGAAGCTTGTGTATGGAATATACATGACCACGAAGAAGGTTGCTCATTATTTCTCTGATCATTCCATCACAGTTGTCAGCGACGCTCCACTTTTAGAGATTCTGCACAACAGAGATGCAACTGGTTGAGTGGCGAAATGGGCGATTGAACTTCTTCCCCTTGATATCAAGTTTGAGGCAAAGAAAGCCATTAAGTCCCAGGCAATAGCAGATTTCCTCGCCGAGTGGATTGAACAACAGCAGCCGACTGAAGTTCACTCGGAGCATTGGACCATGTTCTTTGATGGCTCTAAAATGCTGAATGGTTCCGGTGCTGGGGTAGTGTTGGTTTCCCCCAGAGGAGATAAGCTCAGATATGTGCTCCAGATTCACTTTGATTCCTCCAACAATGAGGCAGAGTACGAGGCCCTTCTGTATGGGTTGCGCATGGCCATTTCACTCGGCGTCCGTCGCCTTATGGTTTATGGAAACTCGGATTTAGTGGTCAACCAAGTGATGAAGGAGTGGGACGTGAGAAGCCCAGCCATGACTGGATACTGCAATGCAGTGAGGAAGCTGGAAAAGAAGTTTGAGGGGTTAGAGCTCCATCAAGTACCCCGACTGAAAAATCAAGCAGCTGATGATCTAGCAAAAATAGGTTCCAAGAGAGAAGCCATTCCGAGTGGTGTGTTCTTGGAGCATATACGTACTCCGTCAGTTAAAGAAGACCCTTTCACTGAAGAAGCCCCGCAGCCCAAGAGTGCCACAGATCCGACTGAGGTTGAGCTCCCAGTAGTGGTCGACTTGGTCATGGAGGTCTTAGTGGTCATTCCCGACTGGACAGTTCCATATATTGCGTATATCCTGAGAAAAGAGCTCCCGGAGTATGAGGAAGAGGCTCGACAGATCGTCCGTCGACCCAAAGCCTTTACCGTAATCAAAGGACAGTTGTACAGAGAGAGCGCGACTGGAGTTGGTCAGAAGTGCATGACGCCAGAAGAAGGTCGAATCATCCTCGATGATATCCACTCGGGAACCTGTGGTCATCATGCGTTGTGACGCCCCCGATTTAATTGTACACTAATCATGCACACAAACGTGTACGGTCAAGATCAGGGACTCATGGGAAGATATCACAACACAACTCTAAAAGTAAAATAAGTCATACAAGCATCATAATACAAGCCAGGGGCCTCGAGGGCTCGAATACAAGTGCTCGATCATAGACGAGTCAGCGGAAGCAACAATATCTGAGTACAGACATAAGTTAAACAAATTTGCCTTAAGAAGGCTAGCACAAACTGGGATACAGATCGAAAGAGGCGCAGGCCTCCTGCCTGGGATCCTCCTAACTACTCCTGGTCGTCGTCAGCGGCCTGCACGTAGTAGTAGGCACATCCAGAGTAGTAGTCGTCGTCGACGGTGGCGTCTGGCTCCTGGGCTCCAGCATCTGGTTGCGACAACCAGAAAGAAAGGAAAGGGGGAAAAGGGGGGAGAAAGCAACCGTGAGTACTCATCCAAAGTACTCGCAAGCAAGGAGCTACACTACATATGCATGTGTATATGTGTAAAGGGCCATATCAGTGGACTGAACTGCAGAATGCCAGAATAAGAGGGGGATAGCTAATCCTGTCGAAGACTATGCTTCTGGCAGCCTCCGTCTTGCAGCATGTAGAAGAGAGTAGATTGAAGTCCTCCAAGTAGCATCTCCAAGTAGCATCTCCAGTAGCATCTCCAGTAGCATCGCATAGCATAATCCTACCCGGCGATCCTCTCCTCGTCGCCCTGTTAGAGAGCGATCACCGGGTTGTCTGTGGAACTTGGAAGGGTGTGTTTTATTAAGTATCCGGTTCTAGTTGTCATAAGGTCAAGGTACAACTCCAAGTCGTCCTGTTATCGAAGATCACGGCTATTCGAATAGATTAACTTCCCTGCAGGGGTGCACCACATAACCCAACACGCTTGATCCCATTTGGCTGGACACACTTTCCTGGGTCATGCCCGGCCTCGGAAGATCAACACGTCGCAGCCCCACCTAGGCACAACAGAGAGGTCAGCCCGCCGGTCTAAATCCTATGCGCGCAGGCATCTGGGCCCATCGCCCATTGCACACCTTCATGTTGCGAGGGCGGCCGGAAGCAGAACTAGCCCCCTTAATACAAGAGCAGGCTTACGTTCCAATCCGACGCGCGCCGCTCCGTCGCTGACGTCAAGAAGGCTTCGGCTGATACCACGACGCCGGGATACCCATAACTACTCCCGCACAGATGGTTAGTGCGTATAGACCAAATGGCCAGACTCAGATCAAATACCCAGATCTTGTTAAGCGTGTTAAGTATCCGCGAACGCCGAACAGGGCCAGGCCCACCTGTCTCCTAGGTGGTCTCAACCTGCCATGTCGCTCCGCCACAAAGTAACAGTCGGGGGCCGTCGGGAACCCAGGCCCACCTCTACCGGGATGGAGCCACCTGTCCTTTCAGCCCCCTGATCAGAATCACTTGCGGGTACTCCTCGAGCTGACCCGACTTTAGTCACCATCTGTATAGTATGTATGTATGTATAGTATATACCCGTGATCACCTCCCAAGTGATCACGGCCCGATAGTATAGCAAGGCAGACTGACACGAATGTAGGGCCAATGATGACAAACTAGCATCCTATACTAAGCATTTAGGATTGCAGGTAAGGTATCAACAGATGTAGCAACAATGTCAGGCTATGCATCAGAATAGGATCAACGGAAAGCAGTAACATGCTACACTACTCTAATGCAAGCAGTATAGAGGAGAATAGGCGATATCTGGTGATCAAAGGGGGGGCTTGCCTGGTTGCTCTGGCAAGAAGGAAGAGTCACCAACACCGTAGTCGAACTGGGGGTCGCCGGCAGTCTCGGGGTCTATCGGAAAGAAGTAATGGAGAGGGAACACAATAAATAACAGAGCAATCAAAGCATCACAAAGCATAACAAGACAATACGCGGTGTTCGGTGTGCCCTAACGCGGTAGTAGGTGATACCGGTGGAGGGGGGGAAACATCCGGGAAAGTATCCGCGGTGTTTCGCGTTTTTGGACAGGTGATCCGGAGGGGGAAAGTTGCGTGTTCGCTATGCTAGGGATGTGTGGCGGATGAACGGGCTGCGTATCCGGATTCGTCCCGTCGTTCTGAGCAACTTTCATGTAGAAAGTATTTTCATCCGAGTTATGGATTAAAAGATATGATTTTCTAAAGATTTTATTAATTTCTGAAATTTAATTAATTATTTAAATTAACTCGAAAATGGGTTAATGACATCAGCATGATGTCGTGCTGACGTCAGCAGTCAACAGAGTTGACTGGCCAGGTTGACCAATGGGTCCAGTGGGACCCACCTGTCATACACTGTTTAGACTTAATTAGGGTTAGGCTAAACCAACTACTGTTTAATTAAACTAACAGATTAATTAGATTAATTAACTAGGATTAATTAACTTAACTAATTTAGTTAATTAATTAAGTTTATTTTTATTTATTACTTATCTATTTTTATTATTATTACTTTTTTAAAATCCTTTTTTTGGAAACGTTCTGCGGGGTGGGACCCCTTTGTCATAGGCCCATAGGGGCCTAACGGATCGGGTGAACGGGAGCGGGTGCTGGGGCGGAGCGCCATGAGTGTGCGGGCGGTTACGGGCGTTGCGGCGCCCGAATGGGCGTTCGCCCAGATCGCCGGGGCGAGGAGGCCCGGGGAAGTTTGCGCGCGCGGGTGCCGGCGAGGCCACGGCGGGGCGAGGCGCTGCGCGCAGCCAGCGTGCGGAATGCACACGGCCAGGGGCGGGACGGAGCGGGAGCAGATGGGCGAGGCGCACGGTCCAGGCACGACGCGGGACGTGGGCGAGCGGGGCCGCGGTTGTGGCCGCGTGGGCACGTGCGGGCGCCGGCGAGGCGCCGGCGTGCTGGAGCGCGGACGGCGCGGGCATGGCGTGGTGAGCGAGCGAGGGGGAGAGAGGAGAGGTCGGGGCTCACAAGGGGGAGTAGGGAACGGGCCAGTGTGCTCGACGGCGGTCGGGGAGGTCCGACGAGGGAGAGGACGAGGTGGCGGCTGTCCGGCGACGATGGGTGAAGGCGCAGGTGGGTGCCGGCGTCGAGGCGCGCTGGGGCGGCGCGGGACCTGGCCCCTCCCCGATCCAGTCGAGTGGCGGGCGCCTGGAAGGAGGCAGGGGGCGGCGTTCGACGGGGTGGCAGGCCGGCGAGGGAGTCTGGGCGGCGATGGACGAGGGCGAGGCGATGCGGCGTCGCGGCGATGGGGTCGGGAGCGGCTGTTGCCCCCCGATCCAGATCCGTTTTGGGGGGGGGGAGGAGCGATGAGCGAGAGGGGTTGCGGGGGCACCAGTGGGAGGTTGCGGCGCTAGGGTTTGGTGGTGGGGCGGTTAGTAGCCCGGGGGTTCGACGCGGGTGGGCTGGCCTGATGGCCTAGTAGGGCCAAGGCCCAGCAGGGGGGGGGGGGGGTTCCTTGTGTTTTTTTGTGTTTCCTGTTTTTGTATTTTCCTTTCTTTATTTATTTTCTTTTCTGTTTCAATTCGTTTTAAGTATTTGGGTCCTTTATAAAAGCATGGGTCCCACACCATAACTCCTAAGTATTTATTTGCACACCTCGAACATTTTTGTTTTAATTTTTGAAAACTTTTGTTGTTTGCCAAATTTTGAATTTGAATTTTAATCGGTTTCGAACTAACGCGGGATTAGCGACAGTAATCGAAGTGACGTGGCATCATTAGCAGAGGTTACTGTAGCTTGATTATCCGGGCGTCACAATTCTCCTCTACTACAAGAAATCTCGTCTCGAGATTTAAGAGGGGAAGTAAGGGGGAAGAATAGGTGACGACATTCTAACGGATCTTTTCATCCTGGCTTGCTCTTCTCGAAGAGGCCGGTCCAATACATTGTTGTATTCATTTCTCTGCTTCAGGTCATCATGATGAAGTCGGCGCCCTTTCTTCAGGAACTCCATCGTACTTACGAAAGAATAAAGGGTGGGCATTCTGGGAGAATGGACGTCGGCAAGGTTGACTATCGGGTCGACAACATCGAGGAAGGTGGCGGAAAGTAACTCTCGAATCGAATCTTAAGAAATTATCGAGAGCAAAGTAAGGAGGTAACCTGGGAAGTTTCGAGCGGGCAGGCAATCGTTCGATGCCTGTTATAGGGCGTGAAAGGGTCAAAACAACGGGAATAAGTATTGTGTCCGATATCAGACCTAAAGGTGGCTCGTGAGTTACATACGAGGTCACACGCGAGGAACAACCTTGGGGACAGGGGGTGTACATGGGAGTCAGGTTTCGATCCTGTGGAACTGTGGGTTATGGGCCCACCATGTGGTTGAAAGTATGAAGGAGGCCGACATCTTGCACGGTCACGATAGTAAGGCGCGTCAGAGGTTAGCCTGTCAGTTATGTCGGCAACAACATCGATACCAAGGGCGAGGGACAAAGAGAACCATTTTCCTGCTCGTTGAACGAGGCGGGCCAATAGGCAAGGTCCTCGTCCATCGGTGGCTACCGAAATGTCATCAACAATAGTAACAGGGTCTTACTGACAGAATTGTACACGAGGGGTCTACATAAGCAGGGAATTAATACGGCTTAGACCATAATGATCACCAGAAAGGGTAAACAAAGTAATGGAAAGGAAAAATAGGATTATCAGATATTTCAGGGGGTATATCCTTCCCAAGGACAAGCAGAGCATGATAACCATGACATGATATTAAGTAGAAAAGCCTCTAGGTGAGGGGAGAGAATTTTTCATGACATTATCCATACAACGGTGTTTGGATAGTTCAGCAAGAAACAATTAGCATTGGGCTTCAAATGTTCTGGTTGAAGAACGGAGTACCATAGACATGCTTCGAGATAGCATTGACATGGTCAACAGGTGAAAATCAGACTTTGGAAACAAAAAGGATCCATCAGGAACAACTTGTAGAATAAGTCTTACACTTTCCTCATGGAAGAATGGATAAGCTTGCTAAAAAGGATGAACTATAACCATAAGTCCTCCGGCCAGGTGTGCTAGGCATGACATCACCTTACCGGGTCATATAAAGATGTTATAACTCCTGGAAATATGTTCCAACCACCATATCTGGCCGAGATTCAGATCTGATTGGTGTTAGGATAACTCAGACTTAGGATGCCTGAGAAGAAAGGTGCAACACAGATTGACGAGATGTCATTGTAAGATTCTCGGGAAATGAACTATGGCAGCAAGTTCCGAAATAGGAGCTCATCATTAAACCAATGAAGGGATAAGGTGGTAGCTGATGAACTCAGCAACAATTCATCGAGGTTTCCAAAAAGATGTATTTCGACAAGTATGTGAACAAGGATATAACATTTGTCAAAACAAAAGATATAATGATGTATGCTCGAGGAAAACATACACAATTAAACATTGGTTGAAAGGTGCGCCCGAAATATGGGTAGGGTTGCACGACCAATGTCAGAATGGTGATTCAATAATCAATAGTCTATGAATGAACGACCGACCATTAACTTCAAGGTAATAGGGTTGCTAGAAGGGCAGAATCCAAACAACACCGTTCACTTGTTGGCATCCCGGTTAGAATCAACACGGGGACCAAGAAATGAACGAAGATGGCGAGAAGTATTTCTATGTCAAGAATTCTCAAGAGGTGGAACAATTCTCACAACATCCTCGACATATAGATGGTAATATTTCAAGGTAGACTATAATATAAGCTAGATAGCAAGGAAATCAAGATACAACTCAAAACATGAACAAGTTTGTGTTGGGGGAAGGCAAGAATGTTGTCGATGATAACACAAATCATCGAGGGGCAAGGATGGTACTTCTCATCATGAATTCAATTGTTATCCTGGAAGGTATCATAATGTTGATGATGATCATGTTACATTTGTCAAGAAATTTCATGAAGATGTAATCGATCGGTGATGAAATCTAGTCAAAGGAATGATGAAGCGAAAGGTTATTGGAACCATGGGTACGACACAAACTCGAAATCAAGTTTGTTGTTCAAGGAGAAATGATATGACGAGGAAGATCGATGTAAGATTAGCTTACCATCTAAATTTGTACTCCGGAAAGAAGGACCAGGTAGCACAGTTAAAAAGTTGCACGATAATGATATCGCCGATTGGGCTAGCGATGACTTGAAGGATTAATACACTCATAAGCAATGAACATTACTTAGAGTTATTGAATCGGAGTGCGGAATCGATTCACTTATCGGTGTTCTCGGTCGACAAACAATCCAGAACCCATGAAGTGACAAAGACAAGGTAAGGTAGTGCTTCATCAAAGTTTATAAGATGTAGTGCAATGGCAAGATATCCTTGAGATACCCGGGGTAATACTTGACACAAGATCAAAGTAAAGGTTGGACTGGTGTATTGATCCATAGAAGACAAGTGATTAAACTTGCCTGAGAAATGTGATCAAAGAGAAAATATGGTCGGATCCACGATTGCATAGGATAAATTCACAGATACTAGATGATATTGTATCAACGAAATAGTTATTATCGCAAGAAGCTTCTATGGTAGGATCTACATCGTGTCCATGGGCATGAACACAAAGTTCAAGGTCGACTCCCACTTTTCCAATGCATAACCTTTCATTCACTTCTCGCGTTCGATGAAGTTGCAGTGTTGAAATTTTATCCGGCAAAACATCAGAAGAGTATGGCTCGTGAAAACTTTCGAGTTCACACATATTAAGGAAGGCATAGGTTCAAGCCATCGGGGCTTCTTAGAACATATACCACGAACTTTAGGAGTAATTAACACAAACTCGATAGTAGAGCATGCTGGAGAAAGCAGAGGATACAATTTACCAAAGGCATTGTGTATCCGAGGAAACGCTCACAAGCTTATAGAATACTAAGGATGCTGTCGGATAAAATCCAACAAAGGATCTGGTGGTCCACAAGGGGTCTGATGTGAGCATCGGTACTCAACCAGAGGAAGAAGGAATGCAAGGAGATCAGTTTATAGAAACAACTGACTAACTCAAATCTCCAATGCAAAGGAATTATGAATTCCAAGATAAGGGATCAGAAGCAATGCTCTGATTAGGGATGGATAAGATGAATAGCCTTAGGGGTACAATCATCAACAATTTGATGGGTCGAGATCCAACTCATGTTCAAAATGACGTATGAGCCGGAAAGATAATTTAGAAGGATCAACTGATGACTGTGTGATTTCACACACATGTTTGAATCGATAGGACCAAAATTACGGTGTCTAAGGATACTAACGAATATTGCCAGACATATGGAAAGCATCCATAATGCAAGCAGACAAGTATTGCCGAGCAATAAGATACTAAGGATTTTTGGAGGACCAAATAGTATTTCGAAGACCAATGTGAAACACATGAACAAGTGGGGTTGAACGGATACTCAATAAGGGCGAGAAATTAATCATAGGGGTATTCCGGTGGCAAGGAACTGTTAGGCAGTAGGCACAAAGTATTCTCGGAATAATAGAGAAAACTTTGGGGTATCTTGTACTAACAAGATCAATGGGGGATGATCGTATGAATGGCAAGTGTAAGTAGTTATCCATAAGGATGTTTCGGTGGTAGGGTATTGCAAACGCGACAGGCACAAGGTCTCGAGAGAATATCGGAGAGTATCTTCTTCTTCTGGTGCAGCAGGCGGTCATCGGTAACAAGGGGCTCTCCGGGAGAATGTACTTGCGAGAACCTAAAGTTAGTTTTGTTTTTAGCAAAATCATTTAACCCGAATAGAAGAGAGCTCAGAGTCCCGAGTAAAGATCAAGGAATAAAAGATCCTAATACCACCCAAATGGCGACGTGGGCCTATAGGCCACACAGCCATGTTAGTAAAGGTTTTGCAATGACTAGACTCAACTTCGGCCAAGGAGTTGGAAAGGGGATTCCTACAGGCAGTCGGCTCTGATACCAACTTGTGACGCCCCCGATTTAATCATACACTAATCATGCACGCAAACGTGTACGATCAAGATCAGGGACTCACGAGAAGATATCACAACACAACTCTAAAAGTAAAATAAGTCATACAGGCATCATAATACAAGCCAGGGGCCTCGAGGGCTCGAATACAAGTGCTCGATCATAGACGAGTCAGTGGAAGCAACAATATCTGAGTACAGACATAAGTTAAACAAATTTGCCTTAAGAAGGCTAGCACAAACTGGGATACATATCGAAAGAGGCGCAGGCCTCCTGCCTGGGATCCTCCTAACTACTCCTGGTTGTCGTCAGCGGCCTGCACGTAGTAGTAGGCACCTCCAGAGTAGTAGTCGTCGTCGACGGTGGCGTCTGGCTCCTGGGCTCCAGCATCTGGTTACGACAACCAGAAAGAAAGGAAAGGGGGAAAAGGGGGGAGAAAGCAACCATGAGTACTCATCCAAAGTACTCGCAAGCAAGGAGCTACACTACATATGCATGTGTATATGTGTAAAGGGCCATATCAGTGGACTGAACTGCAGAATGCCAGAATAAGAGGGGGATAGCTAATCCTGTCGAAGACTACGCTTCTGGCAGCCTCCGTCTTGCAGCATGTAGAAGAGAGTAGATTGAAGTCCTCCAAGTAGCATCTCCAAGTAGCATCTCCAGTAGCATCTCCAGTAGCATCGCATAGCATAATCCTACCCGGCGATCCTCTCCTCGTCGCCCTGTTAGAGAGCGATCACCGGGTTGTCTGTGGAACTTGGAAGGGTGTGTTTTATTAAGTATCCGGTTCTAGTTGTCATAAGGTCAAGGTACAACTCCAAGTCGTACTGTTACCGAAGATCACGGCTACTCGAATAGATTAACTTCCCTGCAGGGGTGCACCACATAACCCAACACGCTTGATCCCATTTGGCCGGACACACTTTCCTGGGTCATGCCCAGCCTCGGAAGATCAACACGTCGCAGCCCCACCTAGGCACAACAGAGAGGTCAGCCCGCCGGTCTAAATCCTATGCGCGCAGGGGTCTGGGCCCATTTCCCATTGCACACCTGCACGTTGCGAGGGCGGCCGGAAGCAGAACTAGCCCCCTTAATACAAGAGCAGGCTTACGTTCCAATCCGGCGCGTGCCGCTCCGTCGCTGACGTCAAGAAGGCTTCGGCTGATACCACGACGCCGGGATACCCATAACTACTCCCGCGTAGATGGTTAGTGCGTATAGACCAAATGGCCAGACTCAGATCAAATACCCAGATCTCGTTAAGCGTGTTAAGTATCCGCGAACGCCGAACAGGGCCAGGCCCACCTGTCTCCTAGGTGGTCTCAACCTGCCCTGTCGCTCCGCCACAAAGTAACAGTCGGGGGCCGTCGGGAACCCAGGCCCACCTCTACCGGGATGGAGCCACTTGTCCTTTCAGCCCCCTCATCAGAATCACTTGCGGGTACTCCTCGAGCTGACCCGACTTTAGTCACCATATGTATAGTATGTATGTATGTATAGTATATACCCATGATCACCTCCCAAGTGATCACGGCCCGACAGTATAGCAAGGCAGACTAACAAGAATGTAGGGCCAATGATGATAAACTAGCATCCTATACTAAGCATTTAGGATTGCAGGTAAGGTATCAACAGATGTAGCAACAATGTCAGGCTATGCATCAGAATAGGATCAACGGAAAGCAGTAACATGCTACACTACTCTAATGCAAGCAGTATAGAGGAGAATAGGCGATATCTGGTGATCAAAGGGGGGGCTTGCCTGGTTGCTCTGGCAAGAAGGAAGAGTCACCAACACCGTAGTCGAACTGGGGGTCGCCGGCAGTCTCGGGGTCTATCGGAAAGAAGTAACGGAGAGGGAACACAATAAATAACAAAGCAATCAAAGCATCACAAAGCGTAACAAGACAATACGCGGTGTTCGGTGTGCCCTAACGCGGTAGTAGGTGATACCGGTGGAGGGGGGGAAACATCCGGGAAAGTATCCCCGGTGTTTCGCGTTTTCGGACAGGTGATCCGGAGGGGGAAAGTTGCGTGTTCGCTATGCTAGGGATGTGTGGCGGACGAACGGGCTGCGTATCCGGATTCGTCCCGTCGTTCTGAGCAACTTTCATGTAGAAAGTATTTTCATCCGAGTTACGGATTAAAAGATATGATTTTCTAAAGATTTTATTAATTTTTGAAATTTAATTAATTATTTAAATTAATTCGAAAATGGGTTAATGACATCAGCATGATGTCATGCTGATGTCAGCAGTCAACAGAGTTGACTGGCCAGGTTGACCAATGGGTCCAGTGGGACCCACCTGTCATACACTGTTTAGACTTAATTAGGGTTAGGCTAAACCAACTACTGTTTAATTAAACTAACAGATTAATTAGATTAATTAACTAGGATTAATTAACTTAATTAATTTAGTTAATTAATTACTTAATTAAGTTTATTTTTATTTATTACTTATCTATTTTTATTATTATTACTTTTTAAAAATCCTTTTTTTTGGAAACGTTCTGCGGGGTGGGACCCCTTTGTCATAGGCCCATAGGGGCCTAACGGATCGGGCGAACGGGAGCGGGTGCTGGGGCAGAGCCCCGTGAGTGTGCGGGCGGTTACGGGCGTTGCGGCGCCCGAATGGGCGTTCGCCCAGATCACCGGGGCGAGGAGGCCCGGGGCAGTTTGCGCGCGCGGGTGCCGGCGAGGCCACGACGGGGCGAGGTGCTGGGCGCAGCCAGCGCGCGGAATGCACACGGCCAGGGGCGGGACGGAGCGGGAGCAGATGGGCGAGGCACGCGGTCCAGGCACGACGCGGGACGTGGGCGAGCGGGGCCGCGGCTGTGGCCATGTGGGCACGTGCGGGCGCCGCCGAGGCGCCGGCGTGCTGGAGCGCGGACGGCGCAGGCATGGCGTGGTGAGCGAGCGAGGGGGAGAGAGGAGAGGTCGGGGCTCACAAGGGGGAGTAGGGAACGGGCCAGTGTGCTCGACGGCGGTCGGGGAGGTCCGACGAGGGAGAGGACGAGGTGGCGGCTGTCCGGCGACGATGGGTGAAGGCGCAGGTGGGCGCCGGCGTCGAGGCGCGCTGGGGCGGCGCGGGACCTGGCCCCTCCCCGATCCAGTCGAGTGGCGGGCGCCTGGAAGGAGGCAGGGGGCGGCGTTCGACGGGGTGGCAGGCCGGCGAGGGAGTCTGGGCGGCGATGGACGAGGGTGAGGCGATGCGGCGTCGCGGCGATGGGGTCGGGAGCGGCTGTTGCCCCCAGATCCGTTTTGGGGGGGGGGGGGGGAGGAGCGATGAGCGAGAGGGGTTGCGGGGGCGTGAGTGGGAGGTTGCGGCGCTAGGGTTTGGTGGTGGGGCGGTTAGTAGCCCGGGGGTTCGGCGCGGGTGGGCTGGCCTGATGGCCTAGCTGGGCCAAGGCCCAGCAGGGGGGGGGGGGGTTCCTTGTGTTTTTTTTGTGTTTCCTGTTTTTGTATTTTCCTTTCTTTATTTATTTTCTTTTCTGTTTCAATTCGTTTTAAGTATTTGGGTCCTTTATAAAAGCATGGGTCCCACACCATAACTCCTAAGTATTTATTTGCACACCTCGAACATTTTTGTTTTAGTTTTTGAAAACTTTTGTTGTTTGCCAAATTTTGAATTTGAATTTTAATCGGTTTCGAACTAACGCGGGATTAGCGACAGTAATCGAAGTGACGTGGCATCATTAGCAGAGGTTACTGTAGCTTGATTATCCGGGCGTCACATGCGTCCTCTCGGACCATCGTGGCTAAAGCATACCGAGCCGGATTTTACTGGCCAAAGGCGAATGAGATGGCAAAGGAAATAGTGGACAAGTGCGAAGGATGTCAGTTCTACTCAAATATGTCACACAAACCTGCGGCAGCTCTGAAGACCATTCCACTCGTCTGGCCTTTCGCAGTATGGGGGTTGGATATGATCGGTCCCTTGAGAACAGGTCGAAGCGGTTTCGCGCATGTGTTGGTGGCAGTCGACAAGTTCACCAAGTGGATTGAGGCTAAACCCGTCAAGAACCTTGACGCCGGTACAGCTGTTAGCTTCATCAGGGAACTGATATTCAGATATGGAGTCCCGCACAGCATCATTACAGATAATGGGTCGAACTTTGACTCAGAGGAATTCAGGGATTTCTGCAACTCTCAAGGCACACGAGTCGACTACGCTTCAGTCGCCCATCCGCAGTCGAATGGACAAGCAGAGCGAGCCAATGGCCTGATCCTCAAAGGGTTGAAACCCCGACTGATGCGTGATCTCAAACATGCGGCTGGAGCATGGGTCGACGAACTTCCCTCGGTGCTTTGGGGACTGCGGACCACACCTAATCGGTCGACCGGAAGAACTCCATTCTTCTTGGTCTACGGAGCTGAAGCAGTCTTGCCGAGTGATCTTCTCCACAATGCTCCCCGAGTTGAACTCTACAACGAAGCAGAAGCTGAACAAGCGCGGCAGGACGCAGTCGACCTTTTAGAGGAAGAAAGGGAGATGGCTCTGATCCGATCGACCATCTACCAACAAGACTTGCATCGCTTCCACGCCAGAAATGTGAGGGGTCGAGCCTTCCAGGAAGGGGATTTAGTTCTCCGAGTGGATCAGCAGAAACAGCACAAGCTTGCTCCTTCTTGGGAAGGGCCCTTCATCGTCACCAAGGTTCTCCACAACGGGGCGTACCGTCTCTACAACGTCGAACACAATATCGACGAGCCCCGAGCTTGGAACGCGGAACTACTCCGCCCATTTTACACTTAAAGTTTTCACTCGGATGAGTTGTAATAAAGTACTTCTGTAGTTCATGGATTACAAAATAATAGTGTCATAATTTCTCCATAATTTTTGTCACTTTTTATTTGTCCAATAAAATTTTCCCCTCAGTGGGTGACTTAGCCGCGAATCCGTTTCGCCTAAGTTTGTAAAAAAAATCCTTACCGAGTGGTGAGCCAGCCTCCCACTCGGGGGCTTAGCTGCGAATCCGTTTCGCCTAAGTTTCAATAAAATCCTACCGAGTGGTGAGCCAGACTCCCACTCGGGGGCTTAGCTGCGAATCCGTTTCGCCTAAGTTTCAATAAAATCCTACCGAGTGGTGAGCCAGACTCCCACTCGGAGGCTTAGCTGCAGTCCAAGTACTCGCCTAAGTTCAAGTAAAATCCTACCGAGTGGTGAGCCAGACTCCCACTCGGAGGCTTAGCTGCAGTCCAAGTACTCGCCTAAGTTTGAATAAAATCCTACCGAGTGGTGAGCCAGACTCCCACTCGGAGGCTTAGCTGCAGTCCAAGTACTCGCCTAAGTTCGAATAAAATCCTACCGAGTGGCGAGCCAGACTCCCACTCGGGGGGCTTAGCTGCAGTTTAAACACTCGCCTAAGTACAATGTGCGGTCGTAAGGAGGACGAGGTGCAGATCGACTGCGACCCTCTCCTCTGAGCTACGCCACAAATACAACGTGCGCTCGCAAGGAGGACGAGGTGCAGGTCGACTGCGACCCTCTCCTCTGAGCAACACCACAAATACAACGTGCGCTCGCAAGGAGGATGAGGTGCAGGTCGACTGCGACCCTCTCCTCTGACCTACGCCACAAATACAACGTGCGCTCGCAAGGAGGACGAGGTGCAGGTCGACTGCGACCCTCTCCTCTGAGCTACGCCACAAGTACAATGTGCGGTCGTAAGGAAGATGAGGTGCAGGTTGACTGTGTCCCTCTCTTCTGAGCTACGCCACAAGTACAACGTGAAAATCCTACCGAGTGAAGAGCAAACCTCTCACTCGGGGGCTTAGCTACAGCCTAGTGCTCGCCTAAGGTATAAAAATCCTGCCGAGTGAGGAGCAAACCTCTCACTCGGGGGCTTAGCTGCAGCCCAGTGCTCGCCTAAGGTATGAAAATCCTACCGAGTGAAGAGCAAACCTATCACTCGGGGTCTTAGCTGCAGCCCAGTGCTCGCCTAAGGTATAAAAATCCTACCGAGTGAAGAGCAAACCTCTCACTCGGGGGCTTAGCTGCAGCCCAGTGCTCGCCTAAGGTACAAAAATCCTACCGAGTGAGGAGCAAACCTCTCACTCGGAAGCTTAGTTGCAGCCTAGTGCTCGCCTAAGTGAGTTAAAGAATAAGTCGACTGCAGTGAGCGTCTTGCTTTAAACTTGCAAAAGACATTTCGAGCCAAAAGCAAGCATATTCAAACATCTAATCCAAGTTCAGATCGATACCTAAAGGAACCGAAAGTGCTCAGGCGCTAAGCCTGTTAAGGTTTATCGGTTACAAAATCACTCGGCATTCCGAGGCAAATTTAAAGTGTCGAGCTCAAAGAAGTTTTTTACCCCTCCTGTGGAGGGCTGGAAGGTGCAACAAACGCATCAAGATCAATTCCGTCCGCAATCCGAGTGGCAGCAGCGATGAAGGTTTCCATGAAGGAACTGAAGTCATGTTTTTTGGTGTTGGCCACCCGAAGAGCCGCCAACTTGTCTTCTCGTGCATCCTTGCAGTGGACACGAGCCAGACACAGAGCAACGTCTGCGCCGCACCGAGCAAAGGAATTTTTCCACTCCTGCACTCGACCAGGAACCGTGTTCAGTCGAGCCATCAGCGACTCAAGGTCATTCTGGAGCGTCTCCCTGGGCCAGAGCGTTGTGTCGATGCGAGAAGTGGCGACCTTCAGCCTTGCGAGATAGTCCATGACAGCTGCAACGCGAGACTCAAGCCGGAACACATTCATGGCAACTTCATCGTTCACCGGAGAGTTGACGGGGTCCAGGTTCGGTTCCAGTCGACTAGTTTCCTCTTCAAAGTTTTGGCAAAATTCTGCAAATACAGTCACTGAATCAAAGCAATGGTCGAATGGAAAGATCGAGGTTCAAAATGATTGTGGAGTGCAAAGGATTACCTTCGAGCATGAGAAACAACTTCTTGGAAAGTCCACTCAGGAAGGCCTCCAGATCATTCTTCTTTCCAGTCAACTGACTGGCCTTGTCAGTCAGGGCATCTTTGTCAGTTTTCAGTCGACTGACCTCTTTGTTGGCAATCGCAAGAGCAGCTTTCAGATTAGTATTTTCTTCTTCAAGCTTGGTGACTGAAGCTAACTTCTCGTCAGCAAGCTTGATCTTCTCAGCTAACTCAAGGTCTTTTTTCTTCTGGGCCTCCTTCACCTTGCCTGCAAGTTACAGCAAGGTCAGATTTTGAAACAAATGAAGGGAAAAAGGAGTCGTCGAGGTCTCACCAAACATACCTTTGGTCTCCTCCTTCGCCTTCGTCAGATTCTCCTGGACCAGTTTCAGATCCAGCTCGAGCTGGATGTGCTTGTTCTCCAGCTCGGTATAACGAGACGCAAGGTCACAGGATTTCTGCGAAGAACCAATCGACAAAACGTCAAGGACAATTCACTTCCGAGTGGATAAGAGGAAATCATGCGTTTCTAAGACTACAGCCGAATACAAACATTCGACCATAGTCTCGGGGACTACACCCAGTGGGTGCACTCAGCATGCCCCCACTAGTGCTATTAAAGATAGAGTCGACCAGTCGACCCCCCCCCCCCCCCAAAAAAAACAAGACGTATTCTTCAGACTGTAACCGACTGCCAGCAGTCGACCACAGTCTCGGGGACTACACCCAGTGGGTGCACTCAGCGTGCCCCCACCGGTTTGAGAAATCCATTCGACTCGGTCGAATGACAGAAAAACTTAACTTATAAAGCCTAAGGCCGACTGCCAACAGACGACCTTAGCCTTGGGGACTACACCCAGCGGGTGCACTCAGCGTGCCCCCGCTTACACGGAGTTTCAATCGACACACCCAGTGGGTGATTGCTATGAATTCCGGAAAAGAAAAGCTTTTTGATAGCATATCCTAACAGAACAAGCGATTCGACTTACCTGAACATTGCTTTGAAGAGCAGAACTGGCGTCGTAGGCTGCCTGGCTTGCCTCCCGGATGGCCTTCACCTGCTCCATCATGATTCCCGCCTAGCGTATCGCTTCCTTTGCAGCACTGGCTTGGTCCTCTGGGACATGGTGCATCGTGAAGAGGGAAGGCTGCGCAGCACTCGACGAAGCGGGGAGAGCACTCGTCAGTGGCACCGCGAAGGACACGGTGTGTCGAGTGGTGTTCTCCTCCTCCGCGACCAGAGTCTCGGGAGCCGTCACATCCTGGGCCACCCTGCCAGCAGGCGCCTTCCTGCTCCTCCTGTGCTTCAGTGGTTCCTCATCGTCATCATCATCAGGAAGAGTGATAACGACATTGGATGAAGCTACAGAAAAGAATCAGAATTAGAGACGAAGAGTCAATCGACTAAAAATGGAATTAAGAGAATGGTACCAGGTTTTGAGGTTGCGGCATCCTCCATCTCATGGTCGTCAGCCCTGGCTAAGGTCTCAGAAGTAGCAGCACTACAATTCCAAAAAGTCAGTCGGCTAACTCAAGTGTCAATCAAAGATAAAGCTCGCACAGAACAAGAAGATTCAAGCAGCAGGTTTACCCTGATATGGTGGGGATAGACACCTTCATCTTCGGCAGGACTTTGGTCGGCTCTGACGGTGCCACCTTGGACTGCTTCGGAGCCTTTTCAGTCGGCACCGGAGAGGTGGTCCGAGGGCGCTTGGTCGACTGCGCGACAGTCGCGACCCCCTTACCACGTTCAGTCGCAGGGTCATGGGCAAGCTTCGACCGCCTTTCCGAGCGCGGTGGTGCGACCTCCTCCTCCTCTTCTTCTTCCTCATCGTCATCATCATCATCATCTTCGGCAGCGTCCGAGTCCCACTCCTCCTGGCTTTCGCCCCCACTCGCTTCTCCTTCTTCAGGCGGAGTCTGCGCTCTGTTGGGCATCGAGTACAGGTCGGTGAGGACCTGTCGGACATCAAGACAAAGATCAATTGACCAATTTGCGGCGAAGACAGAAATAAGTGTAGCAAGAATACAATCGGAGGTAAAATGAGCATACCTTGTCCTGAGTGCTGGAATTGTCGAGTGGAGGAACTCTCCTAGCCCCACGAGGATTATCCTTGTTCCCTGTGACCGCAGCCAACCACCTTTCCAGCGTGGCATCGTCGACTGCTTCTGGGTTGATCCGAGTCTCATCTTCGGTCCCGCAGTACAGCCACATGCAATGGCCTCTGTACTGGAGAGGCTGGATGCGGCGTCTAAGGAAAACCTCCAGGAGATCCCTACCCGTCACCCCCTCACGAACCAGCTGGACTACGCGCTCCATCAGCATCTTCACATCAGCCTTCTCCTCCGGGAGCACCTTCAGAGAGGAAGGTCGGTTGGCGCGGTCCATGGTAAACAGGGGGAGACCACTCGACTGCCCCGGCGTCGACTCGTCCTTGCAGTAAAACCAAGTCGACTGCCAGCCCCTGACCGACTCAGGGAGGGTCATCGCTGGAAAGGTGCTCTTGTTCCTCATCTGGATTCCCAGACCTCCACACATCTGAATAATCTTGGTTTTGTCATCATCTGGACTCGCCTTCTTCACGGTCTGAGAGCGGCATGTGAATATATGCTTGAACAGACCCCAGTGCGGTCGGCAACCCAGAAAGTTTTCACACATGGATACAAAAGTAGCAAGATAGGTGATGGAATTCGGGTTGAAGTGATGAAGTTGCGCTCCGAAGAAGTTCAGGAAACCACGGAAGAAAACACTCGGTGGCAAAGAAAACCCTCGGTCGACGTGGGTAGCCAGAAGAACACACTCACCCTCTTTCGGCTGGGGATGCCACTCGTTCCCTGGGAGCCTTGCTGCTCCGTGGGGGATCAAACCTTCGTTGGCCATGTCGGTGAGGTCGTTCTCCGTAATGGTCGATCGGATCCAATCTCCTTGGACCTAGCCGTTCGGCAGGCGGGATCTAGACGAAGACCCGCCGCGACTGGTGGTTCTCCCCTTCGCCTTCCCCATCGCCGACGCCTTCTTCGCGCGTTCCAGCGCCGCCATCTTCTCCTTCACCATGGCTGCCGGCGAGACGCGCGAGGGGCGGTTGTGCGGAGGCGATAGCGGGTGCAGTGGGCGGAGGCAGGGAGAGCAGACAGAGAATGCAGAGGTACTGTTCAAGGACCCTCGCCGGGCGCCTTTATAAGTCCGCTTCCGAGTGGATGACAGGTGGGCCCAAACGATCCAATCACATCCCGAAACAGTCGCGCGGGCGCGATACGTGGCGAAAAAGGTGGTGCGAGAATCGAGGTGTCTATGCCCTATCCCATCCAAGCGCCGCGGTCCGCCCCGCTTCGCGCGCTTCCCCAAATTTCGTATCCCACCAAATCCGCGAACGGCAGATCGATCTGTCAGGCGCGAGATCTTCCGCGATCCGTCACTCGGAAATTGTTATGTTCAAAAGTCACTCGACGAAAGAAAAGAATGGATCGAGCCGACTGAAGAAAAGCTGCTGGTTATCAACAAAGAGATTATTGGTCTAAGACAACGCATATCCAGCGCACAGAAGCAAGTCGGAAACAACATCAACTCCTTCTCCACTCAAGCCTCAATCCATTCGGGGGCTAATGATGGAGTCATGTACCTAGGGTAGGGTCATAGACCTGATCTAAGTACCTTACCCAAGGACACCCTTAGAAGAGATCACCTTCCAGTCGACCTGCGAGGACTCCACTCGACGTACTTGAAGGACTCGACCATGAAGACTCACTCGACCACCAGAAGGTCAAGAAGCACTCTGTACTGCAACGGTCTGTAATTAAGTAGACTTTATGGTAGCTAAGACACTTTATGTGGGGCGTTACCAGTAACGCCCCAGACTTAATGTACTTTAAACCCCGCATTACTGAGGGCCGGAGGGGTCTGGCAGGCACTATATAAGCCATCCCCCACCTCAGTGTAAAGGGTTCGCACCCCTGTAACCCATACACATATAATCCACTCGACCGCCTCCGGGCTCCGAGACGTAGGTCTTTTACTTCCTCCGAGAAGGGCCTGAACTCATACATCCCTTGTGTTTACAACCTCTCCATAGCTAGGACCTTGCCTCTCCATACCTACCCCCACTCTACTGTCAGACTTAGAACCACGACACCCGTCTCCACCCCAGTGGAATCCTATGGCGAGCGGTTCAGGACAGGGGTCAGGATGCGCATCTCTCCAATCTGCCCATGCCCGGTTCCCCAGCTACGCAAAAAAGGAACCAAGTGCCAGTGCCAGAGTAGAGCGCAGGTGGGGGGATAAGTCTGGAGTCTCCCTCCAGCAACGCGTGCTGATCAAGAGACTAGGTATAGCACATGAAGGCGATTGCATTAGAGACGAGGCTCTGAAAGCCTACATTGAGCTATTCACGCAGCCCTTGACATCCGCCCAGATCGCTGTGGTGCTTCCTCTCTTTGGGTGGGAGCCAGAACCGGGGCCGCTCGAGGGCTCAACAAATGTGGTGGAGGAGGCATGAGCACCATGCCTAGGTGGACATCCTTGTGGGCCTTTTTTCATGGCAGCTGATATGTCTCCAACGTATTTATAATTTTTGATTGTTCCATGCTATTATATTATCCATCTTGGATGTTTTATATGCATTTATATGATATTTTATATGATTTTTGGGACTAACCTATTTAACCTAGAGCCTAGTGCCAGTTTCTGTTTTTCCTTATTTTTGAGTTTTAACAGAAAAGGAATATCAAACGGGGTCCAAATAAGCTGAAAATTCCCGATGATTTTTTATGGACCAGAAGAAGCCCCCGAAGCAAAAGAGTTGGGCCAGAAGAATCCTGAGTCATCCACGAGGGTGGAGGGCGCGCCCTACCCCCTAGGCGCGCCCCCTACCTCGTGGCTGACTCAGAGACCCCCCCTGACGTGAAACCGACGCCAAAAAATCCTATAAATACAGAAACCCTCGAAAAGAAACCTAGATCGGGAGGTCCACCACCGCAAGCCTCTATAGCCACCAAAAACCAATCGGGGCCCTGTTCCGGCACCCTGCCGGAGGGGGGATCCATCACCGGTGGCCATCTTCATCATCCCGACACTCTCCATGACGAGGAGGGAGTATTTCACCCTCGGGGATGAGGGTATGTAAATGTACCAGTAGCTATGTGTTTGATCTCTCTCTCTCTCTCTCTCTCTCTCTCTCTCGTGTTCTTGATATGGCACGATCTTGATGTACCATGAGCCTTGCTATTATAGTTGGATCTTATGATGTTTCTCCCCTCTACCTTCTTGTAATGGATTGAGTTTTCCCTTTGAAGTTATCTTATCGGATTGAGTCTTTAAGGATTTGAGAACACTTGATGTATGTCTTGCATGTGCTTATCTGTGGTGACAATGGGATATTCACGTGATCCACTTGATGTATGTTTTGGTGATCAACTTGCAGGTTCTGTGACCTTGTGAACTTATGCATAGGGGTTGGCACACGTTTTCGTCTTGACTCTCGGGAAGAAACTTTGGGGCACTCATTGAAGTTTTTTGTGTTGGATGAATAGATGAATCTGAGATTGTGTGATGCATATCGTATAATCATACCCGTGGATACTTGAGGTGACATTGGAGTATCTAGGTGACATTAGGGTTTTGGTTGATTTGTGTCTTAAGGTGTTATTTTACTATGAACTCTAGGGCTATTTGTGACACTTATAGGAATAGACCAATGGATTGATCAGAAAGAATAACTTTGAGGTGGTTTCGTACCCTACAATAATCTCTTCCTTTGTTCTCCACTATTAGTGATTTCTGAGTGACTCTTTGTTGCATGTTGAGGGACAGTTATATGATTCAATTATGTTATTATTGTTGAGAGAACTTGCACTAGTGAAAGTATGAACCCTAGGCCTTGTTTCCTATCATTGCAATACCGTTTCCGCTCACTTTTACCAATTGCTACCTTGCCGTTTTTATATTTTCAGATTATAAAAACCTTTATCTACCATCCATATTGCACTTGTATCACCATCTCTTCACTGAAGTAGTGCACCTATACAATTTACCATTGTATTGGGTGTGTTGGGGACACAAGAGACTCTTTGTTATTTGGTTGCAGGGTTGTTTGAGAGAGACCATCTTCAGCCTACGCCTCCCACGGATTGTAAACCTTAGGTCATCCACTTGAGGGAAATTTGCTACTGTCCTACAAACCTCTGCACTTGGAGGCCCAACAACGTCTACAAGAAGAAGGTTGTGTAGTAGACATCAAGCTCTTTTATGGCACTGTTGCCGGGGAGGTTAGTGCTTGAAGGTATATCTTTAGATTTTGCAATCAAATCTTTTAGTTTCTTGTTTTATCACTAGTCTAGTTTATGAAAGAAAAGTACAAAAAAATATGGAATTGAGGGTGCCTCATATGCTTCATCTTTTTAATATCTTTCGTGAAAATGATGGAAAGGAAAATTGTGCCCAAGTATTATAAGAAGAATGCATTAAAATGTTTGGCACTAAATCTTGGAATGATGAGCATGATTGCAATGTTGTTAGTATGAATTCTTTGAATATCCATGATGCTAATGATATGCAAAGCTACAAGCTTGGGGATGCTATGTTTGATGAATATGATATATTTAGTCCCCCAAGTTTTGATGAGAATATTTATTATGATGAAAGCATGCCTCCTATTTATGATAATTATATTGATGAAAGTGGGTTTGGAAGAGTTTTAACTTTAGGAAGTAATGATCCCACTATTTTGGAGGGTGTCAAATCTTATTGTGATAGTTATGAAAGTGGATTTGGAGAGGTCATGACTTTATTTAGTGATGAATCCACTATTTCGGAAGAGGTTCCAATTGATTATGAGAACAAAGTTGCCATCTATGATGATTATTGTGATGACATGTATGCTATAAAGAATAATTATAACCATGAAACTTGTTATCTTGATTTTAATTTTCAATTGGGTTATGCCTCACATGATAGTTATTTTGTTGAGGTTGCTCCCACTACTATTCATGAGATGAAATTTGCTTATGTAGAGAGTAATAAAATTTGTATGCTTGTAGATCATGAAAAGAATGATTTATGTGATGGTTATATTGTTGAATCATTCATGATGCTACTGAAAATTATTATGAGGGAGGAATATATGCTTGTAGGAATTGCAATAATATCAAGTTTCTCTCTATGTGTTGAAAATCTTGAAGTTATGCTTGTTTTGCTTTCCTATGCTAGTTGACTCTTGTTCCCATAAGTTGTTTACTCACAAAATCCCTCTGCATAGGAAGTGGGTTAGAATTAAATTTGCTAGTCATATGCTTCATGATGCTCCCGTTATGTTTCAATTCTTATCTTTTATGTGAGCATCATTGAAATAATCATGCCGAGCTAAAAAGGCATTAAAGAAAAGCTCTTGTTGGGAGACAACCCAATATTTAACCATATTGTTTTTGTGTGTTCACATGATTAAGCTACTGTTGTAATCATGCTTTATAGTTTTTGTTTCAATAAAGTGCCAAGTAAAGCCTTTAGGATAGCTTGTGGTGATAGTTGTGTTGATCCTACTGAAAATCAGAAACTTCTGCGCTCAGTAAATAATTTCCAGAATATTATTGAAATGTGATTTTGAACTGATTCTTTTTGCTATGGATTGGTGCACAAATTTCTCAGGCGGAACTAATTGTTTCAGAATTTTTGGAGTTACATAAGTATTCGAGAGTTACGGATTACTACAGATTGTTCTGTTTTTGACAGATTCTGTTTTCTATGTGTTGTTTGCTTATTTTGATGAATTCATGAGTAGTATCGGAGGGTATGAACCATGGAAACGTGGGAATACAGTATATATAACATCAATATGAATTTAGAATGATTTCACAACAGTACCTAAGTGGTGATTTATTTTCTTATACTAACGGAGCTTACGAGTTTTCTGTTGAGTTTTGTGTTGTGAAGTTTTCATGTTTTGGGTGAAGTTTCGATGGATTACGGAATAAGGAGTGTCAAGAGGCTAAGATTGGGATGCCCAAGGCACCCCAAGGTAATATTCAAGGACAACCAAGAGCCTAAGCATGGGGATGCCCCGGAAGGCATCCCCTCTTTCGTCTTCGTTCATCGGTAACCTTACTTGGAGCTATATTTTTATTCACCACATGATATGTGTTATGCTTGGAGTGTCATTTTATTTTATTTTGTTTTGCTTGCTGTTTGAATAATATCCCAAGATCTGAAATTATTAAATGTTAGAGAGTCTTCACATAGTTGCACAATTATTCGACTACTCATTGATCTTCACTTATATCTTTTGGAGTAGTTTGTGATTTGCTCTAGTGTTTCACTTATATCTTTTTAGAGAACGATGGTGGTTTTATTTTCAAGAAATTGTTGAACTCTCATGCTTCACTTATATTATTTTGAGAGTCTTAAAAAGCATGGTAATTTGCATTGGTTATAGATTTAGTCCTAATATGATAGGCATCCAAGAGGGATAAAATAAAAAAATTCATATAAAGTGCATTGAATACGATGAGAAGTTTGATTCTTTATGATTGTTTTGAGATATGAAGATGATGATATTAGAGTCATGCTAGTGGAGTAATTGTGAATTTGGGAAATACTTGAGTTAAAGTTTGTGATTCCCGTAGCATGCACGTATGGTGAACCGTTATGATGTGAAGTTGGAGCATGATTTATTTTTTGATTGTCTTCCTTTGTGTGGAGGTCGGGATCGCGCGATGGTTAACTCCTACCAACCCTTCTCCTAGGAGCATGCGCGTAGTGCTTTGTTTTGATGACTTGTAGATTTTTGCGATAAGTATGTGAGTTCTTTTTGACTAATGTTGACTCCATGGATTATACGCACTCTCACTCTTCCACCATTGCTAGCCTCTCTAGTGCCGCGCAACTTTCACCGGTACCATACACCCACCATTACCTTCCCCAAAACAGTCACCATACCTACCTATATGGCATCTCCATAGCCATTCCAAAATATATCGACATGCAACTTTCCACCGTTCCATTTATTATGACACGTTTCGTCATTGTCATATTGCTTTGCATGATCATGTAGTTGACATCGTATTTCTGACTGATACGTCTCCGTCGTATCTACTTTTCCAAACACTTTTGCCCTTGTTTTGGACTCTAACTTGTGTGATTTGAATGGAACTAACCCGGACTGACGCTGTTTTCAGCAGAATTGCCATGATGTTGTTTTATGTGCAGAAAACAAAAGTTCTCGGAATGACCTGAAACTCCACGGAATATCTTAGAATAAATAATAAAAAATCCTCGCCAAAGATGAAGGCCAGGGGCCCCACACCCTTTCCACGAGGGTGGGGGGCGCGCCCCCTACCTCGTGGGCCCCCTGGTGGCCCTCCGACGCCAACTCCAACTCCAACTCCAACTCCATATATTGGCTTTCGGGGAGAAAAAAATCAGAGAGAAGAAATAATTGCGTTTTATGATACGGAGCCGCCGCCAAGCCCTAATCTCTCTCGGGAGGGCTGATCTGGAGTCCGTTCGGCGCTCCGGAGAGGAGGATTCGTCGCCGTCATCATCATCAACCATCCTCCATCACCAATTTCATGATGCTCACCGCCGTGCGTGAGTAATTCCATCATAGGCTTGCTGGACGGTGATGGGTTGGATGAGATTTATCATGTAATCGAGTTAGTTTTGTTAGGGTTTGATCCCTAGTATCCACTATGTTCCGAGATTGATGTTGCTATGACTTTGCTATGCTTAATGCTTGTCACTAGGGCCCGAGTGCCATGATTTCAGATCTGAACCTATTATGTTTTCATGAATATATGTGTGTTCTTGATCCTATCTTGCAAGTCTATAGTCACCTACTATGCGTTATGATCCGGCAACCCTGAAGTGACAATAATCGGGACCACTCCCGGTGATGACCATAGTTTGAGGAGTTCATGTATTCACTATGTGCTAATGCTTTGTTCCAGTTCTCTATTAAAAGGAGGCCTTAATATCCCTTAGTTTCCAATAGGACCCCGCTGCCACGGGAGGGTAGGACAAAAGATGTCATGCAAGTTCTTTTCCATAAGCACGTATGACTATATACGGAATACATGCCTACATTACATTGATGAATTGGAGCTAGTTCTGTGTCACCCTATGTTATAACTGTTACATGACGAACCGCATCCGACATAATTATCCATCACTAATCCGGTGCCTACGAGTTTTCCATATACTGGTTCTCGCTTATTTACTTTTCCATTGCTACTGTTACAATCACTACAAAATACCAAAAACATTACTTTTACTGTCTTTACTTTTGTTACCGTTACCACCACTATCATATTACTTTGCTATTAAACACTTTGCTACAGATACTAAGTTTCCAGGTGTGGTTGAATTGACAACTCAGCTGCTAATACTTGAGAATATTCTTTGGCTCCCCTTGTGTCGAATCAATAAATTTGGGTTGAATACTCTACCCTCGAAAACTGTTGCGATCCCCTATACTTGTGGGTTATCAAGACCTTTTTCTGGCGCCGTTGCCGGGGAGCATAGCTCTATTCTTTGAGTCACTTGGGATTTATATCTGCTGGACACTATGAAGAACTTGAAAGACGATCGAACTACTATTTTGCCCTCAACTACAAGGGGAGGTAAGGAACTGCCATCTAGCTCTGCACTAGATTCTCCGTCCGTTATAAGTAAGCTTGCGACACCTAAACCTGCTTTTGCTATTTGTTCCGATATGTCGTATGTTATTGATGATGCCTCTTCTGCTGTGCATGATACTTATGATGAAACTACTTCTATGCTTGATAATACTGTGCCCCTTGGTGAATTTCTTGATGAGCAAATTGCTAGGTCTAGAGAAAGAGAAATTATTGAAACTGAATATGATGATGAGAGTGATGATGAAAATATGCCTACTATTCCTGAGGGTTATCTTTTTGATACAGAATCTTCTGTAGCTATTTTTGCTTGCCAGGATAGATATGAACTTAAGAGGTTGCTAGTTAAATGGAGTAAAGAATCTCTTAGAGATAGAATGAGACCCAACCCTGCTTTTGCTACTTCACCTATTTGTGTTCTCGATAAGGATTATTATGATTACTTTGGTTGAATTTGATCCTTTCTATGGCTATGAATCTGAAACTGTTGTGGCACATCTTACTAAGTTAAATGATATAGCTGCCCTGTTTACTAATGATGAGAGATCACGCTACCTTTATTTACTCAAAATATTTCCGTTGTCATTAAAGGGTGATGCTAAGATATGGTTTAATTCTCTTGATCCTGGTTGTGTGCATAGTCCCCAGGATATGATTTATTACTTCTCCGCTAAATATTTCCCTGCTCTTAAGAAACAAGCTGCTTTGAGGGAAATATACAACTTCGTGCAAATTGAAGAAGAGAGTCTCCCACAAGCTTGGGGGAGGCTTCTCAAGTTACTTAATGCTTTGCCTGATCATCCTCTTAAGAAACCTAAAATACTTGATATCTTTTATAATGGACTAACTGATGCTTCCAGAGATTACCTGGATAGTTGTGTTGGTTCTCTTTTCAGGGAAAGAACACCGGATGAAGCTAAAATTCTATTGAATAATATGTTGACAAATGAAAATAATTGGGCACCTCCCGAGCCACCTCCTGAGCCAATTACTAAGCCTATCCCTAAACCAACTCCGAAGAAGAGAGGTGTTCTATTTCTCAGTCCCGAAGATATGCAAGAGGCGAAGAAATCTATGAAAGAAAAAGGTATTAAAGCTGAAGATGTTAAGAATTTACCTCCTATTGAAGAAATACACGGTCTTAATTTACCGCCTATCGAAGAAGTATATGATCTCAATTACTTATTCACTGAAGAACCTCCCGATATCCCGACACAGGTAGTAAAGGTAAATTCTCTCTATAGATATGATAAAGCTGGAATCCCTCCTACTAAAATTGCTAGTCAGTGCTTGGATGAGTTTGATGACTTTATGTTTAAGAAAGATGACTTTAATGCTTATTTTGGTAGACAAATTAAACAGAATACCTTTATGATTAAACGCTTGGGTGATTTTATGGCTGATATTAGAGGTGAACTTAAACTTGTTAGCAAACATGCTTCTATGGTTACCACTCAAGTAGAACAAGTACTTAAAGCTCAGAAAGAAGTGCTTGATGAAATGAATAGTAAGAAAAATGATTATGCTGTTAGAGTGGCTACTAGAACTGGTAGAATGACTCAGGAACCTTTGTATCCTGAAGGCCACCCTAAGAGAATCGAGCAAGATTCTCAGAGAAATCATATTAATGTACCTAGTTGTTCTAAAAGGAAGAAAAAGAAAAATGACAGGACTTTGCAAACTTCTAGTGAACCTATTGCTGAACCACCTGAGAATCCAAATGATATCTCTATTTCTGATGCTGAAACACAATCAGGTGATGAACATGAACCTAGTGATAATGTTAATGATAATGTTCATGTTGATGCTCAACCTAGTAATGATAATGATGTAGAAATTGAACCTGCTGTTGATCTTGATAACCCACAATCAAAGAATCAATGTTATGATAAAAGAGACTTCGTTGCTAGGAAACATGGTAAAGAAAGGGAACCATGGGTTCAGAAACCCATGCCTTTTCCTCCGAAACCATCCAAGAAAAAGGATGATGAGGATTTTGAGCTCTTTGCTGAAATGATTAGACCCATCTTTTTGTGTATGTGATTGACTGATGTGCTCAAAACAAATCCTTATGCTAAGTATATGAAGGATATCATTACTAATAAAAGAAAGATACCGGAAGCTGAAATTTCCATCATGCTTGATAATTATACTTTTAAGGGTGGAATACCAAAGAAACTTGGAGATCCAGGAGTACCTACTATACCATGCTCCATTAAGAGAAATTATGTTAAAACTGCTTTATGTGATCTTGGAGCCGGTGTTAGTGTTATGCCTCTCTCTTTATATCGTAGACTTGACTTGAATAAGTTGACACCCACTGAAATATCTTAGCAAATGGCTGATAAATCAACTGCTATACCTGTCGGTATTTGTGAGGATGTGCCTGTTGTAGTTGCGAACGTTACTAGTTTAACGGACTTTGTTATTCTTGATATTCCCGAGGATGATAGTATGTCTATTATTCTTGGAAGACCTTTCCTTAATACTGCAGGGGCTGTTATTGATTGCAACAAAGGAAATGTCACTTTTCATGTTAATGGCAATGAGCACACGGTACACTTTCCGAGGAAACAACCTCAAGTTTATAGTATCAACTCTATTGGAAAAATTCCATCGATTATATTTGGAGGTTTTGAATTTCCTCTCCCTACTGTCAAGAAAAAGTATGATATTCTTATTGTTGGGGATTTTCATATCCCCATTGAGGTAACATAGTGTTATTCGAAATTTCTCCGGTTCCGTGTTACTCGGAATGAGTTTGTTAACAAGACTTGATCAACCTTGTTAGTGGGTTCATTTTGATGATCACGAGATGGATGAAACTAGAAGCACAACCTTCAGTACCCTCTTTATGTTTTCTGTTATTTAGTAGAAATAAAGTAAAATAGTATTTTTCTGTCTGTCTCCTGATTTATCCGTGCAATATAAAAATATCCCGAAAATAAAAGTCCTTAGAATGCCATGCCAATTTAATATGATTTTTCGGGAATATTTGAGGATTTACTGTGCAAAAATTACCGCGGGGGGAGCTGCCACCTGGCCACGAGGGTGGAGGGTGCACCCCCCTACCTCGTGGGCCCACGGTGGCCCTCCTCCACTTATCCCTGCACCCATCTTCTTCCTCTACCTCACACAAACACGAAAAACCAACTCAAGCACGAGTTCCAGCCCCCGTTGGTGTGATTTTCGATCTCCTTGCTCAAAGCACCTCTCGCAAAGCTGCTTGGGGAGATTGTTCCTTGGTATGTGACTCCTCCATTGGTCCAATTAGTTTTTGTTCTAGTGCTTTATTCATTGCAAATTTGTGCTGCATAGGTGACCATGTTCTTGAGCTTGCATGTCAAATTTATATGGTTCCAAGTAGTTCTAATGCTTGATATAGGCTCTAGGCACTTGTGGGAGTTGTTGCTATCAATTTTATTGAAGTTGGTTCACTTTTATTTGAAGTTACTAAAAATTTCAGATTATTTCAGAAATAATGAAGATACTTTTAAGGGGCTCGTCGAGCCGAAGCTCGAAGGAAAAACAAAAGGAAGAAGAGCAGAAGCCCAAATTTAATTTGCCTCGCACCGCGGAGGTCCGGCCGTGTGAATGGCCTTCCGATGACTTCCTGAGGAGAGCCGGGATTTATGAGGATTTCTATTTATTAATTGAGAATGTTGGCATCACCGACTTCCTCCGCGACCAACGTCATCAGTATCTCTTACTCACAAATACTTTTGTGCAAAACTTCTACTTTTTCCCTAAGAAATCACCTCCAACAGTAGAGTTTCATTTATATGACGTTGTTAAAGAGATGACATTAGCTAAATTTTGCGAGGTTTGCAAAATACCCTGTGAGGGCACCTTGGATGAACCACACCGTAACGAAGTAGAAGCTTTTATTAACACTATCACTGTGGGAGAAACAAGGAAGGTTTGTGATGCAAGGATTACTAGCATACATTTTCCTGTTTTACGCTTTGCCTTATTTGCTAGTCGTTTCTTGATTGGACGCGGGAACTGTGGAAACCTTAGTGTTCCTGATATTATTATTATGGTTTATACCGCAATAACTCTGTTAGTATGGGTGGAATTGTTGCTAGACGGTTAAGTCTGAACCGTACTAAGGGCCCTATCTTTGGAGGCATTTATGCTTCACGCTTAGCTGAACATTTTGAAATACCTATTAGGCATGAGGAGAAAGAAGAAACATCGTTGCCCCGTGCCTATTTAGATTATAAGAGTATTCTAGCGCATGACTTTCTTGTTAAGAGTCGTGAAGGGGAGCTCAAATATAAATTATACTTTGATAAACATCACCCTGAGACTATTACTTTGCCTGCTCCCTCTTTGTTTAACTTGTCTGCAGGTCCTCACATCATTCCGTGGGCAGCCGTTCAATCCTATCGGAATCCTACACCAGCCCCGGAACCGGAGCCACAAGATGAGCCTCCACGATAGTCTGTTTATTCTTGGGATCCAGAGGAGGTTGCCAGCCAATGGCAGTCAGAGTCTTCTGCATCACAGTACGACCCCAGCTACACCTACGAGTATCCGCCAGGCTATCCCTGGCAATAGACCAACTTAGGCCAAAAGCCTAAGCTTGGGGGAGTATGTATTTCCCACCCACATTACATTCATGTTCACACACACTCATTGCTAGATGTCGGTGCTCATACTCTTTCATTGTATCATCCATGCTAGTTTATTTTCTTTTTCCTGCTTTCTTCTTGTGTGTTTAATAAACCTTCAAAAAACCAAAAAAATTGGTAGTAGTTTATTTCTTTGCTATAGTAATTAAAAAGAAAACCCAAAAATATTTCCTGTTCTTCTTCTTGCTTGTTGGGAGCTTTCCTGTGTAAATAGTTTTATTTTCTTTTCCTTTCTTTGGGGGTCAATAGGAGAAGATCATGATTAATTTGCTTAGCGGCTCTTATATGCATGATTGTTTATTTAACTTAGAGCCCATATTACTTGTCTTCTCTCTTGAGTTGAATGCTTGCAGATTCCAGCTTAGTCCAATGCACATGCACTCTTATTATTATACACATCGTTCGGTCGTGCAAGTGAAAGGCAATAATGATGATATATGATGAACTTATTGGGATGGGAAAAGCTGGTATGAACTCAACCTCTCTTGTTTTTGTAAATATGATGATTCATCGTTCCTGAGTCAGCTATTATGAAGTAAACATATTTGCAATAACATTTACAGATTATAGTTGCTTGTGCCATGCTTTATTAGCTATGAGTTATAATGGTTTACCTTGCGTGCCAACATGCTATTAGAATGATTATGATGTGGTATGATGGGATGGTATCCTCCTTTAAATGAATTGAGTGACTAGACTTGGCACATGTTCATGCATGTAGTTGAATCAAATCAACATAGCCTTCATGATATTTATGTTCATGGTAGATTATATCCTACTCATGCTTGTATTCGGTGTAAATTAATTTTAATGCATGTTAACGACTGTTGTCGCTCTCTCAGTTGGTCGCTTCCCAGTCTTTTGCTAGCCTTCACCTGTACTAAGCAGGAATATTGATTGTGCATCCAAACTCCTTAAACCCCAAAGTTATTCCATATGAGTCCACTATACCTTCCTATATGCGGTATTTACCTGCCGTTCCAAGTAAATTTGTATGTGCCAAACTCTAAACCTTCAAATAAACATTATGTTTTGCATGCTCGAATAGCTCATGTGTCAACTAGGGCTTCCCTTATCTTCCGTGTTAGGTGGGTTATTCACAAGAGGAGTGGACTGTGCTCCTCATTCACGAGAAAGTGGCTGGTCACCGGGATGCTCAGTCCCATGCTTTATGCAAACTAAATCAAAATAATTGCAAACAAAACTCCCCCTGGGACCCGTTGAATGTTGGAGGCACTCGTTGTTTCAAGCAAGCCATGGATTGATGCTTGTGGAGGAGGGGGAGTATAAACTTTACCATTCTGTTTGGGAACCGCCTATAGTTTATTTAGCATGGAAGATACCGTCGTCTCTTAGTTGTTATGTTGACGATGAAAGTATGCCGCTCAAAATATAATTTATCTCTGTTTTCAAAATCGAGCTCTGGCACCTCTACAAATCCCTTCTTCCCTCTGCGAAGGGCCTATCTATGTACTTTTATGTTGAGTCATCACCCTTCTTATTAAAAGCACCCGCTGGAGAGCACACTGTAGTTTGCATTCATTATTATTGGTTTATATTGGGTATGACTTGACTGGATCTCTTTTACCATGAATTACAATGTTTAGTCAGTCCTTGATCTTTAAAGGTGCTCTGCATTTATGTTTTGCGGTCTCAGAAAGGGCTAGTGAGATACCATTTTGTTATATCATGTTATGATTATTTTGAGAAAGTGTTGTCATCCGAGTTTTATTATTATGGCTCGGTAGCTGATTATGCTATTGATATGAGTAATTGTGAGACCTATGTGTTATTGTGAGTATGGTTAGTTCATAATATTTGCTGAAACTTGAATGCTGGCTTTTCATGTTACAACAACAAGAGCAAACAGAGTTTGTAAAAGTTTTTCTTTTTCTCTTTCAGTTTGTCAACTGAATTGCTTGAGGACAAGCAAGGGTTTAAGCTTGGGGGAGTTGATACGTCTCCGTCGTATCTACTTTTCCAAACACTTTTGCCCTTGTTTTGGACTCTAACTTGTGTGATTTGAATGGAACTAACCCGGACTGACGCTGTTTTCAGCAGAATTGCCATAATGTTGTTTTATGTGCAGAAAACAAAAGTTCTCGGAATGACCTGAAACTCCACGGAATATCTTAGAATAAATAATAAAAATCCTCGCCAAAGATGAAGGCCAGGGGGCCTACACCCTTTCCACGAGGGTGCGGAGCGCCCCCCCTAGGGCGCGCCCCCCTACCTCGTGGGCCCCTTGGTGGCCCTCCGACGCCAACTCCAACTCCATATATTGGCTTTCGGGGAGAAAAAATCAGAGAGAAGAAATAATTGCGTTTTATGATACGGAGCCACCGCCAAGCCCTAATCTCTCTCGGGAGGGCTGATCCGGAGTCCGTTCGGGGCTCCAGAGAGGGGGATTCGTCGCCGTCGTCATCATCAACCATCCTCCATCACCAATTTCATGATGCTCACCGCCGTGCTTGAGTAATTCCATCGTAGGCTTGCTGGACGGTGATGGGTTTGATGAGATTTATCATGTAATCGAGTTAGTTTTGTTAGGGTTTGATCCCTAGTATCCACTATGTTCTAAGATTGATGTTGCTATGACTTTGATATGCTTAATGCTTGTCACAAGGGCCCGAGTGCCATGATTTCAGATCTGAACCTATTATGTTTTCATGAATATATGTGTGTTCTTGATCCTATCTTGCAAGTCTATAGTCACCTACTATGCGTTATGATCCGGCAACCCTGAAGTGACAATAATCGGGACCACTCCCGGTGATGACCATAGTTTGAGGAGTTCATGTATTCACTATGTGCTAATGCTTTGTTCCGGTTCTCTATTAAAAGGAGGCCTTAATATCCCTTAGTTTCCAATAGGACCCCGCTGCCATGGGAGGGTAGGACAAAAGATGTCATGCAAGTTCTTTTCCATAAGCACGTATGACTATATACAGAATACATGCCTACATTACATTGATGAATTGGATCTAGTTCTGTGTCACCCTATGTTACAACTGTTACATGACGAACCGCATCCGGCATAATTATCCATCACTAATCCGGTGCCTACGAGTTTTCCATATACTGGTTCTCGCTTATTTACTTTTCCATTGCTACTGTTACAATCACTACAAAATACCAAAAACATTACTTTTACTGCCTTTACTTTTGTTACCGTTACCACCACTATCATATTACTTTGCTACTAAACACTTTGCTGCAGATACTAAGTTTCTAGGTTTGGTTGAATTGACAACTCAGCTGCTAATACTTGAGAATATTCTTTTGCTCACCTTGTGTCGAATCAATAAATTTGGGTTGAATACTCTACCCTCGAAAACTGTTGCGATCCCCTACACTTGTGGGTTATCAAGACCTTTTTCTGGCGCCGTTGCCGGGGAGCATAGCTCTATTCTATGAGTCACTTGGAATTTATATCTGCTGGACACTATGAAGAACTTGAAAGACGATCGAACTACTATTTTGCCCTCAACTACGAGGGGAGGTAAGGAACTTGCATCTAGCTCTGCACTAGATTCTCCGTCCGTTATAAGTAAGCTTGCGACACCTAAACCTGCTTTTGCTATTCGTTCCGATATGTCGTATGTTATTGATGATGCCTCTTCTGCTATGCATGATACTTATGATGAAACTACTTCTATGCTTGATAATACTGTGCCCCTTGGTGAATTTCTTGATGAGCAAATTGCATGGCAATCCCTACTCACTCACATTGATATCTATTGACGGGCATCTCCATAGCCCGTTGATACGCCTAGTTGATGTGAGACTATCTCCTTCTTTTTGTCTTCTCCACAACTACCATTTTATTCCACCTATAGTGTTATGTCCATGGCTCACGCTCATGTATCGCGTGAAAGTTGAAAAAGTTTGAGAATACTAAAGTATGAAACAATTGCTTGGCTGACACTGGGGTTGTGCATGATTTGAATATTTTGTGTGATGAAGATGGAGCATAGCCAAACTATATAATTTTGTTGGGATAGCTTGCTTTGGCCATGTTATTTTGAGAAGACATAATTGCCTTGTTAGTATGCTTGAAGTATTATCGTTTTTTATGTCAATATTAAAGTTTCGTTTTGAATCTTATGGATCTGAATATTCTTGCCACAATAGAAAAGATCATGGATAAATATGTTAGGTAGCATTCCACATCAAAAATTCTGTTTTTATCATTTACCTACTCGAGGACGAGCAGGAATTAAGCTTGGGGATGCTTGATACGTCTCCAACGTATCTATAATTTTTTATTGTTCCATGCTATTATATTATCCATCTTGTATGTTTTATATGCACTTGTATGCTATTTTATATGATTTTTGGGACTAACCTATTAACCTAGAGCCCAGTGCCAGTTTATGTTTTCCTTGTTTTTGAGTTTTACAGAAAAGGAATATCAAACGGGGTCCAAACGAGCTGAAAATTCCCGATGATTTTTTATGGACCAGAAGAAGCCCCCGAAGCAAAAGAGTTGGTCCAGAAGAGTCTCGAGTCTTCCACGAGGGTGGAGGGTGCACCCTACCCCCCTGGGCGCGCCCCCTACCTCGTGGCTGACTCGGAGACCCCCCTGACGTGAAATCGACGCCAAAAATTCCTATAAATACAAAAACCCCCGAAAAGAAACCTAGATTGGGAGTTCCGCCGCCGCAAGCCTCTGTAGCCACCAAAAACCAATTGGGGCTCTATTCCGGCACCCTGCCGGAGGGGGGATCCATCACCGGTGTCCATCTTCATCATCCCGACACTCTCCATGACGAGGAGGGAGTAGTTCACCCTCGGGACTGAGGGTATGTACCAGTAGCTATGTGTTTGATCTCTCTCTCTCTCTCTCTCTCTCTCTCTCTCTCTCTCCCTCTCCCTCTCTCTTGTGTTCTTGATATGGCACGATCTTGATGTACCGTGAGCCTTGCTATTATAGTTGGATCTTATGATGTTTCTCCCCCTCTACCTTCTTGTAATGGATTGAGTTTTCCCATTGAAGTTATCTTATCGGATTGAGTCTTTAAGGATTTGAGAACACTTGATGTATGTCTTGCATGTGCTTATCTATGGTGACAATGGGATATTCACGTGATCCACTTGATGTATGTTTTGGTGATCAACTTGCAGGTTCTGTGACCTTGTGAACTTATGCATAGGGGTTGGCACACGTTTTCGTCTTGACTCTCTGGTAGAAACTTTGGGGCACTCTTTGAAGTTCTTTGTGTTGGTTGAATAGATGAATCTGAGATTTTGTGATGCATATCGTATAATCATACCCGCGGATACTTGAGGTGACATTGGAGTATCTAGGTGACATTAGGGTTTTGGTTGATTTGTGTCTTAAGTTGTTATTTTACTACAAACTCTAGGGCTGTTTGTGACACTTATAGGAATAGCCCAACGGATTGATCGGAAAGAATAACTTTGAGGTGGTTTCGTACCCTACAATAATCTCTTCGTTTATTTTCCGCTATTAGTGACTTTGGAGTGACTATTTGTTGCATGTTGAGGGACAGTTATATGATTCAATTATGTTATTATTGTTGAGAGAACTTGCACTAGTGATAGTATGAACCCTAGGCCTTGTTTCCTAGCATTGCAATACCGTTTCCGCTCACTTTTACCACTTGCTACCTTTCTGTTTTTATATTTTCAGATTATAGAAACCTTTATCTACCATCCATATTGCACTTGTATCACCATCTCTTCGCCGAACTAGTATACCTATACAATTTACCATTGTATTGGGTGTGTTGGGGACACAAGAGACTCTTTGTTATTTTGTTGCAGGGTTGTTTGAGAGAGACCATCTTCATCCTACGCCTCCCACGGATTGATAAACCTTAGGTCACACACTTGAGGGAAATTTGCTACTATCGTACAAACCCCTGCACTTGGAGGCCCAACAACGTCTACAAGAAGAAGGTTGCATAGTATACATTGGCAACCACACTTCACAAGATGCTCTCATGGAATGTACGGGGCCTGAACGCCCCGGCCAAACATTCGGCCGTGTTCCAATTGATCAACGCGGTTAAGCCTAACCTTCTATGCCTCCGGGAATCAAACTGGAGGACGTGTCCGAGGCTATGGTCAGGTAGTGCCTAGGGAATAAATTGGACTGTTTTGTGTACTTGCCTGCGATTGATACTAGGGGAGGAATCATTATAGCCTGCGACTCCATGCTCGCGCGATTTTCCAACACGCATACCACAGCACACACCATTACGGTGCTTGTGTCCCCAGCGGTGGGTGCAACGTGGTGGCCCACGGGACTTTATGGCCCGCATGCGGAAGGAGACAAAGTTGCCTTCTTGGAGGAGTTGCAGGAAGTATGGGAGCTTCACGCTGGTTCGTGGGCAGTTATGGGCGACTTCAACTTTATTGTGGATGAGGCAGACAAGAGCAACGCAAACCTCAACAAGAGATTGATGGCTAGGTTCAGGCGCGTGATACGTCCATTTTGCGTCATGTTTTCCTACTGTTATTTATGTTGTTTTATTGTATAATAATGCTTTTTGGAGTAATTCTAATGCCTTCTCTCTCATAATATGCATGGTATGCACCAAGGGGGAGAATTCTGGCACCTGGAAATCTGGACCTGAGAAAGCTATGTCAAGCTACCTATTCTGCACAACTCCAAATGAGCTGAAACTCCCCGAGGAGTTTTTATGGAATATTTAATGAATATTGGAGCAAATAAGTACCAGAGGAGGGCCACCAGGTGGCCACAACCCATCTGGGCGCACCAGGAGGCCTAGGTGTGCCCTGGTGGGTGCTGCCCTCCTCGGCCCACCTCCGGTGCCCATCTTCTGGTATATAAGTCATTTTGATCTAGATAAAAAATAAGGGTAGGACATTCGGGACGAAGTGCCGCCGCCTCGAGGCGGAACTTGTGCAGGAGCACTTTTGCCCTCCAGCTGAGCAATTCCGCCGGGGGAACTTCCCTCCCGGAGGGGGAAATCATCGTCATCATCATCACCAACAAATCTCCCATCTTGGGGAGGGCTATCTTCATAGCACCAACTCCTCTCAAACCCTAGTTGACCTCTTGTGTTCAATCTCTGTATCAAAACTATAAATTGGTGCTTGTGGGTGACTAGTAGTGTTGATTACATCTTGTAGTTGATTACTATATGGTTTATTTGGTGGAAGATATTATGTTCAGATCCATTATGCTATTTAATACCCCTCTAATCTTGAGAATGTTTATCATTTGTGAGTAGTTACTTTCGTTCTTGAGGTTACGGGAGAAATCATGTTGCAAGTAATCATGTGAACTTGATATGTGTTCGATATTTTGATGGTATGTATGTTGCCTTTATCTTAGTGGTGTCATGTGAATGTCGGCTACATGACACTTCACCATATTTGGGCCTAAGGGAATGCATTGTGGAGTAGTTATTAGATGGTGGGTTGCGAGAGTGATAGAAGCTTAAACCCAGTTTATGCGCTATTCCGTAAGGGACCGATTTGATCCAAAAGTTTAATGCTATGGTTAGAATTTATTCTTAATACTTTTCTCATAGTTGCGGATGCTTGCAGAGGGTTAATCATAAGTAGGAGGTTTGTTCAAGTAAGAACATAACCTAAGCACCGGTCCACCCACATATCAAATTATCAAAGTACCGAACACAAATTAAGCCAACATGATGAAAGTGACTAGATGAAATTCCCGTGTACCCTCAAGAACAGTTTACTTATCATAAGAAACCGCTTTGGCCTGTCCTTTGACTCAAAAGGATTGGGCTACCTGGCTGAACTTTTGATACTGCTTTTGTTACTTGCTCGTTACAAATTATCTTGCTATCAAACTACTCCGCTACTTACAATTTTAGCACTTGCAGACATTACCTTGTTGAAAACCATTTGTCATTTCCTTCTGCTCCTCATTGGGTTCGACACTCTTACTTATAGAAAAGGCTAAAATTGACCTCATATACTTGTGGGTCATCAAGGCTATTTTCTGGCGCCGTTGCCGGGGAGTGAAGCGCTCTTGGTAAGTGGAAATTGGTAAGGAGACATTATTACTATGTGCTGAAATTTATTGTCACTTGCTACTATGGAAAACAATCCTTTGAGAGGTTTGTTCAGGGTATCTTCACCTCGACCGGAACCAAAATTAGTTACCCCTCAATCTACTGCACCTACTAAAAATATTGAATATGAAATTCCTTCGGGTATGTTAGAATAACTGCTAGCTAATCCTTATGCAGGAGATGGAACTGAACATCCTGATATGCACTTGATATATGTGGATGAAATTTGTGGATTGTTTAAGCTTGCAGGTTTTCCCGGATATGAAGCTAAGAAGAAGGTTTTCCCTTTATCTTTGAAGGTAAAAGCATTGACATGGTATAGGCTTTGCGATGATATTGGATCTTGGAACTGGAATCGTTTGAAATTGGAATTTCATCAAAAAAATATCCTATGCATCTAGTTCCTCGTGATCGCAATTATATATATAATTTTTGGCCTCGTGAAGGAGAAAGCATCTATCTAGCTTGGGGGAGGCTTAATTCAATGTTATATTCATGCCCCAATCATGATCTCTCAAGAGAAATTATTATTCAGAATTTTTATGCTCGACTTTCTCGTAATGATCAATCCATGCTCGATACTTCTTGTACTGGTTCTTTTATGAAGAAGATTATGGAATTCCGGTGGGATGTTTTAGAAAGAATTAAATGCAACTGTGAAGATTGGGAACTCGAAGAAGGTAAAGAGTCAGGTATTGAACCTAAGTGCGATTGTGTTAAATCTTTTATGAATACCGAAGCTTTTCAAAAGTTTAGCACTAAATGTGGAGTTGAGTCTGAGATAGTAGCTTCCTTTTGTGAATCTTTTGCTACTCATGTTGATCTCCCTAAGGAGAAGTGGTTTAAATATCACCCACCAATTAAAGAACCGGTAAAATCTAAGAAGAAACTGTCATTTACAATGTTGATCCAGTTGTCCCCACTGCATATATTGAAAAACCACATTCTCCTATTAGGATGAAGGAACATGCTAAAGCTTCAACTGTGGTTAACAAAAGTTATGTTAGAACACCCAAACCATCTGAACAAGTCAAAGTTGAACCTAGTGTTGCTATGGTTAAATATCTCTTAGTTGATAATATTGATGGGCATGTTATCTACTTTTGTAGTGAAGCTTCTAGGATTGCCAAGCCTGAAGGAAAAGATAAACATAGACTAGTTGTTGGCATGCTTGTTGTCTCAGTTAAGATAGGAGATCACTGTTATCATGGGTTATGTGACCTAGGTGCTAGTGTGAGTGCTATTCCTTTCTCCTTATATCAAGAAATTAAAGATGAAATAGCACCTGCTGAAATAGAAGACATAGATGTTACTTTTAAACTTGCTAATAGAGATACTATATCACCAATTGGGATCCTTAGAGATGTTGAAGTCTTGTGTGGGAAAATAAAATACCCTACTGATTTTCTTGTTCTTAGCACCCCACAAGATGACTTTTGTCCCATTAATTTTGGTAGACCTTTCTTGAACACTGTCAAGCCAAAGTAGATTGTGAGAAATAAACTGTCGGTGTTAGCTTTGGTGATGAATCTCATGAGTTTAATTTTTCCAAGTTTAGTAAACAACCTCATAAGAAAGATTTGCCTAGTAAGGATGAAATTATTGGTCTTGCTTCTATTGCAGTACATGCCACTGATCCTTTGGAAAAATATTTACTAGGCCATGAAAATGATTTGCATATGCATGAAAGAAATGAAATAGATAGAATCTTTTTTTGAACAACAACCTCTGCTTAAACACAATTTGCCTATTGAAACTCTAGGAGGTCCTCCTCCACCTAAAGGTGATCCTGTGTTTGAATTAAAACAATTACCACACACTTTGAAATATGCTTATCTTGATGAAAAGAAGATATATCCTGTTATTATTAGTGCTAACCTTTCAGAACATGAAGAAGAAAGATTATTGAAAGTTCTAAGGAAGCACAGGGCTGCTATTGGATATACTCTTGATGATCTTAAGGGCATTAGTCCCACTCTATGTCAGCACAAGATTAATATGGAACCTGATGCTAAACCCGTTGTTGATCACCAATGTCGGTTAAATCCAAAGATGAAAGAAGTGGTAAGAATGGAAATATTGAAACTTCTAGAAGAAGGTATAATCTATCCTATCTGATAGTAGATGGGTAAGTCATGTTCATTGTGTTCCTAAGAAGGGAGGCGTTACTGTTGTTCCTAATGATAAGAATGAGCTTATTCCACAAAGAATTGTCACATGCTATAGAATGGTAATTGATTATAGAAAATTAAATAAAGCTACTAGAAAATATCATTATCCTCTGCCTTTTATTGATCAAATGTTAGAAATATTATCTAAGCACACACATTTTTGCTTCCTTGATGGATACTCTGGCTTTTCATAAGTACCTGTTTTACAATCTGATCAAGAAAAGACCACTTTTACTTGTCCTTTTGGAACATTTGCTTATAGACGTATGCCTTTCGGTTTATGTAATGCACCTGCTACCTTTCAAAGATGTATGACTTCTATATTCTTTGATTTTTGTGAAAATATTGTTGAGGTTTTCATGGATGGCTTTTCTGTTTATGGGAAGTCTTTTGATGATTGTTTAAGCAATCTTGATCGAGTCTTGCAGAGATGTGAACAAACAAATCTCATCTTGAATTGGGAGAAGTGCCACTTTATGGTTAACGAAGGTATTGTCCTGGGCCATAAAATTTCTGAAAGAGGCATTGAGGTGGACAAAGCCAAGGTTGATGCGATTGAGAAAATGCCATGTCCTAACAATATCAAAGGTATTTGTAGTTTCCTTGGTCATGCTGGTTCCCATAGGAGGTTTATCAAAGACTTTTGTAAAATTTCTAGGCCCCTTACTATTCTTTTGCAAAAGGATATTCCCTTTGTGTTTGATGATGATTGCACGGAAGCCTTTGAAACACTAAAGAAAGCCTTAATTACTGCACTTGTTGTTCAACCACCTAATTGGAACTTGCCTTTTGAGATTATGTGTGATGCTAGTGATTATGCTGTTGGTGTTGTTCTAGGACAAAGAGTTGATAAGAAACTAAATGTTATTCATTATGCTAGTAAAACTCTAGATAGTGCTCAACGAAACTATGCTACTACCAAAAAAGAATTCTTAGCAATGGTGTTTGCTTGTGATAAATTCAGATCTTACATTGTTGATTCTAAAGTAATTGTTCACACCGATCATGTTGCTATAAAATATCTTATGGAAAAGAAAGATGCTAAACCTAGACTCATTAGGTGGGTTCTTCTGCTACAAGAATTTTATTTGCATATCACTGATAGGAAAGGAGCAGAGAACCCCGTAGCTGATAACTTGTCTAGACTTGAAAATATTCTTGATGACCCACAACCTATTAATGATAGCTTCCCTGATGAACAACTAGCTGCAATAAATGTTTCTCATAGTACACCTTAGTATGATGACTATGCTAATTATATTGTTGCTAAATACATACCACACCTAGCTTTACATACCAACAAAAGAAAAAATTCTTCTATGATTTAAGACATTACTTTTGGGATGACCCACATCTTTATAAAGAAGGAGTAGATGGTATTATTAGATGTTGTGTACCTAAGCATGAACAGGAACAAATCCTATGGAAATGTCACTCTGAAGCTTATGGAGGACATCACGCGGGAGACAGAACCGCTCATAAGGTATTGCTATCTGGTTTTTATTGGCCTACTCTCTTCAAGGATGCCCGTAAGTTCGTCTCATCATGTGATGAATGACAAAAAATAGGTAATATCGTTAAGCGTCAAGAAATGCCTATGAATTATTCACTTGTTGTTGAACCATTTGATGTTTGGGGATTTGACTTCATGGGACCTTTTCCTTCCTCTAATGGTATACACACATTTTGGTTGCTGTTGATTATGTTACTAAGTGGGTAGAAGCTATTCCAACCAGTAGTGCTGATCACAACACCTCTATTAAAATGCTTAAGGAAGTTATTTTCCCAAGGTTCGGAGTCCCTAGATATTTAATGACTGATGGTGGTTTACACTTTATTCATGGTGCTTTCTGTAAAATGCTTGCTATATGATGTTAAACACAAAATTGCATCACCTTATCATCCTCAGTCTAGTGGTCAAGTTGCTTAGCAATAGAGAAATAAAACTAATTTTACAAAATATTGTCAATAGGTCCCGGAAGAATTGGTCTAAGAATTTAGATGATGCACTTTGGGCCTATAGAACGGCTTATAAAAATCCTATGGGTATGTCTCCATATAAAATGGTTTATGGAAAAGCTTGTCATTTACCTCTTGAGTTAGAACACAAAGCATTTTGGGCAATAAAAGAACTCAATTATGATTTTAAACTTGCTGGGGAAAAGAGGTTATTTGATATTAGTTCATTAGATGAATGGAGAACCCAGGTTATGAAAATGCTAAGTTATTCAAAGAAAAAGTTAAAAGATGGCATGATAAAAGAATCCAAAAGCGTGAGTTCAAAGTAGGAGAATATGTTCTTTTGTACAACTCTCGCTTCAGATTCTTTGCAGGAAAACTCCTCTCTAAATGGGAAGGACCCTATGTCATCGAGGAGGTCTATTGATCTGGAGCTATCATAATAAATAATGCCGAAGGGACTAACCCGAAGCTTGTCAATGGGCAATGAATAAAAAACTATATCTCAGGCACGCCCATTAATGTTGAAAGCAATGTTATCCAAAACTTTGACACCTGAAGAACACATAAAAGAGTCCTTCCGAAACACTCCAGAATTGTGAAAATAAGGAGGTGCGTGATACGGTAAGTAAACGGACTTCAAAAAATCCACAAAAATATTTTTCGTCAGTTTTGGAATATTTAGAAAATTAGGAAAATAAGAAACTTCCAGGAAAGTGACCCTGGTGGGCACGATACACCATGGCGCGCTAGGCTTGCCTGGCGCGCCCAGGTGGGTTGTGCCCACCTCGGGTACTTTCCGGACTCCGTTTTTCTTCCGTTCTGCTTGTTCCCCAAGATAAAAAATCTATATATACCTCCCAAACCTGTTAACCTCCGTATCACGGGAAATCCCCTGTTTTCTTTTCTCTCTGTTTTTCCTGTTAGATATGAAAATATGTCATCCCAAGACTCCGAGGGTGAGAGCTATGTTTCTGATCTCGTCGCAAACCCCAAATCATTTGGGGAATAAAGGCACTATGGCTGGACTTCGGAGAAAGAAGAAGACTTTGATCCTGAGAAGAAGGGAGACATGCTCGGAGGAGGATGAAGTTACATCGCCCCAACCTGAGGACATGCACGTTGAATTTAAGAAGTCAAGTCTCCCCAACAAAGCAAAGAGGCCTTAGATCCAGTTTATCCCTTTTCATCTCTTGCAGGCAAATAAGCAAGACTTGTGCAAAAAGGTATTGGAGCTTGAGTGGGAGATTCGTGAACTAAAAGACGAGAATTCCATCCTCAAGCGTAAGCTGAGGAAGAATGGAAAACCCACTACTTCATCACCAGCAAAAGAAAATGGAGTATTGGGTATGGGCACTCCCCTTGGCTTTCGCCAAGCTTGGGGGAGGTGTCCCGGTATCATATCAATCTCCATTATCTTTTGCCTTTATTTTCTTAGTTCGATCAATGGTTATCTTTTGCTATTAGATGAATAAAAGTTTAGTTCGACCCTTTCTTTTTGTGAGTTTGCTTAGTGATCAATCCTTGTAATCGTGTGTGAGATATAACAAAGTTTAGTTTGAGTTTTGCCTTCTTAATTTCTTATTGCAATAAAAGAAAGGAAATAAAAAGAAAAATATCATATGCTAATCTTATGGTAAGTGATGACATTACACAAGGAAAAGTATAGATAGAAATTTTTATTGTAGATTGACAAACATAGCATTGGTCAATGATGCAACACATGAAAGAATTAATAAGGGAAGAGAAGATTCACATATAAATATACTATCATGGAAATATTTTGTGATTGTGAGCACCCATCAAAATATTATATGCCAAAATTGTTGACATTGGACAAGGAAGACAACATAATGATTTATGTTTGTTCATATTCACACAGAAGTCATATTGTCATAGATCCTTCAACATGTGGTGCTTGCCCCTATCTTTGCTAGCCAAAAACTCTGCACTAAGTAGAGATATTACTTGTGCATCCAAAACCCTTAAACCCTATCTTGTTTGAGAGTCCACCATACCTACCTATGGATTGAGTAAGATCCTTCAAGTAAGTTGTCATCGGTGCAAAAAGTGCAATAAAAATTGCTTATAAAAATGTGAGATCATTTAGTGTAAGGGAAAATTGAGCGTTGTATGAACTTGTGATGGTGAAGAATAAAAGCGACAAACTGCATAACAAAGGTTGCCATCACAAGGGGAAATATAACGTGACGTTCTCTTGCAGTAAGGGGTTGAGCGTACAAACAAAAAGCGCATGGCAACCTCTGCTTCCCTCTGCGAAGGGCCTATCTTTTACTTTCATGCAAGAGTCAAAGTTTTTCTCGCTATTCCTTTTATTTTGCTCCTTTGGCAAGCATCATGTGGTGAGGAAAGATCTAGGCTCATATGTCCAGTTGAATATGGGTGGCATAAGTTACTATTGTTGACATCACCCTTGAGGTGAGGGTGTTGGGAGGCGAAACTATAAGCCCCTATCTTTATTTGTGTCCGGTTGAAATGTTTTGCTCATGTGTACGCGGTGAGTGTTAGCAATCATAGAAGACTAAATGATGGTTGAGTATGTGGACTTTCCTAAAAGCTCCGTGTCGGTGTCAAAACCGGCGGATCTCGGGTAGGGGGTCCCGAACTGTGCGTATAGGCGGATGGTAAGAGGAGACAAGGGATACGATGTTTTTACCCAGGTTCGGGCCCTCTCGATGGAGGTAAAACCCTACTCCTGCTTGATTGATATTGATGATATGGGTAGTACAAGAGTGGATCTACCACGAGATCAAGGAGGCTAAACCCTAGAAGCTAGCCTATGGTATGATTGTTGTTGTGTCCTACGGACTAAAACCCTCCGGTTTATATAGACACCGGAGAGGGCTAGGGCTACACAGAGTCAGTTACAATGGTAGGAGATCTACATATCTGTATTGCCAAGCTTGCCTTCCACGCCAAGGAAAGTCCCATCCGGACACGGGACGAAGTCTTCAATCTTTTATCTTCATAGTCTTGGAGTCCGGCCCATGATGATAGTTCGGCTATCCGGACACCCCCTAATCCGGGACTCCCTCAGTAGCCCCCGAACCAGGCTTCAATGGCGACGAGTTCGGCGTGTATATTGTCTTCGGCGTTGCAAGGCGGGTTCTCCTCCAAATTCCATGTGCTTGCCGAATAGTGTCCGGCTTCCTTATAAATGTTGTGCTCCTTGGCTTCCACGTCCAATAATGGCCCTCTTCCACGTGTCGTATGAATGCGAAAAGCCAGGGTATTTTTATGTTTTACCCCCTAGCTACGCGAATAAGCTGCCTATAAGAGCAGCAAGGATCTAGATCCGAATCACACCATCCTCCTTCCGCGAGTACTCATCGAAGTGCCTCTGACAAAAATCCACTCCATCATGGACCGTCGACGCGGCTCCTCCTCTCGCGCTCCCAGCCCTCAGCCCAGAGATTGGAGGAGATGTTCAGTCCCGCACAGCGAGCTGGTGACGCTCCAAGCGGAGGGATACCTTCCTCCGGCCTTCATGGTCCCGGTTCGAGCCGGGCTGGCCACCTACAAAGGTGGAAAGCAGGCTGAGAACACCCCTAGTCCCTCCAAAGGTGAGCGGATGTGCTTCGTCCCTTATCTAATAAGGGGGCTCGGATTTCCTATACATCCGTTTCTCCGGGGGCTTCTGGAGTTCTACGGACTCCAGCTTCACCACCTTACACCTGCTCCCATTTTGCACATTGGGGGTTATGTAGCTCTTTGTCGAGCTATTCTTGGGCATCGAGCCCCATTTTGTGCTGTGGAAGAGATTGTTTTGCCTCGTACCCCGTTCTCACGAGGGGTCGATATATCAACTGGGCGGAGCCGAAATATGGCGCATCACCGGGACCGGATATCTATCCGGAACACCGAAGAAGGCGTCCGAAGACTGGCCTTCGGAATGGTTTTATGTGGAAGACGCTCCACTGCCGGACCCAGTTCGGATCGGCCTCCCGGAGTTCAGCAACACTCCTCTGAAGAAACGCCTGAGTTGGCGCCCGTGGAGCCCTCAACGGGAAGATGATAGGAGCGTCCAATATCTGATGGGCCGGATAAGGTTGCTGGCCCATTCTGGATTGACCATGTTTGGAGTCATGGCCACGTGCATTATGCGAGGGGTGCAGCCGCTGCAATATAGGGGCCACCCCATGTGGGATTTCAACGGGGAGAATGACGCCACCCGTCACGGCCGCAAGGGGCCGGGATCGGCCGCCGATCTGGTGAAGATCTTATCCGGCTTGTACAAGGGGGAGAAGGAGGACTTCCTCCAAACGAGTCCTTTAAATGGATTCTCCATGAATAACCCTCGGAGCTGGGTAAGCGGATGTTTTATCTATCCGATCCGTGCCTTCGAAGTTAAGTGTCTTACTTTATGATTTCGATGCAGGAATTGCGCCGGGATGTGGAGGGCATACATAGTCCGGCTCCACAACCCGAGGATCCAGAAAGATCCCTTGATCCAGCCTCCGAAGAGGATTCGGACATAAAGGTGGAGCTGATTGACGGGGTCTTTCACCAACTCAGTATGGACAATGCTCTAGTCGCCATTACGGCTGACTACCCCGGTTTATCTCCGGCTTCCCAGGTAACTATGACCGAAGTCCTGACACCATTACTCCGTCCGTGCTTATTTCTGACCACCGTATACCAACGGCGTCTCGCAGGAGGTGCCTTCAAGGCGGGAAGCTGAACCCGCGGCGGCTGACCGACAAGGGTCAGTTCGGCCCAGCAGGCGGAAGAGGAGTGCGGTGCGAATCGAAACGTCGCCGCAACGGTATAGCACGCCACCGCTTTTAAGGGAAAGGTTCCTGGGAGGTATATTAATGCTCATGACCTTTCTAGGAAAAAGAGCGCTCGCCGGACTGTGTCCGGAGAGGTTGCCAACCAAGCCTCCGCCAGCCAGGCTCCAACGCCTGGCCCGGAGGGAGAGGCGAGCGCAAGGCGCGAGCCAGATGCTCCTCCAACGGAGGATGCCGACAGGCTGTCCGCCACCAGGTCTGAGGTGGAGAGCGCCATGAATCACAGGCGCCGCCGGACAGTTCTTCGTGACGCGTGTTTCTCCCCGGAGGCGTTAAATGCCTTTAATGCGGGAGACGCGCACCTCCGTGCCGCTCAAGATGGTTTAACCAGAGCCACGGAGCAGTATGTGAAAGACATACGTGTAAGGATTTTTAATAGTTATATATGCCAGTAGCCCCCGAGACTTAAAGTAGTTGGAATAACTGATTTAAGGATCATTTGATATGCAGGATCTTACGGAGAAGAATACCCAACTGTCCCAGGAGCTTCAAGAGTGCAAGGCCCAACTTGAGGCCGCACTAGCCGCCACAGGAGGAGACACAGAGACCCCCCCTCTGGTAACACATATTTCAAAAAGATAAGCGGTTTATGGTGTGCGGCGTGCGTATAAGTCTGACAATAATATTGCAGAGGGCGCCGGACTAGATCCGGACAAGCAACATCTACTACACCAGGTGAAGGCCGGCGAAAAGGTGCTTATGAGGGTGCAGCAGGAGAGAAACAAACTCCAAGATGCCAACACCCAGCTGGGCGAAGAACTAAAAGATGTTCGGGTCCAGTCTGACTCCGTAAAGGAGAATCGGTGGCTTCGTCGCGGCATCTACAGTAAGTGCTTGAGCAAACTCTTTTGAAAAGAAGAGTTCAGTGAGGAAGTCGATTGACAGAACTGTGTCTGTAGGTGTGCTCACAGGTCGCCCTGCGGAAGAAATGCCCGGTTCAACGGGTGACCAACTTCCTGAGCTAGTGCAACTGCACGAACGTGTTGGGCAGGCGATGATTTGCGTCGCCCAGGCCTTATGGCCGTCCGTATCCCTACCCGAGGGTCTTGGAGGGCTTGTGGAGAAGCTTCAGGGAGCACGGCAGCGCTTCCGTCTGTGGAAGATATCGGCCTGCCGTCAAGGCGCCAGGGAGGCCTGGGCCATGGTGAAGACGCGGTACACGAAGGCGGATCCGAACCACATGGCCGAGGTCGGACCTATGGGGCCCGATGGGAAGGAGATCCCTGTGAGCTTAATGTACGGCCAAGTAGAGTTGGCCTCTAAGTATTCCCAACGGGACTGTAAATTAGACAGCCTGTTAGATGGGATTGAAGAGGAGTACAATCAGTCAATTTGATGATGTATTTTAAAATGACATGTAAAATGCCTTCTAGCCGGATTGTAGATTGTTTGTCTTTGCGGACCTTTTCGGTTCAACCCTGGGACCCTAGGATCCGGAGTGTGTCCAAATACCCTCACGGTTATGAAAAAAATGGGGCATGCATGGAGACCAGGCATAGGGGTCATTAGTGCTTTATCAGACAAGTGCCCAACTAGTTATGTTATATTACATGGTTAGAAAGAAACATCTTCCAGGGAGAATAGTTCTGTTAGGGGTTCCTTTCCCTGAGAGGCATGCCCCAAAGTGCATGTCCGGACTGCAAAAAGAGCAGAAAAGTGTCTGGGGGCAGACAAATAGATAGGTAAAAAATCATCTTTCAAGTCACCGACCGAATATTCCCTTAAGAACGCTAGCTTTCGGCTTCACCCAGTCTGAGGTACACATCCGGCTGACCCGGCAGTAACAATCGCAGAGGTGCTCCCTTTACCTCCTAGCCGAACAATCGGGAACATAGGGGTAAGCACAGGAGCCAGGCAACCCAGCTTGGCCAAAACTTAAGTCATATCGATGCATATAATGGTGAATAAAAGGTACATGCGGAAGTTTGACACATGTGTTGGGCATAAAGCCCGTATAAATAAGCTTCTGTTAAAGAAGCCCCCCAGGGATAATGAGTGTGAGTAGCACGTCAAGTGTGTGCGAACAATGCACAGATCAGCCTTCAAAGGCTCTATGAAAAAGGGAGGAGAAAAGAGAGAAACAAAAGACAACTGAAGTATAAAATGTGGACGGAGGAAGGAGACGAACTCTGAGTCCGGCGCTAGGCGTAGAATCTTTGGAGGCGGGCTGCGTTCTATTGGTTCGGCTCGAGTCGGTTGTCCGATGCGTTTCGCAGATGGTACGCTCCGCCGGTCAGGACTTGGTCGATGACGAAGGGACCTTCCCAGGCTTGAGTTTGTCCTTTTTCTTTTCCGGCAGGCGTAGAACTAGTTCGCCAACATTGTAAGTTTTGGCCCGTACTTCTCTGCTTTGATATCTTCGAGCCTGCTGCTGATAGAATGCGGAACGAGCCTTTGCCACGTCGCGCTCCTCCTCCAATGCATCCAAGCTGTCCTGCCGATCCAACTCGGCTTCTCTTTCTTCGTACATGCGCACTCGAGGTGAGTCATGAATTATATCGCAGGGCAAAACTGCCTCGTGCCGTATACCATAAAGAATGGCATGAATCCGGTAGTACGATTTGGCATGGTCCGCAGCTCCCAGAGTACGGAGTCGAGCTCCTCCACCCAGTGTGTGTTAGATTCTGTGAGGGACCACACCAACCTGGTTTTGATGCCGCTCATGATTAGACCATTTGCTCGTTCGACTTGACCGTTAGTTTGAGGGTGATAGACTGAGGCATAGTCGAGCTTAATGCCCATGTTTTTGCACCAGAGTTTAACCTCATCGGCCGTGAAGTTCGTGCCGTTGTCAGTGATGATGCTGTGGGGGACGCCATAACGGTGTACTACCCTGGATATGAAGTCTATCACAGGTCCGGATTCGGCCGTTTTAACTGGCTTGGCCTCTATCCATTTGGTGAATTTGTCCACCATGACCAATAGGTACTTTTGCTTGTGGGTTCCCCCTTTAAGGGGTCCAACAATGTCAAGCCCCCAGACCGCAAACGGCCAGGTGATGGGTATAGTTTTGAGGGCGGTGGGTGGCATGTGGCTTTGATTAGCAAAGAGCTGGCAACCGACGCATCGTTGGACTAAGTCCTGAGCATCTGCCTGGGCAGTCGGCCAATAAAATCCTGTACGGAAGGCCTTGCCCACAAGGGCCCGGGCTACGGCGTGGTGCCCGCCGAGTCCGGCGTGAATTTCAGCCAGGAGATTTCGCCCTTCCTCTTCGGAGATGCACCTTTGAAGGACTCCGGTTGTTCTTTTCTTATAAAGTTCTCCCTCATGGACCTTGTAGGCTTTAGATCGCCGAACTATGCAGCGGGCCTCATTTTGGTCTTCGGGAAGTTCCTGCCTAATTAAGTAGGCTAGGAATGGTTCTGTCCATGGGGCAATTACTGCCATTATTTCATGGGCTGAAGGTGTTATTTCATTGACTAAGCCGCCGATTATGTCAGATTGTTCTGTGTTGGTTGGTGCGGTTGGTTCCGGGTTGTTATTTCCGGACTCCTCTTCCCATAATACGGATGGCTTAAAGAGCCACTCCAGGAAGATGTTTGGAGGGACGACGTCGCGTTTTGCGCCGATGCATGCCAACACGTTGGCTGCCTGGTTATTATCCCGGGCTACATGGTGGAATTCGAGTCCTTCGAACCGAGCTGACATTTTTAAGACGGTGTTACGATAGGCTGCCATTTTCAGATCCTTGGCATCAAAGTCTCCATTTACTTGGGATATTGCGAGATTTGAATCCCTGCGCACCTCTAGGCGTTGAATACCCATGGAGATTGCCATCCGGAGACCATGTAGAAGGGCCTCGTATTCGGCTGCATTGTTGGAGTCCGTGTACATTATCTGAAGTATGTATTGGACTGTGTCTTCGGTTGGGGACGTCAATACGACGCCAGCCCCCAAGCCGGCCAACATTTTGGAGCCGTCGAAATGCATGATCCAATTGGAGTATGCGCCGTACTCTTTAGGGAGTTCGGCTTCGGTCCATTCGGCGATGAAGTCAGCCAAAACTTGCGACTTTATAGCTCGCCGTTGTTTGTAGGTTATATCAAATGGTAAGAGCTCAATTGCCCATTTTGCAATCCTGCCCGTCACGTCGCGGTTGTTTATAATGTCATTGAGAGGTACTTCGAAGGCCACTGTTATCGAACACTCTTGAAAGTAGTGTCGCAGCTTCCGGGATGCCATGAACACTGCGTACGCTATCTTTTGATAATGTGGGTACCGGGACTTGCATGGGGTTAAGACAGTGGATACGTAGTACACTGGTTTTTGAAGAGGGAACTTGTGCCCTTCCATTTCTCGTTCGACGACGAGCACCGCGCTTACAACTTGATGTGTTGCCACGATATATAACAACATTGGTTCGCCCAGGTTGGGCGCGGCCAGGACCGGATTTGTTGCCAATATGGCCTTTATTTCTTCGAGTCCGGCTGTGGCAGCGTCCGTCCACTCGAAGTGTTCGGTGCGCCGGAGGAGGCGATAAAGGGGTAGTGCCTTTTCTCCCAAGCGGGAGATGAAGTGGCTTAAAGCTGCCATGCATCCAGTCAATTTTTGTATTTGTTTGAGATCTTTTGGGATATCCAACTGTGATAGAGCTCGGATCTTGGATGGGTTTGCTTCAATTCCTCTACCGGATACAATGAAGGCCAAGAGCTTTCCGGCTGGTACGCCGAAAACGCATTTTTCCGGGTTGAGCTTAATGTCGTATGCTCGGAGGTTGTCGAATGTGAGCCTCAAATCGTCTACTAGAGTTTCGACGTGTTTGGTCTTGACGACCACATCGTCTACGTATGCCTCCACTGTTTTGCCGATCTGGGTGCCAGACATGTCTGAATCATGCGCTGATATGTTGCGCCGGCGTTCTTGAGCCCGAAGGGCATTGTGTTGAAGCAGAGTGGTCCATATGGCATAATGAATGCCGTTGCGGCTTGGTCTGTCTCCGCCATCTTGATTTGATTGTATCTGGAGTATGCGTCGAGGAAGCACAATGAATCGTGCCCTGCGGTAGCATCGATGATTTGGTCGATGCGGGGAAGGGGGAAAGGATCCTTTGGACATGCCTTGTTAAGGTCTTTAAAATCGACGCAAAGGCGCCAGGATTTGTCCTTTTTTGGTACCATTACCAGGTTCGCTAGCCAGTCCGGATGTTTTATATCTCTGATGAATCCAGCTTCTAATAGCTTGGCTAGCTCCTCTCCCATTGCCTATCTTTTGGGTTCGGAAAATCGCCGAAGAGCCTATTTGACTAGCTTGAATCCTTTTAGGATGTTTAGGCTGTGTTCTGCCAGCCTGCGTGGGATTCCTGGCATATCTGAAGGGTGCCAGGCAAAAATGTCCCAATTTTCCCGAAGGAATTCTCGTAGTGCGGCGTCTACATCGGGGTTTAATTGTGCCCCAATGGAGGCCGTCTTTGTGGGGTCCGTTGGATGGACCTGGAATTTGACTATTTCGTCCGCTGGTTTAAAAGAGGTGGACTTGGATCTCTTATCGAGTATCACATCGTCCCTCTTCACCGTGGAGCATAACGCAGTGAGTTCCTCTACCGCTAGGGCTTCGGATAGTGCCTCTAGGGCTAGTGCGGCTGTCTTGTTTTCGGCGTGGAGTGCTATTTCCGGATCACTGACAAGAGTGATGATTCCATTGGGCCCGGGCATTTTAAGCTTCATGTATCCATAATGGGGTATATCTTGGAAAATTGTGAATGCCTCTCGCCCTAATAGAGCGTGATATCCGCTGCTGAACGGGGCCACTTGGAATGTGACCTCCTCAGACCTGTAATTGTCCGGCGCGCCGAACACCACATCCAGTGTAATTTTTTCTATGCGGCATGCTTCCCGACTAGGGATTATTCCTCTGAAGGTTGTGCTGCTTCGCTCAATGCGGCTCCAGTCTATTTCCATTTTTCGAAGGGTTTCCTCGTAGGTGAGGTTTAATCCGCTGCCGCCATCCATGAGTACCTTGGTAAGACGAAAGCCGTCCACTATTGGACTGAGGACCAGTGCGGCTGGTGCTCGGGCTGTTCGGAGTTTTGGTTCGTCACTGGCGTTGAAGGTGATAGCCGTTTCGCTCCATGGATTTGTTGTTGCTACTTGGTAGACTTCGGCGAGGCTGCGGATTGTTCGTTTCCGCATATTATTTGATGCGAAAGTCTCGAAGACTGTTAATACCGTACTGGTACTGTTAGGCTGGTTTTCCGGGGCTAGAAGCTCTTCGCCACTTTTGGCCACCTGCCGCAGTATCCAACATGCTCGAAGGCTATGTGTTGGAGTGGCGCCCTCTGTACTATGAATTTTACAGGGTCCGCTGAGCCATCCCTCCAGTACGGTTCCGTGCCCTTTATGGGGTTTTAACTTTTTGGTTTTTGTCCCGGGTGCCTGAGCATGATGCACCCTTTTGTTTCGGACTAGGGTTGTGTTCGGAGCCGGATTGTCCCAAAACTTAGTTTCGGTTTTCCAGGCACTCTCCATCGCACAGTACTTTCGTACTATGGACGCCAGGTCGGCGAAGAGTGCAATTGTTGCAGAAAATTGTGATTGCGTTTTCCTCATGGCAGTACTTTATCCTATCCATAACCAGGAGGAATCTGGCCCAGTAATGATGTACTGTTTCAGCGGGCTCTTGCCGGATTTGTGAGAGATCGCTTATGTTTGGGTGGGCGGGTGGGATTAAGACCGGAACCCTGCCCAACTTGAGGCTCAAGGGCCGAAAAGTTTCCGAATTTGGAAGCTTGGATTGCTGGATGTCGTCCAACGAATCTGGTCCGCTGCCTGACTTTAGGTTCAGTACTTGATTGACGTCCATCCCTCCGCGGGAATCCGGCATAGAAGAAGAGTTGCCGCGTTGTTCCTCCACCACAATAACGTGGTGGGTAGCCTGGGGAGAGTTGATCTCTCTCAGATCGGTTTTAAGCCCAATCTGATCGTAGTCTGTAGCGACTCCCAGGGCGGCGAAGCGATCCAAGAGCTCGTTTAAGGAGGAGAGCTCCATCGGATCTAGCTGCTCGGTGAATTCCGAGTTGACGTGAAGATCACTTTTGATGACCCGAGAGGTCATCGTCGGAGCGGTGATTGAACAGGCGGTCATAAGAAAACCACCTAGCTGGACAGTTTGGCCGATGGCCAAAGCTCCCTCGGCAATAGTACCGTCTTTAAAGACGGGAAGAGGCATCCTTCCTGATTGCGACGGCACAGAGGAACTCTCAATGAAAGCACCAATGTCGGTGTCAAAACCGGCGGATCTCGGGTAGGGGCTCCCGAACTGTGCGTCTAGGCGGATGGTAACAGGAGACAAGGGACACGATGTTTTTACCCAGGTTCGGGCCCTCTCGATGGAGGTAAAACCCTACTCCTGCTTGATTGATATTGATGATATGGGTAGTACAAGAGTGGATCTACCACGAGATCAAGGAGGCTAAACCCTAGAAGCTAGCCTATGGTATGATTGTTGTTGTTGTGTCCTACGGACTAAAACCCTCCGGTTTATATACACACCGGAGAGGGCTAGGGTTACACAGAGTCGGTTACAATGGTAGGAGATCTACATATCCGTATTGCCAAGCTTGCCTTCCACGCCAAGAAAGTCCCATCCGGACACGGGACGAAGTCTTCAATCTTATATCTTCATAGTCTTGGAGTCCGGCCGATGATGATAGTTCGGCTATCCAGACACCCCCTAATCCGGGACTCCCTTACTCCGATACATGACCCTTCGTGAAAAGATGATGAATTGTAGTTGCAAAGTTGACTGAGAACATAGTTTGTTGGTTTCCAACAGAGTTTATGCCTTATACTTCAGTGTTGTGATGAATTGTCACTTGTTCATGAGAAGTTTATGATAAAAGTGCTATGATAGAAGTTTTATACTAAAGTTTATTGCTATTATAATAAGTCACATGATGCTGCTATGTCCGTACTTTTGTTTTTATCGACACCTCTCTCTAAGCATGTGGACATGTTTTTCGATTTCGGTTTTCGCTTGAGGACAAGCGAGGTCTAAGCTTGGGGGAGTTGATACGTCCATTTTGCATCATGTTTTCCTACTGTTAATTATGTTGTTTTATTGTATAACAATGCTTTTTGGAGTAATTCTAATGCCTTTTCTCTATGCAAGGTATGCACCAAGGGGGAGAATTCTAGCAGCTGGAAATCTGGACCTGAAAAAGCTACGTCAAGCTACCTATTCTGCACAACTCCAAATAAGCTGAAACTCCCCGAGGATTTTTTATGGAATATTTAATGAATATTGGAGCAAATAAGTACCAGAGGAGGGCCACTAGGTGGGCACAACCCACCTAGGCGCGCCCTGGTGGGTGCTACCCTCCTCGGCCCACCTCCGGTGCCCATCTTCTGGTATATAAGTCATTTTGAGCTAGAAAAATAAATAAGGGGAGGACATTCGGGACGAAGCGTCGCCGCCTCAAGGCGGGACTTGGGCAGGAGCACTTTGGCCCTCCTGCGGAGAGATTCCGCCGAGAGAACTTCCCTCTCGGAGGGGCAATCATCGTCATCATCATCACCAACAACTCTCCTATCTTGGGGAGGGCTATATTCATCAACATCTTCACAGCACCAGCTCCTCTCAAACCCTAGTTCATCTATTGTTTTCAATCTTTGTATCAAAACTATAGATTGGTGCTTGTGGGTGACTAGTAGTGTTGATTACATCTTGTAGTTGATTACTATATGGTTTATTTGGTGGAAGATTATATGTTCAGATCCATTATGCTATTTAATACCCCTCTGATCTTGAGCATGTTTATCATTTGTTAGTAGTTACTTTCGTTCTTGAGGTCACGGGAGAAATCATGTTGCAAGTAATCATGTGAACTTGATATGTGTTTGATATTTTGATGGTATGTATGTTGTCATTCTCTTAGTGGTGTCATGTGAACGTCGACTACATGATACTTCACCATATTTGGGCCTAAGGGAATGTATTGTGGAGTAGTTATTAGATGGTGGGTTGCGAGAGTGACAGAAGCTTAAACCCCAGTTTATGCGCTATTCCGTAAGGGACCGATTGGATCCAAAAGTTTAATGCTATGGTTAGAATTTATTCTTAATACTTTTCTCGTAGTTGCAGATGCTTGCGAGAGGGTTAATCATAAGTAGGAGGTTTGTTCAAGTAAGAACAACACCTAAGCACCGGTCCACCCACATATCAAATTATCAAAGTACCGAACACAAATTAAGCCAACATGATGAAAGTGACTAGATGAAATTCCCGTGTACCCTCAAGAACACTTTGCTTATCATAAGAAACCGTTTTGGCCTGTCCTTTGACTCAAAAGTATTGGGCTACCTTGCTGCACTTTTGTTACTACTTTTGTTACTTGCTCGTTACAAATTATCATGCTATCAAACTACCCGCTACTTACAATTTTAGCACTTGCAGACATTACCTTGCTGAAAACCACTTGTCATTTCCTTCTGCTCCTTGTTGGGTTTGACACTCTTACTTATCGAAACGGCTACAATTGACCCCATATACTTGTGGGTCATCAGCGCATGGTGAACTTGCTGGAGCTTAAGGAAATCGACCTCAACCGCCGGAGGTACACTTGGTCTAACGAGCGGGAGCACACCACCCTTGAGAAGTTGGACCGCATCCTTACCTTGGTTTCTTGGGAAGAGCTATACCCGACCTGTTTCCTTATGGCGGTTAGCACGGCTACCTCGGACCACTGTCCGCTGCTGCTTGAGTTCGATGCTCAACTGCATGTGGGAAGGCGATTCTGGTTTGAGAGTTTCTGGCCTAAAGTTGATGGATTCTTGGAAACAGTGGAACATACTTGGTGTTTGGCGCCAACAACTCATAACCTGTACAAGGCGCTCGATGGGAAGATACATGTCGTGGCAAAGGCTCTCACTAGTTGGAGTAGCAGGAAGGTGGGGAACATCAAGATCCATATCTTGATTGCTATGAAGGTGATTCAGCGGCTACATATAGCCATGGAGTCCCGGCCGCTCTCAAGTGAGGAGTTTTTGCTACGGCGAACCTTGAAAAGGAAACTTCTTGGTTTGAGCTTGTTGGAGAGGACGATATCACGCATTAGATCCCGGCAGTTATTCCTCCACAAGGGGGGCGGAAACACTAGGTTCTTCCATGCTCATGCTAGCCATCGGCAGAGGCGGAGTGCCATATCCGGGTTACTCTTTCAGGGGCAACTGATTTCGGGACATGAGGAGCTGGCCGACGCGGTGCATGATTTTTACGAGCAGGTTCTAGCGCCCTGACCCACTCGGGAGTTCACGTTGGATCTTGCGGCCCTTCAGCTGCCGCATAGGGATCTACAACACCTAGATTCGCCCTTGACAGAGGAGGAGATCTGGCAAGTTATTAAAGAGCTTCTGCCCGACAAGGCACCCGGCCCGGACGGGTTTACCGTCTGGTTCTTCAAAGCGTGTTGGGCTATTATCAAGGTGGATTTCATGAGGGTGGTGCATGCTTTCTCTTCTGGAGACATGCGTGGTCTGGAGAGGATCAATGGTTCGTTGGTTACTTTGCTTCCCAAGAAGGACGGAGCGATGGAGATGCAAGATTTTAGGCCGGTGAGCCTGATTCACGGGGTGGCTCACATCCTTGTCAAGGCTCTCACCAACCAGGTGGCGCTGGAGCTGCCCCATCTTGTGGGACCTCACCAAAGCGCGTTCATGAGAGGGCGAACCCTTCATGATAGCTTCATGTTGGTTCGGGCCACCGCCCATAAGTTGCATGCCATTGGATCGCCGACATGCCTGGTCAAGCTAGGCATCTCTAAGGCCTTCGATACCATGGATTGGGCATTTCTCCTTCAGATTCTGGAGAGGCTGGGCTTTGGCACAAGGTGGAGTTCGTGGTTATGTGGGCTGCTATCCACGACCACAACGAGGATCACGGTGATTGGTGTACCGGAGCGCAAGCTGAGTAATGGTGAGGGCCTTAGACAAGGAGACTCCTTGTCGCCGCTTCTCTTCGTGTTGGTCATGGAGAGCCTACATCACATGTTCAAGTATGCGACAAATCATCGGTTCCTGACTCATCTGGCAGTGCGAGGCTTGACTCCTAGACTCTCCTTCTTCGCCGATGACGTAATGCTGTTTCTCAAGCCTGAGGGAGAGGATGTGGAAGTGTGAGCCACCATCTTGAATGACTTTGAGGTGGCAGCTGGCCCGTGGATCAACCCCACCAAATGCAACGTGCATTTTATGATTATGAAATTTAGTAGATGGATGTCAAAACTGCATTCCTGAATGGATTTCTGGAAGAAGAGTTGTATATGATACAACCAAAAGATTTTGTCGATCCAAAGGGTGCTAACAAAGTGTGCAAGCCCCAGCGATCCATTTATGGACTGCTGCAAGCCTCTCGGAGTTGGAATACACGTTTTGATAGTGTGATCAAAGCATATGGTTTTATACAGACTTGTGGAGAAGCCTGTATTTACAAGAAAGTGAGTGGGAGCTCTGTAGCATTTCTAATATTGCATGTGGATGACATATTGTTGATTGGAAATGATATAGAATTTCTAGATAATATAAAAGGATACTTGAATAAGAGTTTTTCAATGAAAGACCTTGGTGAAGCTGCTTACATATTGGGCATCAAGATCTATAGAGATAGATCAAGATGCCTAATTGGACTTTCACAAAGCACGTACCTTGATAAAGTTTTGAAGAAGTTCAAAATGGACCAGTCAAAGAAAGGGTTCTTGCTTGTGTTACAAGGTGTGAAGTTGAGTCAGACTCAATGCCCAGCCACTGTAGAAGATAGAGAGAAAATGAAAGTCATTCCCTATGCTTCAGCCATAGGTTCTATCATGTATGCAATGTTGTGTACCAGACCTGATGTCCGCCTTGCTATATGTATAACAGGGAGGTACCAAAGTAATCCCGGAGTGGAGCACTGGACAACGCTCAAGAACATCTTGAAACACCTGAAAAGGACTAAGGATATGTTTCTCATTTATGGAGGTCACAAAGAGCTCATCGTAAACGGTTACGTCGATGCAGGCTTTGACACTGATCCGAATGACTCTAAGTCACAATCCAGATACGTATTTTTATTGAATGGAGGAGCTGTCAGTTGGTGCAATTCCCTGCAGAGCGTCATGGAGGGATCTACGTGTGAAGCGGAGTACATTGCTGCTTCGGAAGCAGCAAATGAAGGAGTCTGGATGAAGGAGTTCATATCCGGTCTAGGTGTCATACCTAGTGCATCGGGTCCAATGAAAATCTTTTGTGACAATACTGGTGCAATTGCCTTGGCAAAGGGATCCAGATTTCACAAGAGAACCAAGCACATCAATCAATTCCATCCGTCATCAAGTGTCGGAAGGGGACATAGAGATTTGCAAGATACATATGGATTTGAATGTTGCAGAACCATTGACTAAGCCTCTTCCACGAGCAAAACATGATCATCACCAAAACTCCATGGGTGTTAGAATCATTACTTTGAAATCTAGATTATTGACTCTAGTGCAAGTGGGAGACTGAAGAAAATATGCCCTAGAGGCAATAATAAAGTTATTATTTATTTCCTTATTTCGTGATAAATGTTTCTTATTCATGCTAGAATTGTATTAACCGGAAACTTAGTACATGTGTGAATACATAGACAAAACATAGTGTCCCTAGTGTGCCTCTACTTGACTAGCTCGTTTATCAAAGATGGTTATGTTTCCTAACCATAGACATGTGTTGTCATGTGATGAATGGGTTCACATCATTAGGAGAATGATGTGATGGATATGACCCATCCATTAGTTTAGGATTATGATCGTTACAGTTTCATTGCTACTGCTTTCTTGATGACTTATACATGTTCCTCGGACTATGAGATTATGCAACTCCCGAATACCAGCGGAACACCTTGTGTGCTATCAAACGTCACAACGTAAATGGGTGATTATAAATATGCTCTACAGGTGTCTCCGAAGGTGTTTGTTGGGTTGGCATAAATTGAGATTAGGATTTGTCACTCCATCTTTCGAAGAGGTATCTCTGGGCCCTCTCGGTAATGCTCATCACTATAAGCCTTGCAAGCAATGTAAGTAAAGAGTTAGTTGCGGGACGAAGTATTATGAAACGAGTAAAGAGACTTGCCGGTAACGAGATTGAACTAAGGGATGATGATACCAACGATCGAATCTTGGGCAAGTAACATACTGATGACAAAGGGAACAATGTATGTTGTTATGCGGTTTGACCGATAAAGATGTTCATAGAATATGTAGGAGCCAATATGAGCATCCAGGTTCCACTATTGGTTATTGATCGGAGATGTGTCTCGATCATGTCTACATAGTTCTCGAACCCATAGGGTCCGCACGCTTAACGCTCGATGACGATATGTATTATGAGTTATGTGTTTTTGATTACCGAAGTTTGTTCAGAGTCCCGGATGAGATCATGGATGTTACGAGGAGTCTCGAAATGGTCGAGACATAAAGATTGATATATTGGACCATGTTATTCGGACACTCGAAGTGTTCCGGATAGTTTCAGGTAAAAACGGAGTGCCGGAGGGGTTACCGGAACCCCCCGGGGGAATTAATGGGCCACCATGGGCCTTAGTAAAGAGAGAGGAGGGCGGCCAGGGCAGGCCGCTCCCCCCCTTAGCAGTCCGAATTGGACAAGGGAAGGGGGGCACCCCCTTTCCTACTCCCTCTCTCTCTCCTTCCTTCCCCCTCTCTTACTTGTAGGAGAATCCTACTAGGACTAGTAGTCCTAGTAGGACTCCTCCTCTTGGGCGCGCCCCCTAGGGCCGGCCGGCCTTCCCCTCCCTCCTTTATATACGGGGGCAGGGGGCACCCTAGAACACACAAGTTTCTCTTAACCGTGTGCGGTGCCCTCCTCCATAGTTACACACCTCGATCATACCATCGTAGAGCTTAGGTGAAGCCCTGCGCCGGTAACATCATCATCACCGTCGCCACGCTGTTGTGCTGATGGAACTCACCCTCGTCCTCAACTGGATCAAGAGCACGAGGGACGTCATCGAGCTGAACGTGTGCTGAACGCGGAGGTTCCGTACGTTTGGTACTTGGATCGGTTGGATCGCGAAGAAGTTCGACTACATCAATCGTGTTACTAAATGCTTACGCTTTCGGTCTACGAGGGTACGTGGACACACTCTCCCCTCTCATTGATGTGCATCTCCTAGATAGATCTTTTGTGATCATAGGATTTTTTTTGCAATTACTGTGTTCCCCAATAGTGGTATCAGAGCCAGGTTTATGCGTAGATGTTTTATGCATGAGTAGAACACAAAGAGTTGTGGGTGATAATAGTCATACTGCTTACCACCAATGTCTTACTTTGATTTGGCGATATTGTTGGATGAAGCGGCCCGGACCGACATTACATGACCGCGTTCATGGGATTGGTTCTACCAACGTGCTTTTGCACATAGGTGGTTGACGGGTGTCTGTTTCTCCAACTTTAGTTGAATCGAGTTTGACTACGACCGGTCCTTGTTCAAGGTTAAAACAACACACTTGACGAAAAATCATTGTGGTTTTGATGCGTAGGTAAGAATGGTTCTTGCTAGAAGCCCGTAGCAGCCACGTAAAACTTGCAACAACAAAGTAGAGGACGTCTAACTTATTCTTGCAGGGCTTGTTGTGATGTGATATGATCAAGACATGATGTGGTATAAATTGCTGTATGAGATGATCATGTTTTGTAACAGAGTTATCGGCAACTAGCAGGAGCCATATGGTTGTCGCTTTATTATATGCAATGCAATCGCCATGTAATTGTTTTACTTTATCACTAAGCGGTAGCGATAGTCGTAGAAGCAATAGTTGGCGAGACGACAACGATGCTACGATGGAGATCAAGGTGTCGTGCTAGTGACGATGGAGATCATGATGATGCTTTGGTGATGAAGATCATGAGCACAAGATGATGATGGCCATGTCATGTCACATATTTTGATTGCATGTGACGTTTATCTTTTGTGCATCTTATTTTTTTAGTACGGCGATAGCATTATAAGATGATCCCTTACTAAATTTCAAGGTATAAGTGTTCTCCCTGAGTATGCACCGTCGCTGCAGTTCGACGTGCCGAGACATCGCGTGATGATCGGGTGTGATAAGCTCTACGTTCACATACGATGGGTGCAAGCTAGTTTTGCACACACAAAATACTCAGGTTAAACTTGACGAGCCTAGCATACGAAGATATGGCCTCGGAACACTGAGACCAAAAGGTCGAACGTGAATCATATAGTAGATATGATCAACATAGTGATGTTCACCATTGAAAACTACTCCGTCTCACGTGATGATCGGACATGGTTTAGTTGATTTGGATCACGTGATCATTTAGCTGACTAGAGGGATGTCTATCTAAGTGGCAGTTCTTAAGTAATATGATTAACTGAACTTTAATTTATCATGAACTTAGTCCTGATAGTTATTTTGCATGTCTATGTTATTGTAGATCAATGGCCCGTGCTACCGTTCCTTTGAATTTTAATGTGTTTCTAGAGAAAGCTAAGTTGAAAGATGACGACAGCAACTACACGGATTGGGTCCATAACTTGAGGATTATCCTCATTGCTGCACAGAAGAATTACGTCCTGGAAGCACCATTAGGTGTACCACCCGTGCTAGCAACTGCACACATTGTGAATTCCTGGCAGACGCGTGTTGATGACTACTCGATAGTTCAGTGTGCCATGCTCTACGGCCTAGAATCGGGACTTCAAAGACGTCTTAAACGTCATGGAGCATATGAGATGTTCCAAGAGTTGAAGTTAATATTTCAAGCAAATGCCCGAGTTGAGAGATATGAAGTCTCCAACAAGTTCTACAGCTGCAAAATGGAGGAGAATAGTTCTGTCAGTGAACACATACTCAGAATGTCTGGGTACCATAACCACTTGAATCAGCTGGGAGTTAATCTTGCTGATGATACTATCATTGACAGAGTTCTTAAATCACTGCCACCAAGCTATAAAGGCTTCATGATGAACTGTAATATGCAAGGGATGAACAAGACTATTCCCAAGCTCTTTGCGATACTAAAGGCTGTGTAGGTAGAAATCAAAAAGGAGCATCAAGTGTTGATGGTCAACAAGACCACTAGTTTCAAGAAAAAGGGAAAAGGGAAGAAGGGGAACTTCAAGAAGAATGGCAAGAAACTTGCTGCCCAAGAGAAGAAACCCAAGTCTAGACCTAAGCCTGAAACTGAGTGCTTCGACTGCAAAGGGACTGGTCACTGGAAGCGGAACTGCCCCAAGTATTTGGCGGATAAGAAGGATGGCAAAGTGAAAGGTATGTGTGATATACATGTTATTGATGTGTACCTTACTAATGCTCGTAGTAGCGCCTAGGTATTTGATACTGGTTCTATTGCTCATATTTGCAACTCAAAACAGGGGCTACGGATTAAACGAAGATTGGCTAAGGACGAGGTGACGATGCGCGTGGGAAATGGTTCCAAGGTCGATGTGATCGCCGTCGGCACACTACCCTCTACATCTACCTTTGGGATTAGTTTTAGACCTGAATAATTGTTATTTGGTGCCAGCGTTGAGCATGAACATTATATTTGGATCTTGTTTAATGCGAGACGGTTATTCATTTACATCAGAGAATAATGGTTGTTCTATTTATATGAGTAATACCTTTTATGGTCATCCACCCTTGCCGAGTGGTCTATTTTTGTGGAATCTCGATCATGATGATACACATGTTCATAATATTGAAGCCAAAAGATGCAAAGTTCATAATGATAGCCCAACTTATTTGTGGCACATATCGGTGTAAAGTGCATGAAGAAACTCCATGTTGATGGGCTTTTAGAATCACTTGATTATGAATCACTTTGTGCTTGCAAACCGTGCCTTATGGGCAAGATGACTAAAACACCGTTCTCCGGAACAATGGAATGAGCTACTGACTTATTGGAAATAATGCATACCGATGTATGCGGTCAAATGAGTGTTGAGGCTCGTGGCGGGTATCGTTATTTTCTTACCTTCATAGATGATTTGAGCATATATGGTTATATCTAATTAATGAGCATAAGTCTGAAACATTTGAAAAGTTCAAAGAATTTTATAGTGAAGTGGAAAACCATCGTAACAAGGAAATAAAATTTCTACGATCCGATCGTGAAGGAGAATATTTGAGTTACGAGTTTGGTCTTCATTTGAAACAGTGTGGAATAGTTTCACAACTTTTGCCATCTGGAACACCACAGTGAAATGGTGTGTCCGAACGTCGTAACCGTACTTTATTGGATATGGTGCGATCTATGATGTCTCTCACTGATTTACCGCTATCGTTTGGGGTTATGCTTTAGAGGCAGCTGCACTCACTTTATATAGGGCACCATCAAAATCCGTTGAGACGACGCCTTATGAACTGTGGTTTGGCAAGAAACCAAAGTTGTTGTTTCTTAAAGTTTGGCGCTGCGATGCTTATGTGAAAAAGCGTCAACCTGATAAGATCGAACCCAAATCAGAGAAGTGCGTCTTCATAGGATACCCAAAGGAAACTGTTGGATACACCTTCTATCATATATCCGAAGGCAATATATTCGTTGCTAAAAATGGATGCTTTCTAGAGAAGGAGTTTCTCTCGAAAGAAGTGAGTGGGAAGAAAGTAGAACTTGATGAGGTAATTGTACCTTCTCCCTTATTGGAAAGTAGTTCATCACAAAAATTAGTTCTAGTGATTTCGACACCAATTAGTGAGGAAGCTAATAATGATGATCATGAAACTTCAGATCAAGTTACTACCGAACCTCGTAGGTCTTCCAGAGTATGATCTGCACCAGAGTGGTACGGTAATCATGTTCTGGAAGTCATGTTACTAGACCATGGTGAACCTACGAACTATGAGGAAGCGATGACGAGCCCAGATTGTTGGATTTCGGGTTCCGGCAGACACTTGAGGTTCGAACACTGGGGTGCGCGTGGAGATTTAACCCTCTGCCTGCCTGCTCCTCACCGAATCGCTAGGATCTAAACTACCAAACAGAACAACACAAGAGACACAAGATTTATACTGGTTCAGGCCACCATTATGGTGTAGTACCCTACTCTAGTGTGTGGTGTGGTGGATTGCCTCTTGGGCTGATGATGAACAATACAAGGAAGAACAGCCTCGCGAGGGTCTGTTCTTGGCTAGTGTGACGAACTGCTGGGAGGAGTTCAATTGCTCTATCTATTGGTTTCTTGGTGAGGATCCAGATTCTAGATCAGGTCCAGATTCCTCTACCCTGGGGGTGGCTATTCCTATTTATAGGCAATGGCCCTAGGCCTCTTCCCAAATATTGAGCGGGAAGGGCGCCAACAATTGGCCATTTTCAAGGGGAACTGCAGGTACACTTATCCTGACTAAAGTTGGTCCTTGCCTGTCAAAGGCTCTGGTAGTGACGCCTGCTTGGGCTCCACAATGACTTCTTCCCTGCCGTTGGGCTGGTCTTGATCTTTTTGCACTGAAATGGATGCCTTTGCTTGATGCTCTCGCCTGCGCTTGCTCCCTTTGCACCAAAGAGGAAAGGAGGACACTGCGCGGGTTGGTACCCGACTGGCGCCCTTGGTCGTCATGGCTTGCGTCATGGGCACCTCGCGAGGTACCCCGCCTTGAACTCTCCGCCTCCTCGCGAGCCCACCTGATGAGGCAATGCCTGAGGAAGCTCCCTGTTGTCCGCCCCGCGAGGCTTGGCCCCTCGCGAGGGTCTTGAATTTGTGTTGATGAAGATGGGCTGTGCTGGGCCTCCTTTGAGCCACGCCGCAGGCCGCAGGCAGGCAAGTCTGGGGACCCCCGTTCCCAGAACGCCGACAGTAGCCCCCGGGCCCACGGCGCTCCCGGACTTGGCCGAGCAGAGAGGGCGAAAGGGCAAGTGCGAAGCATCGCGGGCCCTAACAGCCTGCGGCCTTGGGCGCCGCGTGGCGGTTGATTGGACGTGGGCGCCTCTGCAACTGCGCGAGTTGATAAAGGAGCGGCATCTGCCCCTTGCCTCCCTTGCTTTCTCCAGTTGCAGCTCAGATCCCCTTTCTTGCGCCTCTCCTCCCCGCTTCCGAAATCTTCAGATCTACTCCGTCCGCGTGCCCTAGCCAGACATGGTGCCTCGCCAAGCCCCGGTCGGAGCTTGGTACTCGTCCGCCTTCGACTCGCCGAACGTGTCGGAGGCGAGCCTTGCTCGGGTGCACCAGATGGTGGCGGCGCAGGGCATCGACGGGGCGAAGGTGTTCAAGGCCGGCTCTGCCGTCCCTGAAGGCCAAGGGAGCACCTTCTATCCGCTCTTCGTGAGCGCCATTGTCGCCGGTCTGGTGCCTCCCTTTTCCGAGTTCTTCTTCTCTGTCCTCCACCACTATAACCTTCAAGCTCTGCACCTCCATCCCAACTCTGTCCT